>BSUD01000001.1:133374759-133419796 GCA_033239045.1 Fagopyrum esculentum | reverse complement strand
TTTTTTTTTTCACTTTTATACATAAGATAGTATTATATATATAAGTTTTAAAAATAAAAACTTATATGTATATATATGTATATTTTTTTTCTTCATCATTTTTTTTTTGTAGGAACAACCCACTTGAGGCATCACTTAAGGACAAATAAATCGCATAGTACATATACATATAAATTACTTACGTACGTGTTCGATTTAATTTATTTGCGTGTTTATTTGTAGTAACCCTTCTTTACGCGTAGTAATATACGACGAGATTCACATTTTATTTATTTATTTTATTTTATTTTATTTTATTTTATTTTTATTTTTAGGAGCAAATAATTCATGATAAATTCTTTATTTATATATATATATATATATATATATATATATATATATATATATATATATATATATATATATATATATATATATATATATATATATATATATATATATAATCTTCGTGCTCCCTTTTCAATGTATATACTAACCCGAGTACATCAATCCCAAACTCCGTGACCGTATGCGTGGGTGTAAAATATTGGTTTAAACAGTTGGCAACACAGAGTTGACAAAAGTCCTATGCAGATAAGAGGCGCAGACCTCTGGAGTTCAGAGTTGGATCTCAAGTTTGGTTGAGAGTATCCCCGACACGAGGCGTCAGACGTTTCGGTGTCAGGGGGAAGTTAAGTCCTAGACACGTCGGACCATTCGAGATTCTTGAGCGAGCTGGAGAGGTAGCATACAGACTTGCTTTGTCACCGAGACTCGAGGGTGTTCACCCCGTCTTCCATGTGTTGCAACTACGAGAGTACATAACAGACCCGAGATACATCGCCAGTCATGAGGACCTAGTGATCGAGTCAAACCACACGTTCGTAGAGCACCCGGTGGCTGTCTTGGAGCGTAGTACGAGACGCCTGCGTTCGAATGACATACCGATGATGAAGATTCAGTGGTCGATGCGAGGAGTTGATGAGGCGACTTGGAAGATAGAGGATAGTATCCAGAGGAACTATCCGGAGTTTTACGCTGAGCTGGATGCACCATTAGCGTAGTCGTTTTGTTTGGTTTTTCCTTTGTTGCCTTGCGTACGCTTTTTGTGACGTTTTGAGTTTCATGCCCCGAGAGGGAATATATGATTTCAGTTCTGTTTCTGTGTGTTGTTATGTGATCGTTGGGCGTTTGCAAGTTTCGGGACAAAACTTCTTTTTAGGGGGATTTGATGTAAGATCCCAGTTTTGACCTTCACTGTCCCACCGGCCTTGAGGTCTATCACCGCCCCCGCGGTGACAATGGGCCACCCCTGCGGTTGAGGCGATCCGCCCCTGCAGATACATTGCAGATTGCGAACAATCTGTTTTCGTCTGTTTTATCTTCCTTCCATAGATAGAATATCCGAACTTCTATCTTATGGGTCGGTTTCCTTATCTTCTTTCTAAACCCTAGACGCCCTTCCTTCTATCTTTTCCGCCTCTCCTATATATTCTCGTCTTTTGTTCTTTTCCCCGTTTCTTGCTTATGTCTTTTTCAACCCTAGAGTGTTGAAGTCTTGCCACCTGTGTTCTTGATGAACGTGTAAGTTCTTCCCCCCTTGTTCTTCATCACGTTCATGTGTTGTTGCACCTTGCTTCTCTTATGTTTCGTTTCCCTCTTCGTTTCCTCTTTTCTTCTTCTCCAAGAACCAAGTTTGATCCTTGATTCTTGTGAAGTGTTCCGTTGATGATCCTTTGATGTTCACAAGCTCCTTTTTGCGTTGAGAAGAGCAAGCTTTGGACTTTACTGCGTTTAGAAGTGCAAGCTTTGGCCTTTGTGACGTGGTTGTGTGTTGAGAAGAACAAGCTTTGGCCTTTGTTGTGTTCCCTATTGTCGAAGGAGTCGACAACGCTTCTGCACTGAAAACCGCCCCTGCGGCTCTACTGTGTTGCCCCTGCGTGTTGCCGCCCCTACGCCTGTCCAGCTGCCCCTGCGGTTTCGTTCTACAGTAACTCTCATTCTTGTGAGTTACTTCCTTCCTTCCTTCTTTCCTCGTTCCTTTCCTTGTTCCTTCTGGTTAACCTTGTCCCCTGAGTATGCTGTAAAACTAGGGTTGAGCCCTTAGCTTGTGGAGATCTCTTAGAGATCATTTAGACTAGAAGTTATAGACTTCTAACAACCATTTCGTTCCTGATTCGTGATGCTTGTGTGAACAGGCTTTTCTTGCTCCTTTCCTAAGGTAAACTAAGCCGTCTTCGAGTTGTTTGTTGAGCTTTAAGTTTCCTTCGAGTGAGGTAAGTCCCTTGGATTTACTTAGTTTCATTCCATATATTGGTTTGAGTGTTTTTGCTTGTTTGTGTTGTTTATCATGTTTATAACGGATAATCGGAATAGGATTCACCCTTTATAACCTTAATTGGCCCAAGTGTACGTATGATAATCTGGCGGTGACCACTTGTCTAGTTCTTCAAGAGACTAGAATGTGCTCTTGCAACCCAGGCTCGTAGGTAACGAATAGTACTGATCTATTCCTATTGGTAGCCGGAAGCGGAGGTGAGTTTCAAGAGATTCTCATGTGACAAAATAAGTTGAATTAGTAATGGATAACCTTAAGAAAGATGATAACCGGTTGTGTGCGAGCATGCTATATTTTTACCTTTACCTTATGTGTGCTTGTGCCTTTACGTTCTCTCCGATATCTAGAATGTTAGCTAACGGATTATACCGTCGTTGTAGATGTTCCGCAGGTTCAGGATGTTGCTGAGTGATCCGGATGGTGTGGTCAGACGGGGTTCCCGTACATTATAGGACGGGATCGAGTTTATGTTGTTGCTTTTCCTTTTGTTTTGAACTCGGATGCGAGTCTTTTATGCTTTCATTTGTTTGAACCTTTGGTTTTACATTGAGTTTTGGTTTTCATTCGTCTGTGCCTTGTTGTAAGATTCGTTGTGTTGTTGCTACTCTGAGGGTCGGGATCTATTGTGCGGTCCTAGCCCGTAGCGCCTCAAGTTCCCAAAACTTGGGGTGTTACAAGTATTGTACTTGCTTGCTGGTTTTCATTCAAGCCAGCAGTGGGCTCTACCATTCAAAGAGAATATGAATGCTCTCATTTTCATAGTATCTTTGGAAATATTACGTAATTTGATCGTGTTCATGATATTTTCAAAATTCCTCAAGTGTTGATGTGAGCTTTCATGTTGACCATTATTGAATGTGCTTCATTGGATCAAATTTATAGTAGTAAAACTCATATCAAATTCTTCAGCTTCATCGTTTGTAAGAACTTAGGTATGAGTAGGAACGGATTGTTTATGATCCACCCTTACTTCTAGCATATGCGGTTGATCAACGACGTTCATCTTTCGTCTTCCAGGATTCCAACCAGTGAAACAAAGACAAAAAAAAGAAGCATGAAAATCAAAGTAACATGAAAACTTACGATATAGGTCTATTTGAATCAACCAAACTATCTGTAATCCCTGACAACGGCGTCAAAGCTTGAGTGTCGAATTCAAAGGGACTGCATCTATATTGGTTGATGCAATTGAACAAATAGACTAAGTTAAAAGGAAAAAAATATGGAAAATATATGTTTGTAGGAATCACTTCATAAGAAAACAAAACAATCAGTGTCATATACAACAAGATGTGTGAGATCATATCTTTAGAGGTGAACGATCTAAATAAAAAAAGTATTCCCACTACAATGAATCAATGTGCAACCACATATATAAATAACATGAATTTCAATAAGCAAATTTGTAGGTAACCATCTTAAAATAGCTTTTGGCATATACAAACAAAGACCGTGTTAATCAACTTAATTGTGCTCTAAGCCAACGATTGCGCCAAGTATATAGGAAGATCCATTAAGAACTTAGAAATCCTGAAAAGATCAAGACAAGCTGAAAATTTCTACGATAATTAGAAATCCTCGAGCTAAAGAAAAATTTCTACTTTCAAAACCAAGTTCTTCTAATTCTTTCCAATAAAAACAAGAGAATATTGGTATAGAATAGCCTTTTTGTATGACAAATACAAAGTAGGCCCTTACAATTTTTCAATTTAAAATAATGAAAATATTGGTGTGGTAATAAATGAGAAGGGACCTAGTCTGTATCCATAAAAACATAATAGCTCTAATTATGTTCACTATTACAATAATAGCCCACAAAAATCTTTTACTCTAAAAACAATATGCTTTTTGCGGTAAACCAAATTTATCTAAAATATTTTATAACCAAATTTATCTAAATAAACATAATTAGAAGAAACATATACCTGTTGATATTCGTTCAACTACTCACATACACAATCATAATCGATCCATCATAGGGTTCAACAAACCCTTTAGATCAAAGAGACTTAACCGGGCATGGATCGATGAGAGAAGTCATATGAAAAGAAGAGCCTTTGCGTACGAAAAAGACTTTAAGTATTAAACAATAATACGACAAAGAAAATCTAACCGTAACTAGGATTTTGAATTTGGGGTGTGATAGTCTACCCTAGAAGTCTGAAACGAGAAATATAGAGAAAGAATCCCGGGCCAAAATATACACAAAAAGGCCCAACAAAAGATGGAGGATAGCTCATAATTAAGTTCAAGAGTGTCGTCGAAGTCCATGCAACATGGGGAACGGTCAAAGACAACATAGAGACGGTCAAGCATGTTGTCTCGCAAGTTGTTTGGACTTGACTCTTCCTAATTTGCACCAAAAATAGTGAAGGTGATGTGGGTTGATCCAGACGGCATGTGAGATGCTTGAGACGGCTTAACATCTAATCTCACATATTGTCTTATTCCCGTCCGGGATGCCGTCTTGTATGATTTTATGCTCCTTGTAACTTAGTTCTTGGCACGAGCTATCGATCTTCAACCATTTTTAATGTTGAATTGTGACACTTGACTTCAGGGAAGCTCGAGCTCTCATACATGGATTTGACATATTATGAATCGAAAATGTTTCAAAGTAGGCCTTGAGCGCCTGAAATGTGAAACAACCAGAAGTAGATACCGAAAACATAACATGAATGCATTTGCATAACAAGAGAATATATCTTGCTTAAAAGAGGTGAAATACACATAAATAAAAATGTAGAAAACACCTATGTTTTGATGTTGTCACTTCTCATCACTCAATCTTATTTCTCTCTACCTTAGTTTTATGCCAATAGTCTAGTAGTGTGTGCTATGCTCGTATGCAAACAAATTGTGTCTTGTAACCTTTGTTTCCTTTACTTAATGGATTTGTGATCGGACCTCTCCCTTAAGGTTCCGTACATATACGTAAGGGCCGGACATCCTGAATTGCGTAAACAATTCCGGTATTGTGTTTCTTGCTCTTCTATCGTTCATTATCAACTACTTAATGTATATAAAACAATTATATTATAGATTGTGTAAAACTAATATAATTATGACAAGTGTCATTATATTATAAAAATATCCGCTATATAAATTTTTAATAAATTTATAATATTTCTCTTTACAACCTCATCTTAATTTACCTACACAGTATACCATGGATAAAATATTAGTGGTTACCAATTACAATATTATTAAAATAATTGATTTCAAATTTTACTAAATTTAATATATTTCTAAAGCAAAAAGATAATTATAGTAGATCTTATTTACTATGTAGAATGAATTAGTCTGGCTCCATTGAAGTTGCCCACCAACTTTATGGTGGAGTTTGAATAAATTTATACCGTTAGGTTCATTTGTCTATTAAACACCAGTAAGGAAAAATATGGGCTAATTTGGTTAATAGGCCTTTTTAAATTTGTATTCCACTAACTAGGCTTATTGTATTTTATTGTTAAGTAAATGTACCCCTCTCCTATTTTTTACTGTACGTGAAACTCTAGCTGTCACTTATTCTTCAGCTTCTCCCGTATCTTCTTCTCAAATGCCACTCATCGCCTCCTTTCTCTCTCCTCTACTTCCTTCGATCTTTGGATATGGTATGAGGCATCTTGCTTCTTCATGACGCTACCTCCGAATTCTCATGATCTTCCTTCCGATCTGTTCGATCCTACCTACGCTATGTTTGGTAGGAAGCAAAGGAGCGTTCTCGTCAGGGACTTGCTTGCTCCTACGCGATTTCCTCTCTCTCTTGGGCGACAAATCACCAATCGTCATTTCCACAGACCCTACGCGATTTCCTCTCTTTGGTTTTCTCGTGTATTTATCTGCTTTATTTATAGCTTCATTAGTTTTGTTAGGATCTTCCTGAAATCGATGGCCTAGACTTCTCCTTGTATTTGGAATTTCTTCCAATTTCGGTCTTACTGTATGACATCTGATCAATTCAACTTCTCCATGGCGCTACCTCCGGATTCTCATGATCTTCCTTCCGATCTGCTCGATCCTACCTAGGAGAAGTCTAAACACAAAACTAATGAGGTACACTTAATAAACACAAAACTAAAAAGGCCTAGTAGACCAAAAAATTTTCAAAAAATAATATTTTAAAGGTAAAAATAGTACATATCCTTTCATTTATTGTAAGAGATTAATTTTCAAATACGTATTAGTATAGGAATTTTTTTTTTAGCGTCAATCACTCATTCATGGATATTATCGATTTTACAAAAAATATAATTTGTTTTATTTATTAATATTAATTCATATATAACTTTGAAAGATTTTGGCCTACTAGGCATTTTTTAGTTTTGTGTTTAGTAAATGTACACCATAATTTTTTTATCACTTTCATTCAATGGTAGGTAAAAATTATTAACCCTTCTATTTAAAAATAATAATAATTGATGTTTGTTATTTGTTATATAAGTGTAAGTTTTAATTTTTAATTACTGAATTTATTTATTATTATGTTTATTTTTTTTATTTCTCATACCAGAAATTTTTCATAACAGAAGTTCATATCATAATTTTTTATATACCAAAGTTTTTCATACTAGAATTTCTCATACCAGATTTTCTTTATACCAGAATTTCTCAAACTAGAATTTTTTTAATACCAGAATTTTTTCATACCAAAATTTCTCATACTAGAAGTTTTTTTTGTCCTTTTTATTTTTTATAATTTTCTGGTATGAAACTCATCCATAATTTTTTTTTTATCTTTTTTTTTTTATTTTTTATAATTTAAATACCGAAATTTACATACCTAAATTAAATACATGAAGTTCAAAAAATTCACTCTTATTGGAATAAGAACGATACTACCCAAATCCTACCAAGCCCTGTCTTCATATCCACCTCATTAGTCTCCGTGCTTGAGATTGGGTTTTAGGTAATTCATCCATCTTAGCCTGCAACTCTTCCCACATCATATGAGACCTGCAAACCTGAACTGGTTAATACACGAAGGAATCATAATTGATAATATATTGATGAAAAACAATTGGTTATATTAACCAAATTAACCCTAACAAATATAATGGGATTAGATTATTCAGGTATATTAGTGAACAATTTTACAAATTTAATATCAATATAATAATATTAAATTACGTTTTAATGTTGAGTTCACCCATTTGGGATAGTTAATTATCGGACAGTATAAAATAGTTTGAATGGTTCATTCAAATATTAAAAATAAAGAAGTGACACTAATGTGAAAATTTTACGAATAGTACAAAGTTTTTGTTTTATTTTATCAAAATAATGATAATTATATTGTATTATTTATATAATTTTAATACGTTTGCTGAATAAACAAATTAAAAGAAGCTTTGTTATTTAAAGGATGGATCGTAGTCCTCTTGTTTTAGTAAAATTGTTAATTTTATTACACTTTCCTAATAGATGGATAAAAACACTACTTTTTTCAAAAATTAACGAAAAAGCTAAATTAACGTCAAAATTAATCATAATCCGGCAGCGCTTAGTTGGCGCCCAATTTTATTTTATTTTTTGAAAAAGTTTGACAAATTAGGATCCGGCGCTCAGTTTAAAAAAAAAAATTTATTTGGTAAAAACTGATTCTTTTCTTCAAGGGTTTCAAAAAAAATTAAAAAATTTGGGCGCCGACCGATGGCGCCCAGAGTTTGAAAAAATAAAAAAATAAAAAAAATGGCGCCTGCGCCATTTACCGGCGTTTCAATTGGACACTGACACCCTACGGTTGTTTTTTGCCCTTGTGAATTTAAGTGTCGTATATATAACACGCCCCAAAATTAATAGTCGAAAGTAAACATAATTGAGATTTAGAAATTAGTCTAAAATTTAAATTTAATGTCTTTATATTAATTGATAAAGGTACGATTTTGTAAATATATTCTTTTCTTTTTCACTAATGTAAGAAATGAATATCACTATTAACTATAATCAATGCCCAAATTTATCAAACTTCATCATCAAGTTATTAAGTTGAGATAGAGTAACTTAACCGGAGCCTAACCCATAATTAATATAATATGGTTAATTGAGTATATCGATAATAATGGTCAATGCCAGGCCAGTTGCAATGTGAATTCTATATATGTTGTCTAATGCGTGCCCAAATCTGAAATCTCAAAGGAGAATCAAATGGGGAGTTTATTAGAGACTGTGAAGCATCCAGAAGAGGTGTTCTTTTTGTTGAAGATGAAGATGGCGTTTATAAGAGTCGCAAAGCAAATCCCTACGGATCCGCACTTGGGTTTCTGCTACTCCATCCTCAACAATCTCTCTCTAAGCTTTGCTTTCGCTATTCAACAGCTCGGCGCGGACCTTCGTGATGCTGTGAGTGTCCTGTACTAATCGATCTTTCTATGTGTTGCGTACTCACTACTCACTCTTCCATTTGTTGTTTGATTGCAGATCTGCATCTTTTATTTAGTCCTGCGAGCACTCGACACTGTAGGTTAGTTTCATTACCTTAATTAATAATGCTTCCTAATGCTGTTGACTAATTCACATTAATTAATAGAATATTATGATGCTCACATGATACGATACGTTTCTGTAGGATTATAATACTAATTTTATAGTATTTATGTTGAGTAAAATTTTAACAATTTTTTTTAATCTTTTATTCTAATTAAAAATAATATTTCCATGCATATGTATTACTTTGAACTAATTAAGCAAGTTAAAATTTATAATGCTCAATCAGCAGTCCAATATATTTCTCTTTTCATGGGGATTAGTATACTTTGTTAAATGAGGGGAAATCAAAATGTGTTAGGTGACAAATTTTAGAGAAAAGAATGAAATCAATAACTTAAAAATAGATATTATACGGGGAGGTGCATAGAGGTATTGTGATAGTATGTTGCTATAAAATTATAATTTTATAGTTAATATGTTGCTTCCTTCAAGTTTGAAAACTTACTATTCATCAAAAAAAAAAAAAACTTTGCTCATCTTAGGCCTCTTGAATCGTTTTTTGCTACTTCTTACATGTTGCTTCCTTCAAAATTTCATTAATGTCCTATTTTTATCAAATATTTTACATGGTTTTTAAATGTACCTGCGAAAATCTCTAATAGTTACCGTCATTACACATTTTACGTGCGTAATTGATAGGGTCTTCAACTACGCATATGAGGAGCTTAGTAGTTCCCAAAAAAAAATATTTTTTTTTAAAAAAACTACTACTCCTCTCCCCATAACCCATATGGGTAGTTGAAGTTTTTTTTTATTTGTTTATATACTCCAATTACACACCCCATATGCGTAGTTGTGGTGGTTTTAGAGATTTTGTCGGTACGTCTATCAACTTCATATTTTATGTATTTATACATGATGACACTAATGACCCGCTTATTTTTTACCTATGGAAACGGAATGAAAACGAATCTAGTGCATATGTATACCGTTGTTCGTGATTTTTTTTGGAATCATTCCTTGTGGTTTAAAGTAATTGTAGTAAAATTTGATTAGTTTTGATACCCATAAGAAAACGAAATGGGAGGAAGTAAATGCATTTTTCATAAAATCACAAGGATTAATTTCAAAAAATTTCATGAACAAAGGTACATATGGATTATATTCATTTCCATTCATTTTCAAAGTTACAACCAAACGGAGAATAAATTTTAACATTTACAAATAGTATATTGTAACACCCCGAATTCGCGGGACTCGGGATGCTACGGGTTATAGCCTCACAATGGGTCCCGACCCTTAGCCTGACAACAATTTCACTGGATCTTTCCAATAAGGCACAAATAAAAGACAAAACCAAACAATTTGAATGCAATGTGACATAAACCGAGATACAATTCAAAACGGAAACTCCAGTCGAGTTCTCAAAACAACATACATCCAAAACGACTAAAGTACATACGACAATAATACATAAAATAAAACTCCAATCCCCGACCTATAATGTACGGGAACCCCGGCTATCCACTTCTCCGAGTCACTCGACGGCGTGCCTAACCTGCAAGGTATCTACAAGGCGGTATAAAATCGTTAGCTAAAATTCCATGCATTAGAAAGATGGTAAAGGCACATACATATATAAGATCATAAGCACACAACATGATAACACTCAAGCCGGTTTATTAGCTTTAATTAAATTATTTCATTACCAAAATAACTTAGGATTTGTGACACGAGAATCAATGATCTCTCACCTCTGTCCCCGTATACCAACAAGGACTAGTTACACCGTCTACCTGACTAGTCTGGTCGCAAATCAGAACCTCCTAGCTCCCGCAAGAGCTAGGCAGTGATGTCACCGCCCGATTATCAAATACTTGGGCCAATATAAGGGTATAAATATAT
The DNA here is from genome assembly GCA_033239045.1 of Fagopyrum esculentum. NCBI lineage: Eukaryota > Viridiplantae > Streptophyta > Magnoliopsida > Caryophyllales > Polygonaceae > Fagopyrum > Fagopyrum esculentum. The sequence goes on along the minus strand of BSUD01000001.1, from coordinate 133,409,145 downwards.
ATAGTCGTCCTAGTCCGGTTTAAATGGTATAACGGAAACATTAACATACACCACCATCACACATCGAACTAATACGTGGAAGCTAGCTAAGTAAGTCCGAGGACTTAACTGTCTCAATGATCAACCCGATAGCCCGTACTCCGCTTCTTGCAGGAAGATACTCTAAGCCTGTCCAACAAGGCACACAATTAATATCACTCTCACAAGCTAGAAGTCCTTAGACTTCTAGTCCTAATGATCTTTACAAGATCATACAAACTCATAAGCTAGGATTGCAAACTCCTAGTCCTCACGATCTTGCAAGATCACAACCATCACAACATAAGCTAGGATACTCTCATCATAGTCTCCACAATCTCAAGCCTCAAATTCATAAGGTCCAACTATACAACTCTAAGCCTTAACAAACCTCACAAGATCACATCAATACCTCAAGCCTTAGAGCATTCAACAATCCTCAAACACTCACCTATGGTTTAAAGTCACTACTTGGCATTCCACAAGGTTAAGCTAGATCCAACCTAGCATGATACTATCATGAATCAACACTAAGATGAAGGAACAATCAAGAGTTCAAGGGATAGAGGACCTATTGGTGTAAGGACGCGACCACAGAAAACAGAAGGCGCGATCGCGGAAAGGCAGGAGGGCGCACCCGCAGCTCACAAAATCCGCCCCCTCGGCTCACTGAATCCGCCCCCGCAACTCACAGGACCCGCCCCTGCGGCTGAACTCCAAAAATGGCGATTCTTAGACTCTTCGTCATGCAGCAGTTCTCCTAAGGTCTCCCTGTTGGCTTGCTTGGCTCCAGGCTTCCACTACAAGATCAATGCTCAACAACACGTACTAAGCATAGGTAACATACATACAATACAAGAAAGTGACTCTCATGAGTGAATCCTTGCTTACACAACCCTAGGTTTGAAAGAAGGAAAAAGGAGGAGAAACAAGGAAAAAGAGAGGGAGGAGGAGAAGAGGAAATTACTACACTTCAAGTTTACTGTGCAGATCCGTGCACAATATCCATATAGAGGTTCTTCACTTGAAGGATAGCACAAGAGCAACAATGGAGGAAGAGAAGGAAGAGAGATAAGAAAGAAAGAAGAAAGAGAAGGGAGTAACGTGGGAGGGGAAAAGAGAATCTCATCTAGGAACAAAAGGTCAAAGCCGCCCAAAGGTCTCCCTAGAGTTAAGGTAACGAGGAGTCACTTCAAAAAAGAGAGAACGAGGGGTCGGAAATGTAAAGGAGGGAACGACAGGTCAGGAGGAAAGCGGGCTCATCTCCCGCTCTGACGGGTCGCCGCCCCGCGGAACTACCGAGCCGCGATCGCGGACGGCCGCAACCGTGGGTCACCTAATCCACAGGGGCGGTATCTACCCTAAAAACTACTAACGCCGCTCTTCTATCGGAACAGAAATCCCGGACGTTACATATATGAAGTACAAAATAATACATGATATGTGTGTATGTTTTGCATGGTAAATTGAGAGTGAATGAATATTGAATTCATGTTTCAGACTATATTTGAATGAACAAAATGTGAAATGTGCCCTATATTATCAACTATTCTTTATATATGTGCTTGCAATATGAGTATTTTGGTATAAGGAACAAATATTGGATATTAATCTATAAAAAAATTTTATTTTGTTAATTAATATGACTAACATTTACGAAGATTAAATTATAATTTTTTTAATAAATAAAATGACATAATTTAAAATCTATTACAAAAGTTATTGTTAGAGTATTATATTTATACCTCAATATATTATCACTTTTACTTAGATAAAACTAGAAGAGCAAAGTTTGATTTAGTTTTAAATTTAAAAAATGTGTAAAATCTTGTTAGAAGATTTGCGTGAGATTTTTATAACAAAATCGAATTATAGTAAATCAATTTATTAATTTTGCTTGGTAGATAAGTATAATTTTCTTTTTAACAAAATTGACGTTGCATGAACTATTTACTAATTGTGGACGGCCTTAGAGATTGACACGCGGTTAATATGGGAGTTGTTTTAGTATTATATATAGATTGATAAATAACATGGATGGTTTATTTGAGCTTAAAAACCTCAATATATAACTTCTTCCCTAAGCTTATAGGAGGTTATATTTTGAGTGTGCCTTTATTTATAGGAAATAAGCCCCAAATAACACACAACTAAACACTAATACCTAAGTTATATAAAAAACCCCATATCACAAAATCCCAAAATACCCTATAACCTCATTTGAATTAAACATCCAAACACCTATTACTAAGCACAACTTAAATTAACAAAACTTTTTCGATACCATTGTCTATTATGTTGTTTGTACATGTTTATATTTTTATTTATATGTACCAAATTACCAATGTACTTATATCTCCACCAGTGAATCTAAACTTATATCATGTTGTTCAACTCGGTGTATATAGAGGATGATACAAGCATACCTACCGATATAAAAGTACCTATTCTAATAGACTTCCACAAACACATATATGATCGTGACTGGCAGTTTTCATGTGAGTACCCTACTTCTCAATCATCTTTCCTTTTGTCAATTAATCAATCTATCTTCTCAAAAATGGCAAGAAATCATTATTTCCATGGATCCTTGACTTTATACTTGCAATGAAGGTGGCACGGGGAAATACAAGCTTCTTATGGATCAATTTCATCATGTTTCGATTGCATTTTTGGAGCTTGACAAAGGGTATTCTTCCATTCTAAATTATTCATATCCAATTGTACGTAGCTTATGTTGAATGAATCGCTTGAAACTTGTAGTTACCAGGAAGTAATCGAAGATGTCACAAAGATGATGGGAGCAGGAATGGCTAAATTCATCGGCAAGGAGGTTTGTGATGTCCACAAATAGACATTTAGGTCTCGTTTGGTTTCAACTCCGGAAATAGAAAATGGGATAGATTCTACTCCACCTATATGTCATTGTTCATTCGTAAAGTTTTATCCATAAGGGATGCTTTCTCATTTTCTATGTATAATGTATTTTTAGAGTTGCAACCAAACGGGTTTTACTTAATAACTTGTGCTTGATAAAGTATATTAGGGTTTTGCTTATTTTACAAGCTTTGAGGTTTAACATGATATTTTTTTTTGGATAGATGGAATCTATTGACGACTACGATGAGTATTGTCACTATGCAGCTGGACTTGTAGGGTTGGGTTTGTCTAAGCTTTTTCATTCTTCTGGTTTGGAAGATCAAGCTCCTCCCCATCTTCCCAGTTCAATTGGCTTGTTTCTTCAGGTACTTCAATATATACCAAACATGCATGTAAACTAGGTCTCCTTAAGTGTATTACTTCAAATTGTAAATTCTAATGTTTTTTTATAGAAAACAAACATCATTCGAGATTACCTAGAAGACATGAACGAAATACCAAAACAGCGTATGTTCTGGCCTCGAGAAATCTGGAGTAAGTATGTTAACAAACTTGAGGTAAGAACCATCCAAAATCCTAGCTTCTAAAACCCTCAATTTTAAAGTTTTGTTTATATGAATCTTGTTGCAATGTGTTAATAGGACTTGAAGTATGAGGAGAATTCAGAGAAAGCAGTGCAATGCCTAAATGAAATGGTCACAAATGCTCTAATACACGCGGAAGATTGTCTTAGGTGCTTGTCGGTTTTACGAAACCATTCTATATTAAGATCTTGTGCCATTCCACAGGTACCTAGCTTGTCTTATAATTTCTTATATATAGAGAGCATTAGTTTAAGCAAATGCTATTGTCATTTTCTCTCTAGATTATGGCGATAGGGACTTTGACTTTATGCTACAACAATATTCAAGTTTTCAAGGGCGTAGTTAAAATGAGACGGGGTAAAGATTGATGCATACATGCTCAATGATCTTAGAAACTTTACTTTCACATTCCATAATTTTTTATAAGGGTTTTGTTTCTCCTCAAGGACTTGCTGCTAGGGTAGTTGATCGTACAAATACGATGGCTGATGTCTATGACACCTTCTTTGATTTCTCATGCATCTTGAAAGATAAAGTAAGTTTCCTGAAACATAAAGTTGGAGATGTTATGCTTGATGCCATTTTTATGCTTAAACTGGATACTTTCATGGACTCAGATAGACAAGAATGATCCTAATGCAAAGAAAACATTGAGTCGAATTGAAGGGATCCAGAAAATTTGTAGAGACTCGGGAACTCTTAGACAAAGATGGTCCTTTAGGAAACTATACATTCTGAAGAGTGAGCCAAAATACTATCAAATGCCGGTGAGCATCATCTTCTGTCCATATATGTTTACAGTAAAAGTTATTATGCTTTAATTCTCCAATTGACTGATAAATTTCAATGCAGATGATCGTCATATTCATCATAGTAGCAGTACTTGTTGGTCGTCTTTATACAAACCGGACTTATAACTTGTTATCTAGCTAAATTGTTTCTTCTTTGCAAACTAGCTTGTTGCATCTTGAACCATCAAGTTTATGGTTCTCTACTTTAATTTGCTAGTTATTTCTTGAAATGAAAATGTTAATTAGTAATGTCTGCAATTCCTTAATGTGTATTCACAAAATTGAACACTAATAACAACTACTGTAACCAGGAGCTTTCTTCCTTCTGTTTAATTTCTTGTAACTTGTGCGTAGTCAATTATTTTAGATTTTTTCATTTGGGATGAAGATGGACTTTTTTAAATCCCTATAATCACACGGTCTACCTAGAAAAGGTTGAAGAAATCCTCACAATTTCATCTCGTAATCTACCCTTTTCAGACAGGCTTGAACTAGTGTAATTTCCGTGCAATGCACATGAATATATTAACATTAGTAGAATTGAATTATATTTTGTAAAAATAAAATTTTTAATACAAAATACATAAAGTATTATACTATATTCATCATTTGATCTTAAATACATAGATTTCAAATTGTAATTTAGATATTGAATACATATGCTATACTATGATTTTCCAAAATTTTCATCTTGATATATGTTATTTTATTAAGTTATTTAACTTTGTTTGTTGTATTATTCTCTTTCCAAATATATAATATCACGTAATCTCATTGTAGGACATAATGCATATTAATTCAACACAATCTTATTTAAGAAAAAAGATAATCAGGTAGCACAATATAAAAATGACATGTGGAAAATTTTAAATTGTCGTAACATGAGAACGTCAAGTGGAAAATTTGAGGTATCTTAATGTAGAGATGACAAGTGGCACAAATCCTTTTGTTTTATGTAAAAATTTATATCACCACCATTACTTTTTGGTAATCAATTGTAATGCTTATAAGATTTTCTTGTGACGGACACGAGACAAACTAAGTGTGTCAAAAAGCACAAAAATGGCACACGGTCAGGCCGTCATCGGGATAAAAAAAAACACACAAACACAAAGTATAAAAAATAAGTTTTGACACATAAAACACCAAATCAAAGAGAATTGTGGGACAAAACACTAGTCAACCAAAGAAAAAGAAAAGTAAGTAGAAAATGTTAGTCAAAAAAGTGCATGGGAAAGCTCCGAGGAACCACCGATGGAAACCTCATATTTGGATTCTCTCTTGTCAGAATTTGATCACATGTCCACAATCCCTCTTGACGAAACAAACTTGTGGAGGATTAATGTTCCCTCATCGATAATAAAAGAGATTAACGGGTCTAGTACATACGAATGGTGGGCTACTCTTCCTATTACCATTTGGTTTTTGGATGGAACCCCGTTAGGATTATGTATTGGACTTTGGCTAACACGCATATGTGAGGTGATTTTAGTGTACTAGATTATCTTTACATCCAATTTAGATGTGGTTTCTATGAATTCGACACTCGATATTGTAGTTGACCTCATTACACTTGCAAGATGGTTTTAGTCTCATCAAGTTTTTGCAAGGTGATTTTAGTCTCATCCAATACAATTGACCGTGTCATGGTCGTGTCAAGGCATCTTAGTATGATGCTTAATCATGTATGATGCTCCTATGTTCTTGACATCAGGGAAGATCAAACACTTGTATTCTAGCAAAAATTCTCCATAAATGGCCTTGAACGCATGAGATACTAAACAAACCGAAATAGGCACCATAATATGGAATATGAATGCTTTCTACACTACATGAAAGGAGACGTGATATGCATGGATCTAACAACTAAAACCATGCATGAATAAATGACATCAAACTCCATTACATTGAGGTCGGTGGTGGATGGGTGTGGTGTTCCCTTTGAGTTTGATGGGAGGTTTATCCTCATGAGGGTAGAGTAGGGCTGAGCATCGGTCTGGAACCGCACCGAACCACACTGAACCAAGCCGTAGTTGCACCGCATTCTCAAAAAGCATAACCCGTAAACTTAACCAAGTACATACCGTTCCGGTTCGGATCAAACCGCATATGTTGCAGTTTTGTTGCGGTTAGCTCGATGTCGAACCGAATTCTTCGGTTAACCGCAATTTATAGTTTATATTTGAACCGCCGAGAACTGAAATCTGATTTGAGAAATGAGAATAATACAGATCCAATTCCAAAGATGAGATTTGAGAATACAAAAAGAAAAAAATTTGAAAGCGAAGAAGAGCATAAAAATGGTCATATACACCTTAATCCATTGGATGAACATGATAGTGATAGTGATGAAGGCATTGAATTTAAACATGGAGAGTCTTTGATTGTTATGAGAGCATTTCATGTTAATATAGCTCCATGTAAAGATAATCAAAGGGAGAATCTCTTTCATACTAGATGTCTTGTTAAAGGGAAGATGTGTAACATGATTATTTATGGTGGAAATTGTTGCATTATTTCTGATGTTGAATTGATAGATAAATTGCAAATTACTACGTTTTATCACCCTAGACCTTATAAGCTACATTGAATGAATGATTGTGGTGAATCAAAGTTTAACAAGCAAGCTCACGTTACCATCACTTTAGGTAAATTATGAGGATACTATTACTTGTGATATTGTGCCCAAGCAAGCATGTCATATTCTATTAGGACGTTCATGGCAATTTGATAGAAGAGTCAATGATGATTGAAATACTAATAGACATTCTTTTGAGTATAAGGGTCAAACACTAACTTTGAAACCTATGACGCCTTTACAGATTGTAGAAAGTTATGAGAAGAAAAAGGACAAAAGCAAAGAACAAGATTTCAGCAAGCAAAAGGAACGAGAAACACACTCTAGTGAGGAATCTCGCCCCAGTAAGTCAGAATATCGCACGAGAAATACCACATCTCAACCCAGTGTAGGAGCTTCTCACTCCAGTGTCAGACCTCGTCCTAGTTCATCAGAATCTCGCCCTAGTGACGAAATTTCGCCCGAGATTGCCACCGAGATTCCTTCTACTGAGAATAATCGAGTTCTTTTAGCATCCAAAAAGGAGTTTATTGATTGTTATATTCCTTTGGATGTTGCACTTATGAGTCTTTGCAAAATCCTAGTGACTTTGAGTGATGAAGTCAAGGCTACTTTACCCAAAACCATTCAAAACCTTTTCGATGAGTTTTGCGATGTTTTTCGAATGAGATTCTTGAAGGACTTCCACCTTTTCGAGGCATTGAGCATCAAGTTGATTTAATTCCAATAGCTTCACTTCCTAATCAACCCGCTTATATGATAAGTCCACAAGAGAGTTAGGAAATTTAGGATCAAGTTCAAGAGCTTTTGGATAAAGGCTATGTACGAGAGAGTTTAAGTCCATGTGCAGTCCCGTCCTTTTGGTTCCCAAGAAGGGCAACACTTAAAGGATGTGTGGTGATTGTCGCGTAATTAACAATATTACTATCAAGTATCGACATTCCATTACCCAATTGGATGATATGCTAGATGAGCTTAGTGGATCTACTTTGTTTTCAAAGATTGATCTTAAAAAGTGGATACCATAAGATTCGAATGAGAGATGGAGACGAGTGGAAAACATCATTCAAGACTAAGTTTGGTCCATATGAGTGGTTGATTATGCCTTTTGGTTTGACTAACGCTCCTAGCACTTTCATGAGATTGATGAATCATGTATTGCGTCACTTCATTGCAAAATTTGTGGTTGTCTACTTTGATGACATTATCATCTACAACAAATCACTTGAGGAGTATGAGGAACACTTGAGGGAAGTACTATGAGCTCTTAAATGAATCTCTATATGCTAATAATAAGATATGTGAGTTTAGTACTAATCAAGTCATCTTCCTTGGTTTTGTAGTGAGTACAAAAGGTCTAGAAGTGAAGATAAGATTAAGGCCATCCAAGAATGGCCTAAACCTACGACGATCGGGCATGTTCGATCATTCTAATAGCATGAATTATAGTCTATATTTTGGAACTTGTTTAAACATTTTATCTTCAATAATCTGCATGTTTGGATGTATATTTTGTGATTATATTGTCGTTTCATCTGCCTTTGCGGGAATCGAAGGTCTACACCAAGTTTCGTTGTAATCGTAGGTGAAATGACACGTTTTGCATCAAAATGAAGCTAAAGGAGTGAAGGAGTCATTGGAGCTACATTCAGGAGCTTAAAGAGGAGTTCAGGAAGCATGCAAATGGATTAAAGATTTACTTTGGACCAGATTTGAGAGATTTCACATTCAGTTTAGAGTCACCTCGGTCAGCTATAGTACCACCTCGACCGAGGTGATCTTGAGGAGCGCCCCGACCGAGGCAAACACCCTGGACGCAGCGAGATATATTTTATTTGGCTGAGATCTTTTATTTTTGGAAGGAGAGATTTTATATTTTTGGGCTAGATTTTTGGAAGGAAGATCATATATTTTAGAGATCTATTTATGAGATATATATATATATATATATATATTTTATTAGGAAATTATCTTTTTAAGATATTTTATCTTTGGAAGATATTTCTCCTATATAAAGGGTTGGATTTTTCACAAGTTCAACCATGCTTAGAGGGTTGAGAGCATCCAGCAATTAAGGGATTTTTCTGGAGTTTGAGGGAAGGAAGGAAGATTGAAGATCAATCAAGGGAGGATTGATAGTTCGAATATAGCTTTTGAAGGGATTTGTAAGACTTTCTTAGATTCCCTTTTGTTTGATTGTCTTGTTGGATTTGTTATCCAAGGAACGTTGATTTGTTTGATATTTGATTCAGTTATTGAAGCCTTGTTCTTAAGGTTTTTGTGTTCAAATATTCATTCCCTTCCCAATTATTTGATTATTGCTTTCATGATGATGAGTGGCTAATTTCTTTGTGCGATTCTAGGGTGATTGATTGAAGGTTGTGGGAAAAACAATTATTGAATAATCTTAAATTTCAGTAGGACCCTGAAAGCTCGAGTCTTTATCCTTAACCCCAGAACATCTCGTTCAGTCGATGAACATCTCGGCCGGGGTGGAATTTGAATGACCGAGGTGATCCTTTTCTGATCCAAAACTGAGAGTTTAAGTGTTAGAGTTTGCCAAATCCTATTCTTATTACACCTTTCCTGGTTCAATGCAAGCCTAGGATGAGACTTACCCGGTAATTCCTTAGTTTGTTTACCCATGATCATAAGTGTAGGTAATAAAGGTTTATCCTTTATTGGGGTTTGAGTGTGCCTTCATCCCATCTTTGTGAGTTAGCGTGAGACTTACCCGGTAAAGGTTGATTCTATTCCCTTAGTTGGTTTGTTGGTTTGAGACTATAATTCCTTTCCTTAGTACCTTGAGACTTACCCGGTGATAGGTTCTTTGACTTGGGATTGAGAGTAGTGAGACTTACCCGGTGATCTATTCCACTTGAGTAACACCTTCCCTTTGCAAAACCTCAGCTTTGTCCGCTTATCTTGAGATCTTGAGTTGAAACCACAACTGGATGCTTTAATCCCTAGAATTTGCATATTTCTTTAATTGACTATATTATCATCTTTTGATTGTTTTAATTGTTTTTGTGGTTAGTTGCAATATTGACAACCTATACTTGCTTTGTTTCACCTAAGTCCCTGAGATCGACACCCCGGAATTCTTGCTTTTACTACGATTGACCCGTATACTGCGGGTTCGCATCCTTATTTTAAGCATACATCTTGGGTTATAAATTTAAAGTTTGCACACACCATTTGGAGCGAACAAGTTTTTGGCGCCGTTTCCGGGGACTTGGTCTAGACCGAGCCGGTTGTGGTTGTCTGTCGGGGCTATTGCCCCTGTTACTACTAACAACTCTACTTGAGTGACTTTCGCATGTTCTTTTTCTTAGGTTTATGCGAAGAACCCGCGTTGGGAAGAAAATCGTTCCTTACGATCCCGAACCAGAAAAGACATATAAGAGACGCTTGAAAGAAGCAAAGATGGCCAACCAAGACAATCGCGATCTTGAGGCCGAATTGAAGGAGGCGATGGAACAGTTGCGCCTCAATAGGGAAGAATTACAGCGCGAAAGGGAGCAAAATCGCATCCGAGCTGCAGAGATTGAAGCAGATATGGCTGAGTTGCGAGCTCAGATTCTGCATCGACCGGACCCTCGACCGAGGCAGGACCCCGCTCCAGTTGCCCCGGCCGAGATACTTCCACCTCAGATGCTAGTCCGAGATGTTCTTTTTGCAGGTATTCCACAAACCCTAGGGCAGAGGATGGACCCAAACCAGCAAGTGAGGCGTCCAGGAGTCAACCTAGGAGATCCAGCGGAGCATGATTATGAACTTCGACCGCAAGTTCTTTCCATGATTCGCCAATGCCAATTCGGAGGTCTAGAAAGGGAATCTCCACATCAATATCTACAAAACTATGAGATCTTGATGGAGACCTTGAAAGCTTCAAGAGTTGAAAATAATAATTACAAGTTAAGGCCTTTTTACTTTTCTTTGAAGGACAGGGCGCTTACTTGGTACCAGTCTCCTCCTCCCAGAAAGATCAACACTTGGGAGGATATGGCGACGGAGTTCTTGACGAAATTCTTTCCCCCCCTCCAAAACTGCCGAAATAAGAGGGAAGATCAACGCATTCATCATGAAGGACAAGGAGATTTTGTCTAAGTCATGGGAGAGATTTAAAGATGTTCTTTTGGATTGCCCACATCATGGGATTCCAAAGATAGAGTTGTTGGAGATTTACTTCAAGGGATTGGATGGAGCTACCCAATTCAGCCTTCAACTACTATCCGCCGACACATTCATGGACATGCCGATTGATGAAGCTTAGGAATTCATTGAAAAACAAGATTTGCACATGGAGAAGTACTCACACCAAGGAGCTGAAAATGGAGTTAAGAGAGTTAATTTCCAAGAAGCTCCATCAAATGATAATCAACTTACCTCCCTCAAGAATGATGTGAAGCAATTGAAGGAACTTTTGGTTGCTCACACCAAGAAAGAAGAGGAAGGATATCAAGGCTCAAGGAACAACAATGGTTACCGGAACAACAACAACGGTTCCCGGAACAACAACTACAACAACAATAGAGGATCCAACAACAATAATTGGAGGCCAAACAATCAAAATTCGGGTAACTCTTACTCTAACTCCAATTCAAATAACTCTTCTAGTCCTTTCCTCTCTTCTTCTTCTTCTTCTACTCCATTGAAGAGCCAAGAGCCTGGATCAAGCTCGTCCCAGCCAGAGAAGAAAGATGCAGTGCTGGAGGCTATCTTGATCAAGCTCAATGCTATGGAGATGTCCATGACTTCATTTTTGAAGGCACAAAAAGCCTTAGAACAACAATTCTTTAATAAGGCAAATGAAGCGCCAAGAGATCCAGGGAAGCTCCCAGCAAGGACAGAGAGCAACCCTAAAGGACATATCATGGCAATAACGACGAGAAGTGGACTGACAACTGCAGATCCAGTGCCTCGGTCGATGCCAATGAAGAACACCTCGGTCCAGGTACAGACGAAGAACACCTCGGCTGAGGTACCAACCAAGGTGGAGCCTCAGAAAGCGTCGGACAAAACTGAAGTTTATGTCCCACCTCCTGCATATAAACCACCACTTCCATTCCCCCAGTCAAGGGCCAGAGCACATCTAGACAAGCATTTTGGTAAGTTCCTTGACTTGATGAATAAACTACATATTAATATCCCTTTCCTTGATGCTATTCTAGGGATGCCCGCCTATGGGAAGATCTTGAAAGAAATTCTATCAAGTAAGAGGAAGTTGGAAGACTTTGGTGAAGTAAGGATGACATCTAAATCATCGGAGTTCATTCAAATCATGAAGGAGAAGATGCCACCCAAGTTGAGAGATCCCGGCTCATTTTGCATTCCCATTCAAGTTGGGGATGTCAATTGTGAGGCGTTGTGTGATCTAGGAGCCAGCGTGAGCATCATCCCGCTAAAGCTATGTGTGAGGATCGGACTTGGAGAGCCAAAACCGGTGAAGATACGGTTGTACATGGCGGACCGCTCCATTACCCATCCCGTGGGCATTTTGGAAGACGTTCCGGTTAAGTTAGGTAACTTCTATTGACCTATAGACTTTGTTGTGCTTGATATTCCCGCAAATTATCCCATTCCTATCATTCTCGGGAGACCATTTCTAGCAACTTCGGGTTACAATATGGATTGTAAGAATGCCAAGTTGCAATTCAACATTGGCGGTGATCAAGTTGAGTTTGCATTACTTGCGGCAATGAAAGGAGAGCCGTTGAGCGATGATATCTTCAACATCTATGATGAAAAAGAATCGAGAGAATTGGTGAGCTCTATCCTTATTAATGATCCACTTGAGAGAGTTATTAGTTTTAGCTTAATGGAGGAAGGTATGGATGCTTCTTGTGATGCAGATATACGGAGCTTAAAGGCACTGGAAGAAGATCCAAGAACTAAGATTGAAAAGCTAATCCAGGAGAAGGAAATCTCTAGTTCCGGTCCCAGTTGCAGTACCTCGACCGAGGCACTTTCTGGACCAAGCGAGGTGTTCTTGACTGAAGAACATCTCGGTCACCCTCTCTAGACCTCGACCGAGGTCGAAAGCGAGATGATGTCAACTGAGAATAACAAACTTCTTACTCCCTATTCTGAAACTCATCCACAGTTGGTGGAACACTTTCTCCACCAAACTTTTGATAATAAAGGGCTTTGGTATGCTGACATTGTTAATTATCTTGTTTGCCAGAAAATACCACCCGGACTGACGTACGCTCAAAGGAAGAAATTCTTTAAGGATGTACGTCATTACTATTGGGATGAACCTCTACTATTTAAGAGAGGTCCGGACGGGATGATTTGAAGATGCATTCTGGAAGATGAAGTTACTAGTGTCATATGGCATTGCCACTCGCTTCCTTATGGAGGGCATGCTAGCGCTCACAAAATGTGCACCAAGGTATTACGTTCCGGTTTCTTTTGGCCTACATTATTTAAGGATGTGCAAACGTTTGTTGTTTCTTGTGATACATGCCAAAGAACAGGGAACTTGTCTAGGAGGAACGAGATGCCACTCAATAACATACAAGAGGTTGAGATCTTTGATGTATGGGGAGTTGACTTCATGGGACCTTTCCCTTCATCCGGAGGAAACCTCTATATTCTACTAGTTGTCGACTACGTCTCTAGATGGGTGGAAGCCATTACCTCTCCCACTAATGACACTATGGTGGTTGTGAAGTTCTTTAATAGAACTATCTTTCCACGTTTTGGGACTCCACGCATCATTATCAGCAATGGAGGGACACATTTCATCAACCGGAAGTTTAAAGCACTTCTATCGAAGTATGGGGTAACCGACAAGGTAGCAACCCATTATCACCCTCAAACTAGTGGACATGTCGAGATCTCGAATAGAGAAATCAAAGAAATCTTGGAGAAGACCGTCTCTAGGACGAAGAAGGATTGGTCCATGAAGTTGGACGACACTTTTTGGGCCTATAGGATCGCATTCAAGACTCTCATAGGTACCACCCCCTATAATCTGGTATATGGGAAGTCTTGCCATTTGCCCGTTGAGCTAGAACACAAAGCGTATTGGGCGATCAAATGGTTGAATTTCGATATCAAGGAAGCCGGTGAGAAGCAGATATTGGACATCAATGAGCTGGAGGAGCTGTGTTTGAACGCTTACGAGAATGCCAAGATCTACAAGGAAAGGACAAAGAAATGACATGACAAGCGTATCATTCCTAAGGAATTTAAAGAAGGAGATTCAGTTCTACTCTTCAACTCCCGCCTTCGCCTCTTTCCAGGTAAGTTAAAATCTAGATGGATAGGACCTTACGTTGTGAAGCATGTTTTCCCTTATGGTGCAGTCAAAATCTGGGGAGAAACAAGTGGAAGCTTCAAAGTCAATGGTCATAGACTTAAGAAATACAAGCCGGAAGTCCAAGTTAAGGAGATTGCACCACTATACCTTGTTTAGGGATGCCGTACGGTCCAGCTAGCGACCTTAAACCAAGCGTTTCTTGGGAGGCAACCCAAGGTATTGCTTTCTTTCCCTTTTTTTAGTATAGCTTAAGATAGTTTTCTTTTGCTTTGCTTTGCTTTGTTTTTGGCGTCCTAGACAGAAAACAAGTGATCTCTAAGAAAGGAATACAACCCAGGAGCAACACTGGAAAGACAGAAGTTTGAGAAATCAAGAAGACGGAGTTTGACTGAGACACATCTCGGTTGCTGTCACAGCACCTCGACCGAGATGATTCTTGGGCAACCGAGGCGACTAGGGCTTACAAAAACTCACCTCGGTCTATCCACCTCGATCCAGTCGGGACCACCTCGATCGAGGTGACAACAGATTCAATGAGGGGTATAAAAGGGGGAACGGTTTCTCTCTCTTCCCTCCTTCACCTTCTCGACCGCGGCACTGATCTCACCTCGCCTCTTTGATTCTCACTCTTTTTCGACGATTCTTGCTCCCATTCTGCAAGGAAAGGCTAAAGGAACGGATTGCAAGCAAGAAACCGCAACAAAAACGCCTCAAATTGACCGAATCGGGGGTAACAAAACCGAAAACCCTAACTTCTCGTCTTTTACTGATTTTGGAAGAAATTGACTTTGGTTGCCAATCATTCTTGTTGAAAAAGGCTTAAGTACCCCATAGGAACAATTGGTAGTGATATTGGGGGAACATAACTGGATTTCTGAGAGTTGAAATCGCCCAGCACCTTACCTCGGTCCGGTCGACCTGTGCTTCAGCCGAGGTGTTCTTGAGGATTGTCAGGGCAACTGAGGTGATCTGACAGAGAGAGAGATAATGAGTTCTAGGTCTGACATACAGCTTGTCCTGAGGGATAGATCTTCCCCTTCTTCTTTTTCTTCTCGACCTTCTATACCGGTGATCCACGAGCGTCACCAGGTTGACTACGCCCGCATCTGTACACGTCCAGTGATTGTGCCGCGCTTTTTGAATATTCTTGCTTTTGACTGTTTGGATGTTGTAGATGATCTGAGACGGATGGTCTCGATGGTCGGGCTGGAGCCGTTCATGGAGATCAGAGCTCCAGCCTACCTCGAGCCCACACTAGAGTTTGTGAGCTCTATGACTCACCTGCCTGCAGAGCAGGCCATCAAGTACCAGTTGTTGAACCGGAATTATCTAGTGCCGATGGATCAGTGGAGAGACATCTTCGGCTTCCCGACCCCAACAGTTACTGATTTCCCCTCTCGAGCTGTAGCTCGCCAGTTCTGGGGACAAATAGCTCACGTAGTTGAGCATGCTGACAGGTGGAGACCTGGAGACTCTAAGGAGCGGATCATATTCCACCTCGCCTTCATACTCGTCCACAGGATATTCAGCGAGACACTTCTGGCGCGTACTGAGATGCCCCAGAAGGTGAGACAAGGGGAGCTCTTGAGTTTATTTTGCATGGTGACTGGAGGCGTTCCTGATTTCGGTACTATGCTGGCTGAGGATCTGCACAAGAACAAGGCCAAGGCAAAGGGGGACATCTGTTGTGGAGGTTTAGTGACTCATTTAGCTATTGAGATGGGGTTGGATCTGAGTGCTTGTACACTAGTGGCGGCTGCCAAGCCGCTAGGGCTGCAGGAGATGATCACTAGTAGGATTCTGGTTCCTCGTGAACTTACTACGCCATATGTGGCGATGCCTTGGGAGCAGACTGCGCCTCAGGGTATTAGGTGATCGTCTTAGTTTTCGGTTTACGACCCTCAGTACTGGTCCACTACATGGACTCCGTACATTGAGGACGCTAGAGATGCAGCAGCACAGGCACAGGAGGAGGCTGATGAGGATGAGGAGGACGATGGCGGTGTTGCCATGGATACAGGGACAGACACAGCTGGTCCCAGCATACCAGTCGTCGATCTGGATGACGAGGAGACTGAGGAGGAGGCAGCTGTACCACCATCACGTCCAGCCGGGCGCAGAGTCCGCAGACAGCGGGATCCCGTAGCTCACCGACGGATAGAGGAGCTGACGGATCAGATGATCGACTCTTACGCCGCTTTATCCTTAGATATGTTGGAGATGAGGGAGAGCCAATACTACTAGCGCCGGATGTTGGAGATACAATTCCATCACACTATGGGCTACCCCTTTGATCCATCCCAGCACCCGTACATGCCATATCCACCACCACCAACAGATCAGGACTAGAGCTTGCAAGGATTTCTTTTATTTATTTATTATGCAGCTCAGCTTATGTTCGGTGAGTACATTTCTTTCAGACTTATATTAACCCATTGGGACAATGTGTCCCAAGTATGGGGTATTTGGATGTATGATTTGACATTATGTGTATGCTTGTATGACTCTATCAGATATTACTGTTTTATCATGCTCTATGTGTTTATTAGAGACTACATGCATGCATACAGGTTATTTGATTGAGAAAAACGTCAAAAACTAGTTAAGAAAAAAAAATTTATGATCTCGACCGAGGTGGTTTAACTGGGACAGTTTTCAAAATGATTTTGTGCTTCTTATGTGGATATGACCTCAGTGAAGATTTTGTTTGCAGACTGGTTTTGAAATCTTTATATGTTTGAAAGGTTTTATAATATGTTTAAGTTGCCAAATGCTTTGTTTGAGATTTTGGCATGTTTAATACTTTGTTTTTATCAAAATTATGTTGAATTTGAAGGTTGACACCACATGATGAGTTCTCTCACTTTCTTCCTGGGATGATTAAGGCAATTCATTCTCTTCTCTTCTTCTTCTTGATCATGCTTTAGCCTCTCATAGACATATTTGCCTCCCTTTACCTATCCGGGAATTTGGAAGCAAGAAAGTGAAAAGCAAGTGAAAGAAAAGTTGAGATGTTGGCTGAAAGTTAGAAAGAAAAAAATAGGTTTGGAGAAGTCAATCATGATGATGAGTAACTCGGCACCATTCACATAGCCGGGTGTTTTTGTCTTGCCAAAGTCGGATTGAGGGATATTCTTAACGGGTCATGGTATGTGCATCAAGGGTTTGAGGCATCTCGAGAAATTGATGATTGCTGATCTCCTAGGCTTCAGTTATTGTGCACCTCTGTCCATGCATCCCAAAAAGTAAAAAAGTAAAAAAAAAAACAAAGCTTATTGGTGGAAGATGTTGAAGTTCAAAAGCAAGTGAAGTAAAGATCCTTTTCCCGGATTCTAGCACCACATTCCCTATATACATCCCACCCTCACACGTTTCTTCACCTTCTCTTGAAAAGCCCTTGAGACCTCAAGCTTGTTGATTGACTTGGTGGTTTAAACTGGATTATACATGATTAATTTCGATAATTATGATTTATTATGCATTCTATGATTTTATGCAAAGATGAACAACTTTCTTATATTTATAAAATGTTTTGATCATATTTTGATTTTAAATTCCATGAAGCATTCTCTTAGAGTGATCTATGAGTGGAGCACACCACTAAAAATGTTTTGAAATACTTTTCATTGATCTTCATGACTCATAATCCATTCTATCTTGTACTTAAGATTTGGAACTTGCTTGGGACAAGCAAGGGACAAGTATGGGGTATTTTGATAGCATGAATTATAGTCTATATTTTGGTACTTGTTTAGACGTTTTATCTTCAATAATCTGCATGTTTGGATGTATATTTTGTGATTATATTGTCGTTTCATCTACCTTTGCGGGAATCAAGGTCTACACCAAGTTTCGTTGTAATCGTAGGTAAAATGGCACGTTTTGCATCAAAATGAAGCTAAAGGAGTGAAGGAGTCATTGGAGCTACATTCAAGAGCTTAAAGAGGAGTTCAGGAAGCATGGAAATGGATTAAAGATTTACTTTGAACCAGATTTGAGAGATTTCACATTTAGTTTAGAGTCACCTCGGTCAGCTACAGTACCACCTCGACCGAGGTGATCTTGAGGAGCGCCCCGACCGAGGCGAACACCCTGGACGCGGTGAGATATACTTTTATTTGGCTGAGATCTTTTATTTTTGGAAGGAGAGATTTTATATTTTTGGGCTGGATTTCTGGAAGGAAGATCATATATTTTAGAGATCTATTTATGAGATATGGATATATTTTATTAGGAAATTATCTTTTTAAGATATTTTATCTTTGGAAGATAATTCTCCTATATAAAGGGTTGGATTTTTCACAAGTTCAACCATGCTTAGAGGGCTGAGAGCATCCAGCAATTAAGAGATTTTTCCGGAGTTTGAGGGAAGGAAGGAAGATTGAAGATCAATCAAGGGAGGATTGATAGTTCGGATATAGCTTTTGAAGGGATTTGTAAGACTTTCTTAGATTCCCTTTTGTTTGATTGTCTTGTTGGATTTGTTATCCAAGGAACACTGATTTGTTTGATATTTGATTCAGTTATTGAAGCCTTGTTCTTAAGGTTTTTGTGTTCAAATATTCATTCCCTTCCCAATTATTTGATTATTGCTTTCATGATGATGAGTGGCTAATTTCTTTGTGCGATTCTAGGGTGATTGGCTGAAGGTTGTGGAAAAAACAATGATAGAATAATCTTAAATTCCAGTAGGACCCTGAAACCTCGAGTCTTTATCCTTAACCCTAGAACATCTCGTTCAGTCGATGAACATCTCGGCCGGGGTGGAATTTGACTGACCGAGGTGATCCTTTTCTGATCCGAAAGTGAGAGTTAAGTGTTAGAGTTTGTCAAATCCTATTCGTATTACACTTTTCCTGGTTCAATGCAAGCCTAGGATGAGACTTACCCGGTAATTCCTTAGTTTGCTTACCCATGATCATAAGTGTAGGCAATAAAGGTTTATCCTTTATTGGGGTTTGAGTGTGCCTTCATCCCATCTTTGTGAGTTAGCCTGAAACTTACCCGGTAAAGGTTGATTCTATTCCCTTAGTTGGTTTGTTGGTTTGAGACTATAATTCCTTTCCTTAGTACCTTGAGACTTACCCGGTGATAGGTTCTTTGGCTTGGGATTGTGAGTAGTGAGACTTACCCGGTGATCTATTCCACTTGAATAACACCTTCCCTTTGCAAAACTTCAGCTTTGTCCGCTTATCTTGAGATCTTGAGTTGGAACCACAACTGGATGCTTTAATCCCTAGAATTTGCATATTTCCTTAATTGACTATATTATCATCTTTTGATTGCTTTAATTATTTTTGTGGTTAGTTGCAATATTGATAACCTAAACTTGCTTTGTTTCACCTAAGTCCCTGAGATCGACACCCCGCAATTCTTGCTTTTACTACGATTGACCCGTACAATGCGGGTTCGCATCCTTATTTTAAGCATAAATCTTGGGTTATAAATTTAAAGTTTGCACACACCATTTGGAGCGAAGACATTCCACGGTCTAGCAATATTTCATAGACATTTTGTACGGGATTTAGTACTATTGCAACCCTCCTCACGTCTCTCACAAAGATGCAAGTATAGTTTGAGTAGGGAGATGCACAAGAGAAAGCCTTTAAGGATTTGAAGTGGCAAATATCACATGCACCACTTCTAGCACTTTTGGATTTCACTAAACCATTTGAGGTTGAGTGTGACGCATCGGGAATTAACATTGGAGGAGTGCTCATGCAAGAACGTAAGCCACTTGCATTTTTTAGCGGGAAATTGAAAGGAGCATGCATGAATTATTCGACATATGATAAAAAATTGTATGCATTATTTCGAGTTTTCAAGACATGGTAACATTACCTTTGGCCTAATGAATTTATTCTTAGAACTGATCATGTGTCCTTAAAGCATTTTAGGAGTCAAGATAAGTTGGATAGAAGGCATGGTAGATGGATGGAATTCATAGAATTTTTCCATATATCATTAAGTATAAGAAGGAAAAAGATAATGTTGTTGATGATACCCTTTCTAGGAGACATTATTTGATCACTACTATGGATTTTAAGGTTTTAAGCTTTTATTAAATTAAGGATCTATATGTGGATGATTTAATTCTGATGACATCTATAAGCTATGGGTGGATCAAAATTAACGAAATAGGTTCTACATTTTCGAAGGTTTTTTATTTCGCGGGGATAAAGTGTGCATTCCTAGATGTTCTCTTAGAGTTTTACTCGTTGAGGAAGCTCATATGGGTAGTTTAATGCATGGGACATTTTGGTAGAGATAAGACATTTCATATGTTGCATTCACACTTTTATTGGCCTCATATGCTTAAAGATGTTGAGAATATGATTAAGAGATGTCTTGTGTGTGCTTGAAAGCTAAGGCTAGATTGAAACCACATGGTTTGTACACTCCCTTACCTACTCCTACCTCACCATGGCTTGATTATAGTATGAACTTTGTTGTAGGATTACCTAGGACTAAGAAGAGGAGAGATTCTACTTTTGTGGTTGTTGAGCGTTTTTCTAAAATGGCTCATTTTATTGCTTGTCATAAGACCGATGACGTGTTGCTAACTTGTTCTTTAGGGAAGTTGTTAGATTATATGGGGTACCTAAGACTATTGTGAGTGATAGAATTGTTAAGTTCCTTAGTTTTTTTTTGAAGACTCATTGGGGGAAGCTAGGAACTAGGTTGTTATTTTCAACCTCTAGTCATCCTCAAACGGATGGTCAAATGGAGGTTACTAATAGGACCTTAACTACCATTTTGCGGACTGTTTTGAAAGATAACTTGAGTGCTTGGGAAGATATGTTTACCACATGTTGAATTTGCATATAATCGAACCTAACATTCATCTACTAACCTAACACCTTTTGAGTGTGTCTATGAGTTGAATCCTTTGACCCCTTTTGATCTTATACCGTTGCATATAGAGGAGCGAATAGATTTTAAAGCAGCAAAATAGGTGAAAGTCATCAAAGAACTGCATGTGAAAACGCGTCTAAGGCTAGAGGAAAAAGGGAAAGCCATGACTACAAAAGCTAATCGAAATCGCAAGGAAATGTTTTTTCTAACAGGGAGATCTAGTTTGGTTGGATCTACGGAAAGAACGATTGCCGGATAAGAGGAAGTCTAAGTTGTCTCCAAGGGAAGATGCACCATTTAAAGTGTTGCACAAGGTTGACAACAATGTCTATGTCTTGGAGCTTTCGGAGGAACATGGAGTAAGTCTTTACCTTCAATGTAGGAGATTTTAGTCCTTACATGACTAGTGATGAGCATGTTGATGATTCGAGGACGAATCCTTTTCTAGAAGGGGAGTATGATGTGGGACCATACCCAACACCCCCTACACATGGACCAATCACTAAAACGAGAGTAAGAACATTGAAGAAGGAGTTGTCACCTTCAAAAACCATCCAAAATGAGATAGCTAACTTATTGACATCGTATACATCTAAGGATACCTTACTCACGTCTAATTCTTCCTTAGTGACATTGATATCTATTGTGGAGGACACATACATGTGAAAAGATGATCAAGGAAGTAAGAAATGTGGCTAACATGATATTTGAGCAGACACTTAAAATCTCGGCCCTGAGAACCAAATCTCGCTTGAGATTCCAGTCGAGATAGGTCCAGTCGAGATCTTGTTAATTGTTGGATATTTTATTTTTAATACCTTTAAAGCTCAAAAAATTCTAATTGGATCTTTTGGTTTTCGATCCTATTCTTAAAACTATCTTTACTTTATTTTTTAGGGGAATCTCGCCTATAATTATCTATCGAAGTTGAGATTCTTAGGACAAATTTGATTGATTATTGGAGTAGGTTGTTATTGTGTGTTAATATTATTAGATTGTTATAGATATGACTCATCATTTCAGTTCTCGATCCCATAAAAAGCGTATCAAACGAGCCCATTTATTTTTTTACGATAAAAAACTATGAATGCTTTTTAATACCCATTTATTTTTCGAAACGGCACAAGTTCGCAACCGGTCTCTTCTACTAACTCTACTCCTTCCTTTTTCTCGGCAGGACCATTTTAGCTCTCTTCTCCCTCACGCTTCCCGGCGCACCGATTTCCCGGCTCCTGTCATGTCAGTCGGCGATGAGAAGTATAATAGAATAAAAGATTTCAAGAAGAAGCTTTTCAAGAAAGGTCAAGGTTCGGATACTCCAGAGGTTGGCGATGAAGTTGCAGGTATCAATATCATCTATCCTTCCTCTCCTTGTTTCTTTTGAACCAATATCCCCACTCATTAATACTTGCTTTTGTTCAGTACATTACGTTGCCAGGATTCTTCCTGGAAAAAAGCACTATGATTCCAGCCGTGACAAAGGAACGCCGTTCAAGTTCATCCTTGGACACGGTTCGCTCCTCTAACCATCTTGCCCCTTTTTCTACCGATCGATTAGCATAATTGGACTATCACTGTTTAGAATCGGAAGTTGAGTGCTCTATTGATGTATTCTAGTGTAAAGTTGTGATGGATTCTTGAATGTGACAGGTCAAGTTATAAAGGGATGGGATGAAGGTATCAAGACTATGAACAAGGGTGAAAAAGCCGTTTTTACCATTCCACCGGAGTTTGGATATGGTGAATCTGGTTTACCTCCTACGGTTCCCCCAAATGCAACCCTTCAGTTTGAAATTGAGTTGCTGTCCTGGATTAGTGCCAAGGACATCTGCAAGGATGGTGGGATCTTCAAGAACATCGTTGAGAAAGGGAACAATTGGGAGAACCCAAAGGACCTTGATGAAGTGCTAGGTACTCTATATAATGCGGATTACATTTGAATCTGCATAATTAAACATATGTTACCTTTGTTTCGGTGTAGTTAAGTTTCAAGCTAGGCTTGAAGATGGCACATCGGTAGGCGGCACATCAGATGGGATAGAATTTGCAGTTAATGAAGGTGAATAATTTTTAACTAGTTTATGTCTTGTGGTAAGAGGTATACATGTTCTATGAACTGTGATTTGGGTTTTCTTTGATGATTAGGTCATTTTTGTCCCGCACTGTCAAAGGCTGTTAAGACCATGAGAAAGGGAGAGAAAGTGCTTCTAACCGTGAAACCTCGATGTAAGTAGGTTTATATGTTGATACTACTATAAGTTTTGTCAAAAGCAACTTTTAATTAGATGGACGATGGTAATCGTGGCAGATGGATTTGGATCAAAGGGAAAGCCAGCCTCTCGTGATCACGGTGGTGTGCCTCCTAATGCTACTCTTCATGTTTCTCTTGAGCTGGTTTCTTGGAAGACAGTCTCAATATTAACCAATGATAACAAGATTATTAAGAAAATCATGAAGGAAGGAGAAGGCTATGATCGGCCCAATGATGGTGCTATTGTAAAAGGTTAGGCGTGAATTGGACATTGATACGTTTCCTTACAGAAATTGTGAAATCTTGACATTAGGGTATGTATTGCAGTGAAATTGATAGGGAAGCTGCAAGACGGTACCGTGTTTGTTAAGAAGGGACATAATGATGGAGATGAACTATATGAGTTCAAGATAGATGAGGGTAAATGCAATTGGTTCTTAGTATTCTGGAAGTATATATTTGCTGATCAATAGTAACATTCGTATGTTTTATTTGTTAATGCATCAACAGAGCAAGTTTATGAGGGGCTTTCTATAGCTGCAGTGACAATGAAAAAAGCAGAAGTTGCGCTGTTGACGATGGCACCCGACTATGCTTTTGGCTCATCAGAGTCTAAGCAGGAGCTGACAGCGGTTCCTGCTAATTCTACTGTCTACTATGAAATTGAGATGGTCTCTTTTGTGAAGGTGAGCTTAGTGTGTGAAAGTAGTTTGATCTAGAATTTTCATTGTTGGATAAATTGCAATCCTGTCCTGTAGGAGAAGGAATATGTGGACATGAACTCCGAGGAGAAGATTGCAGCTGCTGGTAAGAAGAAAGAAGATGGGAATGCCATTTTTAAGGTTGGCCAATATGCGACGGCATCAAACAAATACCAGAAGGTACACTTCATTGTTAAAAAGCCTAGTCTGTTTAGCTATTCTACATTTGCTTCCTTATCAGTTTTTTGCTGCAAATGCAGGCTGCTATGTATATAGCGGATGATTCTGCTTTTAGTGATAAAGAGAAGCAGCAGTCGAAGACTTTAAAAATTACTTGTATGCTGAATGATGCAGCATGCAAGCTAAAGTTGAAAGAGTACATACTGGCCAAAACGTTATGCACTAAGGTACATTTCTAGTACATTGTTTTAGTCTCTGTGTACACCGTACGTACAAAAGTGAATAGTGCGATCAGTCTTTTTGAAGCTTCTCTAGTATGCAAGCTAAAACATCTTTGTACGCAGGTATTGGAACTTGATAGTCAAAATGTCAAGGCGCTCTATAGAAGAGCTCAAGCATATCTTAATCTGATAGATTATGAAAGGGCAGAATCTGACATTACGAAAGCTCTGAAAATTGAACCTGAAAATAGGTGTGTTTACATATTCTAAATTTAGAACTCCTGGCCGAGGCTCTTGGTTGAATGGAAATTGATCATATACTGTAGTTTCTGCTTCTTTGTTTCATCTGAAGATGATTTGCTCATGTTTTAAGTTTTTAGTGGATTTAAGTTTCTAAAGCAAATTGCCTCTTTTGTTAGTCTTGCTCTAGCTTCTTGTGTAGCTGTGATTGTGCATGAATAGCTTCCCGATGGATCTCCAAAACTATGATATGTATTAACTTGTAATTTGAAGATGAAGGGATATGTTTGTTGGGTTTCTAGAACATTTAATCCTGAAGCAACTAGTTGGAAAGGGGTTTGATCATTGGTTTTATTTGTTCTGTACAGGGATGTGAAGCTTGAATACAAGAAATTGAAGGAGAAGGTAAAGGTGCACAACAAGGAGCTCCACACAAATATGTTTTCTAACCTGAAGTTGTAGACTGGTTCTACTGTAAGTAGCCTAGCCCCTGTGGTTGCAGAAATAGAGAGGCTGCCGAGGGTGCTGACCAATGACAGTTAAAACTAAAAACAATGATTTTGTGAGTACAGCCACGAGACCATACATGAGGTCATTAGTTTAGTTTTTAGAATAGGTTTGGCTAACTGGAGAGTGATGCAAAATCACTCGTCTGATTTTGGGTCAATGCTTGCTTCAGTTTCAGTGACATTGTTTTTGCTTGCTTTGATCACTGATGATCAGCATTTTGGAAGGATCTTAAGACAGTGGTATATGCAAAATCACTGTTCTCTACGAAAAAATTCTCAAGTATGAAAACACAGCAAGAATGATATTTATGTCTACAATTGTCATACGAATATCTAGTTATAGCTCAATAGAGCAAGAATTACAACAATCTCTTAACTATCTCATCTGTAAACAAATTCTCTTCTATGAATCTCAATCCAACACGGGGAAAAGAAAAAAGTGGCACACAAACACGCAAAAAATTTCAAAAGAATGAATTGGCATCGCCAGAGATTGAACTAAACCAAGCTCTATCAGATCCAAAACACAAGGCTATTTTACAGTTCAATCTTGCCTACTCAAAGTTCAATCCTTCTACTCATACAATTTAACTTACCTCATGTCGTGTGTACCAACACAGTGAAGGTGACACTTCCTCTTTGTAAGGATGTTATTAAGAATGTGCTCATCAAGTGCCGAGTATCCAAAGCTTTGACATTATTCAACCTCGGATCAACTCACTTGCTCTCCGATCAGATCGAGGCCGACCACTAAAAACGTTACTCCTTGAAATAGTAGGAAATAGAAGTGAATTCCTTGAGCCGACATGAGGCTTCTAACTGAAGCCGTCAGCAAAATAAAAGCAAGGGCGAGCTCCTTCCTGTACAGCCGGTTTCTTCTTGATTTTTTCTGAGGTGTTTGATTCGTAATTGCTTTACTCAACTCGCCTAATCCGGAGTCTGAATTGGACCTTTGGATTACAGGAACTGACAGTAAGGGATCAGATTCTTTCTCAGATAAAGCAATCAAGTCTGCTTCAGATGCTCGGCCTGATTTCTTCGTCACTACCCATTCATAGGAGCCTTTGAATCGGAATAGACCAGAAATCATGGCGTTGAATTTGGTGACCGACATTGTGTTCTCGAATAAAAGATAGGGCACTATAAAAGGAAATGATTGTGGAGAAGGAAGAATGTTTAAGATAGACATGAATCCAGGGATGTAACATACTACCCATGTGGGTAATTGGGCTTCTGGAAGAAACATGGTTAATGGCAGGATTATGCAGAATAGTGTGAAGGAATAGAATGGAAGGATGAGTTTTCGAAGAAGGAAGAAAAGGAATATTAGATTAGCTTTCTTTGTCCAGCTGATCTGCAGCAGAAAATGGAAGAGAAAAGAAACACGAAAGAGAAAAAATTAACACCAAACACATCCCAAATCATTTCAACCAAAAAAAACATAAAAGAACAGGAAGTTCCAGCCAATCAGAAGCTCTAATCATATGCCAACATTTCTTGTAGAAAGCATAATAGTGAAAAGCCAACATATATTGTAAAAGGTACAATTTATTAGCACTTTGAAATTCACATTTATTAAAAAGGGCATTAACTTACCTTTGAGCGGATAATATCAAAAAAGCACATGCGGAATAACTGCATAGGGCCTGAGTGCCAACGATGTTGCTGCTTTTTGTATGCTTCATATGATTCTGGTAGTTCACAAAGACACTGCAAACAATATATATTCTCCTTAGTTTGATATCTGCTGAAAATACCGAATACATCTATCTTGGCAATGAAGAATGCTGACACAAACCTTAACATCATTGAGATAGATGAATTTCCAACCACAAAGATGAGCACGAACAGCAATGTCCATGTCCTCAACAGTTGTCCGTTCCAACCACCCACCACACTCCTCTAGAGCTTTGATTCTCCAGACACCAGCAGTCCCATTAAATCCAAAAAAGTTGATAAACACACCATTAACTTGTTGCTCAACCTCAAAGTGAAAGGACAGGTTTATATTCTGCAACCTCGTGAGCAAGTTTTCATCCTTGTTCACAAATACCCACCTTGCTTGAACTAATGCTAAATCATCATTCCCCTTCACAATAACAATACAGGTTCATGAGAAACAAGGCTATCACATGTGCATCAAAATACTACCAAGGATAACCACTATAATGACGTGATTTCAAATTCCTACACAAAAATTACAACTTAAGGCTGCTAGATCAAAAACAAGCAAGATTCTTGAATTCATCACAGTAGCTTCAAGAAAAGTATATATTAAAAAATAGAAAATAACAGAAGTTCACAAGACTACCTTAAAGTAAGGAACGGTTTTCCTCAGAAAATCTGGACCTGGTTGAAAATCAGCATCAAAGATGGCAACAAACTCATAATCTTTGACATAGTCACAGTTCATAGCTGATTTCAAGTTTCCAGCCTTATAACCTGTGCGGATAAGACGGTGCCTATAGACTATTCTAACACCACGCTGTTGCCACTTCTGCACTTCTGCTTTTATCAGATATTGCACATCTATGTCATCAGAATCATCCAAGACTTGCACAAGCATTCTTTCTTTCGGCCAGTCAAATAGACACACGGATCCAATTGAATGTTGATAGACCTGTGCAGCACCCAAATATATTACATGAAGAAACAAAGACCCAAACTTCTCTTCTTTAAACATAAAGATAGATAAATTATACACATTTTCACTTGCTGATTAGAATGTAGAAAAACTCATTATGGTATCTCAAACGAAGTTCTACTTCTTTTTGAAATAGGTCATTTTCGTCTCCAATAAAAGAATAGATGCTGTCATGCTATATTCCCTTTTCCAACAGGGACAAATAATTTTGGAGATCAGAAAGAAACTAAAAACTTTTTGTTAACATTGTCTTCACAGGTACATTCATCCATGATCTAGCATTTTATAATGACATCGTTGTGAGAATTATAAGAATGTGATATCACAGAAGAAGATTAACATTTAAGTCTCAAGGAAATTTGTGTTAACAAGTTAAATTTTGAACAGTTCAAAAGGTAATGTCAGTGGGACTATAAAGAACAGAAGCAAACGACTATAAATCAAATCACACATGGAAGATTTCATGATATTGTACTTGAATAGTCTGAGAGAGATTTTGCAAAGCAGGGATTTCGAAACCTACATCTTCTTACCTCCCTCTCGTTGCACATTGGGATCTGTACTAACACCATCGGATAATCCTCCAAACTCTGCCCCTCCAAGTCCCCGTTAGGATAACTTACTGCCGCAACTGGTTTTATCCCCCGCAACTTGATCCAGAAACATCCTAACATCAAAACGAACCGATCCACCGACTGTATTAGGAACAGGACAATACACATATTCGTCAAACACTGTAATGGAGGAGCGAGATATTCAGCTCGCACTCTCAACCAGGTCGCATAAACGAGCTCAACCATCCCCAACACCTCCGCACTATGAAGCGACGGTGGACTAAAATGCCAGCCATTGAAGTAAGCTGCAAGCTCGAACACCAGCAAAAGAATAACAGTAACCAAAAATCCCTTGATTACTCGATAAAGCCTGGAGTCCGCGTGCTTATGCGGCGGCGGAGGATCAGCGATCCGACGGTTAGCAGTGCGGAGGAGGAGAGCGAAGCAGGAAGCAAGATGCGAGAGAGAATTGAAGATTTGCTGGAATCTCAAAAGACAAACGAAGGACAATTGTCGAACGCTACGAGTCCGATTCCGCTCCTCAGCCGCTGCGGCAGAGGTAGAGCCATGGATCTTGAGGGATAAGAAAGTAGTATTCTCGGATGAGGAGAAAACGTCATTCTGCTTATCTCGCTGCTTGTTCCACCATTCCTGGAACTCATGATTTGGAGGCCGAGACATACGAATTGGAGGAATAGGCGTTAGCGAAGGCGGTAGTAGTTGGTGGTGAATGGAGGAGCTTTCCAGCGGTGGATCTTTCTAGATCTCCTCCTCGTCGGAGCGAAACATGATGCAATTGACGATACAACTCGTCACCAGGCGATGGTGGCGGAGTTGGCGGTGTCGGTGGTGATTTGGAGCTCAGTTTTGTATTAGTTGTTATGAGAGTGAAGAAGAGTTTGGTTGGGGATGAGATCCGAAGTAGGGGGTTTAATGGCCAAATTTAGTTAGTTGGTAAATTGTGGAGAGCTGTAATTAATCGAAACTTTCCTTTTACAGTGCCTTCTTCCGTTCTTCGTATCATCTTACATTTTTGCCTTTCTTGGCCATAATGATGGATTTTGTATCCAACATTTTTTTTTTTTTTTTTTTTTTTGAAAACGGAAAGCGGTTAGAATGAACTATCTTCTAGAGGTAGTCCATCCTAAAGCATCCTTGCGGATGAGAACACGAAGTTCGGGATCGTCAGAAAAGGGTGTGTTGGGGTTCGAAATTCCCAAATGGGTCAATCGGTCAGCAACACAGTTGATTTCTCTGAACACATGTCTGACCTGGACTTCCTCAAAGAAGCGAAGATCCAGTCTGGAGTCGGATACGATCATCTCGACCTCCCAGGGACAGCACCAAAGTCCTTGAAATGCTTTGATAACACATAGATTATCACCCTCAATTTCGATCTTTTTGATATTAAGCCTTATTGCTTCTTTAAGACCAGCTTTTAGAGCGAAAGCTTCTGCTTTGATTACCGAGTTAAAGTTATTTTTCTTAGCATCCAAACTAATAACTTTGCCATTATGATTTCGAATAACATAACCAATAGACGTTATGCCCGAATCGAGTTTTGAACCATCAAAATTAAGTTTATGAAATCCATGTTTTGGTTTGTCCCATTTGATGTTATTTTTTTTTCTTGTAGAGGATTTGTTATTTTTTGGGATGTGTTTAAAGTCGTATTCGTCCTCATCCGTAAAACGAGCTTTCCAATTATGGAGTTGGTTTTTGGTGAAGTTTACGATATCATGGTCCGATCCAATAGAATCGTTATTAAAGATGGTTTTGTTCCTGAAGAACCAGATACTCCACCAAATAGTTGCAAGGCGAGTAAAGTTGTTTATACCGATCTTGTTTTTTATCTCTTGTAATATTTCATGGACTTTTTTGTTTTCTGTACTAATGGTGTTTAGGTTGGTTAAGATGGTATTGTCAATTCTCGCAATCACATTTTTACTGTAGGGGCAATCAATAAGAATGTGAAAAAGATCTTCAAGTTGGTGATTGCAGAATTCACAGTTTTTTGTAATTGCGATTCTTCTTTCGTTAAGTTTTGCTTTAGTAGGAAGACCGTTTCTTGAGATTTTCCATATGAAGTTTTTAATTTTTGGTTGGGTGTCTAATTTCCATATCCATTCGCAAGAATAGTCAGGAAGCCAGCCAGATTCTTTCTCAATCATTTCTGAAGCTGATTTCGTGGAGAACCAACCATTCGAACTGCTTCTCCAATATAATCTGTCTTGTATTTCATTTGTTGGGATAATTGTTTCCATAATTTTTTTTTCTAATTGCTGGGCTGATGATATTTTGTAGTTCATTTTCAATTTTGTTGGTATCCCATTCATTTGATTTGATGAAATGGCTGACTTTAATATGTGAATTGATTAGATTTGTGTTTTGTACCAATTTTATTAGAGGGGTCGTTGTGACCCAGTTATCTTGCCAAAAATTGATGGTTTTGCCATTGCCCACCTGCCAAATAATTCCGTTTTTAAACTCGGATTTGAGCTTTATTAGATTTTTCCATTGCCAAGATGTTGAGCCTTTTAGGTGATACTGTAGTATATTAGTATTCCTCAGGTATTTTTCATTCACCATTTTCACCCATATGTTTTCTGGTTCAGCAAGAATTTTCCAAATTAGCTTCATTTGAAGAGCTTTATTAGTGGTAAGGGATTTTCTTAATCCGAGTCCGCCGTTTCTTTTTGGTTTACAAATTGAGTCCCAACTGATCAATGGCCTATAGTTATCGCCTTTGTTCCAAAAGAAGTTTTTATACGTTTTATCGAGTTCATTCAAATTATGTGTTGGTAGCATAAAGCCTTGCATCACAAAGGATGGTTTGGTCGCTAAGTTATGCTTTATAAGTATGTTTCTGCCTTCTTGTGAAAGGGAACTTGCTTTCCATTTACGGAGTTGTTGCTTAGTTTTATTATTAATGTTGTTAAATGTCTCTTTATTGACTCTACCATTAACAATTGGGCAACCAAGGTAGTAATCAAGAGAGGTTGTGTGTTCCATATTAAGGATATTTTTTAGGTCAGTGATGCAACTCATGGTCGTGTTTTTAGTAGTTTGGAATGCGGATTTGAGGTAGTTGATTTTTTGTCCAGAGATGGAGCAATATGTTTCCAGGATTTCTTTCGTTCTAAGGCAGGATTTCGAGTTTGCTTTAGTAAAAATGATCATATCATCTGCAAAAGATAAAAAAGGGATTGGGGTTGCATTTCTGCATACGGAGAAACCAATATGGTTGTCGTAATTATTACAGTCATTTTGAATCATTTGAGTAAGGATTTCTGCTCCCAAAATAAAAAGGTAGGGGGATAAGGGGTCTCCTTGTCTGAGTCCTTTTCCAGGGAAGAATTGTTCAGTAGGTCCATTGTTAACCAGAACTGAGAAAGAAACAGTGGAGATACATTCCTCGATCCATCCCACAAATTTTTTATTGAATCCGAATTTTTGGAGAATGCGTATAATAAATTCCCAGCTGACTTGGTCGTATGCCTTCTCCATATCGAGTTTAATGGCGGCCCACCCTTCCCAGCTGACTTGGTTGTATCCAACATTTGGTTTGGTTTGTTATGGCTATTGTATCATTACCTACAACCTACTTATCGGATTCGGATTCGGATCCGGTGATGTTGAGCTGAGTAACAACTCCACGATATTGAGCTCGACAGATATTAAACCTTGATTAAAATCGAAGGTTGATCGATTCTCCTTAAATTTACTTTCAAAGGATTTAAAAATATAATTTTTTAATTTATAATTTTTTTTTTCTCCATTGTCAATTAAACTTAATACTAATCAAGCTTACTATTTGTGTGGACATAGGGGCCACCATTGCAGAGTTTGCATGCACCCCAATTTTCCTGGTACGCCTCATGAGGCGCACAGTTGGGCCACATCCGGACTTCGCATGTGCCCCAAACCGGCATAAAAAACGTAAAAAGAAGAAGGAAGAGGTCGCGGCGCGCTTATATTAGGGTATGTGATGTATGTCTAATCCACATGCGCCCCAGGTGCATGCACCTCATGAGACGCATCACATCCTTTGTCTTGATGACGTTTTCCGACTGCGTCAAATAACATTACTCATATTAATTGTGTGACTATCTAATTTACACGTGAACCTTAAACAACAAAAGTAAGTGACAATTTATATTTTTTTCTCTAAAAAAAAGTGTAATAAAATATATCAAAGGTTTAGAACTTTCTTATCAACTTAAGAACTTTAGGTCGAGTGCTCTTATTTGTGAGTGGTTCCTACTCTCATTAATCTGACCGAAAGTTTTTCAAGAGATAACCTTTTTAAAATTTAATAAATATTTTGGTAAAATCATCAAGGTGAATTAAAGATTTTTGTTAAAAAATCATAAAACCTATATTGATGATACAAGCAATAAGTGATACTTTATAAAGTGATTTTTAATTTGACAATATTATTAAAAAAATGAAAATAGGAATTTGACATTTTAATAAAAAAAATAATTTTATATCAATACAATTAATATTAATGGACATCAGTAATCAGTCTAATCCTGTTAGCTTTAATGTGTGTTTGTTTAGTACAAAATACTAGTGTTTTGTAGTGTTTAGCATTTTATTATTGTTTGGTGGGCACATAAAACACTAGTGTTTCACGTTTTTTAGAGTGTTTATGAAACCACAGATTGGATGAAGGTTTCTAATATTTGGGTAGTATTTTTGAAAATAAAAATACAGATTTGCCCCTACCGTTAATCATATTTACCTACATGAACCATGTATATCTACTCCACTCTCTCTCCTCTTCTTCTTTCCTATTGTACGATTGGAGAAGGTGACTCTGTAAGGCCTTCGATGCCATAGCCACTTAAGGAAGTCACTTATTCGAACTCAGCAAGTAGGTAATCCTCTCTTGGTCTTTGTATAATCTCGTTACCGAAAGGGTTCTGCAATTTTATTTTAAACCCTCACTCACCTACCTCTTTCTTCCTAGGCCGGAAGGTTTTCGAAGCTATCGGCGACAAAGCAAGATCTCTTGCAAATTCCTTGAGTAGTTTCTGACCACACATACCACTTCTTCCTTCGACGCTTGGAATTAGACCATCTCACAACCAGGTTGGTGACACAGATTTTTAGGGTTTACTGTGTTTGTTGTGTTATTTGCAATTCATGAGTTTCTTCTATGCTAATTTTGTTTTTCTTCCTTGCACGCTTGGTTTACTGTGTTCGTTGTGTTGTGTTATTTGTAATAAGACCATCTAATGAGTTTTCTTCAGATTTTGGGGCACCACTGTGTTTCCTTGAAATATATTGTTACATTTATTGGTTTTGGTTGATTTTAATTGATAACTCCACCTTGATTATGAATTGTCTATGTGGATGATGGAAGACTTAACATTTATGAGCGGTTTTATAAACTAACAAATATCGATTGCATTTCTAGATTGCATGTTTTGGTTTGTGTTTGATGTGTGCATGCCTTGAAAAGAATTTCAAAGGAAGAACACAGGCCTTGAAACCCATTACAAGGGACAAGCACGAAGATATTAAAAAGCATTTCAAGGGTTAAACGCGGAGGCCTTGAAAATCAGTTCAAGGGATAAACGTCAAAGCCTTGGAAAGCGATACAAGGAAGAAATTGGCTGGAAGCTTTTCAAATCAAGATTCAAATTTTAACAACCAAATCTACCAAGGATCAAGAGAAAATCTTCAAACAAGATATCAAGAGAAGATCTCGGCCACCTCAACTAGAAGATATTCAACAGATTTGATAAGAAGATCTTGACCCCAACAAACAGATCTCATAAAGATCATAACAACCGAAGATAACAAGAAGATCTCAGCACAAGATCTCCAACGGATCTACAACAAGATTTGATTTCAACTTGTGTTTGGTCCGGGTAACATGGCACGGCAACTAAAATTTTCCATCTTTCCTTCAAGATTCCGAAACACCGTTCAATACAACTTCTAAGAGAAGAGTGTGCCCGGTTGAACGCTTCCTTCTTGTTGTTGGGTGGCTCATTATCAAATTGATTCAAGTGATACCTTGTCTTTGAGTATGGAACTAGGAATCTTGGCCTATCTGCGTAACCTTTGTCAGAAAGGTAGTACTTGTTGGGGGGGGG
>BSUD01000001.1:133298804-133374570 GCA_033239045.1 Fagopyrum esculentum | reverse complement strand
GGGGGGGGGGGGGAATTGTACGCTTGGCTTGCAAATTGCATTATCCAGAACCTTTGTGTCATGTGCCGACCTTTCCCATCCAGATAACACAAATGTAAACAACATGTTAAAATCACAAACTGCAAGGACATTGAATGTCACCGTATGTTTTCGACCGATGAATGCACCTTGTGACTCTGCAGGGATGCATACAGGACAAGCTATGGATATAAATACTAGAACCGGATTGAAAACTAATGAGTCATTGCCCAAGGTAGTTGATAAGGGAAAGCAAGTGATGATTGGGGAAGATCCAAAGCCAATTGAGGAGGGCAAAGAAAAAGAGAAGGAACCAGTTTATGTACCTCCTCCAGCATACAAGCCACCACTTACATTCCTAGAATCTCGAGCTATAGTGCGCTTGGACAAGAATTTCTGTAAGTTCCTTGAACTAATGAGTAAATTGCATATTAATATTTCATTTATGGATGTTATTGTAGGTATGTCCGCTTATGGGAAGTTCTTGAAGGAAATCCTCTATAATAAGAGGAAATTATAAGATGTTGAAGAGGAGAGGATGACTAAGAGGTCATCCGAACTCATCAAAATTATGAGAGCAGAGATATCACCAAAGCTAAGGGATTCAGGATCCGTCTATATTCCCATTGGAGTTGGAGAGGTGACATATGAAGCCTTATGTGCCCTTAGAGCAAGTGTGAGTACCATAACACTTGCATTATGTGAGAAAATTGGAATTGGAGAACCAAGACCCGTCAA
Organism: Fagopyrum esculentum; assembly: GCA_033239045.1. Classification (NCBI taxonomy): domain Eukaryota; kingdom Viridiplantae; phylum Streptophyta; class Magnoliopsida; order Caryophyllales; family Polygonaceae; genus Fagopyrum; species Fagopyrum esculentum. Next base: position 133,373,814 of record BSUD01000001.1, on the reverse strand, counting down.
GATGACACTTTACATGGCGGATAGGTCAATTACACATCCGGTGGGAATCCTAGAAGACATTCCCATGCAGCTTGATAAGTTCTATGTTTACATTGATTTTGTGGTGTTAGACATTCCTGCGGATTATCTGGTTCCAATCATTCTTGGAAGACCATTCGTTGCAACTCCCGGATATATGGTGGATTGCAAGAACGTCACACTCTCCTTCAACATTGGTGAGAAGAATATTGAGTTCAAGCTGTCCACTATGGTTAAAGGGTCATCCCTTAGAGAAAACATATTCAACATCTATGATGAGAAAGAATCAAGGGAAGTAGTGAGCTCAATTTTTCTCAAAGATCCGCTTAAAAACTCATAAGTATGAGCGTTATGGAAGAAGGGATTGAAGAGGACTGTAATGTTGAGGTCCAATCCCTAGAAGCCTTGAAAGAATATCCCAAGGATGAGTTTGAGGTGCTAGAAGAAGGCGCAAGTAATTCAAAAAATCTCGGTCAAAAAGGTAAAATCTCGGCCAAAAAAATTAATTCAATAAATTAATTCACCTGAGATTTACAAAGTCGATTGCAACATCGACCGAAATCTCGGCCGAGATTTCCAAAAGGAGGTCGAGAATTCTGAAACTCCGGAATCTTTTCCCAAGTTGAATGGAAGTGTTCCAGGATACAATTATACTTCCTCCATAGCTATAGAATCATCTCAAGATGCTTCGGAAGATCATAATTCTTCATTGAAAGATCCTCCTACATTGGACTTGAAACCTCTTCCCTCACATCTAAGGTACACTTTTCTTGGACCTAATTCTACATATCCTGTTATTGTGAGTGCCAAACTAAATGATGATGAACTTGGCAAGCTGATGCATAAGTTAAGGCTACATAAGAAAGCTCTTGGTTATATCATTGATGATTTAGTTGGAAATAAGTCTTCTTTATATATGCATAATATTCTTTTGCAAGATGATCATAAGTCTTCATGTGAACCTCAAAGACGGTTAAATCCGATCATGAAAGAGGTGGTAAAGAAGAAAGTTCTTAAGTTTCTTGATGCATGTATCATCTTTCCTATATCCGATAGTAAGTGGGTGAGTCCCGTCCACGTTGTTCCAAAGCAAGGAGGAATAATTGTTGTCACCAACAAGAACAACGAGTTGATCCCTACAAGAACAATCACAAGATGGAGGATGCGCATAGATTACAGGAAGTTGAATGTAGCTATAAGCAAGGATCACTTCCCTCTCCCTTTCATTGATCAAATGTTAGAGAGATTGACGCAACACTCCCACTTTTGGTACTTAGATGGGTATAGTGGATTCTTCCAAAATCCCCATCCACGCTAACGATCAAGAGAAGATTACTTTCACTTGCCCTTGGGGTACATTTGCTTACAGGAGAATGTCTTTTGGATTATGCAACGCACCAACTACTTTTCGACGGTGCATGATGGCTATATTCTCCGAGTACATTGAGAACATCATGGAGGTTTTTATGGATGATTTTTCTGTTTATGGTTCATCATTTGATGATTGCTTAGCTAAACTTTCTCTAATTTACAAATATGTGAATACATTAACCTTGTCTTGAATTGGGAGAAGTGTCATTTTATGGTTAGTGAAGGTATTGTTCTAGGTCACTTGATCTCCAACCACGGAATTGAAATGGATAGAGCAAAGATAGAGAAAATTGAGAAGTTACCTCCACCTTTATCAGTAAAGGGGGCAAGAAACTTTTTAGGACATGCAGGTTTTTATAGAAAACTCAATAAAGACTTTTCTAAGATTTCTAAACCATTGACTAACCTACTAATGAAAGATGCGGTTTTTGAGTTATCGAAGGAATGTGTAGATTCTTTTTACATGTTGAAGGAAGCATTGATATCCACACCTATCATTCAACCTCCGGATTGGAACCTCCTCTTTGAGGTTATGTGTGATGCTAGTGACATGACCGTAGGAGCCGCACTTGGTTAGAAGACAGAGGGACGCACTCATGCCATCTATTATGCTATCAAGACGCTAGATAAAGTTCAACTAAACTATGCCACAACTGAAAAGGAGTTACTAGTGGCAGTCTATGCTTTCGAGAAATATTATTCCTACCTTGTGGGAGCAAAAGTCATTGTCTACACCGACCACGTAGAAATCCGGTACTTGCTCACCAAGAAGGATGCAAATAAGCGCCTCATTAGATGGATCCTCCTTCTACAAGAGTTTGATCTAGAGATCCGTGACAAGAAAGGATTCGAGAACTCGGTGGCGGGTCGTCTTAGTCGGTTACCTCCTATTGTGAGTGAAAAGGATGATATGCCTATTGATGATTCATTCCCGGATGAAGAACTCCATTTGATAGAGGAGTGTCTACTCCAAGTTTCGAGAGGGGATGAGCCATGGTTCGCAGACATTGTGAACTATTTGGTTTGCGAAGAAGTTCCTTCAGGTCTATCCTATGCTCAAAAGAAGAAGTTCTTTAAGGATGTGCGACATTATTTATAGATTAGCTTCTTCTTTTCAAAAGAGGCCCAGATGGAATGTTCAGAAGATGCATTCCGGAAGATAAAGTAGAGAGCGTCATTTTCCATTGTCATTCATTGCCTTATGGTGGACATGCTAGTGCCCACAAGACATGTGCTAAGGTACTTTAATCCGGTTTCTTTTGGCCTAATTTATTCAAAGATGTGCAAACGTTTGATGTCTCTTGTGATACTTGTCAAAGAACAGGAAATATATATAGGAGGAATGAGATGCCTCTAAACAACATCTAAGAGGTTGAGATATTTGATGTATGGGGAATGATTTTCATGGGATCATTCCCATCTTCTTGTGCGAACCAATACATACTATTGGAGGTAGATTATGTTTCTAGATGGGTGGAAGTCATTGCTTCTCCTACTAATGACGCTAAGGTGGTAGTGAAGTTCTTCAACAGAATCATTTTCCCAAGATTTGGGATGCCCCGAGTCATCATTAGTGATGGAGGAACACACTTCACCGTCTAGAAGTTTGAAACACTTCTATCCAAGTATGGGGTAGCTCACAAAATAGCCACACCATACCATCCTCAAACTAGTGGTCAAGTAGAGAAATCAAAGGAATCCTAGAGAAAGATGTCTCCTGAACAAGAAAGTATTGGCCAATGAAGTTAGATGATGAATTATGGGCTACAAAACAAATTTCAAGACTCACATAGGAACCATACCGTATGGCGAGTCTTGTCATCTTCCAGTGTGACTAGATCATATTGGGTCATCAAATGGCTCAACTTTGATATGAAAGAAGCTGGAGGAAAACTCCTTTTAGACATCAATGAGCTTGAGGAGATCCGTTTGAATGCTTATGAGAATGCCCAGATCTACAAGAAAAGGACTAAGAGGTGGCATAACAAGCACATCATTCCGAAGGAGTTGAAGGAAGTAGATCTTGTCCTTCTCTTCAACTCTAGACTCCACCTTTTTCCAGGTAATCTTAAATCTAGATACACAAGACAATATGTTATTAAAAAAATCTTTTCCCATGGTACAGTTGAAGTATGAGGTGACCATTGCGGAAGCTTCAAGGTGAATGAACATAGGTTGAAGAAGTATACACCGGAAGCTCTGTTTGAGAGCATTGCTCCCCTTCACCTTGAGTGTTCATCAAGGACATAGGTCCATCTAGCGATCATAACCAAGCACTTCTTGGGAGACAACCCAATGTAATTCTTTCTTTTTGTCTTTTTTCTTAAATAGTTTAGTTAGATTTTCTTTGGTATGTTTTGTGTTCTTGTATCTTTGGATGACAGAACCTAGATTTTTCTCAAGAATCATGGATATAAATTGAGTTGAGATTGCGGAAAGAACGAGAATTTGATGGAAAAGGAGTATGTAAGTCGTTAGCAAGAGAAACGATGGCCAAAAGACAAGAACCTCGACCTACAAGGGAAATCTTAGTCTATTTATTAAATAAAAAGAATTAATTCAATCGAGAATTCCAAAATCGATTGCAACATCGACCAAAATCTCAACCCCCTTGATATATCTCAGTCGAAATTCTTCGAAAGTGAAGAACAAATGAGAAATATCGGGCCGACAAAAATCTCGGTCACCAAAATCTTGGCCGAGATTTATTCAAAATCAAAGAGGGGTATAAAAGCAGTAACACTTCATCTTCAACCTCAAAACTTCCACAACCTAAAACCACGGTCGGCAAAACACCCCTCGCCCTCAAATCCCCGTTTTCTAACCAAATGCGCTCATTCTTGCTCCTAAACTCAAGCCCTCTCAACCACAAACAAGATTCCATGCTCAAACAACACCTAAAATCTCCGAATCTTCTCAAATTTCGATTTTCCCGACCAAAACCCTAAGAAAATCGCTCCCTCTCCCATCCGACGATTGAGGCTTGTTTGGTTCAAACTGAAGCACGATTTGAGGCAAAAGGAAGCATAGGAAGTAGTTGGAGGCGTCAATTTGGCAAAATCTTTACAAATTTGTCAATCCGTTCAAATCAACAAAATCTCGGGTATTGGGCAAGAATCTCGGTCGAGATTTCACGAAGAACAACCTGAGATTTCTCCTGCAATGGATTTCGTGCGAAGATCCGCCAGAGCAGTTGTTCCTAGGGAATATGTGGTAAATTAAAACATATTCTATTCTAATGTACATATGCTACTTGTATTAGGACATATGTACACAAATAGATGCCTTTATTTCAGCAAATCTGGTGAACAAATGTACACAAACTACACATTTGACACATATAGAGTTTCCTAATCATTAAATACCTCATTTATCCGTTACATTTTCTAATGACACATACACATAATCATCAACAACTACTTACCAATGAACATGCAAACCCATATGAACTTGGTGCCTCGTGTTTAATGCTCTTTGGGTAGTTTAGGATTACCAGAATAAGTAAAACAAGAGAATCGTTGCCAAAATTGATTGAAAATGAAAGACTGAAATTGTTTAGGCTATCGGGCTACATATCTTTCTAAAAATTAGGTCTTTAAACGCATATAAATCGATTGATGAGTAACAATAAAAATTCGAAGATGTGTGTGAAAGAATGATGTTGTTGAAATCCGAAGATCAACGTGAAATCGACGAAGAAAACTTACCTCGATTTTGCTTTTGACATGCGACGAATAGAAAGTCAAAGACGCAGGTTGAAGACGACGGTTCCAGCAAAAGTTCAAAGACGAAGTGGTTTCTCTTGTTTCTCTGAGAGGGAACACTTTTTGATTCAAAAATTTCAGCAATAAAAGAGCAAGCTTGATATAGAGTTTTTTTTCCGAGGCGGGTATCTCGGTCAATACAATGTCCCTCCAATGTTATTGTAGCCGAACCAATACTCGGTTGGTCTAGTGGTTGTGGTGCTAGACTCCTTAAGTGTTAGCCCGGAGATTCAAGTTCGAATTCTCTTGGAGACATGTATAGAAAAGTTGGTATTGGAAGGGTATCCCCTTAATGGGCCACTGCTATATACCCTATCCGGACGTTGACAAAGCCAAACCGGAAACGTAACCTTTTAAAAAAAATGTTATTGTAGCCGAACGAGTTGAACATTGGTACCTTCAAGCTTGTATATAAACGAGCAAATTTAAAGAGCGTATAAGGGCTTGTTTGGTATCAGTTAGAAGGAGATTCATTTATATTATTTTTTGGGGATTGTTAGGGATTGAAAATTTTGGCTTGTTTGGTACCAGTTTGAGATTGTGGATTGTATTGTTTTATGAGATTCTTTTTGCTAAATAATCCTGAAAAAACAATATCGAAATACCAAGATTCTTCGAGATTGTTGGGGATAGATTATTTTTTCTACCCTCGTACCCTTTGCACATAGTATTCTTCTCCCAAACCACTATCTACTCTTCAATGACGCTCATAACCACATTGTTTTCTTCCTCTCTTCCAACCCTTTCTTCTCTCGACACTATCAAACTATCATCACATCACTTCCCCTCTTAAAAAAATAGGTTAAATCTTACATTCAAGCCAATATACTCTTGATGAGAACTTCAGAGTTGAAGTTTCACGATTCCAAGAAAATTGTCAATTGAGAGCCCGGCTTCTTCTTTTTTAGCGTTTAAGCATCTTCCTCGCCGCCCATTTGGTTTTTGATGAGAACTTCACAAAAGACGATTCACACGCAACCTTCTTCTTGGAACATTCATCTTCAACGCCCACAACTGAAGAGCACTTCACGTGTTTTGATTTCTCTTTTTTGACGAGCACTCATTTTTCCTCCTCTTTCATCGTTCTAATAAAGCATAACCACTGCCCCTGCTCTACAAATCAATCCAATTCAATTTCTCTTTTTTGATCTTATCGGTTTCATTTGTAGTCTTCAATTACAAAGCATCTATGGGGACGCACAAATGTTGGAGACGGAGACATTTACCTTAACCAACTTCTCAACTTGATCATCAACACTTTGTACGAAAACAAGGAGATCTTCCTCCGTGAACTCATCAACAACTCCTTTGATGTATGTATCTTTCCGGTATCTTCGATTATGTATTCCTCAATTCTTACTATCGTTTTCTGAATTTTGAATTTCTTCCTCGCTGTCAATTTGACTTTTGATGAGCACTTCACGAGTTTCGGATCTCTCGACAATCAGACGAGACGGATATTAGGGATAACGATTTTTTATGGGATGTTTCACGCATGTTTATTTAAGGACAATATTGTAATTTTTCATTAAACAATTTATCCCAATAATCTTATATCAAGCACCAAAATTTTGTAAAATTTAACAAACTTACCACAATCCTCAACAATCCCAACAATCTTCATCCCCAAACTTCAATACTCGACTAGTTTAAAAAGTGAATGGGTTCGAGCTGACATCTACCCGAATGGGTCATCTCCTATAACAATCCGGACAAAAGCCTACGATAGGGTAAAGTATATGATATAATTTTTCTCTAATGGTATAATATAGTTAATGTTTTGAGTTTTACATACGTTGCTTGATCAATTTCAAAAAAAATATGAAAAACACCCGTGATTTAAAGTTACGTAAACATCAAAATATAACAATTATTATACGCTTGAAATAGAAAATAAGTAACTTCACCTAGAACACATCATCACTAGTACAATACCCTTACATAGGGCAAAATATTAACTGATGGACCTGACTAGACTTGGTCATTAAACTTGCTAATCAATAGGACTAGAGTTACTTCCTAAACTTTACCAAATTACCCCCAAACATGAGAACAAAGTAAGGGAATAACGTAACACCCCTGATTCTTTCTTTTGAACCGAAGTTGATCAAGCGAAAACTAATCACGAAGGAAGAGTAGAAGAAGGGTGGGGAGAAACAACCTCCTAGCAACATATAGAGAACCGTGTTGAATATCTCACTGAGGCTATGATGATGCGCGATTGTAAGGGAGAATGTTACGAGGAAAATAGAACCAAAAAAATGTGAAAAACAACGTTTTCGTTAGGAGAATGTGGATAGGTATGATCGGGTTCTTCCAACTTTCCTTCCATTTTACTAAATCTAGCTTTGCGTTTTGGAGACTTGTGAATCTCTGATTATATAAATGTTTTTGAGTTGTTTTTATGTGTTGTTTATATAAAGGGCGAACATAGAAAAACTACGCAAGTAGACTTACACTTTTATTCATTAGGGTAGGTGAATAAAATGTTAAGAATCAAGTCGGAATTTACACAAATTTGTTCATATTTGGATTCGGGTTAGAATCAATTAGTCGGATCGTAGCCACAATTTGCCTTCTTTTTCTCTTCTAATTTAGACTCGTCCGTGGGGTATATCCCGGAAAAAATGAAATGAAGTTTTACAAAAAAATTAACATCAAACCCTTTTCATACTCGATCCATACCACATTGGACTCAACGGTCCATTTAGACGAGAAATGTTTGTACATAGCGGCCTGTCTATACGGGTCGGGCTAACAACTAGACTGAGGTTGTCCAAATCTAAATTCAGAGGAAACAAAGTAAGACGCCATATATTGAACAAAGAGAAACATCATAATACACAAATTTTGGTTAAGAATGTTAAACAAAAATTCAGCTCTTTCTCTGTTCTGTGCAAAGTAGAAGCAGCTACAAATCTTCATGTTACAACCTGGTTGGGATTTTCTTTCAACCCACAAATCAATAGTACAATCAACTCCTACAAATCAACCCACAGAGCTGCTTGGCTTACAGGCTTTTGCAGCAAATTAACAGATACAGCAATATCTCATACTAACTAAGCTGTGTTCTTTGTCTCCTACAACTCAATAGTAGGATCAACTCCTAAAAGTACAATATTATCAACAAAATTAACTATTAATGACTGATTAAGGAGTAAACCCTAACCTCTCCCCACCTCAGTTGAACCACATCCACAGTACCAGGGTTGATGATTGTAATTCGAAACAAATTCCGGCGAAACAGAAACACCATTCATGTTGCAGCGAGGCGCTATCCTCTGTTGAACAAGAAGCGCATCATCAAATTCGCTCGATTGCCATTCAAGATCCATACTCCTCCTCTCCAAATTATTCCTTAATTCCATCAACGCTGCCCCAAACGGCTCCAATTCTTCGAACCCTAACTCTTCAATCGATCTATCCCACCACCTCCTCTGATCAGATACAACGGCAGCATTGGAGAAGGAACCGTGGATGTAGCGATCGATAATGCTGTCGACGCTGGGATGCCCGAACGGGAAAACCTTACCGGCCTCTGAGAAGACGATGACCGCAACGGTTGCACCGCATAAAACGGCAATTTCGCCGGCTTTCTTAAAAAGCCCCTTTCGACGCTTTGTGAAAGTAACATTCTTTCGGTTCTTGTTTTCGATCTTCACAATCTCTATCTTTCTTCTTCCTTTCGTCTTCTTCTTCATCTTCGGAATTGAATTCGAATGCAAATCCATGGTCGGGAATGGGATTAGCGACAAATTTGTATTATCGGCAGGCACCATCAAGAGATTTTACTTCGCTTCGCTAGACTGAGAGTAATCAGAATATGCAGCAGCATTCAAATATATATACTTGCAGCTCACGTACAGGCCCCTTATAATTTTCTAATATTTATTTCCTTATAAAACCTTTTTGCAAATATATTCTAATCATGCTTTTTTTTTTAAAGGATTGTAATGCAAACTTTTCTAATATTTATTTCCTTAAAAAATTGTGAATAAATAACGACCAATATTAATACCAATTTCAAGGCTACCAAAAATAACAGAACTTTAGAAACTAACTTAATACATGCGGCTTGCACAAAATTGAAAGAAAAAAATATATGATATTATATAATATTTTTAAATTTTAATTTGGGTGACATCAAATAATGTTTATTTATACAATTAGTTGATAAGCTTGTGTCTAGTATGTTTATTAAATATTGATTAGACATATAATATATATTAATTAATCGGTTAATAGTTTGACTAAAATACACTAGTCATATATAGTTAATCAATTTTGTACAAAATATTAACATTGTTTCTATTACATAAACTAAGATTAGTTTAAATATTAATAATCTTAATGTAATTAAGTGAAAACATTAAAACTAAAATCCATTATATCAAATTGACATGTGGTTATATGGTAGCCCTAGAAAGAAAGTTATTTAGTTCAATAAAATCATATATATATATAACTATAAATGATACAAAATAACATAAAATTAATATTATTTTCTAAACAGAAATAAGTTTATATATCTCCATAAATAAAATAAAATAACAAAGTAAAAAAGTTTGTGGGTTATGTGGCTTTGAAGCCTATTCCGTCACACAAAATCACATTCTTGGAGCATCCATTTACAGCTGGATAAAGCCTCCGGCTTGATTAAGATCAACATTGCGGCTGTATTAGGAAATTCTTGACATGAGATTGGATTTATCTTCAAAAACCATGATAAAACGTTGCTTTCAACTTTTTCTTCCGGAATAAATGAAGCCATCGATCGACTTCTTGCTGAACTTTTGGCAATACGCTAGGCATTGTTATTGACATAGATCAAGGATGGCACTTGATTATACTTGATTCGGATTGTTTGCTGGCCATCGACTTCATAAACGCCACCTTCTCATTTGCTAAGTCGAAGGTCTTATCATTGAAGATATTCCAAACCTTATTTTCTAGTTTACTTCTTGCTCTCTTAATTTTGTGTATCGAAACTGTAATAGAGTGGCTCACCATTTAGCTAGATATTTTCCTATACAAGGTGTTATGTACTTCGCCATCAATAATTGTCCCCACTTTGTTGTAAACTTGATTCATGTTGATTTAACATGGTTATATGACGTTTGATTAAAATAAATAAATCTAACTTGGCTGTTTGATTTCATTTTGTGACTAAGATAAAAAGATAATACTTGTATGTTTTTTTTTTGCTTTGCACGGATAATTAAAAAAAACTAACATAAAATATTATCTATATACTACGCTAAAACAAATGTAATAAAGCTTATGTATCAGGTTCACGTTCGTTTTACCTACGTGTAGCTTTAAAACCGCCAACGTCCTTTTAAAAAAACATATTCTATTTATATTATACGTTTACTTGTATTACCATTAAAATAAGGAAAAATGATCAGGAATAATACCAACTATGAGGTATGAACAAAAAATAATACAAATTGTAGAGATTACTACTAATATACAAACTATTTCACATTAAGCTAATTTTAATAGGGGTGACATTGTGGGCAAGTCTTGTTAAAAAAACGCCCATACATTTAAGTTAAAAAAAAATAAAATAGACTTGTTTAACTTGGATTTAGGTGAAGCCTGATTGGATTTCGTCACCCTTCATTTACGACTTTCCCATTTCATTTTTTTCTTCTCTCGCTCTCTAAGATCGAACATCCATTTTAAATACGATATCACATTGAAATATTTTTATCACATATAAATTATAATCATTTAATTTCTACAAAGTAAAATAAAATTTGTAAAAATCACCCATAATTAATTCAAATTATATTTCAATTTTTCTATAAAATGGTTTTTATAAAAAAACCTTTCAAATAAAATAATAAACTATGATACATATATTTCGGTTAAGATGATATTTCATCAATGTAACTGGTTTGATTAGGCAAAATATATTTTAGAATAATTTCGTCTCGTGCCCTCGTGATTTTGTCTTTTTCGATTGGTGATCAACAAATTTTGTTTTTCCTATTGGTGTCCTTAGAGTTTTGAGTTTTTCGTTATGTGCCCAGTCTTATTCAAAAATGTTAGTTGTTAAAGGTCTCATTTTTGTTCCTGCATTAGGAAAACAACACATATAATTGGAATCATGCACTCCAATGAATGATCAAATCAACGGATCAAATTTGTTGAACATTCATCTTTGCAAAGTCAAGAATTCACCTCAATGTAACTCTAGTCTAGTCTACCATTATCTTACACATGTCTAATAGAGGAAACAGCTTCAAGAAAGCATCAACGCTTGAGATAACCAATCCTTTTAAATATTTGATCACACTTATATTTTTCATTGACAAACAAAATATTTTTCTTTTCAGGCTTTTCATAATTTATAAGCATATAAAACGATTTCTTACCATAGTTAAGGTAGCATACCCAAACAAGAGGATTGACAAGGTGAGTGAAAGACAATGAATAATAAAGAATTTGAAGATCCAATAAAAGGGAACAATAAATGGCAACAAATAAAAAAAAAGGAAGATCAAAGATCTCGTAGACCATGACAGAAACAATCATCCTTAAAGTATGTGACATGAACAACATCCTAAATATTTGGTTGATGCTCAATTTCAACAAAAGCTTAGGAAATTAGCATTCCACAAATACTTTTAAACTTTGAGCATATAAGAATCATAGATTATCAGGGATGCATATATATTCAACTACATCAATCCTCTTGTTTGAGTTTTACATACCTAAATTGTTCAAAATTGTTTCTATTATATAAATTAAGATTATTATAAATATGAATAATCTTATCGTAATTAAGTGAAAAAATTAAAACTAAAATCCATAATATACGGATGACAATAAGGAAATTGTTTGGTTTAATATGATCATATATAGTTATAATCGATACAAAATAACATAAAATAAATATTATTTCTAAATAGAAATAATTTTATATATCTCCATAAATAAAATAAAATAACAAAGTAAAAAAAAACTAAAATTCATATATATCTCGCCCGTAGCATCCTGAATCCGCGGGACTCAGGATGCTACGGGCGAGATCTCACAATGGGTCCCGACCCTTAGCCTAACAACAATTTCACCGGACCTTTCCAATAAGGACAAATAAAGGCAAAACTCAAAACATTTATAATTTATGCGCGAGAAAGAAATGTAAAAATACAAGGTGGAAACTCAGCCGAGTCATCAAAATGACACAACTCCAAGTATGTAAATCCAAACATACAACATAAACACATAGTCCAACACATAAAGACATAAACCATCCCCGTCCTATAATGTACGGGGACCCCGGCTGTCCACTCCTCCACCTCACTCGGCGGCGTCCCTAACCTGTAGGGCATCAACAACAACCAGTTTAAAACCGTTAGCTAGCAATTCGAATATAAGAAGCACGATAAAGCACAATCACTTATAATGATAAAGCAAACACACAAACATACTCGCATAGAAGTCCGGTTATTATCTTTTAGTTATGTCATTCATTTACTAATTCCCATTTGTTGTGACACGGAAATCACAAGGATCCCGCCCTTGTCACCTTTGACCAAACAAGTTTGGACCGGATGTGAATCAACATCACTTGTTGGACTGGTCGCAAGACACCTCTCAACCACCCCATTTTGGGCCGGACAAGGATCACCGCCCGTTATCATACACTTTGGCCAAATAAACAATAACCAAGTTCACATACTAATCCGGTTGATAGTTGTATCATGATAGTCAAACAATAACACACACCACCCGCATGTCACAACTCATATGCAAAAGCTAGCTAAGTAAGTCCGTAGACTTACCTCGTCTCCAAGCTCACAATAATAACGATCACAACTCCCCGAAGGAAAATAGCCACAACCTGATCCATAAGAACCACACATCATCATACTGATAGCATGAAATATGACTATATTTTAGGCACTTGTTTTAGTTGTTTTTCCCTTTTATTGTGTACATGGATATGAGTTTGAAGCATTTGTAATCACATTCACCTACTTTGTCGATATGAAGATCTACACAAGCTTTGTTTTGTTTTTAGGTGAATATAGGTTGGAATTGGAGCATATAGGAGAGGAAAGGAGTGATTTGATCATGTTAGATGTCATGAGGATGCCTTGGAGAAGCTAAGGAAGGAGTTTGATTTGAGGAATTGACGAACATAAGGCTTTCATGAAGGAAATTTATCTTCTACGGCCAGAGGAGACATTCCACGGTCGTGGAATCACCATCTAGAACGTGGAAAGAGACGTTGGAGAGCACCAGGAAGTTTTACGGCCAATTCCACGGCCGTGGAATTATGTACTTGACCGTGATTTCTTTGACGCTGCCACGTGTCACTTTTGCCACATCAGCAACGGTTATCGGGCTTCTCTTGTTACCCTATTTTTCCTTATAAAAAGAGTGAAGAAAGGAGAAATCAGGGATCTCGCATACTTTATTGTTAACCCTAGTTTTGGAACCGCGGATTGACGGCCGACATTCAAGGTTAGAGAAGATTCCGAGGAAGACGTGATTGGAAGATTGTGTACTTTGGAGATATCTTAGGGTTTACATTCGAAGACGGATTGACATCCCGTCCTTCGTTGTTTCTCTAGATTACTGTGAGGATTTCTATTTCCTCTTTTCTACATTCATCAAACATATACTTGTTGTTGGATTCGAGTTTTGCAATTTGAAGAATATTGAGTTTTTAAGGTTTTCATCTACTCATTCCTTAAACTTAATTTTTGATTTGATAATGATGGTTATTGGCTAAAACCCTTTAGCAATTCTAAGTTGAATGATTGATAGTTGTGGCTTAGATAATGATAGATTGAACCAAAACAGATGGGACCCTGAGAGTTGTGAGAACTTCGTCGACAACCCCATTCCACGGTCTGTTCTTGAGTTCCACGGCCGTGGTTCCTCAAGAACTAGCCGTGATTTCCCTCTGTCGTACGTTTTTGCTTTTGCTTTAATCCAAAGTTAGAGATATGCTTTAACCTAGCCTTGGCTTGCCTTTCCTAGGTAGTAGTGAGACTCAACATCCTCTATTTCGGTTTCGAGTGTCACAACCTTAACCGTTTTGGCCTATCTTTGATTTCCTTGGGTTTGGGCATGGGTATTTGAGAGTAGTTCTTATCCTTCGATCCTTTCGATACTGCAGCCTCAACAACCTTTATAGAGAGCCTTTGGATTAGATATATAGGTTTGGAACTTCACCGTACATAACCTTACATTAGATATACGTTTGCAATCCCGACTATGTCCTTATATCTATAGAATATCTTGAATCAATTGCCACAATTGGATACTTGGAACTTTACAATTGATGTTTTCCCAATATACTTGCAAAGCTTCTATACTTTCATTGCTCGACGATTTGTGAACTGAATTTGATCCCCCAAATCCATGAGTTCGATATTGTAGAATTCTTGCTTTACTACGCCGATCTGTATACTGCGGGTTCGCTTTGCTTTTATTTCAGTTTTATAAATTTAAGATTTGCATGCACACTTTAGGGCAAACACATGCACTCGAACATACAAACACAAGGTCATCCAAAACCATAACCGAACCCAAGACCTAATAACATATAAGCTAGGAACGCTCCTAGACCTTAAGAAGCCGAAGACTCGGTAAAGGAGGACAACTAGCTAGAATACAACACTGGAAAACGAGACGATGTAAATCCCTGCTGAGAGATTCGCAACTTTCACAAAGAATAAGAAATAGGAATAGATCCCAAAGGCTACAAGGTGAAGGGGAGCTTGGAAAGAAAAGTCTAGGTTTTTCTATTTTTGTGGTTCCTGGAAGCATTGACCTGCAAGCTATGGTGGAGAGAAGGGAAAGGGCTCTTCGTCGGAACCAAGGAAAAGTCACGGGTCACAAAAATGGAGAATCTGCGTCAAAAATCCCAATGGAGGTGGTCAACCTGGCGCAGAAAGGTGAATCCATACATCTAACTACTATATCAGATAAACCCATCTATCAAATTCTAAAATGTTCAATCCATTTTACAGGCAAGTTTCATAAGCATCTTGAGATACAAAACAAACACACATTGAGAATAGGTAAAGTTGACAGAAGGAATGGGTGCAGCTTGTTGAAATTCGTTTGTTTCCTCAGCTTGTGGTGCCTATATAAACTCCAACCTGCTAACATTAACATCCCACACCAAAAACAACCAATTCTCTCCTTTCCTGTTCATTTCTTATATTGTGAGTTTCTCTTCCTAAATAATATGAGTGAAACTGTCAAGACATTCAAGGAAGCTGTGTGTGAAATTCCACCTAAACAACAGAGTAACAATGAGCAATCTGAAAAAACCGAACAACCAACTGCTAAGAAAGCTGTGAACAATGACAATGTGTCAAAGAATTTTGAAGGCTCAAAGAACAAAGGTGAGTCTTCAAAAAACTATAATTTAGCTGAATATCTGAAATGCTTATCCAAGGTTAAAACAGATTTTAAAAAACAAAAGGATACATCGCTAATGAGATGTGTCCATGGTGAACCTATAGATATGAAAAAGCTTAGAACCAAGCTTCTACATGAGTGGAAAAACATCAAAGGAGAGGTTATAATCCTTGCTAAACCCAACCACTGGTTTGAAGTGTCATTCTCCAATCCTATAGACAAAAAATTCATTAGGGATGCTAGGCCCTAGCATGTATTTGGGATGCTAATCATCCTAAAACCATGGAAGCCAAATTTCAACACACTTACGGAGATCAATACCACAACAGATATGTGGATTAGGATTCCCCAAATCCCGCCTGAATATGTTAACAAGGAAGTTATAAAAATTATCACAGAGGGAAACCAAGTGGGACAACTTGTCAAATTAGACTCCTTCTCTGAAAAATGAAAGAGAATCAACTTTACTTGAATATGTATCAACCTAGATGTTAAGGGTGAGCGCAAGCAAGTTGTAACTATTCCGGATGATAATGAGGAAGTGAAAGACTTCCCCATTTGGTATGAGGACTTCTCTTTGGGATGTGGTTTTTGTGCCAGTGAAGAGCATACTTATGATGGTTGCCCTCTGCGGGGAATCAGAACCAAACCATTTAGAAACATAAGAGATCCCACTGGAAAAAAAGAAGGCCCTGTCATTGCAAAAGTGGAAAAAGAATGTAGTTATGCGAAAAAAATAAGTACCCAAATGCTAGAAAAAATGAAGTGAGACCCTACATCTCGTCTCAGTATGCTTTTCACAAAGAAAAGGATGAAGATTCTTCATCCAGTTCCTAAGCTAACCCTACACAGCAAACTAAAACCAATGAAGCTGAATTCATCTAGAAGAAAGATGAGGAAAAGGAGGGGAAAGCTAATGAAGTCCCAAATGATAAAAAATCAACTGAAACTATGGAAAAATCGGATAAAAACAAACCCGATGAAGAGCAACTGAGGGTAAAATCCCTCGTGAAGACAACCATGGAAAAGTACCGGAGTCTATGCCCCCCTTTCTGTCCCAATGGAAGAGGATGATGAGTTTAAAATTAAGGCAGCTGCGATTGAAAAACATCTCCATGAAGAGGAAGATCATGCTGATATCCAGGATGAGGAGTTAACTGTTGCCCAGCTCACTGCCCTGTTATTAAAAGATGGTGAGATCCCTGAAGAATTGAGAGCTGCGGCGTTTGAAAACACTTTCCACTCAGTTGAAACTAACAACACGGTTAACAAGCTAATGGATATCATGGAAGTCAACAATGAATCTGGAAACTCAGACTCTAGTCTTGGGAAGAGGCAGGGGGTGGTGAAGACACGACTTCCTCCAAGCTGAATGTAACACCCCGAATTCTCAGAACTCGGGACATTACTGGTTGGGACCTCACAATGGATCCTGACCTTAGTTTGACAACAATATTACTAGGATCTTGCAACAAGACACAAATAAGAAAAACCGCAATTCATAAAAATATATTTTTATTTAAAAGGATGAATGCAATAAAGTCTAACAGCCTAAAGAACTCAACAATGGCAAAGACTAACTGCTTAACAAAAGGAAAGGACAACAAAGAAACAACCCACACCCCCACTCTAAGGAGTACGGAGACCCGGCTGACCACTACTTCCGGATCACTCAGCTGCTGCTCTAACCTGCGGTAAATCTAGAAACACAACAAACAACCATTAGCTAGCTATCTAAACATTAGCAGAATAATAATAGCACACACACACACATATCAATAATAAACACCCATCATGCTTTCACACAAATCCATTTATTATCTTCATTTAAGTCATTCACTCTTACTAATGATACTTATTTTGTGACACGAGGGATTCCCAAACCTCGCCTCCGCCCCCGTGTACCCATCAGGAGTGGATCCGATGCATCTCACCGTGTACCTGTATGGTCTGGGTATAGAGAACCTCCCAGTCTCCTGGCCAAGCTGGGCAGTGATGTCACGGCCCGTTATACATACACTTGGGCCTTAACACATAATAACGACGGTCGTCCTAACAAGTTGTTATTATAACACACATGGTACACACACCACTATTATCACTCAACTAATATCCAAAAACCAGCTAAGTAAGTCGCAAGGACTTACCTGAATCAAATCACAACTCTCAATTTCTCAACTCGGTCCGCAACCGTAGAAACTCCAACGCCTGTCACACAAGGCACGTGGATCAATAATGTATCCCACTTTCGTAGAAGTCTCCAACTTCTAAGATATATAATCGATCATAAAGAAATTACCAAAGTTCCCTTATGCGGGTAAATGACCATTTTACCCCTGGTCCCGAAACTCTAAAAATTCTATAGCAAGATTCCAAACTATTCTTTAGAACTCAAAAACACACTCTCACTCTAGAAAGGAAGTTTATTAAAGTTTTAGAAGAGTATAACACATTCTTGACTTTCATAAAAAGTCGTTAAGGTCCAACTTTGGCTTAAGATATGAGGCTCGGATAAAAGAATTAAATTCCGAACTAAAACTCTAGATCCTCTATGATATGCATACTAAACATAGGGGCAAAGATCTCTCAAAAATACTCAACCATAACTCCTACACAATTCCCTAAAGTTGGAATAAAAGCTAGAATTTATATACTTAGTCAAATTTTCTTCTGCTGTAAAAACAGCCCAACTGCTCTACTTTGTAACCTTATAGATTCTAATCCGACCGTTAACTCGTTCTCAAATTTTAACACAATAAACTACATATATCTACCTACAACATATCAAAAATTCAACGGTGGATGTTCGTTCTAAGATGTCGAAACTAGCTCCTAAAGTCAGCAGGTTAAGGCTGGAAAACAAGCATGCAGCAGGTCTCAACTTCGATTCTCCATGTCAACATAATCACCCTTTTTAAAAGTACACAGGTTCCTGGTTCGAAACTCACTGCACCCACAAAACCGTAACCCTACAGTACACATCCAAAGTTCGATTCCTATGGATGTCATCTAACTACACAACCCAACTTCATCTAGATCAACACAGGAGTAAGGGAGGATGTAATCCTTACCAATCTGGGTTCACAACTTGGCTCGACCTTCCTGTTGCAGGGGTTGAAGGACTCCAAACTGGCACTCCGGATGGACAGAACAAGGCTGAGTGCAGCTCGATCCAGAAGGGCAGTGTTGGCTGCGAGGGAAGCTGTAAGGGATAGTTGATGAGGGTAGTAAGAGGAGAGCCGGTAGAGAAGGGATAAGACTCACCAGTCAGCAGGAAGGTTGCCGCTTGTCCACAAGAAGGAAGCCTGTCGCTGCTGTGACTTCTACCCGGAAGAGCACTTGCAGATTCGTGTACTCGTTGTGCAGAAGGAAGGCGTCGGTTGTGCAAAGGCTGACTGTGAAGATGTCTCGGTACAACAACGTGACAACATTGGACTTCTTCTCACACAGAAATAAAAGTATGCAGGAACTTACTCTAGATCTGTGTAGTTGGCTGCAACTCGGGACTGCTCTTGCTGGGCGTCTATAAGGGAGATAATATCGGCCAAGACTGCACTGATCTCTCATCTTCCTTGCTGCTGGTGATTACGTAGAGGAGCAACGGAGATAGACGAAGAAGGGAGGAGAGGTAGAGAAGATTGTGATCGAGAGATGCAGCGATCTTTGGAGTGTATCTGGACAGGTCTAGACGGCTAGAAGGGAAATATCATCGTGCATGATCTTCTGCGTGATCTCCGGCTCGTTACAAGGTGAAGGAAGGAGGTGACTGCTGCTCCCTGGGCTGAGAAGCGACGAACAGACGGCCCTTCCTCCTACATCTCTTCCTGGGCTGCGCTGCTTCTCCTGCCGGGCTCCAAGACAACGACGTGGGATTGAGACACGTACTAAGCGGCTCAAAGGAGGTGCAAGGCTGGACGACTTGGGCTGTGGTGAAACGGCCTAAAGGGCTGGGCTAGAATGAGGTAAGTGTTGTTGAAGGTTTAAAACAAAAGTGGGCTAGTTAGCCAAAACATGTCAAAGCTTGTCCTATCCTTGTCAAGCCCATGCATGATCTCGTCGCAAGTTTGTCATGGCCTCGTCATAACTTGTCATGGTCTCGTCTTGATCTCGTCTCTAGGACGTCATGACCTTGTCAACAACAAGTCATGTTATAAACTAGGGTTTTGGAATTCATCATTTTATGTGACTAAAAGAGTACATAAAATGATAGAATTGTTTTAGTAAACCTTAAGTAGGGTTAGGAGAGTCAATCGATCGAAAGAGATCGCTTTGACTCGGATCTATCGGAAATAAAATTTTCCGGATATTACAATGAAGGGAACAAAGAAGCCTAAATTCAACTAGTCCAAATGGTTTTAAATCTTTTACGGAAGACTAGTGTATCACTGGTTAAGTTCAATTTGTGGAATGTTTTTCTTTTTTATGCTATGAATCGTTTAAGTTCATGTTTCCCTAGAACCTTTTACTTTTGTGTATGCCAACTATTGGCAGGTATGTGTACTGCTTATCTTAATTCCCCCAATTGTACCATGGAGTACTATCTCCAAATTTACCCAAAATATGAATGGATGATGGGTAATGTATTGCGAGTATATTTGTTTGCTATTAGGGATTCTAAAAACAACTAGAACAATCAGTTAACTTTCACATCTGAATTCATTTCTACTGTATTAAGAATGGAAAGGAATTCAACTGAAAGTAATTTGTTTGCAAATATTGTTATGATGAATCAGAGTAAACTAGAAAATGCTTAATAGTCCTCGGAATTGTAGAGTCGAACCAATGAGTAAGCTAGATAGGAAATTATGTGATATTGTGCAAACAAAGACGCTGTATATTATCTTGAAATCCATGTGTTCGTGGAATAACACAGTCTATGCAGGATCGAATTTAAGAGCTTTTGGATTTTCTTAATTCAGTTCAATGTGGTTATCATATGAAAGGGATGCCTGGCAATCTACCTTTTTGTGTGAAAAAGGTTCGTTGTCTGATGGTGGTTATTTGCCTATGTAGGTTCAGATTGAAAATAATATGTTTTGTATTGTTGACAAAGGCTCAATACCGGAGTTCCAGGAATCATTGTGATGAGTATTTTTTATGTGTTGAATGGTTCAATGGCATTCGGTTACTCACTCATAAACCTGACCAATACCAATGCAGCTGGTTTGAAAGTTCAGTTTGGATGAGAAACAGGGACACTTTTCTTTCTCGTTTGTGTATTGATTTTTCCAGGATTAATGAGCAGATTATGTAAGAATAAATTATCTCGTTAATGTGGACCTATAGATAATCTACGTTTTTGCATTAATTAGCTAAATATAATAGTCGGGATTTTCATAGGGAGTAACCCGATTCATTTATCGTTGACGGACCGATAAATTAATCCCGTAATAAAGTCCGGTCCTCCGCTCGCCCTTAAATATGCGCTGTTCCGTTAATAGCGAAATAATCGTGTGTGACATATAACTTATGTAGTGGTATTATGTGCCAAAACTATTGGGTATTATGTACCCTTATTTTAGTTGGGCATATAACACATAAAAGAAGAAAATATGTCATTAGTTGAAAAACAAGACACGTAACACACATAAGAGAGAAAAGGGAGGAGAGTGGAGAAACTAGGGCTCCTTGCTCCAGCCACCACCGGACCACCAGCAGCCACCCGGGACGTCGCCGCACCTGCTGCCAGCCCGGAGCCACATCGCCGGTCACCGGAGCCGCCTGCTGCGCCGCCCACTACACAGCCGAGCTTCCCTGCGTCCTCCTCCACGTCCTGCTGCAGCAGCCCCTTAGCCACCCGCCGGAGCCGCCTGCTGCGCCGCCGTTCACCACCTGCCGGAGCCACCTACTGCACCACCATGGCCGACCAAGGTAAACATCTAAACATTGTTGATTAGTTTTCCAAATCTAAGATCCTAGTGGAATAGAACAAATTAGGGATGAATTGTTCTTTGATTATGTTGATGAATTATTGACTAACATGTGGTATCAGAGCATGGTTGAGATTAGAAAACTAATTGCATGTTGGATGTATTAAGTTTTGAACACTCAATTGCTTGGTTGAATTGCTGAATTTTGGTGTACACCAAGTGTTTGATGAATTGCCTAAATGAAATATGTGTGCTGAATTTTCTATGCACACTCAATTGCTTGGTTGAATTGCTGATTTTTGGTGCACACCAAGTGTTTGATGAATTGCCTAAATGAAATATGTGTGCTGAATTTTCTATGCACTTAAAAAATGCTTGATGAAATATGTGTGCTGAATTTTCTATGCACTTAAAAATGCTTGATGAAATGTGTGTGCTGAATTTTCTATGCACTTAAAATGTTGATGAAGTGACCAAGCCAATTTCAAGGATTAATTGGTGAAAATAAAGTGTTTGATTGAAGTGATAAAAAGACCCATTACAAAGGGGTTTTTCGAGTCAAACGACTTCACCCGTAGTCGTTCGACATTAGAGTTAAGTCGATTGACCTAAAGGGGTGATGATCGATTATGTCAAGCATCTTTGTTGAGCATTTGGGGTTTTTGTGGGGCTTTCCCTTATACTTCCGTTGCTGTCTATTATAATTTTGATAATCGCTTGAGAAATCTCAGTAGGGTTGTTCGGTTGCACACTACAAATGCTTCCGTTCATATGAGATTGAATTCTCACTAATGATTATTCCATTTTGAATGGTAGAAATTATCGTTAAGTTGAATTGAGTTACACCACAGTGGGCCGATTCATGTTTGATTAATTTCATAAAAGGTTAAATAAGTCTCAGATTTTCACATTAAAAATTGAGTTACACCATAGTGGACTCACTTAAGATAGTGAAGGTCAGAATAAGCGAGTATTGTGGCATTTATTAGTAACTTAATCATATAAGTAGGGAATATTTAATCAATTGAGATTAGACTGTATAGGTTATCCACAGATGCCATACTTAGTTTAGTCGAGATTGCTTGAGTTTTCTCAATTATTGAACAAGTCTTATTCATTAGTGATTTTATATGTATGTGTGTGTTTTTACTCAAAGATTGATTGTTTTGAACATGTTTTTCCAACTGTGCAGTTTCCCAAAATAAGTTACTGCTTTCTTGCCTCTCGACTGTTCCTCCCCTTACTGGACCAAACTACGCTGATTGGATAGAGATTGTAACTTTCTCTATGTCCATGTTAAGTTACGGCGAATGTTTAAGGGAGGACGGTCCTGAAAAGCCTAAGCCTGATGAGAAGGACGAAGCAGTGCTTAAGGCATATAAGAACTGGAAAGACAAGGATGCTAACTGTCTTTCATTTCTGCGCCTTACCACTACTTCGGACATTAAGAACTCAATTACAGAGGCTGATTGTGACACCACGAAGAAATATCTTGCAAAACTTAAGGAAAAGTTCCAGCCTTCTGATAAGGCATTAATTGGAAAGCTTCTGTCTGAACTGTCTCACTATAAGTTTGATGAAAAACATACTGATATGACTAAGTATACAATGCATATGCAAAGCTTAGCCTCTCAGTTGTTCAAGTTGGGGCTGAAAATTGACAGCCCCATATTAACGCATTTCATCTTTGAGGGTCTTCCCAAAGAATATGAGGCATTCCATGTGAGCTACAATGCCATTAAGGAAACATGGACAGTGGATGAACTTGCGAATAAGCTTGTTCAGGAAGCCGCACGCCTAGCTAATGCAAAAGTGCATAATATACCTCAGGCACATTATGTGTATAACAGTGAGCGCACTAAAGGGAAGGGCCAGTTCAAAAGGAAGGACAGTTCAAGCATCAAGTCTAGCTCGACCAATGTATCAGGTCCGTCGGGCATTAAGAAGGTGAAAAAGAAGGATGTCTGTCATTTCTGTAAAAAGGCAGGACATTTCCAGAAAGACTGCGTAAAGCGCAAGGAATGGTTCGAGAAGAAGGGTATGTACCTTTCCTTCGTATGTCCCGAATCTAATTTCATTAATGTACCTTCTAATACTTGGTGGTTAGACTCTAGTACTAATGTGCACGTTTCTAACTCATTACAGGGCTTCAGTTTAATCCAGAACATAAGAAGCAATGAGAAGAACCTACTCATGGGAAACAAGTCTGAAGCATCCATTAAAGCCATAGGATGTTTTTGTTTAGAATTAAGTAGTGGCTTTAAATTACTTTTGGAGGATACAATTTATGTTCCATCAATGACTCGTAATTTAATTTCAATTTCTAAACTTGACTGTATGGGTTTTTCTGTGACTTTTGGAAATGGTTGTTTCAGTTTATTCAGGGATAAGAATATGATTGGTTGCGGTGTTTTGGAGAATGGAATGTATCGTATTGATTTGGATAAATCATTTTCTGATTCACTGTTTATTTCTATGAATTCTGAGATTGGAATGAAACGTGTTAGGTCGAATGAGAACTCAGCGTTTTTGTGGCATAAACGCTTGGCCCATATTTCAAGGGAAAGAATGATGTTGTTAGTAAAAGACAACATTCTTCCTTCTCTTGATTTTACTGACTTTGGGACGTGTGTGGATTGCATTAAAGGAAAGCAAACCAAACACACCAAAAAGGGCGCCACAAGAAGCACTGCTCTTTTAGGATCATACATACAGACATTTGTGGTCCTTTTGATGTTCCCTCCTTTAGTGGAGAGAAATATTTCATCACCTTTATAGATGATTATTGACGGTACTGTTATCTTTACATGTTGCATGAAAAATCTCAGTCGGTAAATGCTGTAGAGCTTTACATTAAGGAAGTTGAGAGGCAACTGGAAAAGAAAGTGAAGATCATCAGGTCGGATAGAGGTGGGGAATTTTATGGTAGATACGATGAATCAGGGCAAAACCCTGGTCCATTTGCTAAACTTCTAGAAAGTTTGGGTATTGTCGCTCAGTACACGATGCCTGGTTCACCCTGGATGAATGGTGTAGCTGAGAGACGTAACAGAACCCTTCTAGAGGCTGTAAGGGCCATGATGAGTAAAGCTGATTTACCCAAATCATTGTGGACGCATGCGCTTATGACTGCAGTGTACGTCGCAAACCGAGTTCCTAGTAAGGCAGTTTCAAAGACTCCATTTGAACTGTGGAATGGTTGGAAACCAAGTTTGCGACACTTACACATTTGGGGTTGCCCCGCAGAAGCGCGCATCTACAATCCTCAAGAGAAGAAACTCGATTCTAAAACCATTAGTGGGTTTTTTATTGGGTATGCTTCGAAATCAAAGGGGTTTAAATTTTACTGTCCTAGCCACAGCACCAGAATTGTAGAAACTGGTAATGCCAAATTCCTAGAGGATGGCGAAGTCAGTGGGAGATTTGATGAGGTCATCATCAATGAGATTAGAGAGGGAACTAGTGTTCCTATTACTGTACCTCTAATCTCTGTTCATGACGTTCCAGAAAATGATGATGAACCTCAACCCATTAATGTGACTCCTGCCATTCCTGAAGTCATTGAAGCAGCAGATACACCTATAGTTGAGATTTCTGTAAGAAGGTCCACAAGACCTCGTAGGTCTGCAATCTCAGATGACTATATGGTGTATATGCTACAACATGAGTTTGACATAGGATTGGATAACGATCCAGTAACATTTTCACAAGCCGTAAAAGGCAATGATTCTGATAAATGGATTGATGCTATGTTTGAGGAATTGAAATCAATGGCTGCAAATAAAGTATGGGAGTTAGTTGCTCTACCTATAGGGCATAAGGCAGTCGGCAGTAAATGGGTCTTTAAGACCAAGCTCGACTCCCTTGGCCATATAGAGCGACATAAAGCGCGCCTTGTAGCCAAAGGTTTCAACCAGAAAGAAGGCATTGATTATAATGAAACCTTCTCTCCAGTTTCGAAGAAGGATTCATTAAGGATCATTTTGGCATTAGTAGCTCATTTTGACTTAGAGCTACATCAAATGGATGTGAAAATGGCATTTCTGAATGGAAGTTTGGAGGAAGAAGTCTACATGTCTCAACCTGAAGGTTTCGTTGAAGACGGTAAGGAGGACCTAGTCTGTTTATTAAAGAAGTCAATATATGGACTTAAGCAATCTTCTCGACAATGGTATATTAAGTTTCACGATACCATAACTGCCTTCGGTTTTACAGAAAACCTTTTTGATCATTGTATATACCTGAAGGTCAGTGGGAGCAAGTTTGCATTTTTAGTCTTGTATGTTGACGATATCTTGATCGCCAGCAGTGATCTGGGTTTACTCAGAGAGACCAAAAATTTCTTGTCTAGTAACTTTGAGATGAAAGATATGGGTGAGGCATCCTTTGTGTTAGGGATAGAAATATCCCGTGATAGGTCACAAAGGACATTAGGTTTGTCTCAGAAAGCATATATTTCAAAGGTATTAGATAGATTCCATATGACTGGATGTAATTCCAGTATGGTTCCTATTCAGAAATGGGATAAATTAAGTTTGAAGCAATGTCCCAAAACTGATGAGGAACGTAACAGAATGCAAGATATTCCTTATGCTTCAATAGTTGGAAGCCTTATGTATGCCCAAGTTTGTACCAGACCGGACATCAGTTTTGCAGTTGGTGTACTGGGTCGCTATCAAAGCAACCCTAGCATTAAACACTGGAAGGCTGCGAAAAAGGTGTTAAGGTACCTACAAGGGACTAAGAGTCACATGCTCACTTATAGGCATTCTGATCAGCTTGAAGTTATTGGCTATACTGATTCAGATTTTGGAGGATGCGAGGATAGCAGAAAAAGCACCTCGGGTTATGTGTTTGTCTTAGCGGGAGGAGCCATCTCTTGGAAAAGTGCTAAGCAAACCATTATTGCATCATCCACGATGGAGGCCGAGTTTGTAGCGTGCTTTGAGGCTACAAATCATGCATTATGGTTGCGGAACTTCATTTCGGGGTTAAGCGTTCTGAGCTCGATCGCAAGACCGCTGAGAATCTTCTGTGACAACACAGCGGCCGTTTTCTTTACGAAAAATGATAAGTATTCCAGAGGTATAAAACACATGGAAATGAGATTCTTATCAGTTAAGGACGAAGTTCGGAAGAGAACAGTATATGTGGAGCACATTTCAACTAGTGCTAATATAGCAGATCCACTTACTAAGGGACTACCACCCAAGACATTTCTGATGCATGCTAGCCTAATGGGTTTTGAGTATAGTACTTAGTTTTATGTTATGAGGATTGCAAGTGTTTTGTAAAGATACTGTGTTTTGATCATTTATGTTACAGATCTTCTGAACCATTCAGCTTTCACATTATTGTTCAGTATATATACATTTTGGTGGTTGAACAGAAATAGTCTTTTCCTAAAGACATTAAAGAGACCATTATGCTTATTCCCTTATACAGATCGGGTCCTTCTGCGATAGCAATCAGTAGTAGATGGAAGGAACCATGTTGAATAGATAATGTGGAACCGCCATTACTCTATTGTTGTTTTGGGATTCTCGAGGTAATTAAGATAAACCCGTAAAGTAAATTTAGCACCTTGTACAATTTAAGTTTAACTGCATATAACAGAAAAGTAGATGTACCTATGGTCCAAGTGGGAGAAATGTAAGAATAAATTATCTCGTTAATGTGGACCTATAGATAATCTACGTTTTTGCATTAATTAGCTAAATATAATAGTCGGGATTTTCATAGGGAGTAACCCGATTAATTTATCGTTGACGGACCGATAAATTAATCCCGTAATAAAGTCCGGTCCTCCGCTCGCCCTTAAATATGCGCTGTTCCGTTAATAGCGAAATAATCGTGTGTGACATATAACTTATGTAGTGGTATTATGTGCCAAAACTATTGGGTATTATGTACCCTTATTTTAGTTGGGCATATAACACATAAAAGAAGAAAATATGTCATTAGTTGAAAAACAAGACACGTAACACACATAAGAGAGAAAAGGGAGGAGAGTGGAGAAACTAGGGCTCCTTGCTCCAGCCACCACCGGACCACCAGCAGCCACCCGGGACGTCGCCGCACCTGCTGCCAGCCCGGAGCTACACCGCCGGTCACCGGAGCCGCCTGCTGCGCCGCCCACTACACAGCCGAGCTTCCCTGCGTCCTCCTCCACATCCTGCTGCAGCAGCCCCTTAGCCACCCGCCGGAGCCGCCTGCTGCGCCGCCGTTCACCACCTGCCGGAGCCACCTACTGCACCACCATGGCTGACCAAGGTAAACATCTAAACATTGTTGATTAGTTTTCCAAATCTAAGATCCTAGTGGAATAGAACAAATTAGGGATGAATTGTTCTTTGATTATGTTGATGAATTATTGACTAACAGATTAATTTCATTTCCTTGTGTTGGATTAAGGGTAACACAGAAGGTAACAAACATTTGATTTGGGAGATAAAAGGATTTGACCATAAACAACAATGTTTAGTAAGAAACTCAATTCTGTTGTGGTTGCAATTCTCTTATTGTTTATTTTGGTCTCTTGCTACAGGCATCGATGATGCACAAAAAGCAAAGGACATGGTGTAAAGGTAAGAGTTTCCGGGATACAACAAGTGATAGTATAAATATGACAGAACAATGGTGGGAACTTCTGCTGTTCAGTATGAATCCCCAAACTCCCTATGGGATAAGTATTAATTGTTGTTCCCCAAGAATATATAACAATGGTTCAATTGGAACAACTGGCAGTTGGTGCGTTTTGGATGCGAAATCCGGTGAACGCATTTGTAATATAATTTATATGTTTCCATACTATGTTTTGATAGCAGTTCGAAATGCAGGGAATAGAAAAGTTGATATCAAAGTGTTTATGCAACAAACGGTCTCCAAGTGTAAAGCTGACCGAATCAATAACGAAACAAATTGGAAAGGAATCTATTGGGACATGAATAAATTTGAAGGCAAGACCTTTCGAAATATTAAGGAATGCTTGGTAACGAATCATGAGCAGTCGTTTCAAATATCACCTAACATAGAGAAATACTTAGAGTATGAATCAATTTCTTGTATGTGGCATGCAAGTTCGGTTAAGACTAAGGAGAATCTCACTTGCTGTCATAATTGTATAACGCAACCATAGAACGTGAAAGTAGAGAAATCACATAAGTTTAATTTCAATAACAAACAGTTCCGAAAAGGTAGAAAGCTATGGGCCGTGAAGTTAAGCTCTGAGCTTCGGGTTTTCGAGGTGGCATCCTTGGATGCTAAACCGTCCAGCGTCTACGAAAGAAACGAGCCAGTTTGGTTGACCAAGGTATATAAGATAACAGGAGGTGAATTCCATTCCAAAGTACCACCATCGGGTGTCCATACTAAGAAACCAAAGTCTGGGTCCGACCGCTTAACAAGAATTTTCAAAAGTAGAAAAGGTAATAAATCTAAAACAAAATGCTTGTTCAGAATAGATGGAAGTAAACACCCTAATTTTCTCAGTCGGTTTAAATGAAGATTGTGTTCTGGAACTGTCGGGATATGAAGAAAAAAAACTTTTCGACTAACTTAAACTTGACCTGCAAAAATAAACATATTCAAATGATTATGTTGGCGGAAACCAAATCAAAGGATACGCAAGATGAAAGAGTTTGGAAGGGCGCTAGTTTTGACAGAACTTTCTTCATTCCCTCCCAAGGATTTGCTGGGGGTATGTGTCTTTTATGAAAAGAATATCACATAAAAGGAGAGAAAATAGAAATTACTAAAACATCAGACAAATTCTTTCTAATGAAACATACTAATACTAACTCTAATTTTGAATCAATGATCATTTTCATTTATGTGCCACCAAACGAACAAATAAAAAACGCTTTTTGGCAACAACTAAAAAACGAATTGATGAGTATTAAATTACCTGTGATTATAGTAGGTGATTACAACGATCTGATAAAAAAGGTGGTGCTACACTCGCTATAAATAAATTTGATAGAATGATACAATTCTCAAATCAATTTAGCTTAAGAGATTTACCAACCAAAGGAAATGATTTTGCATGGAAGAAAAAAAGAGGGGGATAACAATACATACGAAAAATTGGATAGAGTGTTAACTTCATTGGAAATCATCCATGAATATCCTGGGCTACATACCAGGAATCATGCTTTCACAAACTCTGATCACTGTATGATTTCCTTTATCTTAAAAAATAATCAGATAACGGGGAAGAATAAGCCATTTAGATTCGAATCAATGTGGACGCTAAGGCAAGACTGTGAAAACATTGTGCAACAAGCGTGGAGGAGTCAATACCAGGGAACGAGTATGTTTAATCTAGTAAAAAAAACACAATTGCTGAAACAAAAACTAAAAAAATGGAGTCCAGAAAAGTTTGGTAATATAAATAAACAATTGTTAAATGTTGATGAAGATTTAGAGGGGCTACAAAAGATTAGCTTTGCACAGTTTGATCAAGGAATAAATAATAAAATCAACAGACTAAATAAGAAAAGGGATTGCTTAATAGAATACCAACATAAGTACTGGATGCAGCGAGCCAAGACAGCAAATCTTCAGCTTGGAGACAAGAACAGTAAGTTTCACCATAGGTGTAACACCCCGAATCCGCGGGACTCGGGATGTCACATTGGGCTAAGATCTCACAATGGATCCTGACCCTAGCCTGACAACAAGTTCACTGGACCTTACAACATGGCACTGACAGATATAAAACAAATACATAAAACAGTATAAACTGTACAACCCAAAGTATACAACAACATAGCCGAGTTTATAAAACGACAACCTCACACAGGAGGTACAAAAGAACATCCTCACGAAGGAGGGGAACACAACAAACCCAAACCAACCACCTAATGTACGAGAGTCCTCGGCCTGTCACCCTGCCAGATCACTCAGCAGCGCCTAACCTGTAAACATCTACAACACGGTATGAAACCGTTAGCTAACCATACATATATGAGGTAATGCATAAGCACAAGCACAATCATGAAAGATAAACACATCAGCATGCTATCACACATTTACCCATTTATTATCTTTATATAATAACCATTCACTCAAAAACCGTATATATATAGATAGATGAAAGTATGTGACACGAGGACCGATACATACTCGCCTCTGAGTTCAATGTCCAACTGTACGAGTATCGGTCACACAATCCGTGTACCCTATGGGAGTGGATTGCGCCCTTCCTGTAAACCAGTCTGGCCTGACATCAGAGAACCTCCCAGACTCCACAGCGGGATGAAAGGGAAAGGTTATCACAGCCACGCAGTAGGGCAGTCAATAGAACATAGATCGATAAAAACGACAACTCATGCTATCATAGCAAACATATAAAGCACACACCACTCATGCAAACACCCAATATAGGGATGGTAGCTAAGTAAGTCCTACGGACTTACCTCAACCTCGTACAAACTCAACCACGATCACCTCTACACTGGAGGGACAACACGGCCTATAAAAAGGCATAAAGAGATATATCAACCTCTATTCATCAAAGGGTTACACCTAGACCCAAAGGGATCCATAACTCACAACCAACTAAACCTCAATATCTCAGCATAACTCACAATTCCTCAAATCTCAAGGTAGTATCTAATCAACATTCCTCAATCTCAATTTTAATCCTAATTTAATTAATTAACCTTTAATTAATTAATTAGATTTTGCCAGAATAACGTTTTGCCCGCAGGCAATTTCTAAACCCACCTGTCATCAGATTTCATCAAACAAACTATCCATAATCACCAGAATAATATAACGACCATAATGGAATTTCTAATTATCCATTTTGACAAGCCTAAAGTCAATTTAGGTCAAATCGCAGTACGGAAAACGAATAAATTCATAACTTATTCGTTACTAACCCGATTGACGATCTGAAAGAAGATTCGGAATCACAACGACGCAGGCTACGCATGGACAACATCAAATTCACCGGAATATGAGCGACGGAACCTGCCTGGTGACATATATGCTCGACCAGCCCTCCATATACTCGGAAATGCAGAAACTCGGTACCGATATGAAGAGAATGAAGAGAGGAATCCAGAAACTCAAACGGAATTGAAATCGGATTAGAAACGGAGAGTAGATCTGAGTTTGAAGGTTGAGAGAAATCAGAGCTTTTACGAGAAAACGTGAAATGAAATGAATTAATAAAGGATTTTCCGCTATTTATAGTGAAGACGATAATTATCCTTTAGTAAAGTCGATAATTATCCTTTAATCGATCCAAAGGCGGGTCGAACCTCTTTCTCCAAACTTCTCGAGATTGGAACATTAAATCTGGAATATTGTAGGGATAATTATTCCACAACTATCTCGGAAAACGTGTATTCCTAAGCCGTCTTTCTTAGCCGTTAAGAAACGAAATAGCGACTCTTTTGGCCGTTTTGCCTCTCCATGTTATTTCATATCTAGGACATATCCGATGTCCTGATCATTTCTCTCAACTGTATTTTTATTAATTGGAGCTTCCAAATGCTCCAAATAATACCGGAGGGTAAAAATAATTACCCGGGGGAAAAAGTAAAAATTTTCCCAAACGTCCAAAATTACGCCAGGAACATAACGGTGGGACTCTTACTCATCACTTGCGAAGTCTTCGCGAGTTATATGTTAATTACTATCAATGATTAAGTTAATCAACATTAATTCGAATTCGAAATCCTAGCTATTACATCACACACCCCTTAAAAAAAAGTTTCGTCCCGAAACTTGAACAATTCCCAAATCCTTTTGGACCCATACGCCGAGGTATAACTCTCACTCTTTCTATCGGAGGTATCACATCTCCGTTCAAAAGATCACAACCTATAACAATCTATAACCTCAAGTATAAACATGGAGGAATCATCATCTCCAGAAAACAGGGCCATAACGCTACCCAAAGGCGTAGAGGAATCACGTCTCTCGCCATACCACATCACAAGGCATAGAGGAAGCACATCTCTAGCCCAAACATATCACAAGCATAGAGGAAATACGTCTCTAGCAAACCATAATCATGTATATCGTATGGAGGAATCACATCTCCACTAAAACTATGTCCATCAAGGTAGCATGGAGGAAAGAACCATCTCCAGCTGAATCCTAATCACACTCAAATAGCATGAAGGAAAGAACCATCTCCAGCTATAAATATAATCATACTCGGGTAGCATGGAGGAAGTAATCATCTCCAGCTATAACATACATCACGCTAGCACATCAAGATCTACTAAGATCATAAATCACATCACAACTAGCATGGAATAAACACATCAAGGCATATAAGCACATAAGCACAACATTCATGAAGATAGCACTAAGATCTACTCGTGCTCCCACAAATGGGTCTGTCCCAGCATATACTCTAGATAGTTCCTCAGGACACTATCCTCAGTCTCTCACATAACCTCTTCAGGTCTTCATCTTGACCATCATATCCTTAATATGGGAATGTCTTTCGAATGCAAGCGTTTCATATCTCATTCCAAGAATGTAATCGAATGCTCAACAAAAGTGTGGTTGGACTCAACCATCAAATTATCGTAACTCACAAGGTGTCTCGAGTCTGGTATATACTTCCTCAGTTGAGACATATGAAACACTGGGTGGATATCCTCTAATCTCATAGGCAAAGCTAAACATCATGCCACCTTCTCCGTACTGGTCGATCTCAAATAACCATCATATTGGAAACTCAGTTCCCTTTCTATATTAACACGTCTAACGTCTTGCAGCTGAGATACTTACAGCCGGACATGAACTCTCGCTTGAACTTTAGAGGTTAACGCCTCTTGTCTACATATAATATATGGAGACTCTGTACAACCAGCATTCTTCCTTTAATCAACGTTACTTGAACTATAAAATCCTGAATCTGGTCAGGTGTTATTCCACTACTACTGCTAGATCACTTCTAGCATAAGGATCTACGACATCTATGTCTATATATATTGCCTCATAGGGCCATCCCAGAAAGATGCACGTCCTTCATTGTTATATAATAAACTCATTAATGGAAGGTAATATAACCATCCACGTTTCCTATTCAACTTACAACTTATAATAGACCTTTAAGATCTAGATGATCCTCTCTAAATTACCATCTGTCACGGGGTGAATTGTAGTCATGAGGTACAGACTCGTCCCCATAGCAGTCTGAATCTGCTGCCCAAAATCTCAAAGTAAAAACATCCATCTCGATTAGAAATGATCGTTCTCGGTATACCATGGAGTCTCACTATCTGTCTAGTGTACTCCTCAGCCAATTCATTCACTAGCCACGTCCTTCTGATAGAAATGAAACGTGCTGGTTTCATTAATCTGTTACCAACAATACAGATAACATCAATCTTCTACTGGGTCACAATCTCATAACAAAGTCCATAGAGATGTCATCCCAAATTCTACTACTACACTGTTAGTGGGTGGAGCTTATCTCTAGATCGGAAATACTCTATCTGGACCCACTGACAGGTCACACACTATATCACAAATCTGGTTATATCGGCTTCATACAATATAATCGTCTCATCTCGTGGTACATCTTACTCGTACCTGAATGTACTGAATAAGGCGTACAGTGGGTATACCATAATATTCTATGTCTCCATCTGCATCAGTAGGTACACAAAAGTGGTCATGACTCTTCATCAGTCCATCTATTCCCATGGAGAACTATGGTGCCTCAGTACGAGACATCCTTGCTCTAAACCTTGTCAAGGCCGGGCAAGTCTCCTGCTTCTGTTGGACCTCATCCAACAGACTAGTTAGAACCTATGAGGTATAATTGGGTATCCTCATCAAGGAACTGATTGTCCAACTCTAGCCAATTAAGCTAGATCTCTCTGAAGCTGAGGCTGAACTATCAGTCTCACAATCATCTTCACTTGGAGCGTCTTTCCATTCAAGTTATCGGCGAAAACGTTCAACTTCTCTTAATGATATGGAATCTTCAAGTCAAAGCTTGATCAACTTAAGCTCTTAATACTGGCGGTTATTCAACCCCTGTTGCATAAAATATACTTTAGATTTCTATGATCTATAGAAATCTGACATGAAGATCACACCGGTACGGTCTTCAAAACTTAAAGGCTTGAACTACCACTACTAACTCTAAATCATGAGTCGGGTAGTTCTCATCATACGTTCTCAGCTGTAAACACACATATCAATAACCCTACTCCTCTGTAGTAATACACATCTCAGACTTAGCTGGGATGTATCACCGTAAATCACGGGATCCCAAAAATCTTCTAACTACAACAAAATGGAAGTAGAGGTCAAACGCCTCCTCAACTCTTCAGAACAAAGACACACTGCTTTCATTACGTAGTTATGGTGTCTTCTCAAAAGACTCGCAAATGAATACATAATCATATAAAATCCTTCGTCAAAGCATTGGTAGCAATCGGCTGAGCCGAGAAAACTACGTATTCCTTAATATTCATTAGTATCTCCCATGTTACAACATACATAATTCTCGCCAGGTCAACCATGATCCCACTGGTGGAGACAACAAGGCCTAAAAAGGCTACCTCTGGCATCTCATCTTACACTTAGAGAGCATGCATACAACCCTCTATCTCTCGAAATCTGCAGAACGGTCCTCAGACGATCGGTCTACTATTCTCTGCTATGAGAGTATACCGACATGTCATCCATGAAGTCCACCACCAACTAATCAAGGAAGTCGATGAAGATACTATTCATCAAC
Organism: Fagopyrum esculentum; assembly: GCA_033239045.1. NCBI lineage: Eukaryota > Viridiplantae > Streptophyta > Magnoliopsida > Caryophyllales > Polygonaceae > Fagopyrum > Fagopyrum esculentum. Next base: position 133,338,670 of record BSUD01000001.1, on the reverse strand, counting down.
TCCATAAAACTACTAAAACATTTGTCAACCCAAATGACATCACTACAAACTCGTAGTGTCCATAACGGGTATGGGATGCTATCTCATACACATGCTGCTCTCTCATCCATGACTAGGGATATCTTGAGCACAAAGGAATCCTGAAAACACAATTGCTTCTTGAAGCTAACTCATCAGGTCGTCAATACGGAACATGGAACCCACTAGGGTAAAAGAAGCCCGTTTCAGTCAACTTTTCAAGTTATCAGTACAATATCTCAACAAGCACCATATAGTGTAGCTTTCCCATTCAATCTTGTATTATACTTCCACTCGATAACAATGTCCACACTCCGCTGAGGTGGCAACTAGACGGTTCAGTAACACGTATATAAACTCATAAACAACTGAAATACCTTTCAATGTTGGACTATCTCGCTCCTTCATGGTATAACACTAGAAGACGTCACATCCCTGTGCTATCAGCTCGCTGCTCGTACAGTCCTGATGACAAACCCGTCTCTTCAAAGGTCTTAACCTTAGAAGACCTCTATTTACCATCTCAATAAAGACTATAATAGCCTTACTATTAATATCTAACACCGCATGATATCCATTCATCCAATCCATACACATAATGACTTCCTCATGCACCTACGGCATGACAAAGAAGTCTACAAGCCATACACAAGTCCCGGAATAAGGGAGCAAACACATATCTCGCGGGTACCTCAGACCCTTAACTGGTAATCCTGTAAAGGAAAGTCCACCTTCTACTATATATCAAAATTCAACCATTAACGCATGCATCGAAAGTCATGACGTGCATAGTACTCACAACAAGCAAAACTCCACCAGGTAAACCATTAACGAGAATGGTACCTATAACAGCTAACACTCGTAGCTCCTCTACATATCATCACTCAATGTCAGATCCATGCTCCTCAAGTATCACTGAGGTCATTACTATAACCGCCACTTCCACTCTTTCTGCACCGGAAAGAGGAAGGTCTTGATGGGAAGAAACACCACCGTAATGACAGAAAGGGCCAAATGACCTAACTCACCACAAGTGAAACAAGCTATCAGTGCCAAAGGGCACACAGAACGCAAATGATCTAGATAGCCACAACTGAAACATAATCATCCCATCCTTTCAACCTGTGCAACTGAAGGGTAACTCGAGCTTCATCGTCCACCTGGAATGATCTCACTCTTGAAGGGAACCTGTAAAGGCAATGCCTTGCCCTGTCGACAAAACTTCGCTCTATGCCCTGCTTTACCACACGTAAATCATATGATGGGAGCCTTTGGGCACATAGCTCGCCAGTGTCCCAACTTCCACGCAATTAAAACACTGTAGTTCCTTGCCAGTCATCTTCATGGCCAAAGGATCACTAGATTGTCCTGATATCGGACTTGGTTCCCCATTCATCATCTTTGCTTCTCCAGTAACTGATTCAGTCCATTGCTTCTTTCCGGATCCAGAAGCTTCAGTTGATCTCACAATTGTTGGTAAATCTGGTGTCGATCTACCCGCTATCACCGCTTCATATACTTGTTACATATATTCTTGAAACTCGGATCTACTCATGGAGACACGATCAGCCTCTTCAAACTCGTTCTCTGCCATAGGCAAAACAACAGCGGAAACTGGTCCCTAACTTATCACCACTAGAGGAAGAGGGGGGGTGTACCCCTACCTCATCCTACTACAGATACTACTCTAGTCTGAGTCATCTGTAGGATATACGCACCTAATCTTATAAGGCTATATATATGCCATAGGTATCGATATGTGTATAATAAATCCACATAATCCATAGTACACACAAATATGTATACATATCTACGCTGCAGAGATCCATGGCAGAGGTGACGACTTCTCGTACATTCTATCCCAAAACCACACTTAAAACCAAAAACGTTTGAAAACGTCAGATCCCGTGTGGGCTCTGTTTATTTTACCTATCAAACCTCATTGCAGGTAGCAAGTGCCATTGTTGTCAACCTGGGCTCTGATACCAACTCTGTAACACCCCGAATCCGCGGGACTCGGGATGTCACATTGGGCTAAGATCTCACAATGGATCCTGACCCTAGCCTGACAACAAGTTCACTGGACCTTACAACATGGCACTGACAGATATAAAACAAATACATAAAACAGTATAAACTGTACAACCCAAAGTATACAACAACATAGCCGAGTTTATAAAACGACAACCTCACACAGGAGGTACAAAAGAACATCCTCACGAAGGAGGGGAACACAACAAACCCAAACCAACCACCTAATGTACGAGAGTCCTCGGCCTGTCACCCTGCCAGATCACTCAGCAGCGCCTAACCTGTAAACATCTACAACACGGTATGAAACCGTTAGCTAACCATACATATATGAGGTAATGCATAAGCACAAGCACAATCATGAAAGATAAACACATCAGCATGCTATCACACATTTACCCATTTATTATCTTTATATAATAACCATTCACTCAAAAACCGTATATATATAGATAGATGAAAGTATGTGACACGAGGACCGATACATACTCGCCTCTGAGTTCAATGTCCAACTGTACGAGTATCGGTCACACAATCCGTGTACCCTATGGGAGTGGATTGCGCCCTTCCTGTAAACCAGTCTGGCCTGACATCAGAGAACCTCCCAGACTCCACAGCGGGATGAAAGGGAAAGGTTATCACAGCCACGCAGTAGGGCAGTCAATAGAACATAGATCGATAAAAACGACAACTCATGCTATCATAGCAAACATATAAAGCACACACCACTCATGCAAACACCCAATATAGGGATGGTAGCTAAGTAAGTCCTACGGACTTACCTCAACCTCGTACAAACTCAACCACGATCACCTCTACACTGGAGGGACAACACGGCCTATAAAAAGGCATAAAGAGATATATCAACCTCTATTCATCAAAGGGTTACACCTAGACCCAAAGGGATCCATAACTCACAACCAACTAAACCTCAATATCTCAGCATAACTCACAATTCCTCAAATCTCAAGGTAGTATCTAATCAACATTCCTCAATCTCAATTTTAATCCTAATTTAATTAATTAACCTTTAATTAATTAATTAGATTTTGCCAGAATAACGTTTTGCCCGCAGGCAATTTCTAAACCCACCTGTCATCAGATTTCATCAAACAAACTATCCATAATCACCAGAATAATATAACGACCATAATGGAATTTCTAATTATCCATTTTGACAAGCCTAAAGTCAATTTAGGTCAAATCGCAGTACGGAAAACGAATAAATTCATAACTTATTCGTTACTAACCCGATTGACGATCTGAAAGAAGATTCGGAATCACAACGACGCAGGCTACGCATGGACAACATCAAATTCACCGGAATATGAGCGACGGAACCTGCCTGGTGACATATATGCTCGACCAGCCCTCCATATACTCGGAAATGCAGAAACTCGGTACCGATATGAAGAGAATGAAGAGAGGAATCCAGAAACTCAAACGGAATTGAAATCGGATTAGAAACGGAGAGTAGATCTGAGTTTGAAGGTTGAGAGAAATCAGAGCTTTTACGAGAAAACGTGAAATGAAATGAATTAATAAAGGATTTTCCGCTATTTATAGTGAAGACGATAATTATCCTTTAGTAAAGTCGATAATTATCCTTTAATCGATCCAAAGGCGGGTCGAACCTCTTTCTCCAAACTTCTCGAGATTGGAACATTAAATCTGGAATATTGTAGGGATAATTATTCCACAACTATCTCGGAAAACGTGTATTCCTAAGCCGTCTTTCTTAGCCGTTAAGAAACGAAATAGCGACTCTTTTGGCCGTTTTGCCTCTCCATGTTATTTCATATCTAGGACATATCCGATGTCCTGATCATTTCTCTCAACTGTATTTTTATTAATTGGAGCTTCCAAATGCTCCAAATAATACCGGAGGGTAAAAATAATTACCCGGGGGAAAAAGTAAAAATTTTCCCAAACGTCCAAAATTACGCCAGGAACATAACGGTGGGACTCTTACTCATCACTTGCGAAGTCTTCGCGAGTTATATGTTAATTACTATCAATGATTAAGTTAATCAACATTAATTCGAATTCGAAATCCTAGCTATTACAATAGGAAAGCAACCGGACGAAGAAACAAAAAATTAATTACGACAATAAGTAAAAATAATGGAGAGGTTTTAGTAAAGAATACCGAAATCAATGATGAATTTGTAATGGAGTACAAGACGAGATTCAAAGCAACAACTATCGATAGGACAAAATTACAAACCAATTGCGGATCATCCGGCAACAAGTATCCACGTCGGATAACATGAACCTGGAAAGGCCGTTCTCCACAAATGAAATAAAGGAAGCAATTTTTAATATGAGATCTGATAAATCGCCAGGCCCAAACGGGATGCCGGCTGGATTCTACCAAAAATACTGGCATATCCTTGGTCCAAAAGTCACAAGAGCGGTGAAGAGTTTCTACAAAACCGGAAAAATACTACGACAACTAAATCACACATTTATAGCACTCCTCCCAAAGATTGACAACCCAACAACAACTTCACATTACAGACCTATTAGCCTAGTTTCAACGGTATACAAAACTATCTCAAAGATAGTAGCAAAAAGGCTAAGCTATGTTCTTCCATCGCTCATTCATCCATTCCAAAGTGCCTTTGTCAAAAATAGAGCAATTCATGACAATGTACTAATTGCGCACGAACTTTTTCATGAATTTAAATTAAAAAAAGAAAAAGAAGGATACATGACAATTAAATTAGACATGAAAAAAGCGTATGACAAAGTGGAGTGGGAATTCTTAAAAGCGGTTTTAATCAAGTTCGGTTTCGGAGAGAAATTCCGAAATTGGATTCAAGAATGCATATCAACAGTTTTGTATTCAGTTTTAATTAATTACTCCCCTACCAATATATTTTGTCCGGAACGAGGACTCAGACAAGGTGATCCATTGTCCCCCTTATTTTCAATCTGTGTGCGGAAGTTTTAGCCAGTAACCTTCAACAACTATCCAATGATAATCCAAAGTCAATTGGTTACCCTGTTTCGAAAAATGGGACTAGAATCTCATTCCTTGCTTTTGCAGATGATATTATAATCTTCACTAAAACATCTATGCAAGCAAGTGATATTGTACTCTCAACTCTTAAGTATTATTGCGATGTTTCCGGTCAGATCATTAACTACCATAAATCCATATTTCAAACTACTCCTAAAATTGATCAAAGTAATAGGAGAAGGATTCAGGGTCACTTGGGAATCAATAGCTCTACTAATTTAGAATAGTATTTAGGATGTCCAATCATCAACGGCCGGGTTAACAAAGACATATTTAACTCTGTGATTATCAAAACTAAACAACAACTCACCAAATGGAAGCCATCCTCTCTATCCCAAGAAGGAAGAATAACACTAATAAAAGCAAACTTGAATGCAAAACCTAGTTATTTAATGCAGGCATTCATGTTGCCAGGGAGTATACATAACGAGTTAGACAGAATTAATAGACTTTTCTTTTGGAATAAGGGATCTAATCATCTCCCCCTCATCAGAATATGCAGCATTATTCAAATATATATACTTGCAGCTCACGTACAGGCCCCTTATAATTTTCTAATATTTATTTCCTTATAAAACCTTTTGGAAATATATTCTAATCATGCTTCTGTTTTAAAGAATACTATTACCTTTTTGAAAAGGTAATTAAAGAGACAAAATATCTTGCAAAAATATTTTATTCATAAAAAAAAATGTGAATAAATAATGACCAATATTAATACCAATTTCAAGGCTACCAAAAATAATAGAACTTTAGAAACTAACTTAATACATGTGGCTTGCACAAAATTGAAAGAAAAAAAATATATGATATTATATAATATTTTTAAAATTTAATTTGGGTGACATCAAATATGTTTATTTATACAATTAGTTGATAAGCTTGTCTCTAGTATGTTTATTAAATATTGATTAGACATATAATATATATTAATTAATCGGTTAATAGTTTGACTAAAATACACTAGTCATATATAGTTAATCAATTTTGTAGAAAATATTAACATTGTTTCTATTATATAAACTAAGATCAGTTTAAATATTAATAATCTTAATGTAATTAAGTGAAAACATTAAAACTAAAATCCATAATATCAAACTGACATGTGGTTAAATGGTAGCCCTAGAAAGAAAATTATTTAGTATATATATAAATATATAGCTATAATTGATACAAAATAACATAAAATTAATTTTATTTTTTAATAGAAATAAGTTTATATATCTCCATAAATAAAATAAATTAACAAAGTAAAAAAGTTTGTGGGTTATGTGGCTTTGAAGCCTATTCCGTCACACAAAATCACATTCTTGGAGCATCCATTTACAGTTGGATAAAACCTCCGGCTTGATTAAGATCAACAATGCTGCTGCATTAGGAAATTCTTGACATGAGATTGGATTTATCTTCAAAAACCATGATAAAACGTTGCTTTTAACTTTTTCTTCCGGGATAAATGGAGCTATCGATCGACTTATTGCTGAACTTTTGGCAATACACTAGGCATTGTTATTGACATAAATCAAGGATGGCTCTTGATTATACTTGATTCGGATTGTTTGCTGACCATCGACTTCATAAACGCCACCTTCTCATTTGCTAAGTCGAACGTCTTATCATTGAAGATATTCCAAGCCTTATTTTCTAGTTTACTTCTTTCTCTCTTAATTTTGTGTATCGAAACTGTAATAGAGTGGCTCACCATTTAGCTATATATTTTCCTGTACAAGGTGTTATGTACTTCGCCATCGATAATTGTCCCCACTTTGTTGTAAACTTGATTCATGTTGATTTAACGTGGTTATATGACGTTTGGTTAAAATAAATAAATCTAACTTGGCTGTTTGATTTCATTTTCTGACTAAGATAAAAAGATAATGCTAGTATGATTTTTGTGCTTTGCACGGATAATTTTAATAAAAAAAACTAACATAAAATATATCATCCATATACTATGCTAAAACAAATGTAATAAAGTTTATGTATCAGGTTCACGTTCATTTTACCTATGTGTAGCCTTAAAACCGTCAACTTCATTTTAAAAAAAAACATATTCTATTTATATTATATGTTTACTTGAATTACCATCAAAATAAGAAAAAATGATCAGGAATAATACTAACTATGAAGTATGAACAAAAAACAATACAAACTTTAGAAATTACTACTAGTATATAAATTATTTTACATTAAGCTAATTTTAATAGGGGTGACATTGTGGCCAAGTCTTGTTAAAAAAACGCCCGTACATTTAAGTCACAAAAAATGGTTCTTTATTTTATTTTCTTACAAATATCACCAATGTCATTTTTGTTTAATTAATGAATTATGTAATAAAGGTTAGTCATCACTTTATTCTTAAATATTTAATGTAGTTTATTAACTTTTTATTAAAATAAGTTTTAAAAATAAAATTGGTTAATAGACCAATATTTGGAGTCATTATTGTTCAACGGGTAGTTTGAAGAAGAAATCCATGTTTGTCGGTAAAAAATATATCACTTATGAGAGAATTTGTGTAATTTGAAAAGTTAAATTTAATATATTTAACGTAAATTTGTGAAAAAGATCTCCATTTTAGGGAAGTGTTCAACTAAGGCCCATTATTCCGATACGGCCGTGCAGCCGTCTGTACGGCCGACACGTGTCCTGGAAAATTTTTTTTTTTTTTCCTGAACGAGTTTTTTTTTTTAAACGAGTAAAAGTAATAGTTCAAAACTTATTATGGAATAGTTCATAACTTATAAAAGGATAGTTCATGAATTATAATAGAATAGTTCATAGTGTAAAATTTATAAAGGAATGAAAGTAATAGTTCAAAACTTATTAAGTAATAGTTCATAACTTCTAAAAGGATAGTTCATGAATTATAATAGAATAGTTCATAGTGCAAAATTTATAAAGGAGTGAAAGTAATAGTTCAAAACTTATTATGGGATAGTTCATGAATTATAATAGAATAGTTCATGAATTATAATAGAATAGTTTAAAGTGCAAAAATTTATAAAGGAGTGAAAGTAATAGTTCAAAACTTATTATGGGATAGTTCATGAATTATAATAGAATAGTTCATGGATTATATTAAAAAGTAATAGTTCATGGATTATATGGGAATAGTTCAAAGTTTATAGGATAATAGTGCATAAATTATAACATGGTAGTTCAAATAAATTTTCATTAGTTTCCGGAAAAAAAAAAAAAATTTCGGGACACGTGTCGCCCGTACGGTCGGCCGTACGACCGTACCGCAATAAAAGGGCCGTAGCTGAACATTTACCCTCCATTTTATGCTTAAAAGTTTAAAGATCAATATTAATATTATATACCAAAATTTTGTGAAAATGTCACCAAGTATGGTTCTTCTAACCAAATTTTCATTTTTAATTAAAACTTTTAAATTCTCAATCATTCTTATAAAATTATTTTTATAGTTATATTTTAAATAAATGGCCTAAAATATATAAAAATAAAGTGATAACTAACCTTTATTACATATCTTTATAGGTATACAAAAATAATATGGTGATTTTTGAAATAAAATATAATGTATGAGTGATTTTGTGTGATTTAATAAGCTATGAGCGATTTTTGTAATAAAATTGATCATAATTTTACCCCGTATCAAAATTGGTTAAATTTATGGTTTGTATACCAACTAGTAAATTTTAAAGTGTGCAATATTTTTTGGTTAATGACTCATAATTGGTAATCTTTAAATTTATTTTTTCTTAAAATAAAATAACTTCTATTTAATTTAGATACAGCTTTTATAATTCAACAACTTTTATTTAAAAAATATCTTACTTTCATTTTCATCACACATTCTATTTAAATTATGTTGGACAAATTTGGTAACTAGGCTATTATGAGAAACCATTATAGCCACTAGGCCTTTACATATTTTCCATTAAGAAAATATACCCCAAATTATATTTACTTTGCAAAAGGCAAAAAATTACCAAAAACTAGGTAATTTTCTTCTTCTCTCTCTTGGTTGTTACGCTAAAAATGGAAACACAATCCATCCCATTCTTCTCCTCTCAATCTCACAATCTTCTTCTTCTCTGGAATCGTCATCGATCTATTTTCTATGTTCTCTCACAATCGACACCGATCTAACAATCTCTGGTGAAATCGACGATCCAAATAACCTGAAACTCATACCAGACAATCACCATTGTGATTCAACATAGCACACAACAAAAATCGCCATCGATCTAACCAGGTATCTCTCTCGCCGTCTTCTACTCTCTCTCTCTCTCTCTCTCTCTCTCTCTCTCTCTCTCTCTCTCTCTCTCTCTCTCTCCATCTTCTTTAACTTTATTCTTGGTATTATGCTCACCATTTTGAAATTTTGGTGATATTCTTGTAATTCTAGTATGAGGCATGCTCAGATTAGATATTATTTAATCTTGGAATGAATGACTATTATGTTTCTAGTATGAATGAGTGTTGTGTTTTAAATTTTAGGTGTTGTGCATCACCTTTGAATTTCTCTGTTCTGGTATGATTGAGAGTTATGTTGCTGGTATGAATTTGATTAATGATTATGGTATGAATTGGGAATAAAGTATATTTTCTTTATTCTGGTATGAATGAATGACTTTATGTTTTCAGATTTAGGTATTGGGCATTATCAAAAAATATCAGACTTGAGTTTCTGGTATTTGTTTCATAATTGAGTTGTTGGTATGTGAATTCTGCTAATTGTGGTGTTGAGCATTCTTCTGGTATTTTTGGTATAATCCTTTTTTCTAGCATTTCTGGTATTATTTGATAATTAGGTTTATTTGGTATGATCCTTTCTAGTTTATATACATGCTTCATTTCTGGTATTTATGGTATGCTCATTTCTAGTATTTAACATGCTCATGTGAATCATTCTTCTGGTATCAACCTTTTTTCTCTGGTATTGTTTGACAATTGTGTTTTTGGTATTGTTTGAGAGTTGTTTTTCTGGTCATTTATGATATTTAGGTTTTTGGTATGATCATTTCTAATTTGTATTATCTTAATTTATGGTATTATACTTTTTACTAGTGTTATTGGAGTTTTATGGTATGCTTATTTATGGTATATAGGGTATTTCTGGTATTTTCTTGTAATATTTGATAATTTATGGTATGCACATTTCTGGTATTTATCGTGGTGTTGTGCATCGGTATTTCTGGTATGATCATTTATGGTGTGTAACATGCTCTATTTTTGGTATTATCCTTTTTCTGGTATGCTCATTTCTGGTAATATATGATAATTGTGTTTATGGTATGTTGATTTCTAGTATTTATTGAGGTGTTGTGCATACTTTTAAGTTCTGGTATCTTCATGGTAGTTTTTTCTACTATATACAGAACTTGTTAGGCATGACTCCTATACAAATTGTGGTATACTGTGGAGGAGAATGAAAATATGTGGAAAATTTATGGAGATATATGGGGGATAAGGTAGCGAGCAAACCCATCACTGTGAGAGATCCTGTTAGCATACCAGAAATACGGATGTTGATTGCAAAACATTTTCAAGTAGATGAGACGGTGCAAAATGTGGAACTTACGTACAAGAATACCTTAAATGAAGCATTGCAACCGTTTGACATTGAGATGACACAAGATTTGGAGGATTTGTCGAATCTAATCAATCGACTCACCATTGTTGCCGCTCCTAGTGTGAATGAAATAAAAACAGAGAATAGTTATGCAATCACTGATGTTGAACCTGAAGCAGCTAAATGGGGTCTTAAGGTTGGTCAAAAGTTCAAGGATAAAACCGCATTGAAAAATGCGTTGTGTTTGCATGTTGTTGTTGAATGTACACAATAGAGAATAACAAAGTCTATCAAGCTTGTTGTTCTTGCCCGATGTCTAAATAAAGATTGTAAGGGGCGCGTGCGGTTCTCAAAAATCCAGAAATCGGAAGTGTTTACACTAACAAAGTATACCAGAGGGCACATTTGTTCATTCCATACAAGAAGAATTAACTTATCGCAGAAAGGTGTCATATCCTGCCATTGCTGAAATAGTTGCAAAAATGTAAGTCTATTGCTTATTATCACATATAATATTCAATTGTACATTGTTTTCCTCTTTATTGTGTCTAAGGTCTAGTTTGTATGATACAGTTGTTGGCGTTGTCGGCTCACCAGCGCTCCTCAGCTCCAACTCTCATACATGAACTTCTTGAGCATCTACGATGCTATCCACACGTCCTTAACTACGACCCCGTCTCTACACAGGATTCCAAGGAGGAGGATGTCCTGTAGAGAAATAACCCATTCATTCCTGTATCTGGCCTTATCCATAATCAAAAGCTCCTACTCCAGTATTGATATACTCTACCCTCTACTAATTCTCCGGCCACTAGACCAAGCAGCCTTATCAATCAGGTCTATTTCAAATCAGACGTTGATCCCTTGGATGACGGATCAACTCCAATGTTGTCTTAACATGTCATTTCCAGTACTCTCTAGTGGTTGAAAGTCTTAAATCGTACATCTAGCGTCGGTGCTTGTGGCTTCTCTTGAGCCTTAAAGACCTTAACCATCCTCTCCTGTGTAACTAGCACCGAAATCACCCTCTACGACACTTCAACGGATCTAGTAATGCCGAAGGATGTGGAATGTATTTTCCCTTCTTAGCCGCGTTAGTCACTTGTTGTAGGTATTCTCAAAACTTGTTGCTTCATCGAGACGCGACTCAAATCTACTACTCGTGTACTTTGTGATCATGGTAGGGCAACCATTTTGTTCCCAACTACGGTTGTCAAACTTCCGGTAATCTCTCAGACCTATCCTTTATCAACCCAGCTACTATAACACCCCAAATCCGCGGGATTTGGGGCGCTACTGGGCTAGGATCTCACAGTGGATCTTGACCCTAACCTGACAACAAGTTCACTGGATATCACAACAAGACACAAATGGATATAAACCAAAGACATAAACTATATAAATATACATCAAAGGTTTACAAAACATAGCCGAGTACAAAACGGCAACATCATATCCATACATATACAAAATATCTCAAAACCCTCGTACAACCTAGTGTACAGAAGCCCCTCGACTGATCACCCATCCGGCTCACTCTGCAGTCCTCCTATCCTGCAGAAGATCTACAACACGGTATAAAACCGTTAACTAACAGAACATGAATAAGAATGAAGCAATAGTGCATATAATCACATCAGTACATCACAATATGCAATGCCACACACACAAACGTATATTATCTTCAATTATGTAACTCCATTACTAATTCAACTTCTTTTGTGGCACGAAGAGCCTTTAGAATCTCGCCTATGTCCCCTTTCACACAAGTTTGCATGGGTATCTACCTCCCCCCTGGAGTACCGGTTTCAGAGCACCTTCTCCACCCTTGACGGGATTTGATAGGTGGTCACGACCCGTTATAATACACTTGGACCTTTTAATAAACATATGTGGTCGTCTTAGTCAGGTTTAAGGTATAAATTCAACAATCATATGCACACACACCACCATCATCATCACTCAAATCTACAACTGCTCGCTAAGTAAGTCCTATGGACTTACCTGATATCAACGTAACCGGTACCACGTCACAGTTTCCCCTCGAGAAAATGATCAGCGCCTGCATCAACAAGGCACACACGGTATCAAACGTTGTCAAGGGTAGGAGACTCGTCTCCTACACCCCATAAACATAACCAAACTATAACTCAAATCTAAACCTTGATACCTCAACATACTCTTAAATGCCTAAGGCATTACCTCAACATATACATCACCATACTCATTAAACCCACCACTAGCCTAGCTATACTCTCAAGCTAAGCCACAAGGGAAGGGAAGGAAAACATACCAATCTAGGTATGTCCTGGACATGCACCTATGGAAGCAAGGAGACGCAGGAGTGCAGCACACCGCAGGGGCGGTGACACTCAGCCGCTGGGGAGGTGACACAGGTGCATCCACAGGGGTGACGGCTCCAATCCGCGAGGGCGGTCGAACAACAGAGGGGTGCCTCTGAGACTTATCTTCAATCTCTCACTCGATCTTTTCACTTTTTCATTGCCCCAGAGACAATCATCAATACATATACATACATATGAACATCATCAACGTCCAGGAAGGTAACCACAAGATCACTTGTTGGAAATCCTAGGCTAAAGAAGGGGAAGAAGAAGGAAGGAAATGAGAAGCTTACCACAACTGAAACCCAAGCAATGCCCACAAGCTTGCATCTCAAACCTCTATAACCAGCCACAACATCAACATCAACATCATCATCTCAACCATCATCATCCTCAACATCATCAATAAAACACCTTCAAGGGTCCACTCTAGCAAGATGATCAAAGAAGAGCTAAGGAAAGAAGAAGAACGTGGAGAAGACGGAGCTATAGAAAGGAAACACTCATCACCAGGGAGAGGAAGAAGCTTAAGAAAGAAGAAAAAAGTAAAAGCACGGGTCAAAGGGTCAAAGAAAGCGACTGAGGCCGCCTAATCCACAGGGGAGGGTCCTTAGTACCACGGGGGCGGTGCTGCACCTGCGGCCAACTACTAGCGACTCAATTTGGGGAATTTGACCCCGACCTCTCATGACTAGAGGTCTACCTCCTCGATCAAATCCTTGGACTGCAAGAGTCCATGACATCTCTATCCTGATTAGTAGGAGAACAAGGTGAATAAATTAGAACTTGACCCATCAAGGGTGTCGTTCTAGTACGTGTACTATGTACGTTTATCACAACTATATAAAGCCAACTAAATCATATCATCAAAATCCAACAAACCAGTAAAGTCCATGATATGTACTAGGCTGCCGAGATCCGCGGAAGGAGTGATGGTTTCCCGTACATTCTATTCCAGACCGATTGTATTCAAGGTTTAAAACAAAATTCCTTTTGAAAAATCGGACCCCTTTCGGGTTCTGTTTATTTATCTATTCAGCCTTTTAGAAGATTGCGACTCCCATCGTTGTCAACATAAGTCTTTGATACCATGTCTGTAACACCCCGAATCCATAGGACTCGTGATGCTACGGGCTAGGACCTCACAATGGGTCCTGACCCTAACTTGACAACAAGTTCACCGGATCTTGCAACAAGGCACAAATAAATATAAAACCAACATCGATAAAACTTTACTATCATATATAAAAAGTATATACAAGGACTTACAACCGAGTACCAAAAACAGAACCACATAAATCCATACATGACAACCCCGTAACCCGACTTATGTGTACGGGAACCCCCGGCTGATTACTCTTGTCAAATCACTCGACAGTCTTCCTATCCTACACAACATCTACAACACGGTATAAACCGTTAGCTAACAATTCATATTTAAGAACAGTACATAAGCACAAACACACATTAGTAAGTACAATAAATACCAAGCATGCTATCACACATTTCCCGTTTTATTATCTTTATAAAGTCATACACTCATAACTAGTTTATGGTTGTGATACGAGAAGTCAACAACTCTTGCCTTTGTTCCTCTTACCATCTGGAGTGGCTCAACATACACCACCGTATACCAACAGGAATGACTCGGTACCCTCATCGAATATCATGATTGGCCAAGTCCCAAATAGCCCCTTAGACTCCCTCGGGAGAGCTGAACAAGTTGCCACCACCCAATACTAATGGTTCAACATACGTAGGTGATAATCAACCTATAACATGCTATAAAGCATACAACAACAAATCATGCACTCATCCAATATAGCAAAGTCAACTAAGTAAGTCCCATGGCTTACCTGGATACGTTCACCAAGCTACTAAGCTATGATTAGTCTACCGTCTCCAACACCACCGATCGAGAATATCAAATTCCTCGTATCAAACATCTCGCTTCAAATATCAATTAAATTCATTCCTTTGAATTTAATTAACTTATAACATACTCTAGAATCCCAATTTAATTGATTAACCTTTAATTAATTAATTAAATTTTACTAGAATAACATTTTGCCTGCAGGCAATTTCCGAACCCACTTGTTATCAAATCTCAACAAAACAAATAGCCCTTAATCACCAGAATAATGTAACGAGCATAATGGAATTTTCAATTATCCATTTTGATAAGCCTAAGGTCAATTTATACCAAATCGCAATATGAAAAACGAATGAATTCATAACTTATTTGTTACTAACCCGATTGGCGATCCAAAAGAAGATTCGGTATCACAACGACACAAGTCACGCTCGAACACCATCAATTTCACCGGAATCTGAGTGACGGAACCGTCCTTGTAACATATATGCTCGACTAGGCCTTCACTTGCTCGGAATTACGAAAACTCGGTACCAATATGAAGAGAGGAATCCAAAAATTTAAACGGAATTAAAATCGGATTAGAAACGGAAAGTAAACGGAAAGTAGATCTAAATTTGAAGATTGAGAAATCAAAGTTTTTACGAGGAAACGTGAAAGGAAATGAATTAATAAACGATTTTTCCGCTATTTATAGCGAAGACGATAATTACCCTTTACCGAATTCGATAATTATCCTATCACCGATCTGAATGCGGTTTGAACCCCCTTCTCCACACTTCTCGAAATTGGAATAATAAATCTGAAATACTGTATGGATAATTATTCCGCAGCTGTCTCGGAAAATGCGTATTTCTAAGCCGTTTTTCTTAGCCACTAAGAAACAAAATGGCGACTTTTTTGACCGTTTTGCCATTTCATGTTATTTCATATCTGGGACATGTCCAATGTCTTGATCATTTCTCTCAACTACATTTTTTTTAATTGAAGCTTCCAAATGCTCCAAATGACACCAGAGGATAAAAATAATTATCCCGAAAAAAGTGAAAAATTCTCCATAAGTCCAAAATTACACCAGGAACATAACAGTGGGACTCATACTCATCATCTACGCACTCTTCGCGAGTTATGGGTCAATTACTATCGAAAATTAAGTTAATTAACATTAATCATCATTAATTAGGATTCGAAAATCCTAGCTTTTACAGCCCGAATGTGATGTCCGAACAATATGTTGTCCATCCATATTTTCCCAAGTTCATAGTCAGTTTAGCAGGGTTTTTTGTGCATGTTGATGACATGAATTATGTACCATCATATTCATGCATATTGTAGAAGATTGTCTCAGTTTGCCTTGCATTTAGAGAGATTTTGTGTGCCTTTTATGTTCTATTCAATCATTTGTTGGAAATAGAGGTCTACACGAGTTTTTGATGAATTATAGGTAAAGGGAGTGGAATTGAAAGCAAAAGCGGAGCAAGGAGCATCTAAGGATGTTAGGGAAGCTAAAGGAGTCTTAGAGGGATCACAAAGAGCTAAGGAATTGCAAAGGAGAAGCATAGAAGACGAGCCAAAAGAAGAGCACTTTCTGTTGAAGAAAATCGTGCCAATATGCATATAAATCGGACGATTTTCCTCCCTGGAAATCGAACGGTTTTGTGTATAAATCGACTGGGTCGATTTCCTTTGTTTTTCGGCCAAATGAAAAGACGACACAAAGTCCAATTCTTTTGGGCTAGAGGAGAGTTTTGCCAAATGGCCCATTTGCAAGAAACTATAGGTGAGAACCCTAGGAACGAAAACGAGGAGGCCGCAGCGGGAAATCTTTACACGTTTGAGAGAGATTGGAGATTCTTGGAGAAGGATTGAAGGACTTTTTCCCTAGAAGCCAATCTTGATTCTTGTTTGTGAGATCTCTTTATCCATTGAAGCAATTGTGCTTTTTGAACACGTAATTGAATTACTTAAGAGATACATTGATCAGTTTTGACGATTATTTACAGATTTGAAGGTTATTGAATTTTTATTCAAGATTCGGTTTTCTTTGCGATATTTCACTCAATCTTTAATTTGATTCGATTTTGAAAATGGTTGGCTAAAACCCTTGTGATTCTGGGGAGAATAGTTGATGATTAAGGCTTAGATGATGATAGACTGAACTCATTCAAACATTAGGACCCTGAGAGTTTAGATTTTAGTTTTGCGATAACAGGAAAATCGGAATTAACTTGAAGTAAATCGGCCGATTTTCTTATGAACAGCACGATTTATTCTTCTGACGAACTTTAATTGAATTAATCTTTAACCAAAACTAATCCTTGCCTAAATCCCAACATTGATTAATCTTCTTAACCTCGAATTGAATGTATGAAGACACTTCAACCTTGATTCTATATTTAATAGATTAAGATTATAAGATTTGGGTAATAAAGAGACTCAACATCCTTTATTAAGATTCTAAATGTGCTTTCTAATCTTTACTTTGGAGAGTCATATCCTAGAGTTTTAGATAGTTAGTTTGAACATAATTCTTGTCTTTAGATCTTTCTATATTGCAGCCTCAACAACCCTTATAGAGAGAACCTTTAGATTAGTTATATAGGTTTCGGAACTTCATCGTACGATATCTACCTTTGAACATTTAATCTTGGCAATATAAACTTTGTCTTATATTTATAGAAGTGTCTTGAATCGAAAGCCAAAATCGGATACTTGAATCCTTGGAATCATTTTACCCTTATTTGATCACAAAAGCTTTTTGCATTTTCGCTAGATAATTGAAATTGATTTTACTCTCACCAAATCCCTGAGTTCGACTCTGGAATTCTTACCTCACTACAGCCGATCCGTACACTGCGGGTTCGCTTTGCTTTGAGTTCTAGATACAAATTTAAGACTTTGACGCACACACCTTTTGAGCGAACAAGTTTTTGGCGCCGTTGCCGGGGATTTGGTCTAGACCAAATTCGGTTTTCGGTTGTCTAGCTTGAGAGCTCTTGCTCTTGTGATTTGATTTGTCTACTTGAGTGATCTTTGCAGGTTCTTTAGGTATATGCGAAAGACTAGATCCACTAAAGATCTAGTTCCTTTCGATCCCGAATTGGAGAAAACTTTGAGAAGAAAGTTGAAAGAAAAGAAAATGGCTGAGAACAACGAGAGAAACTACCAGGCTGAACTGAATGAAGCTCAACGCCAACTTCAGTTGAGTTAGAAAGCACGTCTAGATGCTGAAACGAGTCATCAATTTCAGATTGATGAACTAAGAGCTACGATGTTGGACATGAAGTTGGAATTGAACGAATCCGGGAAGAAGAAGAAGAAAGTCAAAACGCCAACTAAATCCATTAGGAATGACTCATCCGATGATGAAGGGATTGATCCGGACATGTCGGAACTTGAGGAGATCGATCCATTACTTCGTCCTGTTCGAAACACCCCAAAACCACGGGTTGTTCCTCGCCTCCCAACTAGGGACGTGAGAGTTGCTAATGACGGTGATAGACCCCGAACTTTGGGGCAACGGATGGACCCAATTCAGCAACCACGCCGTCTAGGTGTGGATTTCGGAGCTGAAGACATCAAAGAGTTTAGCTTCTCACCACAAGTCATCACCATGGTTCGCCAAAGTCAATATGGCGGAGCAAGTACTGAATCTCCACACCAATACTTGCAGAATTTTGAGATTCTCATGGAGACTATGAAGCCGAAGAAGGCTACTACAAGCAACTACAAGATCAAACCGTTCTTCTTTTCTTTGAAGGACAAGGCTCTAGCTTGGTACCAAACACTTCCAGCTGCAAAGCTGGCTACATGGGAGGAATTGTCTTCGGAATTCCTCACCAAATTCTTTCCACCATCCAAAACGGCGGAATTGAGAGGTAAGATAAATGCTTTTTCTATGAAACCTAATGAAAGCTTGTTTCAATCTTGGGAAAGGTTTCAAGATCTCTTGTTGGATTGCCCACACCATGGCATTTCCAAGCTGGAATTATTGGAGATCTACTACAAAGGATTGGATGTGGAAACACAATTCAACCTCCAATCTCTCTCTTGTGGCACATTCATGGACATGAGAGAGGATGATGCTTGGGACTTCATTGAAAAGCAAGCCCAAGTGATTGAGAAGTATTCCCACCGGAAGGTGGACTCAAATAGCCGGAATCAAGGCGATTCGGGAGCTAAGTTGAACCAAGCTGCTCAAACATAAATATTCTCCTTCAATAATGAGATCAAAGAGTTGAAGGAAGTGCTCAAAACGAGTCTTCAAAAGACTAAGGAGCAAGAAGCCAACTACATGGGGAGGGACAACAATCAAAAGAATAATAACCGGAACTCTAATTGGAACAACAACAACAATAACAACCGGAACTCCAATTGGAACAACAACAATAGGAACTCAAATAACAACAATTGGAGGTCAAATCAGCAAAATCCAGGTAATCCTTACTCTCATGCTGAAAAGGCTCTAACATCTCCATCTTCTTCTACTCCTTTAACAAGTCAGGAACAATCAAGCGGATCAAACAAACCCGATCCCATGCTAGAGACGATCCTAGGCAAACTACAAGGGTTGGAGAGCTATATAACTTCGGTTGATAAAGCTCACAAAGCTTTGGAAAGCCAAGTGTTTAACAAGGCCGGAGAAGTTCCAAGAGACCAAGGGAAACTTCCCGGGAAGACGGAAGATAACCCAAAGGGAAGGGTTATGGCGATCACTACTAGGAGTGGTATAACAACTACCGATCCTCAACCTAAAGTAGTTGAAACCACCACTAAAGAAGGAGAAGGAAAAGAGAAGGAAGATATCTATGTTCCTCCTCCCGCCTACAAACCACCTCTACCTTTTCCTCAATCTAGAGCGCGAGCACGCCTAGATAAACATTTTGGTAAGTTTGTTGAACTTATGAGTAAGCTGCATATTAATATACCTTTTATGGATGCAATATTATGTATGCCAGCTTATGGGAAATTCCTCAAGGAGATCCTCTCTAACAAGAGGAAATTGGAAGACATCGGAGAAGTCAAGATGAGTATGGAGTCATCCGAACTCATCAAGACTATGACGGAGAATATGCCACCTAAGCTCCGTGATCCATGATCCTTTTGCATACCCATCACTTTGGGAGAAGCTACTTATGATGCACTTTGCGACCTTGGAGCTAGTGTGAGTATCATACCACTCGCTCTATGCAAAGCAGTTGGTCTAGGAGAGCCTAGACCGGTGAAGATCACACTTTACATGGCTGATCGTTCCACCACTAAGCCGGTTGGGATACTAGAAGACATTCCGGTAAAACTCGGTAAGTTTTACATTCCTATAGATTTTGTCGTTCTTGACATCCCTGCAGATTATCCGGTTCCCATCATTCTTGGGAGACCATTCCTTGCAACATCCGGATGCATGGTCGATTGTAAGAACGGCCAGCTATCTTTCCATATAGGTGAAGAGAAGGTAGAATTCATACTCTCTTCCCTAATCAAGGAGCCAGCCTTGAGAGACGATGTTTTTGATATTTTTGATGAAGAAGAGTCTAGAGAGGTAGGAAGTTCAATCTTGATGAAATACCCTCTTCAAAAGGTTCTTAGTATGAGCATCATGGAGGAAGGAGTGAAACATGATTGCAATGAGGATGTGAAAGCATTAAATGATGTGGAGGAAGAACTAGGAACAAGGATTGAAGAACTAGAATTAACTCCGGAAACTGTGAAGAAAATCGACCTGCATAACCCAAATCGTCCGATTTGTGAAAAGGCAACACGATTTTTATCAACAGAAAGAAAAATCGACCTGAATAAAGTAATCGTCCGATCTGTGAAAAGGCAACCCGATTTTTGACAACATGAAGAAAAATCGTGCCTCAAATCGACCGATTTACTTTAGGGGAGGTCGATCCAGTGGGAAATTTTCTGGATTCTCCAAACTTCACCGCAGCTGTTCTCGACTCTAATGACGCATCACCCCCACCTCTAGAGGCCTCTCCCACAACATCCGAAGACCACGATTCATCATCAATCAAGGCACCTCCATCATTAGAATTGAAGCCACTCCCCGCGCATTT
The DNA here is from genome assembly GCA_033239045.1 of Fagopyrum esculentum. Taxonomy (NCBI): domain Eukaryota; kingdom Viridiplantae; phylum Streptophyta; class Magnoliopsida; order Caryophyllales; family Polygonaceae; genus Fagopyrum; species Fagopyrum esculentum. Next base: position 133,317,774 of record BSUD01000001.1, on the reverse strand, counting down.
AAGGTATGCATTTCTTGGCATTAATTCCACATATCCGGTCATAGTCAATGCGAAATTGAATGATGCTGAACTAGAGAAACTTATGCATGTTTTGAAGCAACATAGGAGAGCATTAGGCTATAATATTGATGATTTAGTGGGAATAAAACCTTCCCTATGTATGCACAAAATTCTAATGGAAGAGGATTACAAACCTTCACGCCAACCTCAAAGACAGTTAAATCCGACAATGAAAGAGGTTGTGAAGAAAGAAATCCTTAAGCTACTTGATACAGGCATCATCTTTCCTATCTCCGATAGCAAATGGGTGAGTCCGGTACAGGTAGTACCAAAGAAAGGAGGCATTACCGTTGTTGCCAACAAAACCAACGAACTTATCCCCACACGGACAGTTACAGGGTGGCGAATGTGCATCGACTACCGCAAACTGAACGTGGCCACTAGGAAGGACCACTTTCCCCTTCCTTTTATCGATCAAATGTTGGAAAGGTTAGCCCAACATTCTTACTTTTGTTATCTAGATGGATATAGCGGTTTCTTTCAGATTCCAATTCATCCGGATGATCAAGAGAAGACGACTTTTACGTGCCCATGGGGTACGTTTGCTTATAGAAGAATGCCTTTCGGTCTATGCAACGCTCCAGCCACCTTCCAAAGGTGTATGATGGCAATCTTCTCCGAATACGTAGAGAATATCATGGAAGTCTTCATGGACGACTTTTCGGTATATGGTTCTTCCTTTGATAACTGTCTCTATAACCTTTCACTAGTTCTTAAGAGATGTGAGGACACTAACTTAGTCTTAAACTGGGAAAAGTGTCATTTCATGGTTACCGAAGGGATTGTGTTAGGTCATCTAGTATCACAAAGGGGAATAGAGGTTGATAGAGCAAAGATAGAAACCATTGAGAAATTACCTCCCCCTTCTTCGGTGAAAGGAATTAGAAGTTTCTTAGGGCATGCAGGCTTCTATAGGAGATTCATAGAGGATTTTTCTAAGATTTCAAAACCCTTAACTAATCTTTTGATGAAAGACGCAACTTTCGAATTTTCGAAAGATTGTTTAGATGCTTTTTGCAGGATCAAAGAAGCTTTGATTTCAGCACCAATCATTCAACCACCCGATTGGAATCTTCCTTTCGAGGTCATGTGCGACGTAAGCGACGTCGCTATAGGAGCAGTACTTGGACAGAAGAAAGATGGTCGCACTCATGCCATCTACTATGCTAGCAAAACGCTAGATGAGGCTCAATATAATTATGCAACCACAGAAAAGGAACTTTTAGCCGTAGTATACGCTTTTGAGAAATTTCGTTCCTATCTTGTAGGTGCAAAGGTGATAGTCTATACGGACCATTCCGCGATTCGATACTTATTCACGAAGAAGGATGCAAAGCCAAGGCTTCTAAGGTGAATATTACTCTTACAAGAGTTCGATTTGGAGATTCGTGATAAGAAAGGATCGGAAAACTCCGTTGCCGATCACCTTAGTCGTCTCCCGCAACTCACCGGCGAGACGGATGAACTTCCTATAGACGACTCATTCCCTGACGAGCAGCTATACGAGATTGAAGAGTGTCTACAACACATCTCAAAAGGTAATGATCCATGGTTTGCTGACATTGTGAATTACCTTGTTTGTCAGGAGATTCCACCCGGACTTTCATATGCTCAAAAGAAGAAGTTCTTTAGAGACGTCCGGCAATTCTATTGGAATGAACCTCTTCTATTCAAAAGAGGTCCCGATGGCATTTACAGGAGATGTATCCCCGAATATGAGGTGGATAGTGTCATCCGCCATTGCCATTCTCTACCATGTGGCGGACATGCTAGTTCCCACAAGACTTGTGCTAAGGTACTTCGCTCCGGCTTCTTTTGGCCTACACTTTTCAAAGATGTGCAAAAGTTTGTTGTTGCTTGTGATGCTTGTCAAAGGACAGGTAATATATCAAGGAGGAATGAGATGCCTCTCAACAACATACAAGAAGTAGAGATCTTCGATGTATGGGGCATCGATTTTATGGGACCTTTCCCATCTTCATGCGGTAACCAATATATACTTCTTGCCGTAGACTATGTCTCAAGATGGGTAGAGGCAATCGCTTCTCCTACTAATGATGTAATGGTAGTGGTGAAGTTCTTCAATAGAACGATCTTCCCAAGGTTCGGAACTCCCCGAACCATCATTAGTGACGAAGGAATGCATTTCACAGCCCGTCGATTTGAGACTCTATTGGCTAAGTATGGGGTGACCCATAAGATAGCTACACCTTACCATCCGCAAACCAGCGGACAAGTCGAGATATCCAATAGAGAGATTAAGGGAATTTTAGAGAAAACCGTCTCTAAAACAAGAAAAGATTGGTCAATGAAGCTTGACGATGCACTATGGGCGTACAGGACAGCCTTCAAGACACCAATAGGTACGACTCCCTATAATCTTGTCTATGGTAAATCCTGTCATCTTCCTGTAGAACTAGAGCATAAAGCCTATTGGGCTATCAAGTGGCTCAACTTTGACATGAAAGAAGCCGGAGAGAAGCGGCTCTTAGACATCAATGAGCTGGATGAGATCCGGCTAAATGCGTATGAGAACGCAATGATCTACAAGGAACGGACAAAGTGTTGGCATGATAAGCACATCATTCCAAAAGATTTGAAAGAGGGAGACCAAGTCCTTCTAATCAACTCAAGGCTTCGTCTATTTCCAGGTAAGCTTAAATCCCGTTGGACAGGACCTTATGTAATTAAACGAATTTTCCCCATGGTGCAGTTGAAGTATGGGGTGAACAAAGCGGAAGTTTCAAGGTTAATGGCCAACGGTTGAAGAAATACACACCGGAAGCTCCGGTCGAGGAGATAGCTCCTATCCTCCTCCATTGAACACAAACCATACACCGTCCAGCTAAAGACGATAAATCAAGCGCTTCTTGGGAGGCAACCCATGATAGTATAGTTTTTCCCTCCTTTCATCACTTAGTTAGAGTAGATTAGTTGCTTTGTTTCTTTGTTTTTCGCTTTTTATTTGTCCCTCGATGCACTCTTGTTTTGTCGTGTCATTAATCGCAGGAAATTAGGTCCAAATTGAGAGATCCATGGAGAAAGGGAGCATAAATCAGTTAAATCTTCAATGTCCATGAAGAATAAGGAAGGAAATCGAGCTGCACTAAGTTAATCGTTCGATTCAGGAGCAGAGCAAGTCGATTTTTGCCAACAGAAAGAAAAATCGACCTGGAGATCGACCTGCCAAGAAAAATCGTCCGATTTTCAAGTGTTCAGAGAAAAATCGAGTTACCTTAAGTTAATCATCCGATTCAGTAACAGAGCAAGTCGATTTTTGCCAACAGAAAGAAAAATCAACCTGGAGATCGACATGCCAAGAAAAATCGTCCGATTTTCTTTGAGTTCAGAGAAAAATCGCCCCGACGATTAAATCGACCTTATAAATCGGCCGATTTTCTTCACAGTTTCTCGACCCTATATAAAGACTCAAACACTCGATCTTCCTCATTCCACAACCTTCCACTCTCGATTTCCCTCTCTCAAGAACTCCGAAAATCGCCCATACCCTACAATCCTCATTCCTTAATCATTTTGAGTGATTCTTGGCTCCAAACTGGAGCATTTTCAACAAGGAACAAGGATCTACCAACAACAAGCACGACAATCGACTCCTCCGCACGGAATTCAGGTTTTTCATTCCAAAACCTAAGTTTCTAATTCGAAATTGAAGTTTGCTTAGGAAGTGTTTGTTTGCTGAAATTGATTGAGGAATCTGCTTAGGAATCACTATAGGAAAATGTATGTGGTGATTGTTGGAATAGAACTTTACAGAATTGTGAGAATCGTAGAAATCGACAGAAAAATCGACCTAACCCAGAAAAATCGTCCGATTTTTGTTAAGAACAGGGCGATTTTTTGCTGCAGAAATGGATATTGTTAAGAGAATAACTAGAAATACGGGGAAGAAGAAGGGATCTTCTTCCAAAGCCCCTCTCCCACCTCCACCACCACCTCAAAACATTCCAAAGCTTCCCCCTCCCCTATCCAAGCACAAGAAAAGATATGAACGCATCTTAGATCGCCCATTCACCCCTCCTCGCTACATTGTGTTAGATGATCTAGATTCCTTGTTTATTCGAGAGGATGTGGATATGATGCTTGACAGGGCTGGGCTGAGACAGTTTGCTATGATTAGTGAGGATGCATATACCGAGATCACCCTAGAGTTCCTTAGTACATTCGAGCATGATCCTAGAGAAAGGATGGTCACCTTCCGCCTTATGAGCCAAGATCATACTATGTCTATTGATACTTTTGGGGGCTTGTTCGGCTTTTCTTATTCAGATGCAGGCACATTTGCTAGAGGTGTTAGTGCTAGTGACTTTTGGGAGGCTATTTCAGTGGGTGAATATGGAGGAGATAAGTGGAGACCCGGAAATTCTAAGGAGACTAGTATGTACAACCTCTCCTTTAAGGTAGTACATCGGATTCTTAGTGAGAGCCTATTTGCACGGACAGAGACTCCACAAAAGCTCAAGGCTGATGAGCTTTTCATTCTATATTGTATGACATCCACCACCATTCCCGACATTTCCACCATGCTTGCTGACTATCTAGGAAAGATAGCCAACAAAGCTAAGGGCGACATTTGTGCTGGAGGCCTTGTCACTCATGTGGCTAAGGCATTGGGATTAGACTACTCGGGATGCACTCTAGCTGAGAGTGCCCTACCTTTAGGCTCATAGAGATTGGTTACTCGACAGGTTTTGATTCCTCGAGGGAGAGGAACACTTCATGTGCCCATGCCATGGCACAAGGATCCAAAGAAGAAGCCATCCGAGATCATCTGGAAACCCGAATACACTATTCGGAGCAAGAGGAACTGGAAGGAGACATTTGAGTTGATGCTTGAGGAGATATCTCCTCCTTTATATTATGATGATGATGCAGGTGACACTGAGGAAGATGAGGATGGAGGCCAGGGGACCATGCTCGAGTTTGAGAGTGACACTCATAGCGGTCATGCTACGGATGCCATGGACACCGACACTCATGGTGGAGGACTTAGCAGGACTAGTAGAGGCGATGAGGAGACGGAGGATGACATGCAGCCACCTCGCCGCTCATTTGCACGTGCCCCAGGACATGGACGAGGACGTCGACCTCCCCGTCACTTTAGGGAGCTAGTCTCTAGTTTCCAAAGCCTCAACACCGACTATCACGCTCTCCACACCGACTACGACACCCTGAACACTCAGTTCAGGAACTACAGGCAGGAGACGGACGCTAGGCATTCATCCTACGATGGCCAGATGAGAGACTTATACTTCCACCAGTTCGGCCACTTCTACGATCCTAGTGCACCAATGTATCCTTATCCACCACCTCCACCACCGACAGAGGATTGAGCTTCCACCTCTTTTACATTGTAAGTATTTTTCTTCATCTCATGCTTGATTTTCACATTGGGGACAATGTGGATGTTAAGTATGGGGTGGGGGTACTTACAATACCTTTTGTTTCATCTTAGCACTTTATCAACTTTGCACTACTCTTGATGATTTGGCTTGTAATAACTCTTGCACTACTTGCTTTCCACTATGACACTTGCATTTGCATGATCGTTTTCAAATCCTATGAATTTTCAAAAATTTTGTGCTTCTTATGATGGAAATGACCTCTATGATGAGAAATGTGTATGTGGATAGGCAAAAAGATGGCTTAGTTGTGTTGAGATGTTAATCATAGCATGAATGAGTTTACTTTTGTTACTTGAACACATGAATAAGTTATATGATTTAGTTGTTTTGATAAGAGAATGAAATAATAGTCGAAGCTATATTGCAAGTTCTTTTACATCATATAAGGATGACTAAGGCAATTCACTTCTTTTCTTTTCTCATATCTTGATCATGCTAGCCCCTCAATGAAATATGTAACCCTCCTTTTACCATCCGGGAATTAGGATAAGTGATAGAAAAAGGCATGTTTGATGTGGGAGGGCCAAGGAAAATATATTAAATGAAAGTGTAGAAATTCATAAGTTTGGGGACGTTGAACATGAGGATGAGTAACTCGGCACCATTCACATAGCCGGGTGTTTGTGTCTTGCCAAAGTCCAATTGAACGACAAGTCCTAACGGGATATGGTATGTGCATCAAGGGTTTGAGGCATCTCGAAATTGAGAAACGCCGATCTCCTAGGCTTCGATTTTTGTGCACCGCTGTCCATACTCTCAAAAAGTAAAGTATAAAGGAAGCAAAACTTTCTACATGCGAAGCATGTGCGGTGAAGAAAAATTTGAAGGTATTATGTTGTTCCTCTTTCCCGGATTAGCACCACAATTGCCAAAAATAATTCCTTCCCTTAATACGTTTCTTGAACCTTTTCTTTGATTAGAAGACCTTGAGACTTTTATGCATGTGTTTAAGGCTTCATGGCTTAGATTTGTTTGACTTTGATTACCTCTACATTTTTATCATGTCCTTTATTTGTGTTTTCAAGAAGGAAAAGGAAGTTAGTTCATCTTATAGTTATCATTGATGCATACTTTGCCTTCTTATACCTTGAAATATCACTTTGAGGGTGATCCAATAAGAAGAAGCACTATCAAAAGAAAAGTTTTTGAGTTTTCATACATATATGATCAATGACATCTTGTATTCTAAATTTGAGTCTTGCTTAGGGACAAGCAAGGGGCAAGTATGGGGTATTTTGATGACATGAATTATGTACCATCATATTCATGCATATTGTAGAAGATTGTCTCAGTTTGCCTTGCATTTAGAGAGATTGTGTGTGCCTTTTATGTTCTATTCAATCATTTGTCGGAAATAGAGGTCTACACGAGTTTCTGATGAATTATAGGTAAAGGGAGTGGAATTGAAAGCAAAAGTGGAGCAAGGAGCATCTAAGGATGTTAGGGAAGCTAAAGGAGTCTTAGAGGGATCACAAAGAGCTAAGGAATTGCAAAGGAGAAGCGTAGAAGACGAGCCAAAAGAAGAGCACTTTCTGTTGAAGAAAATCGTGCCAATATGCATATAAATCGGACGATTTTCCTCCCTGGAAATCGAACGGTTTTGTGTATAAATCGACTAGGTCGATTTCCTTTGTTTTTCGGCCAAATGAAAAGACGACACAAAGCCCAATTCTTTTGGGCTAGAGGAGAGTTTTTCCAAACGGCCCATTTGCAAGAAACTATAGGTGAGAACCCTAGGAACGAAAACGAGGAGGCCGCAGCGGGAAATCTTTACACGTTTGAGAGAGATTGGAGATTCTTGGAGAAGGATTGAAGGACTTTTTGCCGGGAAGCCAATCTTGATTCTTGTTTGTGAGATCTCTTTATCCATTGAAGCAATTGTGCTTTTTGAACACGTAATTGAATTACTTAAGAGATACATTGATCAGTTTTGATGATTATTTACAGATTTGAAGGTTATTGAATTTTTATTCAAGATTCGGTTTTCTTTGCGATATTTCACTCAATCTTTAATTTGATTCGATTTTGAAAATGGTTGGCTAAAACCCTTGTGATTCTGGGGAGAATAGTTGATGATTAAGGCTTAGATGATGATAGACTGAACTCATTCAAACATTAGGACCCTGAGAGTTTAGATTTTAGTTTTGCGATAACAGGAAAATCGGACTGTTCTTGAAGTAAATCGGTCGATTTTCTTATGAACAGCACGATTTATTCTTCTGACGAACTTTAATTGAATTAATCTTTAACCAAAACTAATCCTTGCCTAAATCTCAACATTGATTAATCTTCTTAACCTATAATTGAATGTATAAAGACACTTCAACCTTGATTCTACATTTAATAGATTAAGATTATAAGATTTGGGTAATAAAGAGACTCAACATCCTTTATTAAGATTCTAAATGTGCTCTCTAATCTTTACTTTGGAGAGTCATATCTTGGAGTTTTAGATAGTTAGTTTGAACATAATTCTTGTCTTTAGATCTTTCTATATTGCAGCCTCAACAACCCTTATAGAGAGAACCTTTAGATTAGTTATATAGGTTTCGGAACTTCATCGTACGATATCTACCTTTGAACATTTAATCTTGGCAATATAAACTCTGTCTTATATTTATAGAAGTGTCTTGAATCGAAAGCCGAAATCGGATACTTGAATCCTTGGAATCATTTTACCCTTATTTGATCACAAAAGCTTTTTGCATTTTTGCTAGATAATTGAAATTGATTTTACTCTCACCAAATCCCTGAGTTCGACTCTGGAATTCTTACCTCACTACAGCCGATCCGTACACTGCGGGTTCGCTTTGCTTTGAGTTCTAGATACAAATTTAAGACTTTGACGCACACACCTTTTGAGCGAACACATGTGTTTTTAGTAATGGTCGGCCAATATAACCGTTTGCTCTCTGCATTTCCGCATGATGTGTGTACATTTTGACAAGGTGACACCGTTTCTACAATTCTTCATCATTATCCTCGCTCCCGCTTGACATAATATTCAAACACACTATGTGGACCAACAAGCAAACACACATCTAACTAGATGATTATCAAAGGTAAAATAAAAATGATATGCATTTAGTCATAAAAAAATACAAGTTCAATGTTCGACACAATAGATGTGAAACAATGGAAAAGCTATGCAAGCGAACACAATTTCAAACAAGTTCAATCAAGATCAATGTTCAACATATATGAAACAACTAACAAATCAACGGTTGTCAAACTCTCACTTCAATCACTTCACTCTTTTCTTGTCACCTGCCAGTTTGCTCAAGATTTTCATATCCTTCCTCGTCTTAGAGTTTGAAATAAAAAAATATCATAATGGTGATCCGTCCTCGACCAAATTTTTTCTACCAACCAATCAATAATGATTATTCCTTCATCCAACATTGACTCTTCCTCTTTTTCTATGGAGTTCACTTCTTCTTGGAAGAGGGCAAGTATTTTCTCACCGTGTTCTCTAGTGTGTGCACAATGTTCTTCAAATTTGGAAGAGCCAACAAATTGTCTTCTTTTTCTCTTCATTGGAGCCTTGCCATTAGTAACTCTAGTTATTTGACGGAGTTGGCGTAGGAGCTTCTGTTGACTCGAATGGTTACCCGTTGAGGTATGCGACTACTCTAGGGTGGCTACATGCTCCTTCATTGATGATGTCAACAAATGTGCGAAAGAACTGACAATCACCTCCATCACCATCACCTAACCCTATCTCCTCCTCATTTGCAAGTGACACACGATCGGGACATATATCATGAACCATGTCAGAAGACATGGCAAGTCGCCCTGTTGCCACGTTTCCGGAAAAAAATGTATGCAAAAAATCTTCATACTCTTTTAATTTTCATTGCCTTGAAATTATGAACCATGTCAGAAGACATGGCTACATGTTCCTGTATTTCTTACAGTTTGCATCTTTTTGCAACAGTAAGAAATACATAAGTATAGTACATTGCATTGAAATTATCGATTATTGTTGAGACAATAATCTTTCTATCCCACCATTCATTAGATGTCATGATCCTACGAATGTTTTCGTCCCAACCAAGACCCACCTCTGAATTTATAAGCAAATTTCAAGCTTTATACTCTTTTAATTTTCATTGCCTCACACTTATTTCTACAAACATCTTTCACATCACTCTTTCCGCAATTACCTAGTAAATATTGCAGTAATTTCTTTCCAATTGTAAGCATGTTTACTTCCATTTTTCTTTTGGTATTCAATTAAGATCTTCACAAGAAGTCTCACAAGTTCATCTTCCCATGTAAAATTTGGACATCTAGAGCGACTCTTAGAAACAATATTCTCCATCAAAACTATAAGAAATTTATGTAAGGTTAATGCATATAGAAATCAACAACTAAATACAATTTATGTAAAGCTGTCAAAAGCATATATAAATCAACAAGATAAACAAGTAATGCTATTATTACATAAGTTGATCAAAAAGTTCATCAAGTCTATCAAAAGCATATACAAATCAACACCCAACACAACTAGCAAAGTGCAAATCATAATGCATGGCATATATAGCAAACAACACATTTAGTAAAGGGAAAATTAGAAAGCATGAAATAAATACTGAAACAACACAATCAGTAGCAGAAAGTAGGAAATTTACAGCAAACAAGAGAAAAAAATCAAGAAATATATTTCAGGTTGGTTAGTTTGGAGAAGATTACGAATTCAAAGGGCTACCTAGTTTAGAGAAGATTACGAATTTTCAAGTTAGTTCAAACAAAAATCTATTTCTGGTTGGTTCAAACAGGAATCGACAGCAAAGGGTTACCTAGTTCAGAGAAGATTACGAATTTCAGGTTGGTTCAAACAAGAATCGATAACAATGAGTTACCTAGTTCAGAGAAGATTACGAATTCAAAACAGGAATCGATAACCGGCATAGAAAACCAGTGAACAAATGAAGGAAGAAGAAGACGACTTCAAACCTAACAATGAAATATACAACAAACAACAAAATTGAGCAAATCAAGTATACGAATTCAAAGTCTTCATTGGTCCAGACAAGAAGAAACTATCCACAACCGGCATTGAAAACTAGAACAAACAAACAGTTGAGTGAAGGAGGAAGAAGAAGACTATGAAGAACTTACCTAGTTCAAAGAAGATTACGAATTGAAATGAAGGAAGAAGATTTCAAATTCACACAACAAGCGAACAAGGAAGAAGACGACTTGAAACCCAACAACGGATTCGACTTGGTTCAATGGTTCTTCAGGTCGAGCGTCGGAAAGGTTCACCTTCGGCGTGGGTTCCTCTTTGCAAGCTAAGGGTTTGGTACGATTAATGTGAGATGGCAATGATAAATACCGGGTATATATTGTAATTTGGATGAAAAGTAAGGACATTTTAGTACTTTTGTACAAAGAACACGCCGGGAAAAAAAGACTAGCCATACCAAATACGTACGAGTGTTTTTAAATACTAATACACTACCAAAAACACAAAACACTACCAAAAACACTAATAAACACATACACTAGTGTTTTATTTTCTGAAGTCGTAAACACACGGGTCAAGATTTAATAAAGGCACGACGTTTACGGATCTCGTAACCGTCATAAGGTCACGGTTACGAGATCCGTAACCGTCATGATTACGGGTTCCGGATCCGTGGTAATTTTCTACATGAATTCTAACCCGAAAAAAAAATTCTAACACCATCACGGTTACGGACCCGTAACCGTGATGCCAGCAAATTTTTTTTTACGGTCACGGATTCCGTAAGCGTCGTGCATTAACGAAATCTTGAACTGTGCCCGTAATACCCCCTTTATTTTTTGTGTCAAACACAAACTTAGTAGATTTGTAAATAAACTTCTTTAGAAGTTTAAAATCCTTTAATGATATTTTATTTTTTATTTAAAGAAAATCTTAACTTGCGTATCTTAATTGATGAATCAATATAAATCGAGCGGTTAAAAAAGTGATAGCTTTATGATTGCTCTAGCTGAAATCCAGGGGTCTTTGGATGATATAGCTAACGTCATGGTGAAATCTGAGAAGCGTGAGAAACTTCTATCAACACAAAATAGTGAGCTACTTTCCGAGATATCCATGTTACCGAGAGTCTTTGATGAAGATGTTATTGATGTACTTGACTTTATTTTGACTAGTACAAACTGCATCCAGACATTCAAATTGTCCAAATGACTAGTGGAAGAAATTGTACGTGCAAAAGATTATCGATAGACTTCGTGGTTCCTCATGTGCAAGTCAAGGCTAGAAGGTTCTCGATGAAGTACATATGAATCCCGATTGCAGGGTGATTTTGGTGGGTGTATTGTGATTTTGGTGTCATATTTGAAGTATTTTATGCTCAAAAATGTGGCATGTCTTTATGTTAACAATCTTGCAATTGTTTTCAGTTTTTGTTTTACATTTTGACACACTTTATGTTGAATGAGGATGATTTGATTGAATTTTATGTTCCATGCCGATGGTTAGATTCAATGCTGCTTTTATTCGATGTTTTCTTGACATCAAATATCAATATCAAACAATGATATCATATATCATATCTAATATCTGATATAATATAACATACCAAATAGAATATCAGATATCAATTTGATATTCATTTCTTAATACTCTGATATGTGAAATGAGGATATCAATATCAAACTATCTCGTTTAATCGACAAATATGTTTAGGTACGTTGAACCACTATTTATTATAAAAATATAATTTATAAAGAAGGAGGGAATATTTTTTTTGGTGGAAGAAAGAGGGAATAGTTTGTATTATTTTTGTTCTTTTCTAGTAAGAAGAAACATACAACCGGTGTTGGATTGTCGAACCATTTCGGAACCTGGCGCACACAGACAATTCGATAAAACCCTAATAAAGAGGGTCTATCCCAGATCCTGTTCACGAATTCGCCGGTGAAGTTTATTCCGGTGAGCTCGATCGATCTCTCCTCTCCGTTGTCCAATCCTAACTTTCCAGTTCCCCTATTCGCGTTTCTCATTTCTTCATACACTAAGCAGATTTGATTTGACAGTGTAAAACAAGTGCGTTGAAGTTTCCGCCATTAATTAACAAAGCCCACGGTATATCATGGCCTCTCTACATCTCGATCTCTCGATCGTTGTGGGGCTTTTGATGTGGGTTTACGAACTTCTGCTCATGCTTCGCCAGAAGCAGAAGAATTAAAAAAAGAAGAAGTTAATTAGATGATCCTTTTGGAAATTTCTTCAATTGTTAGATTGTGATGTTGCTGCTACGATTGGTTGATTGACTTCTGGCTGGTTCGATGTGCTGATTATCGTTCAGGGACTTGTGGTTGACTTGTAATTTTGATTTCATATTTGTGATATTTGGCACAGGAAGATTATCGTGTTTGGTTTCATAGTTATGTTTTATTGTTTATTTGTGTAGTTTTGACCTTAAATTTGTGAATTGTATGGTTGAACTGGTTCATTTCAGCCTTAGGCACAAATCTCAAGCGAAATGGCAAATCAAGGTGCCAAGAAACGCAAGGAAGAAAATGCTCGGCATATCTTGAAGCTTTTCAAACTTATAGTCGCTTGCAATGTAATGTTATTTGCCTGTTTTGTTGGTATTCTGTCTATTTACTGATGTTGCGCCACAATTGTTATTCAGACACAATCCTTACGCACCTCCTACAAAGTCATCTCATGTTGTTTTCAGTTGTGCCCCATAATTTTGAAAATGTTCCGGCGTTTGCTTTTTCTCATTTTTATCCCTGTTTTTTGTTAATCCTTTTCAAGTATTCAAGGCTTTTTCGCGGTTTTGATAAAAAAAAAAAAACATTGATAGTTTGTATTGATGGGCTATAATTTTGTTTGCTAGGTTATCTATGTATTGGTTAGGCTGCTTATTTTCCGTTCATCCGTCACATGGAAGCACTGGATCGGGATTATGCTGACATCTTTGGCCTATGCTATTCCATATCAACAACTTTCTGCAATGGCAAGACCATCTTACGACAGTAGCGGGGAACTTATAGATGGTGGATTTGATATGAGCACGGGAGGTATCTGCGGGTATGCTATTTTTGGCTACATTGTCATATTTGATTGGAAATCACAGTAAAGCAGCTATTATGGCCCCCTTTTTATAGGAATATCTTAATGCTCTTAACCCTCGGTGAATCATATTCTAGAAGGAATCACACTCAAAGCTGTTTACTGTGGCTTGCAGTTACATGCACGATATTATCTACATTACGAGCTTTGTGCAAATGGCATCCATCATCTCCGACAAGTTTTGGTATACATATCTAGTGGTAAGCCTACTGCCTTGATTTCCTAGGTAATAATTTGGCATGTAAGCCATGAGCACATCAAACATGACTTGGTGCTCGCTTTGGCTCAACACTGAACTTTAGATTAATAGGGTCTAGTGAATATGTATTCTTTATTGGGTCTAACGGAAGCAGTTGAATTGTAGAATGAGCTTGTTGGTGTGATCTTAGAGCCTTAGATGTTATAGATTGAGTGATTGAAAAGTTGATAAGTTCCCTGCCCCTTAAAAGAATGTCATTTGATTGATCTATCAGAAAAGGTGGGTCTATTCAGAAACGGCTACATTGTTGTATGCATCTGCCTATACTTCTCGTTATGATAATCTTGTTATTGTATCTATATTGGGTTGCATGAATTTGAACTTTAAACACCTTGAACTTCGCTGTACCCGAACTGTGAATTTGAAGTATGTTACCCTTCTTTTATCTGTATCAACCTGCCATTATGCTGAAGGACTAAAGGTATTTGGACTACTATTGTCTATTGAGATATAGATTATGAGGGATTCTTTGTAAATGTAGAATATATATATAAAAATTCAAAACTCATATAAGTCTCTCGAGGCACCACCAATTTCAAGATTACATGTTGAAAGTTCATTACATGTGGACTTTAGCTAAGAAGAATGCAGGTTTTCTGTCAAACTTGGCATCCTCTGATAGTTTGATCACGTGTTATATGATCGGCTTGAATTTCCATGATCAACTGCATTTATGAGGATATAGACTTGGTTTACTATGTTGTTACCAAATTGACCATACTCTTCCTCCAGATACCAGCCTATGCATTATATCAAGCTTCTGGGTTAATAAAAGGTTTCTTGTCACAAGGATCAGAGGTAAATGCTTTGTTGTATGGAAACTATAGTTCAAATTTCCTTAATACATATGGTTCCTATTATGTATATATCTTTATTCCGAAGCATTGGTTTCTTACCTTTGCTTTCATGTGATGATTGCACTCGTAGGGAACGGAGGAGGATGAAAAATCACGTAAGAAAAGGGAAAAGCTTGAAAAGAAGGCATCAAGAGGCAAATTCATCAAAACACGAACCAGATGATTCTGCTCAGTGTACAATGGTACTTTCGGATCTTCAGTAGGTATGAGAAAGAATCGTATTTAGGAGAGTCGATCAAGCAAGAGAAAAACAAGCTTAGATGCTAACAGAAGAGAAGGGAAGTAGAGAAATAAACCACTGGAGTAAACTTGTACTTTCATACTACAGTAAAACTTTCATGTTTTCGATACATGTGTGGTAGAACTTATTATACTTTTGCTTCAGAGTCCATCTTCCTGAGCATTGGACTAAAATGTGTTATACTTTTGCTCCTTGTCTAATTGCCTTTGTGTGGTATCATGGATTCTTTTGGTCACAAAAGCTCCTTTGCCAGTAATTTAATCTCTGTCTGAAGTTTTAAGGTTGTGTTATGTTCAGGTGATCCTGTTCTTTTAACCACTCTAGTGCTTGTACTATAAACTAGGCATCCTATTCTTTTGGCCACAGTTTAGTTAAGAGGAACAGAGTTGTTCATGCACCTGCCCCTTCACCAAATACTGAAGATTCAAGAGTGGCCCCTGGGGGCATACTGTGTTCGATTTCTACTAATAGTTTGGAATACGAAAACCATTACGTCCTGTTCCAGCCTCTCTGGAACCTTAGGCTGACGGTTTCTACCTCTAAAACAAGTAAAGAGTTCATTTCTCACGTCAGAAGAGTGCAGGTGAATGACTTGAGGCTGAGATCGAGTTCTGTGCTATGCTTATCTAATAGCATGACGCCTACTATAACCGCTCTTTATATGTAAACGTCATGTGTTGAACTGCTCAAAGTATGATCCTGATGGGGAGACATTTGAACCGTAACATACTAATGAAGGGCTAAATACACTTTATTGAATATACTATTGATACGAACGAAGGGCTAAGTTGTCGTCACTCGGGATAGCCTGACCCGTACCATCATCATGCTAAAAATAGTTGTAGGACACAATACAAACAATCCCTATCTTAGAATATAAAATAAGTTTGCCGCGTGACAGAAACATGCGGTAAAACTAGATTTTTATTATTTTTAAGGAAGTCTTGAGATTGACAAATAAGATTGACGATTGAGTGGGTTGATGTTCGTTTTACCCGTCGGAAGTGTCCCTACGAGTTGTGAATCTATTTCCGAGATTAGAGGCAGGTTGCGATACACTTGTGCCATTTGAAATATGGTTTTAGTAAGGAGAAGAGTATGTGATCCAAAAGGATGGAAGTAGTGATTATAGTAGGTAGGTGGTGATAAGGTTGGCTCCAGGTTTTGAGGGACATGAAAAGTTATAAAATAATGAAAAATGCATGAAGAGATGTGTTGATGGCTTTCCTATTAGTGTGAGTGAGAAATAGGTATGGTGGGCTAATCTATGTCAGTTTGAGCCTTGAGGTGGGGTATGTACCCATTCATTTATAAGGGTAGTATGACCTTATATTTCCCTCTTTATGCTAACCCTAATTACCTTAATTCCAACTGCCTGTTGTTTTGTGTAAATTGGAATGCAAGGACACTGCACTTCCTCTTCACTCCTACCAAATCAAGAAATTGAGAAACTAAGACCATCCAACTGCCTGTTGAGAGGTGAGTTTCTCATTTTTAAAAACAACAGGAAATAAATAAATTTAGAAAATGTCGGTACTTATATGACACGGGTTTTCTATTTTACAGTAAATGAAGAAACTCTGACATTTTACGAATTACATTTCGTTTCCTTTCATTTTAAAAAATAAAAAACTCATTTGAATCCCCGGGTTGTGGATGTTTCTAGCTGTCATCGTAAGATAACTTGTTTGTTACCTACGCCTAATTACATTATTCATGAAATGACAACCAATCTCCCTTTGCAAAGACAAATAACTCAATCCTAACATTGGTCAAAACACATTACCCGAAACTTGACTTGTCTTGACATAAACATGTAACAAACCTGACCCGAAAGCCCTAAATCCGACCCCGACTAAGTTAGTCATCTTACTTTTAGCTATATAGTTGGTCAGCCTATAGCTAGGTTTAAACTTGTAGTTTTCACTCTAAACTCTAGAGGATGATCTTCATAGAAGAAAACACTAGGATGTAACATTGAAGCACCAAACAAACACAACCTGCCATTCTGCCTAGTAGGTGAAATGAGACAAAACTTATGGCTCCACAATTGACACTTTTTATGTCCCTTGCTTGTGAAGAACAAGTTTAAACCCAAAGTTAATTATCATAAGTACTTAAGATGGGGTTAATGAAAAGTATGGGAGAGAGACAGGTGACTTAAATTAAGGAGTACCCACCTCTATAATTGCTTATGAATTGCCCCACAAACCATCATATGACCCTTACATTGTCTCTAATCAATAATTATCTGCCCCTCGTTTTTCTTCTCCAATACTTTTTTACCTTTCATTTTCCACTCCAAACATGTATATACCTATCAATTACATCGGTCAAGTCATGTATGAGTTGGGCTATTTTGGATTCCACTTCTTTTTACAACTTGCCTACTTTCTTATCAATCCTATTCAAAAACTTATATGGCCAACCAATTTGGACTCTCTTAACATACCACACAAACAAGTGTTAATCACATTACATATATAGGATATACCGGGTGCATCGTCACGACATTCTTGATAACTCGGATCTTCAAATCACAGAGTAGAGATGGCAATGGCCGGTGTACGGTGTTCCACTTTCGTTACTGATCCTAGCCTAAAACTCACTATCTCGTTATCTACCTGCTACATTGCTCATCTAGATACTTACTCATCTGTGAGGATCGAGTTTTTGTGGATGACTTGTAACACTAAGCTACTAGTTTACCAACATTTGAATAACAAAATATCATCATAAGGTAAGTTTAATTCTTCAATATATATCTATATAGAGAGAATTATTACATGACTCATATTCTGAAATTTGAACATGAACACAATAGGTTGATAATTCTAGTGTCATTACACATATTTGAATCAAATCATTAAAGTACGAAATAGAAAGAAAAGTTGACATAAAGTTACTTTCAACTACACCAACCTATGTTATTATTAAGGAACTTCATGGTTATTGGAGTTGATTATGAAAGATCAAAATGATTATTTCCGATTTCATATTGGACCTCCGATTTTTTTACGAAGTACAGATTAAGCATATTTTCAGAGAAGTAAACTGTGTTGTAAACCGATTATCCCATCTGGGATTTCGACACCCAACACCAACTTTTCTGATGGTATAGAGGCTTTTTCGATGGTTGTTGGAGTTGCTTATGAAAGATCAAAATGATTATTTCTGATTTCATACTGGGCCTCCAGCTTTTTGACGAAGGCCAGATTAAACATATTTTCAGAGAAGTTGACATAAAGTTACTTTTTTACGTGTTGAGTAATTTGTGGGTTTATCGAATATGCATGAAGGCATAGAGGCTTTTTACGATGAGAAGATTTGGATGTGGAGGAGAGTAAGCGTGAGATTGATGGATATATGGGTTAAGGATTTGGGAGGAGATGATTAGTTGTAAGAAGCCCACTAATGTGAGGACATGCTTCTCTCATTTAACTTGAGTTGTAGTGTTGTTTATGCTTTAAAAGGCATTTAGAATAAGTGACAGCCAGCCTACTAATTGTACATTAATGAAGCCAACACTTTACCTTCCTTGGCCCCCTTGTAAGTGTAAGTGGTTGTGATACTTGTATACAGCTGCCTGCCTGCCTGCTACACGCTTTTCTCCATCACACTTCATATGGTTTAAACTCGAGATATCCGATCAAGGACGCGTTTACTAGAGATGCGGGATTATTTGGGGTTATAATCATCATATTAATCTCGCTAATCACGATAATTCAAGTTTAATTAGATTAAAAAAACCCACAATAATCTCCGAGACTAATTCTCTCGTATTATAATCGCTGATAATTTCCTTTTACCAAACACACCCCCAACTAAAAATACATAACTAAAAAGACATGAATATGTCAAAAAGATTATATCCATAATTACATAGACTATCACACACCACTTTATTTTAAATAAACCCGTATCGTTCTTATGTTTTATAAAAGACAAAAATGCTATAAATAGCCCAACCTTTGTAATGGTTGCGGTCAGTAGCACGGCCTTTCAAAATTACGGTAAAAAGCACATACTTGGGGGGGGGGGGGGTTT
>BSUD01000001.1:133244601-133297322 GCA_033239045.1 Fagopyrum esculentum | reverse complement strand
AAACAGTGCTTTTTTTTTTAAAAAGAGTCCTTATTTTATTTATTTTTTAAATAAAGTATAACACTTATATTTTTAAATTTTGTTAAAAATATGATAATTCAATTATTTATTTTTAAAATAAATAAAACAATTATTTTTGAATTTTTTAAAATTTATCTAATTTATTTAATTTTAAATTAATATAATATATATATTTTTTTAAAAAAAGTTACTGTTTTAATTTATTTTTTAAAATAAATAAATTATTATTTCTATTTTAAGTTGTTTTTTAATTTAAGTTTATTTTCTTTTGTATGTTTTTAATGGAATTTAAAAAAGTGCAATGAATTTGGGCAAAATCCGGAAAACAACATAAACTTAAGGTTACCATCCGAACTTGAAAAAACTGGTGGGCAAAATCCGGAATACCCGAAACCACGAGGGTACCATCCGGAATTTCCCTTTATTTTGTTTTTAAAAAATGCCAAATAATCATAATTTTTTTGTCATCTCTGCATCCACCTAACACAATTTTAACCAGATTAGTAAGGGTGATATAAATTATAAAACTCCCCCAAAGTATGTGATTTTTACCACAATTTTGAAAGGTCGTGCTACCGATCGTAACCTTTACAAAAGTTGGACTATTTATAGTATTTTTGCCTTTATAAAATTAGTCTTTTAATAGACGGTAAAATCTCACATTATTTGATTCAACATAATTTGACAAGCCTCTTAAAATTTTAAACTTCGCATGAAATATGATTCACAATATATCGTATTATAAGTGTTACTAGTACTTACATCTTTCACAAATATAATTTTATCTACTTTCTATTTATTATTTGCATTTTAAAACACTATTTTTTCTATTATCACTTATCATATCATTAATTATCATTATTTTTATAAAAATTTTTATTTATTATGCATTGATACATATTACATTATATTATTCTTTTATTTTTATTAACATGTGTGATTTATTCCACAATGTCGAGAACAAGAGGGAGTATATTTTAAAAAAAAATTATCTAAATTTTTCTCTTAAATAAACGTTAATTTAGTTTTTAAATTGAATGCAGGATACAAATACAATTTTTTTAAAGGATATTATCCAGAGTTTGAGAAACTCTAAAAAACAATATTATATTAGTTCTAGTAAAATAACCAAAAATTAATTGATAAGTTAAAATAATATATACTAATTGGTTCACTTGATGAATCCAAAAGTCATCCTATTGATGATATATAATTTAAAAATGATGATGATAATTGAAAGTTGAAACAACATCTTTAATTATATATATTATCATTAAGTAATCCTAATAATCGAGTGACTGCCACCCTAGGGAATCTTTTCTTGCCTCACATAATTACATGATTAATATTTATTAATCGTATTACAAACAACCAATTTACAATTTAATATTCATTATAATTGCTTAACTGCACAGTGAAAGTTAATATGGATGAGATTAATTTTTTTTAAAAAAAATTCCCTCCATTAATTTGAGGTTGACTCCAGCAAATTAAGTTAATAATTGCATTAAATGTAATCATTAACAGTTGATATGTTTATAAAGATGGCAGCTAAGAACAGCTGGATCTACAACAGTTCAGTTCGTAGTTAGATGATTACCGTCGTTTTATATCCTTAATTTGATTTACAAAACTGTCCTCTCTACGAAACTTTTGTTTATCGTATGATCGTATGTGCGGTACGAGAAGACATTTATTGCGTTCATCATAATCATATGTTTTTTGGTCCAAATCATACGTAGTACGTTTCGTTTTTGTAAGTGAATCGACCTAAAACTATCTCGGTTAATGTAAAACAATTCGAGTAATTAGATTAAAAAACATTTTTTTATTTGTAAATTTTTTGGTTTTAATATTCTCTAATTCACAATATTTGATATTAGAGTATGAAAATTTTGGCTCCCAAATATATGACACTATTAATCTTTAAATATTCTATCAATAAAATTGTATCTACTTTTCATTTATCACTTATATTTTCAAAATATTATTTTTATTTAATTTTCACATTGTTTTTAGTTATACAAATTTTTTAAATTGGAGATCAATAAAGATAACACCTTTTTTGTAAAAAGAAAAAGTTATAAAAATATATATAAGTTTTTTAATTGGAGAAAAGTGGATGGAAGAATTTTTATTTGACAATGAATCAAGTCCAAAAATATAAAGCTACATAATTTATTATTTGTATATGAAGGTAGTAATTTGTTACAAAGGTACAAGGGGTTGTGGTGTGCAATCCACCTACTAATCCCATAATAATAATAAGAGCAGTACAATTCCATAATTACAAGAATTAATTCAACTTGGAAGACCATTAATGATGCTAATTTACAAGTCTGACCAAATCTCAATGAATTATACTTAAGCTCAGAATCGGTGATTAAGTAATTTAAGCTGGTGCTTCAGATGCAAATTAATTAGCTAATGACTGTTTTGTCGTTGTGCGTAATGACCGTGTTGCCCTTCTCACCCTGTGTTAATTATCACTCAAACCCATTGGAAAATCGTCTGGAGATCGCCTTCACATAAAGGTTGTACCTGTAATAGCAAGATATTAGCTAGTCTTCTCGGCTAACACGATGATAAAGTAACTTGATTAAAGAGATAATCACCCGATGAACACCATTAATGAAGTCATTAGTAGTTGGTAATAATGACATGTCGCCTGCATTGCCATTTTGCTGAGCACTGTAGAAAGCTGGTGCCAATGCATCGAATTGCTGCATTGAACTTGTTTGCAGGCCGCAGTTGGGTTGGTAAATCTGAAAAATTAACCGCAGTAAAAGATGAAACTAATCTTTGAAAAAGAGATAAAGGTTCAATATTGATTATCTTATTACATCATTTTGAAAGGGGTTAGTTGCATTGAAGTCCATAGTAGGAGGTACAGAAGCCACCTTCATCGAAAGAAACTGCAACAACAAATTAAAAACACCATAATTAGTCTTATAATACTCAAAACCATCCCACATCGCCAATACAAAAGGACTAAACCTGCTATATAAAACTGGTGTCAGTTGTGAGATTAGTTACCTCTACTTGACGCTGTAGTGATTGCACATAATTTATAATTTCTTCTAGCATCAGTGCTTTCCCGGTTACCTAAAGCAAACAAAAATATTTATTTACAGCTTAAAAGTTACTCAAGCAGTTAAGGTTAAAATTTAGTGTACCTTATTGCAGCCTGGTACAATATCCTGAAGTAGCTTCATTCTTTCACTTATTTTTTCTCTTCTTACCTATATTTTTCATACAATAAAATCAATTTTACATTTATGGAAACATACACGAATTAAGAATGTACAAATTATTCTTACCCTTTCGGCGAGACTGTGGCTATCCGTTGCTTGACCTCGTCTTGCTCGAACATGAATGTAGTCTTTCGGAGGCTCGGGTGGCTTTTCATTTGTGGTTTTGTTGTCATCTTCTTCGCTCGACTTGATTCGTTTCTTAATCGGGTCATTTTTTGTTTGGGTCACCTGAAAAACAATTTATAATAATTTAAAGTTGTAATAAAGTTATTTTTGTGGCTATGTTAAAAGTTAAAAATATATATACCTTTGTAGGAGAAGAGGGAATTTGCTTTGATTTAGGCTTAGGTGCAGATTTCCTCTTCCTAGAAGCAGACCCGTTTTCTGCAAACGGGTGGGTCTGCTCCGAAATGGATGAATTTTCTATTGAATTCCTTAATTGACCCTGATCAACCCCACAATCACCAGAAAATCTCTTCTCTTTAACGTCATTTTCACTTTCCACTTTAAGAGAAGGGCTGCTTAAGATCCTCTGAAGCTTCCGACCCGCTTTCAGTTGCTCCTGACCCGAACTGGAATTAAACCCGGATCCGTCTGGGGACCCGAATTGGGTCGTCCTGCAATTGAAGCTCCGGCTCCTAAACGACGAGAACCGGGCAGCTCGATCCGCGAATCCAGGATCTCCGGGCATGGCGGGTAAATTGGGTGGAATTGAATTACCCTGGTTCCCGGCAAAGTCGACCGGAACTTTCGCCGGCGTCGGGATCTCGCCGGAGTTGCAGATGTTACCTAATTTCCCGATCAGCTCTCTGATCACGAATCCCTCGTTGGAGATGGCTGAATTGGAGGCCGAAGCCGGGGAAGAGACCATAGAGCTGAGACCGGAATCGAAGTAGCAGCCGGGGGAGGCATCTCCGATCGCCGGAGCCGGGAAATGCAGGTCTACTTGTTGCAGGGAGTGCCACGTGGGAATGGGTGGTTGGTCGAAATGGAGGAGTGGTGTGATTCCAGCATCGAGGAAGAAATCGTTGTCCATTGGTTGAGAAAATGAAATTGAATAGAGTAAACACTTATGACTCGAGAGATTGAATCGGAAATAAACCTACATTAGGGCGCGTTTGGGTGAAGAAGGGATGAGCAATAGGTGGGAAGAAGGTGTTTGGATGAGGTTATATGGACTCTGTAATGTGTTGACGTTTTCTTTTACCTTTAGACTTTATACCAAACCAAACACGCCTTTCCTCTCTCCTGTAAATTATAATGTGGATACCAAACCTTTTTTTTTTTTAATAGAAAAAGTTATTTTAGTGATATCCGACAATCAGTTTCGGTTTATCCCTTTATCCAAATTCCAAATAGTTGAAGGGCCTGTTTGGTATGATTTACATAGAGATTCATTTAGATTCTTTTCTACGTGATTCTTCGGGATGACAAAATTTGTGTTGTTTGGTAAGAGTTGGAGATTGGAGATTGTATTCTTTTACGAGATTCTTTTGGCTAAAGAATCCCGTATAAAGAAGCTTGATCACCCAAGGTCTTGGGGATTCATTGGGTTAGATTCTTTTCAATTCCACTCATGCCCTTCTCCTTCATTCATCTCTTTCGTTCTTCTTTCAACTTCAGGGATGAAGCAGCTCAAAGCTCTTTTCAACCGAATCAAGCTAGCTCGTCTTCCTTCAAAATCGATGAACACTTCCTCCACTGTTCTTGGTGTATTAAGAGACAATCCTTCCATTTCCTTCTCTATCGATATCTCCAAAGCTCCATTAAAGAGCTTCAAAGTCTCGGTGTGAATATAAGTTCGAATTACTTGCAGGAAACAACTAGAATAAGGAAAATTAAGAAGCAGAAGTGAGAAATTAGAGTTCGCATGAATCGATGAACGCGATAATTGAGAAGGAGATGAGATCGTGATAGTTGAATCGGAACTAGGGTTTTGTAGATGGGGTACCCCTCTCCCAATCCCAACCTGCCTCATCTACCTCTGCTACTTCGGTAATCAATACTTACCCATATCTCCAATTCTTTTGTCCTACTGTTTCCATCAATTTCAGGGATGAAGCAATTCAAACCAATATCAGGAAACCAATTTCAGGGATGAAGCAGGTCAAACAAATTTCAGGCATGTTATCTGCTTCGATTGGGCCTCAAAGGCAAAAGTGTGAATGTTTAGGGTTAAAAATTAGGGGTATTCTAGTAAATTTTCCGTTAACAATCTATCTAAGCAATCCAATACCAAACACGTAAAATTACCCAAAAAAAGAATCTTGTACAATCTCCATCCCCAACAATCTCAAGAATCTCCATCTCAAAGAATCTAAAAAAACAATACCCATACGATACCAAACAGGCCCGAAGTGGAGGTTAATAATTAGATAATATATGTTAATTGAAAGTTAATGGCGGGTAGATGCTTTTATAAATTAGTATAATTAGGTAGCATAGTGGAATTTCGACATCTAAAAGGGCCTCACATGATGAGATAATTTTACTTTAAATTTGTATTCTTGGCTTTAGGGTTGGGAACCCTTTCAATCGTTGCTACCTCCTCCATCAAATCAAAGCTATCAAATATTCCATTAGTTTAATTAAATCACATTATAGTAAACATTAAAAGGCATCTTTTCTTTCCCTTTTCAAATGCCCAAAACATGTTTTTTAATCTTTGTTATCAAAGTCCGACACAGGCAGATCGTAAAACGGGAATTGTGTCCATACAAGTGTATATACGCGTTAGGTCTAAACCGAACACATATTCGGAATGTTGATGCTACCGTGTCAACGCCTGACACATACGAACTGTAGAGCGGGGCTCGTGTGCATACGAACACACATGCAGATTAGACCCAAACTCAACACATAAACCTAACAAGAATCCATCATAAAATCAATTGACAATAGAAGAAGTAACTCACCGACCTTATATGTTAGGTTCACAATTTCCCATTGTAGATGTGAAAACTTGTTATCTCCAACTTGTCTTTAAACCTCATTAGACCACCCACAATGGTGGGTTTTTAACTTCAAAATTTTAAACCTTCTCTCTCCGCCACATCAGCTTAAAAAACCCTATTTACTTTTCTTCTACATTCATAGTTTTTAAACTCTCAATCTCTTAACTTTATATTTATTTACCCATCATATTTATATTTTTTTTAATATGTTCATACTATTAATTTTATTTATAATTAAATTTATTTCAAAACAATTAAACAATGCATATATAAACAATTATCAAAAATGAGATTTTCAATAAACACTTCATTAAAAATTAAAAATACACAAAGACATTAAAAATATAACCGCAAAGTTAAGATGCAAAACATAAAAAAACAAATACACCAATACATATGAAATGATACATAAAACTACTAATTTTCAACATGAGTATTGCCAAACTTTTGCTTACGTGTTGAACCAAATCATGCTTCAATTGTTCTTGTGTCGTGTTGTTTACCCACCATATTTATATTCGATATTGAACTCTATGGGTACATAAAAATAAAATATAAACATTTATAAAATAAAATTTTCAAAATATATTTATACTAAATATTAACATCACAACTAATACATTACTTATATTGAATATTAATTTATAAAATAACTATTGATCTAAATATATTCAATATTATACTCTATGGATAGATAAAAATAAAATATTAATATTAAAAACAACAAAATTTGTCAAAATATAATTATATTAACCAAAATATTTGATTAAGTGTAAACCAAATCTCTTTAAAATTAAAAAATAGATACTACTCATTGTTTGACACTTGTACCAATCAAATGAGATAGAAATTTCTCTCTCCTTGTATGGAAGTAAGATACCGTCAGAAAAGTTTTGGGCCTAATTTACAATTTTGGTTAGAGATTTAATATATTTTACAGTTAAAAAACCCCATTATGGGTGGTCTTAGATAAGCTAATTTAAGATGATTTTTAGATAAAAAAATTCAAACAAATTTAAGCTAAATAGATAAATAAAATATCTTTTTTAACCTAGCCTAATGTGGTTGTTTAATTTATCATGGGTCCATTCGGTAGCTCGTATGAAAAAGTTATTGGAGAATAAAATGTGTTTCAACCGATAAATGTCGTTCGGTACTAAAACAGAGGCGACTGAACTGGAGAATGAATCGAGTGAAATGATTGATGCTTATGGGGTAGGAGGTTGAAGCTAATGAAATGATTTCATTATCAACTTTATCCTTCTTTTGCGTTTTGGGATTTTTATTGTTTCCTAGAAACTCATCATCTTCTATGAAATTAAAACACAAGAGAGGAAGAAGACATTATTAATTGTTTTTAGATCAACGCATGAGAGGAAGAATTGTAACTCTTTTACCCCTGATTTTTCTTCCATTTACTTACTTCCTTTCCCCTTCCCCCTTACCATTAACAACAACCGCAACTTCTAAGTCGGTCTCAAGCACTTCATCCTTCATCCAAGGAACACGATTCTTCTATTTATTGCACAAAGATTGACTTACTTACCTTAGGATTTGGTTTCTTCATCCAAAAAACATAATCCTTCAATACATCCCGCCGAGAGTTTTAGGGTTTAAAGCTGAATTGATTCCGGGAAGCAATGGCAATTTAGCACCCGTTTGTCCGGAAATGGAAACGGAATGAAAAAGAATCTAGTCAATATGTGTACTTTGTTCATGAAGGAAAACTCTAGGTCAAAGAATGGTAGATGAAATGGGAACCCCCATGTATTTGAACGAAAACTCTCCTGCCGCAAATCCCAAGACCTAGGTCAAAGCGAATGCCGCCTCCTCCGAAATAGACGCTAAGAAGATAGAAGACTTGGCTAGACTAACAACAAAACCCGAAATCCTCTCAAACCTACGTAGACACTCCAACAAAGTATCATTAAACGCTCTATCATCCGGAATAAAAACACCACGTTATTGGAGAACATCAAATGTGAGATCATAAGCTCCTCACAATGCTTATGGAACCGGAATCTTTGCCTAAAAGTCTCCTCCCGAATCATCCTCGCCGGAAACTCCATGTAGATCACAAACAAGAAAGGTAAAAGCGGGCAAACCTGCCTCAACCCCCGATGACCCTAATAGAACCTATGTGAAATCTTGGTAACTCGGATTGAGTAAGACGCCATAGTGATGCCCTCCATCACCCAGTAGATGAATTTGGTCAGGAACTACAACTCCAACATTGCAAAGCATAGGAACTTTCAAGAGATTGTGTCATAGGCCTTGGCAAGGACGATCTTCATGAAACATCGTATGTTGTACTGTCGCATATATATCTCCTCAAAGGCTCTTGGACGATGTTAGCATGAAATATTGTGATATTTTAGGCACGTTTTCTAAACATATTTGATTCATATCGATAGTCTTTGATTGAACTTTATGCATATGAGAGCTAGTATTACCTATATTGTCGATATGGATGTCTACACTAGTTCTATGTTGATTTTTAGGTGATTTGGAGCTATTTCCGAACGGAATCGAACAAAGGAGAGTTGAGTTGATATGTCCATAGATTGAGGACATTCTTTGGAAGCGACTTGGAGCTTTAGCTTGAGGAATGCACGAGGCTAGGGAAGAATCACGTTCTTGCCCTAAATTACGCCCTAAAATACGGCCGGAATCCAAACCACGTTCAGAATTACGGCCGTGGATTCAGAGTCAGAAATTGATGTTCATTCCAAAGGATATTACGGCCGTGGAACATATGGTGCAAACCGTATTTGTTTCCACGCCCTAAATTACGGTCGTGGAACACTTCCACGACCGTGATCTTGGCGAATCTTTTCGCCACACTTCGAAGCCACGATCTTTTGAAGATTGGGCCGGGCCGACACTTTGCCCTACATTATAAAAAGACGGAAGAAGCAAGATTCCGTCATCATCGCTTACATCCTCGCTTAGGCTCGCTTACAATTCGCATATCTCCGCATACGTTCGGGAGGATCGTTGAGCGCTAGTTTGGAAGTTTTGATATCTCATTGGAGATTGAAGGTTCACATCGGAGAATTGCCCTAATCTCGCACTTTTGGTGGAGATTGCTGATGAGATTTCCGGATTGGCGGAAGATCGAAGTTTTCGGAAGATTTTGCAAGAAGATCTCTCTTCTTGTTTAGGTTTGATTTGGAAAACGGATTGACATCCCGTTTCCCTTTCTTCCCTAAGGTTGTGATTGGTTGCTTTACTTTGAATCTTTTGACAATACTTGTTCTCTTTGTGACTTTGAGATTGGTTTGAAGGTTATTGAAGGTTCTTGAAAGTTTCCATCTTTCTATCTTTTAATTCTTGAATTGATATCAACATGACTATTATTGGCTAAAAACCCTTAACAATTCTAAGGTGAAGGGTTGATAGTTGTGGCTTAGATGATGATAGATCGATCGCAAACAGATTAGACCCTGAGAGTTAGAGAGAATCGCCGACAACCTTAAATTACGGCCTGTTCTTGAGTCCACGGCCGTGGAACCTCAAGAACCAACCGTGATTTCCTTTGAATCCACGAACTTGCTTTTACTTTAATCCAAAGTTAAAGATTTGCTTTAACTTAGTTTAGACTTGTCTTTTCTAGGTGGTAGTGAAGCCTCAACAACCTCTACCTCGATTGTGAGCCTCAACAACCTCAATCGGCTAAGTTAGTCTTGATCTTTAGGTTATAAGTTTGGGTATTTGACATTAATTCTCATCTTTAGAATCTTTCTATATTGAGCCTCAACAACCTGTATAGAGAGTGCCTTTTAGGTGAGTTATATAAGGTTTTTGGAACTTCACCGTACGATTACCTTACATTAGTATACCTTTGCATATCTCAACTCTGTCTTTATATCATTAGTATATCTTGAATCGATTGCCACAACTGGATACCTGGATCTTTAGGATTGTTGTTTTCCCAATATTTGCAAAACTCTCATATTTACCCGCTTGACAATCTATAACTGAATTTGTTCCCACCCAAATCCCTGTGTTCGATACTCTGGAATTCTTGCTTAGCTACGTCGATCCGTATACTGCGGGTTCGCTGCTTGATTCTAGTTTTATAAATTTAAAGCTTATTTGCACACACCTTTAGGGGCGAACAAGTTTTTGGCGCCGTTGCCGGGGATTTGGTTTCGGCCGAATTCGGTAACCGGTTGTCAAGCTTGGGAGCTTGCTCTCGTCATTTGATATTTTCTTAAGTGCATGCGCAGGTCTAGGAACACCGAGGATCTCTTACCTCTTGATCAAGAGCTAGAGAAAACCTTGAGGCAAAAGCGCAAGGAAAAGAAGATGGCTGAAGAAAACGAACATAATCTTCAAACGGAGTTGGCGGAGAAAGAAGCTCAACTCCGATGGAATGAGACTCTCCGCCAAGATGAGATGGATCGTCATCAATCTCAAGTTAACAGTCTACAAGACATGATCTTCCAGATGAGGGTAGAGATGAGCGACCTTAAGAATAAGGGAAGCAAGAAATCCTCAAGAAGGAGATCAAGGTCTAGAAGAAAAAGTCACTCATCCGCTGATGATAGTGACTCTTCCATGCCACCGTTAGAAGAGATTGATCCCACGATCAATATGAATCCTTTCCATCCACAAGGAGCTGCTAATCGCCGCATTCCACCCAGGAATGCGAGGATCGAACGTGTGGATAATGAGCCAAGAAATCTTGGCCAGCGGATGGATCCAACACAACAACCACGCCGCTTGGGTGTGAATTTTGATGCTGAAGATGTGCAAGGGTTTAGCTTTAACCCTCAAGTTATCACTCTTGTTCGCCAAAGCCAATTTGGCGGTACAAGTGCTGAATCTCCACACCAACACTTGCAAAACTTTGAGTGTATGATGGAGACGATGAGACCGAAGAACGCTACTACCAACAGCTATAAGCTCAAGCCTTTCTTTTTCTCCTTGAAAGGGAAAGCGTTATCTTGGTATCAAGCTCTTCCTAGTGGGAAACTAGACACGTGGGAAGACCTTTCCGCGGAATTTCTCACCAAATTCTTTCCGCCTTCCAAAACGGCGGAACTTAGAGGTAAGATTAATGCTTTTTCTATGAGACCTAACGAAAGTTTGTTTCAATCATGGGAAAGGTTTCAGGATTTGCTCTTGGATTGCCCTCATCATGGCATATCCAAACTTGCCTTGCTGGAGAGCTACTACAAGGGGCTGGATGCGGGAACGCAGTTCAACCTCCAATCCCTCTCATGTGGAACGTTCATGGACATGAGAGAAGATGACGCTTGGGACTTCATCGAGAAGCAAGCAAGAGTCATAGAGAAGTATTCCCACCGGAAAGTGGAGGGAAATCGTGTGGAGCAAGGAGCGAAGCTCACACATGAAGCTCAAAATCAGATTTTCTCCCTCAACAATGAGATCAAAGAGTTGAAGGAGACTATCAAGACCAACTTCCCAAAGCAACAAGAAAGGGTTTTCGGCTATTTGGGCAACAACAATAACCGGAACAATAACCGGAATAACAATTGGAATGGAAACAACAACAATCGGAACAACAATTGGAACAACAATCGGGGTTCAAACAACAACAATTGGCGCTCCAATCAACAAAATTCCGGTAACTCTTATCCTTCTAATAATTCACTAACTCCACCTTCCTCTTTCTCTACTCCTTTGAAAAGCTAGAGGCAATCATCTAATGGAGGAAACAATACGGGAAAGGAGAAGCCCGATCCCATGTTGGAAACGATCTTGGGAAAGCTTCAAGGGTTGGAGAACCGCCTCATCAAGGTTGATGATCAAGTTTCTAAGGTTGACAAAGCTCAAAAAGTTTTGGAAAACCAAATGTTCAACCATGCGGAGGAAGTTCCTAGAAATCAAGGGAAACTTCCAGGAAAGACGGAGGACAACCCTAAGGGAAGGGTGATGGCGATTACAACTAGGAGCGGAGTGACTACTACTGATCCGCAACCTACGTTCGTTGAAGTCCCCGTAGAGAAGGACAAAGGAAAGGGGAAGGAGAAGGAAGATGTCTATGTTCCTCCTCCAGCTTACAAACCTCCCCTACCGTTCCCTCAATCTAGAGCGCGAGCGCGCCTAGATAAACAATTCGGTAAGTTCATAGAACTCATGAGTAAGCTGCATATTAATATACCCTTCATTGATGCTATTGTAGGTATGCCGGCTTACGGCAAGTTCTTGAAAGAGCTTCTTTCCAACAAGAGGAAGCTAGAAGATTTCGGAGAGGTCAAGATGAGTTCGGATTCCTCGGATCTCATCAAGACCATGAAGGAGAAAATGCCCCCAAAGTTGAAGGATCCGGGGTCATTTTGCATTCCCATTGGAGTGGGAGATGTCACATATGACGCTTTATGTGACTTAGGAGCAAGTGTGAGCATCATACCACTTGCACTATGTAGGAAGATCGGTTTAGGCGATCCTAAACCGGTAAAGATGACGTTATACATGGCGGATCGATCCATCACTCGCCCCGTCGGTATTGTAGAAGACGTCCCGGTCAAGCTAGGTAAATTCTTTGTTCCGATTGATTTTGTCGTGCTTGACATTCCTGCAGATAGTCCGGTCCCGATTATACTCAGAAGACCGTTTCTTGCAACTTCCGGCTGTTCCGGCTGCATGGTCGATTGCAAGAATGGAAGACTCGCTTTTGATATTGGAGAAGAGAAAGTAGAGTTCGTTCTTTCCACTCTAGTGAAGGAGCCAATCTTTGACGAGGATATCCACGATGTCCAAGACGAAGAAGGTTTGTCTAGGGAGGAGGTAAGTGCGATTCTCTTTAACGATCCTTTACAAAAGGTTATCACTATGAGTCTAACCAATGTAGGGGAAGAAGAAGAGTGCAAAGAGGAAATTGAAGCCTTAGAAGCACAAGAAGAGATGTATGAATTGGAGTTTGAGAAACTCCACGATGAGGTTGAGAATGTAAGAATCCACGGTCACACCCTGTATTCCACGACCGTGGATTTCAAAATCAAAATCGACCTCCATTCCAGGGAATTACACGGCCGTGGAACACATGGAGAGGCCGTAATTCTGACCGTGGAAGAGGGTGCTCGGCATACTTCTTCAACTTCTTTTGATTCTTCTCCAAACCATTCAACACCCTTAGAAACTTCTAAGGAAACGTCGGATGCTCCTCAAGGATCATTGGAAGCTCCGAAAGTGATGGAACTCAAACCACTTCCTACTCATCTAAGGTACGCTTTCCTTGGATCTAATTCTACCTTCCCGGTTATTGTTAGCTCCGAATTAAGCATAGATGAACATGAACAGCTCATGATTGTCCTTAGGAAACATAGAAAAGCCATAGGCTATACTATTGAGGACTTAGTAGGAATTAAACCCTCCCTATGCATGCATAAGATACTAATGGAGGAGGACTTTAGAACTTCAAGACAACCTCAAAGGTAGTTGAATCCGACCATGAAGGAGGTTGTCAAGAAGGAAATTCTTAAACTTCTTGACGCAGGTATCATCTATCCTATCTCCGATAGCAAGTGGGTGAGTCCGGTTCAAGTAGTTCCGAAGAAGGGAGGAATGACGGTCATCACCAACAAGAACAACGAACTCATTCCTACCCGAACCGTGACTGGATGGCGGATGTGCACAGACTACCGCAAGCTCAACAACGCAACGCGGAAGGATTACTTTCCATTGCCATTCATCGATCAAATGCTTGAAAGGTTAGCACAACATTCACATTTTTGCTACCTTGACGGTTATAGTGGTTTCTTTCAGATTCCGATACATCCGGATGATCAAGAGAAGACCACATTCACGTGCCCTTGGGGTACGTTCGCCTATAGGAGAATGCCGTTCGGGCTTTGCAACGCCCCAACCACCTTTCAACGGTGCATGATGGCCATCTTCTCCGAATACGTAGAGGAAATCATGGAAGTCTTCATGGACGACTTCTCCGTATACGGTTCCTCTTTTAACGATTGCCTTTCTAACCTTTCTCTCGTTTTACAACGTTGTGAAGACACTAACCTAGTTCTTAATTGGGAGAAGTGTCAATTCACGGTTAAGGAAGGAATTGTATTAGGTCACTTAGTCTCTAGTTGAGGGATAGAGGTAGACAAGGCTAAGATAGAGACCATAGAGAAACTTCCTCCCCCAATTTCGGTGAAAGGGATAAGAAGTTTCCTAGGACATGCTGGATTTTATAGACGTTTCATTAAGGACTTTTCTAAGATATCAAAACCCCTCACTAATCTATTGATGAAGGATGCGGTTTTTGAGTTTTCGCAGGAATGTTTGGACGCGTTTAATACCATCCGGCAAGCTCTAATTTCAGCACCTAATATCCAACCTCCAGATTGGACTCTCCCCTTTGAGATTATGTGCGATGCTAGTGACGTAGCTATTGGAGCTGTTCTTGGACAACGAAAGGAAGGACGAACCCATGCCATATACTACGCTAGCAAGACGCTAGACAAAGCGCAGCTCAACTACGCCACTACAGAAAAAGAGTTTTTAGCCATTGTCTACGCTATTGACAAGTTTCGCTCTTATCTTGTAGGTGCAAAGGTGATTGTCTACACGGATCATGCTGCAATCTGATACCTCCTTGCAAAGAAGGATGCGAAACCAAGGCTGATTAGATGGATTCTTCTCCTACAAGAATTCGATCTTGAGATCCGCGACAAGAAAGGCTCGGAAAATTCTGTTGCGGATCATTTGAGTCGTCTAACACATCTAGAGGACGACCATCTACCCATTGATGACTCCTTTCCGGACGAACACCTACACATCATAGAGGAGTGCATCAACGTGATCTCCGAAGGTAACGAACCATGGTTTGCTGATTTTGTTAACTATTTGGTTTGCCAGGAGATACCGCCCAGACTATCCTACGCACAAAGGAAGAAGTTCTTTAAGGACGTCCGGGAATACTATTGGAACGAGCCTCTCCTCTTTAAGAGAGGTCCGGATGGCATCATTCGGTGATGTATGCCGGAAGATGAGATGCAAAGTGTCATCCGTCATTGTCATTCACTACCTTGTGGAGGACACGCTAGTTCGAACAAGACTAGCGCAAAGGTATTGCAATCTGGATTCTATTGGCCTACTTTATTTAAAGATGTGCAATCCTTTGTTTCTTGCTGCGATGCTTGTCAAAGAACAGGCAATATTTCTAGAAGGAACGAGATGCCCCTCAACAACATCCAAGAGGTTGAGATTTTCGACGTTTGGGGAGTTGATTTCATGGGACCATTCCCATCATCTTGTGGAAACCAATACATACTATTGGCGGTAGATTACGTTTCTAGATGGGTGGAAGCAATTGCCTCTCCCACAAATGATGCCATGGTGGTGGTTAAGTTCTTCAACAAGACCATCTTTCCGCGATTTGGAACACCAA
Organism: Fagopyrum esculentum; assembly: GCA_033239045.1. NCBI lineage: Eukaryota > Viridiplantae > Streptophyta > Magnoliopsida > Caryophyllales > Polygonaceae > Fagopyrum > Fagopyrum esculentum. The sequence continues at coordinate 133,281,729 of BSUD01000001.1, read as the reverse complement.
GGACGATCATTAGTGATGGAGGTTCTCACTTCATAGCCCGTCGCTTTGAAGCTCTTCTAGCTAAGTATGGGGTTACTCACAAGATCGCTACCCCTTACCATCCACAAACAAGTGGACAAGTTGAGATCTCAAATAGGGAGATCAAAGGAATTCTAGAGAAGACGGTTTCAAGGACTAGGAAGGATTGGTCCTTGAAGCTAGATGATGCATTATGGGCGTACCGGACTGCGTACAAGACTCCCATAGGAACCACACCATACAACCTTGTGTATGGGAAGTCTTGTCATTTGCCGGTAGAGCTGGAGCACAAAGCGTTTTGGGCTATCAAGTGGCTGAACTTCGGCATGAAGGAAGCGAGAGAGAAGCGTCTCCTAGACATCAACAAGCTAGATGAACTTCGCTTGAACGCCTATGAAAACGCTAAGATCTACAAGGAAAGGGCAAAGCGTTGGCATGATAAGCATATCATTCCAAAGGACTTCAAAGAAGGAGATCAAGTTCTCCTCTTCAATTCAAGACTTCGCCTCTTTCCAGGTAAGCTTAAATCCTGTTGGACCGGACCTTTTCTAATTAAGCGTATTTTCCCCCATGGTGCAGTTGAAGTATGGGGTGAAGCTAGCGGAAGTTTTAAGGTGAACGGCCAACGACTCAAGAAGTATACGCCGGAACTCCAAGCTGAGGAGTTTGCGCCAACCGCACTCGAATAAGTGCGAGATTGGTCTAGCTACGGACCTTAAACAAAGCGCTTCTTGGGAGGCAACCCAAGGTATTGCATCTTCGTTTTTGTTTTCAATTCATAGATTAGTTTAGAATAGACGTTTTTGCTTTGTTTTGCCTCGATTTCTTCCGGTATGTTCGTGTTTTTGGTTGTAGGATCGACGGAAAAGGAGAAAGGGAAGATAATGTCGAAGAAAAGTGACGAAATTTGGACTTTGAAGCTTTACAGAAGGTTCCACGGTCTAAATTACGGTCGTCATAGCTACAGTGGCCGTAATTCTCAAAAGCCTTTGAAAAATCACCAAAACCACGGTTCCGTACACTTCCACGGCCGTGGAACACCCCGACAGACCGTGATTTTCAAAATTTTGCCTGCGATTATATAAGCCACATTCTTCACAAAACTAACCAAAAACTTACCCCTTTCCACGACCTAAACGCCGAAATCCCACGACCCCCTCCAATTCTTCGTTTTCTAATCATTTTCAACGATTCTTCATCCTAAACTGCAGCAAATCCAACCACGAGCAAGATCCAAGCAACAAACCGAACGGAAATCCATCAACAAATGCGCATTTCGGGTTTTTCAATCCGAAAAAGAGGTTTATTCTTTCTTCTTTAATTTCGCAGATTTAGTTCATTTTTGCTATAGATTTTTAGGAAGAACTGACAAAGACTGGAAGGAATTAGATTAGGACTGCTTGTTGTGGTGATTGTTGGTGAATTTGCTGAGATTCACGAGATTCTGAGACGAATCACGGTCTCTGGGTAAACCACGGCCGTGGAACTTGAAGAACAGACCGTAATTTTGGTAAAAAAATGGACTTCGTAAGGAGAGTGTCGGGAAGGATAAAAGAGAAGAAGGGAGAGCAGAATAAGAAAAGAAAGGGAAATCCCTCCACCTCTAGGGCACCACCACCCTCATCTCCCTCACTACCATCCTCACCTTCACCTCCATCTTCACCCCCTCACCCTAGCATTTTGACCATACACGAGAACCACCTTGCTGCATTTGAGAAGATACAGAAGAGGGCAGTGATTGGCCCTAGGTATTTGTTGTTGGAGGATCTACATCCTCTCAACATAGTAGATGATCTTACATGGCTCTTGGATAGGGCCGGATTACTTGTCTTCACGAACATTCGTGAAGACGCCTATGAGGAGATCACCCGAGAGGTTGTGACGTCTTTCGAGCACAGCCACGTCGATAGGACCGTCTCTTTCCGTCTCATGGAAAAAGACTATCATTTGAGCATAGTCGAGTTTGGGACTATCTTTGGGTTTCATGAGACCTATAACGGTCGATTTCCGAGTGGAGTTTACCCCAAGAACTTTTGGGAGGAAGTTGCGATGATATACGTGTTCGCCCCTAGAGGTGTGTGCAAATAAGCTTTAAATTTATAAAACTAGAATCAAGCAAGCGAACCCGCAGTGTACGGATCGACGTAGTTAAGCAAGAATTCCAGAGTATCGAACACAGGGATTTGGGTGGAACGAACTCGATTGCAGATTATCAAGCGGTAAATATGAGAGTTTTGCAGATATTGGGAAAACAACAATCCTAAAGATCCAGGTATCCAGCTGTGGCAATCGATTCAAGATATACTAATGATGTAAAGACAGAGTTAAGATATGCAAAGGTATACTAATGTAAGGTAATCGTACGGTTGAGGTTCCAAAAACCTTATGTAACTCACCCAAAAGACTCTTCCTATACAGGTTGATGAGGCTCAATATAGAAAGGTTCTAAGGACAAGGATTAGCATCAAATACCCAAACCCATAATCAAAAGATCAAGACTAACTTATCCGATTGAGGTTGTTGAGGCTCACAATCGAGGTAGAGGTTGTTGAGGCTTCACTACCACCTAGAAAAGACAAGTCTAAACTAAGCTAAAGCAAATCTTTAACTTTGGATCAAGGTAAAAGCAGGCTCGTAAACTTTAAGGGAATTACGGTTGGATCTTGAGATTCCACGGTCGTGGAACTCAAGAACAGCCCGTAATTTAGGGTTTTCGGCGACAATTCTCTAACTCTCAGGGTCTAATCTGTTTACGATCGATCTATCATCATCTAAGCCACAACTATCAACCCTTCACCTTAGAATTGTTAAGGGTTTTTAGCCAATAACAGTCATATTGATATTAATTCAAGATTTAAAAGATAAAAGATGGGAACTTTCAAGAACTATCAAAAATCTTCAATTGAATCTCAGAATCACAGCCAAGGACAAGTGTTTATCAAAAGATTCAAAACGGGATAAACAATCACAGCTTAGGGAAGAAAGGAAACGGGATGTCAATCCGATCCTAAATCAAACCTAAGCAAGAAGAGGAATCTTCTTGCAAAAATCCTCCAAGAACTTCAATCTTCCACACGAAGATCACAAACAGCGACTCTCCAATACGAACTTGTGAACTTCAATGAGATCTTCAAAATCACCTCCAAGAATGAGGGTTTGTGTGTTGCTAAGCTTGCGTTTTTGCCGCCAAACTTAGGGTTGAAAGGTCGTAAGCGAGGTGACGGAATCTTGCTTCATCCGTCCTTTTTATAATGCAGGGCAAATTGTCGGCCCGGCCCGATCTTCAAAAGATCATGGCTTCGAAACGTGGCGAAAGGATTCGCCAAGATCACGGTCGTGGAAGATTCCACGACCGTAATTTTGAGGCGTGGAAACAAACACGGATAGCTTCCACGGCCGTAATATCCCCTGGAATGAACATCGAATTCTGACTCACAATCCACGGCCGTAATTTAGGGTAGAACCGTGATTCTTGCCTTCATTCGTGCATTCCTCAATCTAATACTCCAAATTGCTTCCAAAAGGTGCCCTTGATCTATGGACATATCAACTCAACTCTTCTTTACTCGATTTCGTTCGGAAATAGCTCCAAATCACCTATAATCAACATAGAACTCGTGTAGACATCCATATCGACAATATAGGCAATACTAGCTCATATATGCATAAAGCTTAATCAAAGACTATCGATATGAATCAAATACGATTAGAAAACGTGCCTAAAATATCACAATATTTCATGCTAACAAATAACCCCATACTTAGCACTTGCTTGTCCCTAAGCAAGGTCTTTCAAAAAGCTCTAAGCAAAGGTTAGGATGAAATATGTGTACCTTCTTTTGGATGAATGTGACTTCTAAAGAATAGATCATTCTCAAACCTTGCTTCAATCGTTTTCAAACTTTCACACACTTAATTAGAGAGTAAGAGGCAAAGAAAAATCATGAATCAATTTAGCTTCCAAACAAGCATTATAACCTTCAAACATTATCAAAATCATTCATAAGAACTTCAATTTAGATCACCAAGCCATATAACATTCTTTTGATCATAAGGACTTTCAAAGAAAAGGTCTAGAGTATGGAAGGGAAGGGAAAACTTTAAGGGAGAGTGGTGCATAAATCCGGGAAAGTGGACAACTACCTTCTTCTTCTTTTGCGGTTTCTGCAACACTTCACTTAGAGCTTCGCTCTCTTCTTTTCATTCTTCGACTTTACTTTTGGAGTTATGGATAGAGGTGCACAAAAACCGAAGCCTAGGAGATTGGCGTTTCTCATTTTTGCGAGATGCCTCAAACCCTTAGCGCACATACCATAATCTGCTAGGAATATCGCTCAATCCGACTTTGGCAAGACACAAACACCCGGCTATGTGAATGGTGCCGAGTTACTCATCGTCATGATTGACTTCCCCAAACCTACAATTTCTTTCTATTCAATTGATTGCAAATATATGCTCTCATGGCCCTCCCACATCAAACATGCCTTTTTCTCATTCACTTTCCAAGTTCCCGGATGGGTAAGGGAGGCTAATATTTCAATGAGGAGTTAGATGGTCAAAGAAAGAAGAAAGAAAGTATCGAATTGCCTTAATCATTTCAACAAGAAGTATAGGAACTTATAATGTGGTTTCAACTACAATTTCTTACATGATTTAGATAACATTTTCACATTATACAACTTGCAAAAGAGGTAAAGTTTATTCATTCAATTTCTTTTCGGATTACCATCCTTTCAAGCATGCAATTGTTATCAACTCAATTCGCAAGTAGTGATTATCATGGAAATCATATCGATTCGTTAGAAGCATCAAATTTTTCAAAATTTTTCGATTTTTATGGGTTTTTAAAGTTCTTTTTCATGTAATGCAAGAATGAAACGTGTAACATACAATGAACATGCAATGATAGTCTCGGAATAGAAGCAACATATAGAGTAGAGTTATTACAAACATTTAGTACATCCCACCCCATACTTAGGACGAACATTGTCCCTAATGTTCACAAGAAAGAACAAAAGAAAGAAAAGAAAAAGGAAACTCACAAATGGTGGCGGGAATGTCTAAAAACGAGCTGTCCGGTCATCTATCACTGCGGTGCCGGTGGAGGTGGGAATGGAGAGAAACTCGGATCATAGTACCGCCCAAACTGCTGGCGGTAGACGTCCCTCATCATGTGGTCGAGGTCGTCTAAGTGTCTGTCTCTAGCATCTGCCCGGATCTCTAATGCTCCGACTCTGTCTGAAAGTCCGGTAGCCCAATCCGGCATACTCTCATACCATCCCGGGGCGCGATCATACCATCCGGGAGCGTCGGCTGGTGCTGGTGCTGGTGGTGGCGGTGGTGCTGCTGGCTGCGTCGTGGACCAAGGAGGAGGTGTACTGTACCAAGTGGGAGGTGTGGTCATCCAAGTGGGCCTCTCGCTCACACTGGCGCGGCGAGATGACGAGCCTGAAGCTCCAGCTGGGCGCGGAGAGCGCCTAGGTACTCCCTGGGCCGCATCCGGCTGATCCGGAAACGTGCCGAACTCCTGCTCTGCTCCTCCACCACTCTCGTACTGCTCTCCCATATCCTCCTCATCATCAGCCGGTGGTGGAACGTAAGGGGGAGCTACAAGCCTGTTCGCATGCATCGCAGCGAACGTCTCCTTCCAATTGTGGCGTCCCGCCACAATGGAATACTCAGGCAGCCACTCGATACCCCTGCCTGTCCTACTCTCCCAGGGCATGCCCGCATAAGGTGGACCTCTATGTGTGGGGAAGATGAGTCCCCTAACCATGAAAGCATGTAGTCCTAGAGGTACGGCTGGTATGCGGGTGCAGGCTGAAAAGTCAACACCAAACGTCCTAGCTATGTGGGTCACTATCCCACCATATCCGATGTTCCCTCTCGATTTGTTCTTGAGCTTACTCATCGTCGCCGCCAAAAGGGTAGCACAATCTGCGCGGCATCCGTGAAGCATAGCATAGAGAAGGAATAGCTCATCCGTCTTGATCTTTTGGGGCGTCTCCGTCCTAGGAAAGAGACACTCCGAAAGAACACGGTGAGCTATCTTCAAGGCCAAATGGTACATCAATTTGGCCTTGGTATCAGCTGGATGCCAACGGTCCTCGTCGGCATAGATCATCGCCACTTCTTCCCAAAAATCCTTGGCGGAAACGTTCCTAGGGAGTCGACCGTTGTAGGTCTCATGGAACCCAAAGATGGTCCCGAACTCAACAATGCTAAGGTGGTAGTCTCTATTCATGAGACGGAAGGAGACGGTCCTATCAACGGGGCTGTGCTCGAAAGATGTCACAACCTCTCGGGTGATCTCCTCATAAGCGTCTTCACGAATGTTCGTGAAGACAAGCAAACCGGCTCTATCCAAGAGCCATGTAAGGTCATCTACTATGTTGAGAGGATGAAGATCCTCCAACAACAAATATCTAGGACCTATCACTGTCCTCTTCTCTATTTTCTCAAGTGCGGCTATGTAGTTTTCGTGTATGATCGGGATGCTAGGAGGAGGGGGTGAAGATGGAGGTGAAGGTGAGGATGGTGGTAAGGGAGATGAGGGTGGTGGTGCCCTAGATGTGGAGGGGTTGCCCTTTCTCTTCTTATTCTGTTCCCCTTTCTTTTCCTTAATCCTTCCCGAAACTCTCCTCACGAAGTCCATTCTGTTGAAAATTACGGTCTGTTCTTCCTAAACCACGGCCGTGGAACCTGTGTAGACCGTGATTCGACACAAAAATTCTCAATTCTCAGCAATTCAGCAATCAAACTCCTCAACAGGCAGTCCTAATCTAATTTCTTCCAATCTCAATCAGTTCTTCCTAAAAATTTCTAACAAAAACGAACAAAAACGACTAGAATCAAGAAGAGAGCAAAAACCTATTTTTCGGATTGAAAAATCCGAAATGCGGGTTTGTTGATCGTTTTCCACTTGATTTGTTGCTTGGATCCTGTTCTTGGTTGGATTTGCTTCAGTTTAGGAAGAAGAATCGTAAAAAACGATTAAAGAACGAAGATTTGGAAGGAGCTGTGGGTTTTCGGTATTTAGGGCGTGGAAATTGGGGGTTTTGTGGTGTTTTTGTGGTGAAGTGTGGCTTTTATACTCGCAGGCAAAATTTCAAAAATCACGGTCTATCGGGGCATTCCACGGCCGTGGAAATGTACGGACCCGTAATTTTTGTGATTTTTCACAGGCCTTTGAGAATTACGGCCACTGTAGCTATGACGACCGTAATTTAGACCGTGGAACTCTCTGTAAAGCTTCAAAGTCTAAATTTCGTCACTTCTCTTCGACATTATCCCTCCTTTCTTCTTTTCCATCGATCCTACAACCAAAAACACGAACATACCGGGAGAAATCGAGGCAAAGATAAAGCGAAAACTTCTATTCTAAGCTAAACTATGAATCGAAAGCAAAAACGAAAATGCAATACCTTGGGTTGCCTCCCAAGAAGCGCTTTGTTTAAGGTCCGTAGCTAGACCAATCTCGCACTTATTCGAGTGCGGTAGGTGCAAACTCCTCAGTTTGGAGTTCCGGTGAGTACTTCTTGAGTCGTTGACCGTTCACCTTAAAACTTCTGCTAGCTTCACCCCATACTTCAACTGCACCATGGGGGAAAATACGCTTAATTAGAAAAGGTCCAGTCCAACGAGATTTTAACTTACCTGGAAAGAGGCGAAGTCTCGAATTGAAGAGGAGAACTTGATCTCCTTCTTGGAAGTCCTTTGGGATGATATGCTTATCATGCCAACGCTTTGCTCTTTCCTTGTAGATCTTAGCGTTTTCATAGGCGTTCAAACGGAGTTCATCCAGCTCGTTGATGTCTAGGAGACGTTTCTCTCCCGCTTCCTTCATGCCGAAATTCAGCCATTTGACAGCCCAAAACGCTTTGTGCTCTAGCTCTACCGGCAAATGACAAGACTTCCCATACACAAGGTTGTATGGTGTGGTTCCTATGGGAGTCTTGTATGCAGTCCGGTATGCCCACAATGCATCATCTAGTTTCAAGGACCAATCCTTCCTAGTCCTTGAGACCGTCTTCTCTAGAATTCCCTTGATCTCCCTGTTTGAGATCTCAACTTGTCCACTCGTTTGTGGATGGTAGGGGGTAGCGATCTTGTGAGTAACCCCATACTTGGCTAGAAGAGCTTCAAAGCGACGGGCTATGAAGTGAGAATCTCCATCACTAATGATCGTCCTTGGCGTCCCGAATCGCGGAAAGATGGTCTTGTTGAAGAACTTGACCACCACCATGGCGTCATTTGTGGGAGAGGCAATTGCTTCGACCCATCTAGAGACGTAATCTACTGCCAATAGTATGTATTGGTTTCCACAAGAAGAAGGGAATGGTCCCATGAAATCGACTCCCCAAACGTCGAAAATCTCCACCTCTTGGATGTTGTTGAGGGGCATCTCGTTCCTTCTAGAGATATTGCCTGTTCTTTGACAAGCATCGCAACAAGAAACAAAGGATTGCACATCTTTAAATAAAGTAGGCCAATAAAATCCAGATTGCAATACCTTTGCGCTAGTTTTGTTCGAACTAGCGTGTCCTCCACAAGGTAGTGAATGACAATGACGGATGACACTCTGCATCTCATCTTCCGGCACACATCGCCGGATGATGCCATCCGGACCTCTCTTAAAGAGGAGAGGCTCGTTCCAATGGTATTCCCGGACGTCCTTGAAGAACTTTTTCCTTTGTGCGTATGATAGTCCAGGTGGTATCTCCTGGCAAACCAAGTAGTTAACAAAATCAGCAAACCACGGTTCGTTACCTTTGGAGACTACCTTGATGCACTCCTCTATGATGTGTAGGTGTTCGTCCGGAAAGGAGTCATCAATGGGTAAATGGTCGTCCTCTAGATGTGTTAGACGACTCAAATGATCCGCAACAGAATTTTCCGAGCCTTTCTTGTCGCGGATCTCAAGATCGAATTCTTGTAGGAGAAGAATCCACCTAATCAGCCTTGGCTTCGCATCTTTCTTTGCAAGGAGGTATCGGATCGCAGCATGATCCGTGTAGACAATCACCTTTGCACCTACAAGATAAGAGCGAAACTTGTCAATAGCATAGACAATGGCTAGAAACTCTTTTTCCGTAGTGGCGTAGTTGAGTTGGGCTTCGTCTAGCGTCTTGCTAGCGTAGTATATGGCGTGGGTTCGTCCTTCCTTTCGTTGCCCAAGAACAGCTCCAATGGCTACGTCACTAGCATCACACATAATCTCGAAAGGGAGAGTCCAATCCGGGGGTTGGATAATGGGTGCTGAAATTAGAGCTTGCCGAATGGTGTTGAACGCATCTAGACATTCCTGTGAAAACTCAAAAACCGCATCCTTCATCAATAGATTAGTGAGAGGTTTTGATATCTTAGAAAAGTCTTGAATGAAACGTCTATAAAATCCAGCATGTCCTAGGAAACTTCTTATTCCCTTCACCGAAATTGGGGGAGGAAGTTTCTCTATGGTCTCTATTTTAGCTTTGTCTACCTCTATCCCTCTATTAGAGACTAAGTGGCCTAAAACGATTCCTTCCTTAACCATGAATTGACACTTCTCCCAATTAAGAACTAGGTTAGTGTCTTCACATCTTTGCAAAACAAGGGAAAGGTTAGAAAGACAATCGTTAAAAGAGGAACCGTAAACGGAGAAGTCGTCCATGAAGACTTCCATGATTTCCTCTACGTATTCGGAGAAGATGGCCATCATGCACCGTTGAAAGGTGGCGGGGGCGTTGCAAAGCCCGAACGGAATTCTCCTATAAGCGAACGTACCCCAAGGGCACGTGAATGTGGTCTTCTCTTGATCATCCGGATGTATCGGGATCTGAAAGAAACCACTATAACCGTCAAGGTAGCAAAAGTATGAATGTTGTGCTAACCTTTCAAGCATTTGATCGATGAATGGCAATGGAAAGTGATCCTTCCGCGTTGCATTGTTGAGCTTGCGGTAGTCTATGCACATTCGCCATCCAGTTACGGTTCGGGTAGGAATGAGTTCGTTGTTTTTATTGGTGATGACCGTCATTCCCCCCTTCTTTGGAACTACTTGAACTGGGCTCACCCACTTGCTATCGGAGATAGGATAGATGATACCTGCATCGAGAAGTTTAAGAATTTCCTTCTTGACAACCTCCTTCATGGTCGGATTCAACCGCCTTTGAGGTTGTCTTGAAGTTCTAAAGTCCTCCTCCATTAGTATTTTGTGCATACATAAGGAGGGTTTAATTCCTACTAAGTCCTCAATAGTATAGCCTATGGCTTTTCTATGTTTCCTAAGGACAATCATGAGCTGTTCATGTTCATCTATGCTTAATTCGGAACTAACGATAACCGGAAAGGTAGAATTAGATCCAAAAAAAGCGTACCTTAGATGAGTAGGAAGTGGTTTAAGTTCCATTGCTTTCGGAACTTCTAATGATCCTTGAGGAGCTTCCGATGTTTCCTTGGAAGCTTCTAAAGATGTTGAATGGTTTGGAGAAGAATTAGAAGAAGTTGAAGAAGTGTGTCGATCGCCCTTTTCCACGGTCAAAATCACGGTTTCCTCTGGTTTTCCACGGCCGTAATATCCTCTGGAATGGAGGTTGATTTTGGTCGTGGAATCCACGGTCGTGGAATACAGAGTATGACCGTGGATTCGAGTATTTTCAGCCTCATCGTGGAGTTTCTCAAACTCCACTTCATGCATCTCTTCTTGTGCTTCTAAGGCTTCAATTTCCTCTTTGCATTCTTCTTCTCCTCCTACATCGGTTAGACTCATAGTAATAACCTTTTGCAAGGGATCGTTAAAGAGAATCGCACTTACCTCCTCCCTAGATAAACCTTCTTCGTCTTGGACATTGTAAACATCCTCATCAAAGATTGGCTCCTTCACTAGAGTGGAAAGAACGAACTCTACTTTCTCTTCCCCAATGTCAAAAGCGAGTCTCCCATTCTTGCAATCGACCATGTAGCCGGAAGTTGCAAGAAACGGTCTTCCGAGTATGATCGGGACCGGACTATCTGCAGGAATGTCAAGTACGACAAAATCAATGGGGACAAAGAACTTGCCTAGCTTGACCGGGACGTCTTCTACAATGCCGACGGGACGAGTGATGGATCGATCCGCCATGTATAACGTCATCTTCACTGATTTAGGGTCGCCTAAACCGATTTTCCTGCACAATGCAAGTGGTATGATGCTCACACTTGCTCCTAAGTCACATAAAGCGTCATATGTGACCTCTCCCACTCCAATAGGAATACAAAATGACCCCGGATCTTTCAGCTTTGGGGGCATTTTCTCCTTCATAGTCTTGATGAGATCCGAAGAATCCGAACTCATCTTGACCTCTCCAAAATCTTCTAGCTTCCTCTTGTTAGAGAGGAGCTCCTTCAAGAACTTGCCATAAGCCGGCATACCTACAATAGCATCAATGAAAGGTATATTAATATGCAGTTTGCTCATGAGTTCTATGAACTTACCGAATTGCTTGTCTAGGCGCGCTCGCGCTCTAGATTGAGGGAACGGTAGGGGAGGTTTGAAAGCTGGAGGGGGAACATAGACGTCCTCCTTCTCCTTCCCCTTTTCTTTGCCTTTCTCTACGGGGACTTCAACAAACGTAGGCTGCGGATCGGTGGTAGTCACTCCGCTCCTAGTTGTAATCGCCATTACCCTTCCCTTAGGGTTGTCCTCCGTCTTTCCTGGAAGTTTCCCTTGATTTCTAGGAACTTCCTCTGCGTGGTTGAACATTTGATTTTCCAAAACCTTTTGAGCTTTGTCAACCTTGGAAATTTGATCATCAACCTTGATGATGCGGTTCTCCAACCCTTGAAGCTTTCCCAAGATCGTTTCTAACATGGGATCCGGCTTCTCCTTTCCCGTGTTGTTTCCTCCATTTGATGATTGCCCCTGGCTTTTCAAAGGAGTAGAAGAAGAAGAGGGTGGAGTTAGTGAATTGGAATTGGAAGGATAGGAGTTACCGGAATTTTGTTGATTGGAGCGCCAATTGTTGTTGTTCGAACCCCGATTGTTGTTCCAATTGTTGTTATTCCGGTTGTTGTTGTTTCCATTCCAATTGTTGTTCCGGTTATTGTTCCGGTTATTGTTGTTGCGGTTGGTGTTATCACCGCCGTTGTTGTTGCCCAAATAGCCAACATCCTTCTCTTGTTGTTTTGGGAAGTTGGTCTTGATAGCCTCCTTCAACTCTTTGATCTCATTGTTGAGGGAGAAAATCTGAGTTTGAGCTTCATGTGTGAGCTTCGCTCCTTGCTCCACACGATTTCCCTCCACTTTCCGGTGGGAATACTTCTCTATGACTCTTGCTTGCTTCTCAATGAAGTCCCAAGCGTCATCTTCTCTCATGTCCATGAACGTTCCGCATGAGAGGGATTGAAGGTTGAATTGCGTTCCCGCATCCAGCCCTTTGTAGTAAATTTCCAGCAAGGCAAGCTTGGATATGCCATGATGAGGGCAATCCAAGAGCAAATCCTGAAACCTTTCCCAAGATTGAAACAAACTTTCGTTAGGTCTCATAGAAAAAGCATTAATCTTACCTCTAAGTTCCGCCGTTTTGGAGGGCGGAAAGAACTTGGTGAGAAACTCTGCGGAGAGGTCTTCCCACGTCTCTAGTTTCCCACTAGGAAGAGCTTGGTACCAAGATAGCGCTTTCCCTTTCAAAGAGAAAAAGAAGGGTTTGAGCTTATAGTTGTTGGTAGTAGCGCTCTTTGGTCTCATTGTCTCCATCATACACTCAAAGTTTTGCAAGTGTTGGTGTGGAGATTCGGTGCTTGTACCGCCAAACTGGCTTTGGCGAACAAGAGTGATAACTTGAGGGTTGAAGCTAAACCCTTGTACATCTTCAGCATCAAAGTTCACACCTAAACGGCGTGGTTGTTGTGTTGGATCCATTCGTTGGCCAAGAGTTCTCGGCTCATTATCCACACGTTCGACTCTCGCATTCCTAGGTGGAATGCGACGGTTAGTAGCTCCTTGCTGATTGAAAGGATTTATATTGATCGTGGGATCAATCTCTTCCAAAGGAGGCATGGAAGAATCACTGTCATCGGTGGATGAGTGGTTTCTTCTTCTAGACCTTGTTCTCCTTCTCGAGGACTTCTTGCCCACCTTGTCCTCAAGATCGCTCATCTTTATCTTCATTTGGACGATCATGTCTTGTAGACCGTTAACTTGAGTTTGATGGCGATCCATCTCATCTTGGAGGAGAGTCTCATTCCATCGGAGTTGAGCTTCCTTCTCCGCCAACTTAGTTTGAAGATTGTGCTCGTTTTCTTCAGCCATCTTCCTTTCCTTGCGCTTTTGCCTCAAGGTTTTCTCTAGCTCTTGATCAAGAGGTAAGAGATCTTCTGTGTTCCTAGACCTGCGCATGCACTCAAAGAAAAATCAAATAACGAGAGCAAGCTCCCAAGCTTGACAACCGGCTACCGGATTCGGTCGAAGCCAAATCCCCGGCAACGGCGCCAAAAACTTGTTCGCCCCTAGAGGTGTGTGCAAATAAGCTTTAAATTTATAAAACTAGAATCAAGCAAGCGAACCCGCAGTGTACGGATCGACGTAGTTAAGCAAGAATTCCAGAGTATCGAACACAGGGATTTGGGTGGGAACGAACTCAATTACAGGTTGTCAAGCAAGTAAATATGAGAGTTTTGCAAATATTGGGAAAACAACAATCCTAAAGATCCAGGTATTCAACTGTGGCAATCGATTCAAGATATACTTAATGATGTAAAGACAGAGTTGAGATATGCAAAGGTATACTAATGTAAGATAATCGTACGGTGAAGTTCCAAAAACCTTTTGTGACTCACCTACAAGACACTCTCTATACAGGTTGTTGAGGCTCAATATAGAAAGATTCTAAAGGCGAGAATTAGTATCAAATACCCAAACTTATAACCTAAAGATCAAGACTAACTTAACCGATTGAGGCTGTTGAGGCTCACAATCGAGGTAGAGGTTGTTGAGGCTCACTACCACCTAGAAAAGACAAGTCTAAACTAAGCCAAAGCAAATCTTTAACTTTGGATTAAAGTAAAAGCAGGTTCGTAAACTTGAGGGAAATTACGGTTGGATCTTGAGATTCCACGGTCGTGGAACTCAAGAACAGCCCGTAATTTGGGGTTGTCGACGATATTTCTCTAACTCTCAGGGTCTAATCTGTTTGCGATCAATCTATCATCATCTAAGCCACAACTATCAACCCTTCACCTTAGAATTGTTAAGGGTTTTTAGCCAATAACAGTCATGTTGATTTCAATTCAAGAATTAAAAGATAAAAAGATGAAAACTTTCAAGAACTTTCAATGATCTTTAATTTAATCTCAAGGCCACAAAGAGAACAAGTAATGTCAAGAGATTCAAAGTATAACAAACAATCACCACCTTAGGAAAGAAGAGAAAACGGGATGTCAATCCGTTTTCCAAATCAAACCTAATCAAGAAGAGAGATCTTCTTGCAAAATCTTCCAAGAACTTCGATCTTCCGCAAATCCGGAGATCTCCACAGCAATCTCCACCTAAAGTGCGAGATTAGGGAATTCCAAAACACGAACTTCGATCTCTCCAAGAGACGTCAATTGCGGCGATTAGCAGTTCCTTGTGGATGGAAGGGATTCATGTTGATCGTGGGATCAATCTCTTCTAACGGTGGCATGGAAGAGTCACTATCATCAGCGGATGAGTGGCTTTTTCTTCTAGATCTTGATCTCTTTCTTGGGGACTTCTTGCTTACCTTATTCTCAAGGTCGCTCATCTTTATCCTCATTTGGAAGAGCATGTCTTGTAGACCGTTAACTTGAGATTGATGACGATACATCTCATCCTGGCGGAGAGTCTCATTCCATCGGAGTTGAGCTTCCTTTTCCGCAACTCCGTTTGAAGATCACGTTCGTTTTCTTCGGCCATCTTCTTTTCCTTGGGCTTTTGCCTTAAGGTTTTCTCTAGCTCTTGATCAAGAGGCAAGAGATCTTCGGTGTTCCTAGACCTGCACATGCACTCAAAGTAAAATCAAACAACGAGAGCAAGCTCCCAAGCTTGACAACCGGCTACCGGATTCGGCCGAAACCAAATCCCCGGCAACGGCGCCAAAAACTTGTTCGCCCCTAGAGGTGTGTGCAAATAAGCTTTAAATTTATAAAACTAGAATCAAGCAAGCGAACCCGCAGTGTACGGATCGACGTAGTTAAGCAAGAATTCCAGAGTATCGAACACAGGGATTTGGGTGGGAACGAACTCGATTGTAGGTTATCAAGCAAGTAAATATGAGAGTTTTGCAAATATTGGGAAAACAACAATCCTAAAGATCCAGGTATCCAGCTGTGGCAATTGATTCAAGATATACTTAATGATGTAAAGACAGAGTTGAGATATGCAAAGGTATACTAATGTAAGGTAATCGTACGGTGAAGTTCCAAAAACCTTTTGTGACTCACCTACAAGGCACTCTCTATACAGGTTGTTGAGGCTCAATATAGAAAGATTCTAAAGGCGAGAATTAGTATCAAATACCCAAACTTATAACCTAAAGATCAAGACTAACTTAACCGATTGAGGTTGTTGAGGCTCACAATCGAGGTAAAGGTTGTTGAGGCTCACTACCACCTAGAAAAGACAAGTCTAAACTAAGCTAAAGCAAATCTTTAACTTTGGATTAAAGTAAAAGCAGGTTCGTAAACTTGAGGGAAATTACGGTTGGATCTTGAGATTCCACGGTCGTGGAACTCAAGAACAGCCCGTAATTTGGGGTTATCGGCGATATTTCTCTAACTCTCAAGGTCTAATCTGTTTGTGATCAATCTATCATCATCTAAGCCACAACTATCAACCCTTCACCCTAGAATTGTTAAGGGTTTTTAGCCAATAACAGTCATGTTGATTTCAATTCAAGAATTAAAAGATAAAAAGATGAAAACTTTCAAGAACTTTCAACGATCTTTAATTTAATCTCAAAGTCACAAAGAGAACAAGTAACGTCAAAAGATTCAAAGTATAACAAACAATCACCACCTTAGGAAAGAAGAGAAAACGGGATGTCAATCCGTTTCCCAAATCAAACCTAATCAAGAAGAGAGATCTTCTTGCAAAACCTTCCAAGAACTTCGATCTTCCGCAAATCCGGAGATCTCCACAGCAATCTCCACCTAAAGTGCGAGATTAGGGAATTCCAAAACACGAACTTCGATCTCTCCAAGAGACGTCAATTGCTTCCCCGCAAAACTAACGAAGAGTCTTCGTTTGAACGTCGATGTGCGACGATCGTAAGCCGGCGTAAGCGAGGATCTAAGCGATGATGACTGAGGGTAAGCGAAGATGACGGAATCTCCTTTCTTCCGTCTTTTTATAATGCAGGGCAAAGTGTCGGCCCGGCCCAATCTTCAAAAGATCGTGGCTTCGAAGTGTGGCGAAAAGATTCGCCAAGATCACGGTCGTGGAAGTGTTCCACGACCGTAATTTAGAGCGTGGAAACAAATACGGTTTGCAACGTATGTTCCACGGCCGTGTAATCCCCTGGAATGAACACGAATTTCTGACTCCAAATCCACGGCCGTAATTCTGAACGTGGTTTGTGATACGACCGTATTTTAGGGCGTAATTTAGGGCAAGAACGTGATTCTTCCCTAAACTCGTGCATTCCTCAATCTAAGACTCCAAATTGCTTCCAAAAAGTGTCCTCGATCTATGGATATATCAACTCAACTCTCCTTTGCTCGATTCCGTTCGGAAATAGCTCCAAATCACCTATAATCAACATAGAACTAGTGTAGACATCCATATCGACAATATAGGTAATACTAGCTCACATATGCACAAAGATCAATCAAAGACTATCAATATGAATCAAATACGTTTAGAAAACGTCCCTCATCATGTCAACCTTGGAAATTTGATCATCAACCTTGATGATGCGGTTCTCCAACCCTTGAAGCTTTCCCAAGATCGTTTCTAACATGGGATCCGGCTTCTCCTTTCCCGTGTTGTTTCCTCCATTAGATGATTGCCCCTGGCTTTTCAAAGGAGTAGAAGAAGAAGAGGGTGGAGTTAGTGAATTGGAATTGGAAGGATAGGAGTTACCGGAATTTTGTTGATTGGAGCGCCAATTGTTGTTGTTTGAACCCCGATTGTTGTTCCAATTGTTGTTATTCCGGTTGTTGTTGTTTCCATTCCAATTGTTGTTCCGGTTATTGTTCCGGTTATTGTTGTTGCGGTTGGTGTTATCACCGCCGTTGTTGTTGCCCAAGTAGCCAACATCCTTCTCTTGTTGTTTTGGGAAGTTGGTCTTGATAGCCTCCTTCAACTCTTTGATCTCATTGTTGAGGGAGAAAATCTGATTTTGAGCTTCATGTGTGAGCTTCGCTCCTTGCTCCACACGATTTCCCTCCACTTTCCGGTGGGAATACTTCTCTATGACTCTTGCTTGCTTCTCAATGAAGTCCCAAGCGTCATCTTCTCTCATGTCCATGAACGTTCCGCATGAGAGGGATTGAAGGTTGAATTGCGTTCCCGCATCCAGCCCTTTGTAGTAAATTTCCAGCAAGGCAAGCTTGGATATGCCATGATGAGGGCAATCCAAGAGCAAATCCTGAAACCTTTCCCAAGATTGAAACAAACTTTCGTTAGGTCTCATAGAAAAAGCATTAATCTTACCTCTAAGTTCCGCCGTTTTGGAGGGCGGAAAGAACTTGGTGAGAAACTCTGCGGAGAGGTCTTCCCACGTCTCTAGTTTCCCACTAGGAAGAGCTTGGTACCAAGATAGCGCTTTCCCTTTCAAAGAGAAAAAGAAGGGTTTGAGCTTATAGTTGTTGGTAGTAGCGCTCTTTGGTCTCATTGTCTCCATCATACACTCAAAGTTTTGCAAGTGTTGGTGTGGAGATTCGGTGCTTGTACCGCCAAACTGGCTTTGGCGAACAAGAGTGATAACTTGAGGGTTGAAGCTAAACCCTTGTACATCTTCAGCATCAAAGTTCACACCTAAACGGCGTGGTTGTTGTGTTGGATCCATTCGTTGGCCAAGAGTTCTCGGCTCATTATCCACACGTTCGACTCTCGCATTCCTAGGTGGAATGCGACGGTTAGTAGCTCCTTGCTGATTGAAAGGATTTATATTGATCGTGGGATCAATCTCTTCCAAAGGAGGCATGGAAGAATCACTGTCATCGGTGGATGAGTGGTTTCTTCTTCTAGACCTTGTTCTCCTTCTCGAGGACTTCTTGCCCACCTTGTCCTCAAGATCGCTCATCTTTATCTTCATTTGGACGATCATGTCTTGTAGACCGTTAACTTGAGTTTGATGGCGATCCATCTCATCTTGGAGGAGAGTCTCATTCCATCGGAGTTGAGCTTCCTTCTCCGCCAACTTAGTTTGAAGATTGTGCTCGTTTTCTTCAGCCATCTTCCTTTCCTTGCGCTTTTGCCTCAAGGTTTTCTCTAGCTCTTGATCAAGAGGTAAGAGATCTTCTGTGTTCCTAGACCTGCGCATGCACTCAAAGAAAAATCAAATAACGAGAGCAAGCTCCCAAGCTTGACAACCGGCTACCGGATTCGGTCGAAGCCAAATCCCCGGCAACGGCGCCAAAAACTTGTTCGCCCCTAGAGGTGTGTGCAAATAAGCTTTAAATTTATAAAACTAGAATCAAGCAAGCGAACCCGCAGTGTACGGATCGACGTAGTTAAGCAAGAATTCCAGAGTATCGAACACAGGGATTTGGGTGGAACGAACTCGATTGCAGATTATCAAGCGGTAAATATGAGAGTTTTGCAGATATTGGGAAAACAACAATCCTAAAGATCCAGGTATCCAGCTGTGGCAATCGATTCAAGATATACTAATGATGTAAAGACAGAGTTAAGATATGCAAAGGTATACTAATGTAAGGTAATCGTACGGTTGAGGTTCCAAAAACCTTATGTAACTCACCCAAAAGACTCTTCCTATACAGGTTGATGAGGCTCAATATAGAAAGGTTCTAAGGACAAGGATTAGCATCAAATACCCAAACCCATAATCAAAAGATCAAGACTAACTTATCCGATTGAGGTTGTTGAGGCTCACAATCGAGGTAGAGGTTGTTGAGGCTTCACTACCACCTAGAAAAGACAAGTCTAAACTAAGCTAAAGCAAATCTTTAACTTTGGATCAAGGTAAAAGCAGGCTCGTAAACTTTAAGGGAATTACGGTTGGATCTTGAGATTCCACGGTCGTGGAACTCAAGAACAGCCCGTAATTTAGGGTTTTCGGCGACAATTCTCTAACTCTCAGGGTCTAATCTGTTTACGATCGATCTATCATCATCTAAGCCACAACTATCAACCCTTCACCTTAGAATTGTTAAGGGTTTTTAGCCAATAACAGTCATATTGATATTAATTCAAGATTTAAAAGATAAAAGATGGGAACTTTCAAGAACTATCAAAAATCTTCAATTGAATCTCAGAATCACAGCCAAGGACAAGTGTTTATCAAAAGATTCAAAACGGGATAAACAATCACAGCTTAGGGAAGAAAGGAAACGGGATGTCAATCCGATCCTAAATCAAACCTAAGCAAGAAGAGGAATCTTCTTGCAAAAATCCTCCAAGAACTTCAATCTTCCACACGAAGATCACAAACAGCGACTCTCCAATACGAACTTGGGAACTTCAATGAGATCTTCAAAATCACCTCCAAGAATGAGGGTTTGTGTGTTGCTAAGCTTGCGTTTTTGCCGCCAAACTTAGGGTTGAAAGGTCGTAAGCGAGGTGACGGAATCTTGCTTCATCCGTCCTTTTTATAATGCAGGGCAAATTGTCGGCCCGGCCCGATCTTCAAAAGATCATGGCTTCGAAACGTGGCGAAAGGATTCGCCAAGATCACGGTCGTGGAAGATTCCACGACCGTAATTTTGAGGCGTGGAAACAAACACGGATAGCTTCCACGGCCGTAATATCCCCTGGAATGAACATCGAATTCTGACTCACAATCCACGGCCGTAATTTAGGGTAGAACCGTGATTCTTGCCTTCATTCGTGCATTCCTCAATCTAATACTCCAAATTGCTTCCAAAAGGTGCCCTTGATCTATGGACATATCAACTCAACTCTTCTTTACTCGATTTCGTTCGGAAATAGCTCCAAATCACCTATAATCAACATAGAACTCGTGTAGACATCCATATCGACAATATAGGCAATACTAGCTCATATATGCATAAAGCTTAATCAAAGACTATCGATATGAATCAAATACGATTAGAAAACGTGCCTAAAATATCACAATATTTCATGCTAACAATACGCCGACGAGGACCGTTGGCAACCCGCCGATACCAAGGCTAGATTGATGTACCATCTAGCCTTGAAGATAGCTCACCGCGTTCTTTCGGAGTGTCTCTTTCCTAGGACGGAGACGCCCCAAAAGATCAAGACGGATGAGCTATTCTTGCTCTATTGTATGTTGTATGGACGCCGTGCAGATTGTGCTACTCTCTTGGCTGCTACGATGAGCAAGCTCAAGAACAAGTCGAAGGGGAACTTCGGATATGGTGGGATAGTTGATAACGCGATTTATTGCATAGTTTTAGGTGCACATTTAGGTAGAACTCTAGCTCAATCATGCATTATCTAGCACTAGTCCAATGCGTTTTGCACTCAAAACATGTATTTTGTCGAGATAGACGTCTACACGGACTTGTGTGCGTTTTGTAGGTATTTCGGGAAATTTCGAGCCCAAACGACGCGTTTGAAGGTCGCTAAATTAGAGGACACGTTTCCAAACTCATTAGAACGCAAGACAAGGGCTGAGAAGGACTAAAAGAACCTTACCAACACAGACCACGTACAAACCACATCCTATTGATCCAAAACAAAGTTTCTGTTAGAAATAACGGGTTCCTGAAGAACCACGGCCGTGGAAATGACCGTGGATTTTGCCAGATTCTCGTGACAGCTGTGCCACGACTCTCATGGCCAGCTCATGAAGAAATTGGTTATAAAAGTGGTCCTTGATAGTTGTTAGGGGCAGCTGGGAATTGGGGTAGTTTTGGGGAGCAACTCACACATTCTCTATTGCTTCACAAAATATATTCCAAGAGAAAGAAGGATTTTTCTAGGAAGGAAAGTGCAAGAAGAAGAAGAAAGGAGCCATTGCCATTGAAGAGGAGAGGAGAAGACACACTTAGCTCTTGTATTTTCGGATTTGTTTCTAGAAGTTTTTGAACTCTTGAACCTTCCTTTGGAAGGATTGTAAGTCGTTCTCATTTCATCTTCAGATTTGGATGTGTTTGAAGTTCATTTTGTTCATCTTTTTCTCTCATTTTCTTGCAATGGAGGTTATGAATCTATGCTTGTTTGCTTTGATTTCTAATATGAAGCTTGTAGGCTAGATTGATGTGATTCTAGGGTAAGGAAAGGAAGGTTATGGCTAGATCTATGATAGGATGAACTTAGAATTACCTTTGGATGATTTTTGTTTATGAACGTAGCTACTGTTAGGAATCACGGGTAGTTCTTGAAGAACCACGGTCGTGGTTTCTGTAGAACGAACCGTGGTTTTTCCTGGTTCGAAGGATCTTACCTTAGGTTCATAAAATTGTTGAAACCCTAAGTTTTTGCTGAGTTTAACCTACTCTAGGGAGTCCTAGTGTAGCGACTAAGTGTTAGGAGAGACTTACCCGGTAATCCTTGCCCTTAGAATCTAAAATAGCAAAACCTTAGGTAATGGTGAGCCTAATAAGCCGCTATTGGATTAAATGTGCTAGGATAGTTGATTAGGACTTCCCTTTCCGAGACTTACCCGGTGAGGATAGGTTAGATCCCTAATTAAACAATCCGGTTCGTGTTAAATTCCTACCCTTAGGTTCTTAGAGACTTAACCGGTAATGAGACCTTAGGTGAGGTTTAGTTGGATCATGAGACTTACCCGGTAATTGATCCCATTTTAGGAACACTTAATCCCAACATATCATAATCAATCCAAAGAATGAATAGATAACTTGAGTTTTATGCCATAACCGGAATTTCCAACCCCTAGAATCCGTTTTCCCTTTCTCTTGATCAACATCTTGTTCAATTTGTTTATTTGTGCCAATTTTCCGACTTAGTTTGATTGATTGTTTGCATACATTTGATCTTTGAAGTGATCATCCAAAAACAACCAAAACAATTGAGATTTTCTTCCTTTATTTGCATCCTTTTCTTTAGACTTAGATCTTGCTAAATTCAATCACGACTTAATTCGATTTCACCTTAGTCTTTGCGTTCGACCTTGGAATATTTATCTTGCTACATACGTCCCGTACACTGCGGGTGCGCTAGAAGTAGGATAATTATAACGAGTATAAATTTAAGGCTTATTGCGTACACACCTTTTTAGCGTAACAAGTTTTTGGCGCCGTTGCCGGGGAGTAGGTCTAGATTGAGTCTATTTTGTGATTGATTCTAGTGTAGATCTTTCTTGTTTCTTTTGATCTCTTTTTGGTTTGTGTCTTTGCTTTTCAGGACATCTATTTCTCTTTAGGTGTATGCGAAGATCTCGTGGCAAGGATCTAGCTCCATTCGATCCCGAACCGGAGAAAACCCTTCGATCTAGATCTAAGAACATCCGAAAAGAGAGAGAGATGGCCGGTAGAAATCTTCAAGCTGAATTGGATGAAGCCTTAGAGCAAATAAGGCTAAGAGATGAACTCTTGGAGGAAGAAAGAAGACTTGCCAATGAGAGGCAAGAGGAAACTAGAAGGGAGATTGAAGAGATTAGGCAAGCTCTTGTCCAAGGAGAGCTTAATCGC
Source organism: Fagopyrum esculentum (assembly GCA_033239045.1). Classification (NCBI taxonomy): domain Eukaryota; kingdom Viridiplantae; phylum Streptophyta; class Magnoliopsida; order Caryophyllales; family Polygonaceae; genus Fagopyrum; species Fagopyrum esculentum. Next base: position 133,258,965 of record BSUD01000001.1, on the reverse strand, counting down.
CGACAACCTCCACCACCTCCACCACAACCGCAGCCGGCGGCCAATGTTAGGGTTGTACCTATTGCTATTGAGGAGCCACAAACCCTAGGGAGACGCATGGATCCGGCACAAAGAGCACACCGACCGGGTGTGAATCTAGGAGATCCCGCAACCCACAACTATGAGCTCCGCCCTCAAGTTCTACAAATGATCCGGCACAATCAATTTGAAGGGATGGAAGGAGAGTCTCCTCATCAACACTTGATGAATTATGAGATCTTGATGGAGACTCTTAGACCACCAAGATTGGAGAGCAACAACCATAAGCTAAGGGCCTTTTCCTTCTCTCTTAAGGACAAAGCCTTGGCTTGGTATCAATCTATTCCACAAGGGAGAGTTGGTACTTGGGAGGAGATGACAACCGAGTTCTTAACCAAGTTCTTCCCACCTTCCAAGACCACCGAGTTAAGGGGCAAGATCAATGCCTTTGTGATGAGGGATAGAGAAAGTTTGTTCAAGTCTTGGGAGAGATTTAAGGACCTTCTCCTAGATTGTCCGCACCATGGCATACCAAAGATTGAGCTATTGGAAATCTACTTCAAGGGGCTTGATGAAGATAGCCAATTCAAGCTTCAATCACTTTCCGGTGGGACCTTTATGGAGAAGCATGTGGATGATGCTTGGGAGTTTGTGGAGAAGCAAGCTCTAGTGATTGAGAAGTACTCTCATAGGAAGAGTGAGGGAAGAAAGGCGGGAGCATATGAGGTGAGTGAAGTCACCATGAGCAATTTCAAGCTTGACGCCATCAACAACGAGTTGAAATCCCTAAGAGAGTTGTGCACTACCACCTTGAAGAGCCAAGCAACTCTTCAAGCACCTCCACGAGCCAACTTGTCTTCCAAGGAGGAAGATGTGAATTACATGGGAAGGGGCAACTTCAACAACTACCAAGGCCCAAGGAACTTCAACAACAACCGGCAATTCAACAATTACCGGCCAAACCACAACCATCCCGGATTTTCTTACTCCAATCCGGATGGAGCCTTGAACCCTCCCGCTTCCACAAACACAACTCCACCACAAAGAGCTTCACAAGAACCTCCACCCGGTTTTACTCAACCTTCAAAGGATAGAACCGAAGTCATGTTTGAACAATTGCTAGGAAGATTGAGTGGACTTGAGAGCACCGTTACTTCAATTTCTAAGGCTCAAAAGGTCTTGGAAGCACAAGTCTTTCAAAAGGCGGGTGAGGCACATAGAGACCCGGGAAAGCTTCCCGGAAGAACCGAAGACAACCCAAGAGGCCAAGTTTTGGCTATCACAACAAGGAGTGGGTTGAGTATGAAGGATCCTTTGCCCAAGGACCAAGCTAAGGGGAGTCAAGTAGTGGTAGAAGAGGGAAGAAAGCAAGATAATGGAGGCAAGAGCAAGGATGTAGAGCCAACCTATGTGGCACCGCCTCCATACAAACCACCACTACCGTTCCCACAATCAAGAGCAAGAGCTCGTTTGGACAATCACTTTGGTAAGTTCCTTGAACTAATGTCCAAGTTACATATTAACATTCCGTTCATGGATGCCATCTTAGGAATGCCGGCATACGGGAAGTTCTTGAAGGAAATACTCTCCAACAAAAGGAAGTTGGAGGAGTATGGGGAGATTAGGATGACCAAGAGATCCTCAGAGTTAATCCAAACAATGAAGGAGGCAATGCCTCCCAAGCTAAGGGATCCGGGCTCTTTTTGTGTTCCGATTGGAGTAGGAGACGTGAAGTACGAAGCCCTTTGTGATCTTGGGGCAAGTGTAAGCATCATACCGCTTGCACTTAGTAACAAGGTCGGGCTAGGAGAGCCAAAACCGGTCAAGATGACCCTCTATATGGCGGACCGTTCTATCACCCACCCGGTTGGGATTCTTGAGGACATTCCGGTGCAATTGGGAGGATTCTATGTGCCTATCGACTTTGTAGTGTTGGACATTCCGGCGGATTACCCGGTTCCCATCATCCTAGGAAGACCTTTCCTAGCTACATCCGGATGTTTAGTGGATTGCAAGAACGGGACTCTCTCCTTCAACATTGGAGAGGAGAACATCAAGTTCAAGCTGTCCATAATGATGAAAGGGCCAACCCTTGATGAAGATATCTTCAACATAGTCGAGCAAGAAGAATCTAGAGAAATGGTGAGCTCGATTTTGATCAAGGATCCCTTGGAAAAGGTTCTCACCTTGAGTATGATGGAGGAAGACGTTGAGGGAAATTGCAATGAAGAGATCAAAGCCTTGGAGGCATTGGAAGAGGAGCCAAGAGTTGGATTTGAGAGCCATGAAGAAATTGTGAACAACTGCAAGTTCCACGGCCGGGATTTAGGAACCACGGCCGTCAAACTCTCTGGACAACTCCGAGAAACAAGCCTGGAAGGAACCACGGTCGTGGAAGATGAGCAACCCGTGATTCCAACCGTGGTTTCCCCTGAATCAACTCTCGATGATGATCAAGCTTCTAGGAGCCAAGGGGAGTCTTCATTTGCTTTGGATTCATCTCATCCAATCTTATTTGGGTCGTCTTCAACCGAAAAAGGTCCTCCCTCACTTGAACTCAAACCCCTCCCCTCTCATTTAAAGTATGCATTCCTTGGTGATAATTCTACATATCCGGTGATTGTTAATGCATGCTTGAGTGATGATGAACTTGCTAAATTGCTGCATGAACTAAGATTGCATAGGAAGGCCATTGGTTATACTATTGATGATTTGGTTGGCATTAAGCCATCTTTGTGCATGCATAAAATAATGATGGAAGATAACCACAAACCCTCTATTGAACATCAAAGGAGATTGAATCCTATAATGAAAGAGGTGGTCAAAAAGGAAATCATTAAGTTGCTAGATGCGGGAATTATCTACCCTATCTCGGATAGTAAGTGGGTTAGCCCCGTTCATGTAGTACCTAAGAAGGGTGGAATGACGGTAGTAACTAATGAGAACAATGAACTAATACCAACTAGGACGGTCACGGGATGGAGAATGTGTATAGATTATAGGAAATTGAACATGGCCTCTAGGAAAGATCACTTTCCCCTCCCCTTCATTGACCAAATGCTAGAAAGATTAGCTCAACACTCTCACTTTTGCTATCTAGATGGGTATAGTGGATTCTTCCAAATCCCTATCCACCCCGATGACCAAGAGAAAACAACTTTTACATGTCCATGGGGTACCTTTGCATATAGGAGAATGCCATTTGGGTTGTGTAATGCACCCGCCACCTTCCAAAGGTGTATGATGGCTATCTTTTCGGAATACATAGAAAATATCATGGAGGTGTTCATGGATGATTTCTCTGTTTATGGTTCTTCTTTTGATGATTGCTTGGCTAACTTGTCATTAGTATTGCAAAGATGTGAGGAGACAAATCTTGTCTTAAATTGGGAGAAATGCCACTTCATGGTAAGTGAAGGGATTGTGTTAGGACACTTGGTGTCTAACCGTGGCATTGAGGTTGATAGGGCTAAGATTGAAACGATAGAGAAGTTGCCACCACCTACCTCGGTGAAGGGGGTAAGGAGTTTCTTAGGGCATGCCGGTTTTTACCGGAGGTTCATCCAAGATTTCTCTAAAATTTCTAAGCCTCTCACTAACCTACTAATGAAAGATGTTGATTTTGTCTTTTCCAAAGATTGTCTTGAAGCGTTTTGTAGGTTGAAGAACGCCTTGATCTCCGCACCTATCATGCAACCTCCGGATTGGAGTCTACCATTTGAGATCATGTGCGATGCAAGTGATGTGGCCGTTGGGGCCGTTTTGGGGCAAAGGAAAGAAGGGCGCACTCATGCTATTTACTATGCTAGCAAGACGCTAGATGATGCCCAACTCAATTATGCTACCACCGAGAAGGAGTTGTTAGCGGTAGTGTATGCATTTGAGAAATTCCGCTCGTACCTTGTTGGAGCGAAGGTCATAGTTTACACGGATCACGCGGCGATCCGTTATCTACTTACAAAGAAGGATGCCAAGCCAAGGTTGATTCGGTGGATCCTTCTTCTTCAAGAGTTTGATTTGGAGATAAGAGATAAGAAGGGATCCGAGAACTCGGTGGCGGATCACCTTAGTAGACTCCCACCATTAGAGCTTGGGAAAGACAACATCCCGATAGATGACTCGTTCCGGGATGAACAATTGCAAATGGTGGAGGAATGCTTATTCCAAGTGGCTAGGGGAAGTGAGCCATGGTATGCCGACATTGTGAATTACTTGGTGTGTGAGGAAGTGCCTCCCGGATTATCATATTCGCAAAGGAAGAAGTTCTTCAACGATGTAAGGCATTACAATTGGAGCGAGCCACTTCTATTCAAGAGAGGCCCGGATGGGGTGACTCATAAAGTGGCAACACCCTATCACCCTCAAACTAGTGGCCAAGTGGAGATCTCCAACCGTGAGATCAAGGCCATACTCGAGAAGACGGTGTCTAGGACAAGGAAGGATTGGGCTATGAAGCTCAATGACGCACTATGGGCATATAGAACCGCCTTCAAGACACCTATTGGCACCACTCCCTACAAATTGGTCTATGGCAAGTCTTGCCATCTTCCGGTGGAAATGGAGCATAGAGCTTATTGGGCCATTAAGTGGCTAAATTTTGACCTCAAGGAGGCGGGAGAGAAGAGATTGCTTGATATCAATGCCCTTGAGGAGCTCCGGTTGGAAGCTTATGAGAATGCCCGGATTTACAAGGAGAGAACCAAAAGGTGGCATGACAAGAGGATCATTCCAAAGGAGTTGAGTGAAGGAGATCTTGTCCTTCTCTTCAACTCGAGGCTAAGGCTCTTTCCCGGAAAGCTCAAATCAAGATGGACCGGGCCATATGTGGTAAAGAAGATCTTTCCCCATGGAGCTATTGAGATAGGAGGGGAGCATTGTGGAGATTTCAAAGTGAATGGGCATCGCTTGAAGAAGTACATTCCGGGAGCCCCAATAGACATGATTGCCCCGCTTCACCTTGCATAAACGCTCCCGAGTTTGGTCAAGCTAATGACCTTAAAGAAGCGCTTGGTGGGAGGCAACCCATCGGTAACATTTTTCCTTCATTTTAGCTTAGATTTTTCTGTTTTTGTGTGCTTTGTGTGTTTTGTCTATTTTATGTGTGCTAGAACATTAGTGGCATTGGAAGCCTTTCTTGGAATTGATGATGATGAAACCCTCACCAATTATGGGTGGAGCGGACGCGGAACTTGGACGGCTAGCGGTGCCTAGCGCGGGTTTCAAAGCTTGAAGGATGCTTAGAGCTCCCTACCATGGTTGAAAGGATCATCCAACATCAATCCTCTTGAGAATTCCCAAATACCGAAGGAAACCATTTTACATTGTGAGAACCTTCTTTCACTCTCTTTACTTGAATACCACATTGGGGACAATGTGTTTCTAAGTATGGGGTGGGGTTTGCATGATCCTTTGCATGATGAGCATCTAGGATAGTTTAATATTTGCACATATCTTGCATTGTACATACTTAAAGCGAAAATTCCATAAAAATCAGAAAATTTAAAATTTTTTTGTGCTTTCTAGGCTTGGATATGATCCTAATGATGAAAACTTGTCTTGTGATTGGCTATGAATGGCCTTATGTGTTGAATTGATAAATGCATATGTGGACTTGAACTACTTCTCTTGAATTCCATGAACGACTTGAGAGCATGGTGATTGCCTAGAATGGATTGAGTATTGAAAGTCGAAATTACATGATAGTTCTTGCATACCATCTAGGAATGAATAAGGCATTTCATCTTTCTCTACTTCTCATCTTGATCATGATTGCTTAAGCACCTCAATTGATATAAAATTTGACCTCCTTTTAAACCCATCCGGGAATAGGAGCATGCTAGTATGTTTGAATGTGTAAAAAGCAAGTGCGGGGTGAAGATGTAATGAAAGGAATGTCGTGAATGGAATGCTGAAATTATTGTGGAAGTGTAGCCAAAATAGGTTTGGGGGCGTTGGTTTAAATGACAAGTAACTCGGTACACTTCACATAATCGGGTGTTGGTGCCTTGCCAAAGTCAAATAAGCCAATAGCCCTAACGAGCTTTGGTATGTGTGCCCGGTGTGGATGCACCTCGAAAAAGAGAAAAAGCCCGATGACGGCTAATCACCGAGGTTTCGGCTATTGTACACCAATGCCATTGTCTCAAAAATGAGTTAAAGAAAAGGAAAAGAAAGCAAGATAGGGAAAAATATGCACTTGGGGGAAGTTGATCGAGGACAAGGAGTGAAGTTAGTTCCATTCCCGGATTAGCATCACATACCTAGAAAAATTCCCCTCCCCAATTGAAACGTTTCTTAGCCTTCTATGTCACAAGCCCTTATGACCTACTTGCATGTTTGTAAGACTTAATAATCTAGATTGGATAAACTCTTGATCTTCTTGACATCTCCGTCCTCCCAACTCATGCATGTTTTTGAGTTAAGTACAATTGTCTTTCCATGACTTTATTGTTTGATACGTAATTGCTTATTCAATTGCCATTGATCATGACTATGAAGGTGATCCAATAGTAGAAGCACAAAACCAAAAAAGATTTTGCTATTTTTCTGCATACATAAATCATGTCATCTCGTAGTCTATAGTTGGAAATTTGCTCGGGGACGAGCAAATCTTAAGTATGGGGTATTTTGATAACGCGATTTATTGCATAGTTTTAGGTGCACATTTAGGTAGAACTCTAGCTCAATCATGCATTATCTAGCACTAGTCCAATGCGTTTTGCACTCAAAACATGTATTTTGTCGAGATAGACGTCTACACGGACTTGTGTGCGTTTTGTAGGTATTTCGGGAAATTTCGAGCCCAAACGACGCGTTTGAAGGTCGCTAAATTAGAGGACACGTTTCCAAACTCATTAGAACGCAAGGCAAGGGCTGAGAAGGACTAAAAGAACCTTACCAACACAGACCACGCACCAAACCACAGCCTATTGATCCAAAACAAAGTTTCTGTTAGAAATCACGGGTTCCTGAAGAACCACGGCCGTGGAAATGACCGTGGATTTTGCCAGATTCTCGTGACAGCTGTGCCACGACTCTCATGGCCAGCTCATGAAGAAATTGGTTATAAAAGTGGTCCTTGATAGTTGTTAGAAGCAGCTGGGAATTGGGGTAGTTTTGGGGAGCAGCTCACACATTCTCTATTGCTTCACAAAATATATTCCAAGAAAAAGAAGGATTTTTCTAGGAAGGGAAGTGCAAGAAGAAGAAGAAAGGAGCCATTGCCATTGAAGAGGAGAGGAGAAGACACACTTAGCTCTTGTATTTTCGGATTTGTTTCTAGAAGTTTTTGAACTCTTGAACCTTCCTTTGGAAGGATTGTAAGTCGTTCTCATTTCATCTTCAGATTTGGATGTGTTTGAAGTTCATTTTGTTCATCTTTTTCTCTCATTTTCTTGCAATGGAGGTTATGAATCTATGCTTGTTTGCCTTGATTTCTAATATGAATGTTGTAGGCTAGATTGATGTGATTCTAGGGTAAGGAAAGGAAGGTTATGGCTAGATCTATGATAGGATGAACTTAGAATTACCTTTGGATGATTTTTGTTTATGAACGTAGCTACTGTTAGGAATCACGGGTAGTTCTTGAAGAACCACGGTCGTGGTTTCTGTAGAACGAACCGTGGTTTTTCCTGGTTCGAAGGATCTTACCTTAGGTTCATAAAATTGTTGAAACCCTAAGTTTTTGCTGAGTTTAACCTACTCTAGGGAGTCCTAGTGTAGCGACTAAGTGTTAGGAGAGACTTACCCGGTAATCCTTGCCCTTAGAATCTAAAATAGCAAAACCTTAGGTAATGGTGAGCCTAATAAGCCGCTATTGGATTAAATGTGCTAGGATAGTTGATTAGGACTTCCCTTTCCGAGACTTACCCGGTGAGGATAGGTTAGATCCCTAATTAAACAATCCGGTTTGTGTTAAATTCCTACCCTTAGGTTCTTAGAGACTTAACCGGTAATGAGACCTTAGGTGAGGTTTAGTTGGATCATGAGACTTACCCGGTAATTGATCCCATTTTAGGAACACTTAATCCCAACATATCATAATCAATCCAAAGAATGAATAGATAACTTGAGTTTTATGCCATAACCGGAATTTCCAACCCCTAGAATCCGTTTTCCCTTTCTCTTGATCAACATCTTGTTCGATTTGTTTATTTGTGCCAATTTTCCGACTTAGTTTGTGTTGCTTGATTGTGTTCACATACTTGTGATCTTTGAAGTGATCATCCAAAAACAACCAAAACAATTGAGATTTTCTTCCTTTATTTGCATCCTTTTCTTTAGACTTAGATCTTGCTAAATTCAATCACAACTTAATTCGATTTCACCTTAGTCTTTGCGTTCGACCTTGGAATATTTATCTTGCTACATACGTCCCGTACACTGCGGGTGCGCTAGAAGTAGGATAATTATAACGAGTATAAATTTAAGGCTTATTGCGTACACACCTTTTTAGCGTAACAAGTTTTTGGCGCCGTTGCCGGGGACTAGGTCTAGATTGAGTCTATTTTGTGATTGATTCTAGTGTAGATCTTTCTTGTTTCTTTTGATCTCTTTTTGGTTTGTGTCTTTGCTTTTCAGGACATCTATTTCTCTTTAGGTGTATGCGAAGATCTCGTGGCAAGGATCTAGCTCCATTCGATCCCGAACCGGAGAAAACCCTTCGATCTAGATCTAAGAACATCCGAAAAGAGAGAGAGATGGCCGGTAGAAATCTTCAAGCTGAATTGGATGAAGCCTTAGAGCAAATAAGGCTAAGAGATGAACTCTTGGAGGAAGAAAGGAGACTTGCCAATGAGAGGCAAGAGGAAACTAGAAGGGAGATTGAAGAGATTAGGCAAGCTCTTGTTCAAGGAGAGCTTAATCGCCGACAACCTCCACCACCTCCACCACAACCGCAGCCGGCGGCCAATGTTAGGGTTGTACCCATTGCTATTGAGGAGCCACAAACCCTAGGGAGACGTATGGATCCGGCACAAAGAGCACACCGACCGGGTGTGAATCTAGGAGATCCCGCAACCCACAACTATGAGCTCCGCCCTCAAGTTCTACAAATGATCCGGCACAATCAATTTGGAGGGATGGAAGGAGAGTCTCCTCATCAACACTTGATGAATTATGAGATCTTGATGGAGACTCTTAGACCACCAAGATTGGAGAGCAACAACCATAAGCTAAGGGCCTTTTCCTTCTCTCTCAAGGACAAAGCCTTGGCTTGGTATCAATCTATTCCACAAGGGAGAGTTGGTACTTGGGAAGAGATGACAACCGAGTTCTTAACCAAGTTCTTCCCACCTTCCAAGACCACCGAGTTAAGGGGCAAGATCAATGCCTTTGTGATGAGGGATAGAGAAAGTTTGTTCAAGTCTTGGGAGAGATTTAAGGACCTTCTCCTAGATTGTCCGCACCATGGCATACCAAAGATTGAGCTATTGGAAATCTACTTCAAGGGGCTTGATGAAGATAGCCAATTCAAGCTTCAATCACTTTCCGGTGGGACCTTTATGGAGAAGCATGTGGATGATGCTTGGGAGTTTGTGGAGAAGCAAGCTCTAGTGATTGAGAAGTACTCTCATAGGAAGAGTGAGGGAAGAAAGGCGGGAGCATATGAGGTGAGTGAAGTCACCATGAGCAATTTCAAGCTTGACGCCATCAACAACGAGTTGAAATCCTTAAGAGAGTTGTGCACTACCACCTTGAAGAGCCAAGCAACTCCTCAAGCACCTCCACGAGCCAACTTGTCTTCCAAGGAGGAAGATGTGAATTATATGGGAAGGGGCAACTTCAACAATTACCAAGGCCCAAGAAATTTCAACAACAACCGGCAATTCAACAATTACCGGCCAAACCACAACCATCCCGGATTTTCTTACTCTAATCCGGATGGAGCCTTGAACCCTCCCGCCTCCACAAGCACAACTCCACCACAAAGAGCTTCACAAGAACCTCCACCCGGTTTTACTCAACCTTCAAAGGATAGAACCGAAGTCATGTTTGAACAATTGCTAGGAAGATTGAGTGGACTTGAGAGCACCGTTACTTCAATTTCTAAGGCTCAAAAGGTCTTGGAAGCACAAGTCTTTCAAAAGGCGGGTGAGGCACATAGAGACCCGGGAAAGCTTCCCGGAAGAACCGAAGACAACCCAAGAGGCCAAGTTTTGGCTATCACAACAAGGAGTGGGTTGAGTATGAAGGATCCTTTGCCCAAGGACCAAGCTAAGGGGAGTCAAGTAGTGGTAGAAGAGGGAAGAAAGCAAGATAATGGAGGCAAGAGCAAGGATGTAGAGCCAACCTATGTGGCACCGCCTCCATACAAACCACCACTACCGTTCCCACAATCAAGAGCAAGAGCTCGTTTGGACAATCACTTTGGTAAGTTCCTTGAACTAATGTCCAAGTTACATATTAACATTCCGTTCATGGATGCCATCTTAGGAATGCCGGCATACGGGAAGTTCTTGAAGGAAATACTCTCCAACAAAAGGAAGTTGGAGGAGTATGGGGAGATTAGGATGACCAAGAGATCCTCGGAGTTAATCCAAACAATGAAGGAGGCAATGCCTCCCAAGCTAAGGGATCCGGGCTCTTTTTGTGTTCCGATTGGAGTAGGAGACGTGAAGTACGAAGCCCTTTGTGATCTTGGGGCAAGTGTAAGCATCATACCGCTTGCACTTAGTAACAAGGTCGGGCTAGGAGAGCCAAAACCGGTCAAGATGACCCTCTATATGGCGGACCGTTCTATCACCCACCCGGTTGGGATTCTTGAGGACATTCCGGTGCAATTGGGAGGATTCTATGTGCCTATCGACTTTGTAGTGTTGGACATTCCGGCGGATTGCCCGGTTCCCATCATCCTAGGAAGACCTTTCCTAGCTACATCCGGATGTTTAGTGGATTGCAAGAACGGGACTCTCTCCTTCAACATTGGAGAGGAGAACATCAAGTTCAAGCTGTCCACAATGATGAAAGGGCCAACCCTTGATGAAGATATCTTCAACATAGTCGAGCAAGAAGAATCTAGAGAAATGGTGAGCTCGATTTTGATCAAGGATCCCTTGGAAAAGGTTCTCACCTTGAGTATGATGGAGGAAGACGTTGAGGGAAATTGCAATGAAGAGATCAAAGCCTTGGAGGCATTGGAAGAGGAGCCAAGAGTTGGATTTGAGAGCCATGAAGAAATTGTGAACAACTGCAAGTTCCACGGCCGGGATTTAGGAACCACGGCCGTCAAACTCTCTGGACAACTCCGAGAAACAAGCCTGGAAGGAACCACGGTCGTGGAAGATGAGCAACCCGTGATTCCAACCGTGGTTTCCCCTGAATCAACTCTCGATGATGATCAAGCTTCTAGGAGCCGAGGGGAGTCTTCATTTGCTTTGGATTCATCTCATCCAATCTTATTTGGGTCGTCTTCAACCGAAAAAGGTCCTCCCTCACTTGAACTCAAACCCCTCCCCTCTCATTTAAAGTATGCATTCCTTGGTGATAATTCTACATATCCGGTGATTGTTAATGCATGCTTGAGTGATGATGAACTTGCTAAATTGCTGCATGAACTAAGATTGCATAGGAAGGCCATTGGTTATACTATTGATGATTTGGTTGGCATTAAGCCATCTTTGTGCATGCATAAAATAATGATGGAAGATAACCACAAACCCTCTATTGAACATCAAAGGAGATTAAATCCTATAATGAAAGAGGTGGTCAAAAAGGAAATCATTAAGTTGCTAGATGCGGGAATTATCTACCCTATCTCGGATAGTAAGTGGGTTAGCCCCGTTCATGTAGTACCTAAGAAGGGTGGAATGACGGTAGTAACTAATGAGAACAATGAACTAATACCAACTAGGACGGTCACGGGATGGAGAATGTGTATAGATTATAGGAAATTGAACATGGCCTCTAGGAAAGATCACTTTCCCCTCCCCTTCATTGACCAAATGCTAGAAAGATTAGCTCAACACTCTCACTTTTGCTATCTAGATGGGTATAGTGGATTCTTCCAAATCCCTATCCACCCGATGACCAAGAGAAAACGACTTTTACATGTCCATGGGGTACCTTTGCATATAGGAGAATGCCGTTTGGGTTGTGTAATGCACCCGCCACCTTTCAAAGGTGTATGATGGCTATCTTTTCGGAATACATAGAAAATATCATGGAGGTGTTCATGGATGATTTCTCTGTTTATGGTTCTTCTTTTGATGATTGCTTGGCTAACTTGTCATTAGTATTGCAAAGAGGTGAGGAGACAAATCTTGTCTTGAATTGGGAAAAATGCCACTTCATGGTAAGTGAAGGGATTGTGTTAGGACACTTGGTGTCTAACCGTGGCATTGAGGTTGATAGGGCTAAGATTGAAACGATAGAGAAGTTGCCACCACCTACCTCGGTGAAGGGGGTAAGGAGTTTCTTAGGGCATGCCGGTTTTTACCGGAGGTTCATCCAAGATTTCTCTAAAATTTCTAAGCCTCTCACTAACCTACTAATGAAAGATGTTGATTTTGTGTTTTCCAAAGATTGTCTTGAAGCGTTTTGTAGGTTGAAGAACACCTTGATCTCCGCACCTATCATGCAACCTCCGGATTGGAGTTTACCGTTTGAGATCATGTGCGATGCAAGTGATGTGGCCGTTGGGGCCGTTTTGGGGCAAAGGAAAGAAGGGCGCACTCATGCTATTTACTATGCTAGCAAGACGCTAGATGATGCCCAACTCAATTATGCTACTACCGAGAAGGAGTTGTTAGCGGTAGTGTATGCATTTGAGAAGTTCCGCTCGTACCTTGTTGGAGCGAAAGTCATAGTTTACACGGATCATGCGGCGATCCGTTATCTACTTACAAAGAAGGACGCCAAGCCAAGGTTGATTCGGTGGATCCTTCTTCTTCAAGAGTTTGATTTGGAGATAAGAGATAAGAAGGGATCCGAGAACTCGGTGGCGGATCACCTTAGTAGACTCCCACCATTGGAGCTTGGGAAAGACAACATCCCGATAGATGATTCGTTCCGGGATGAACAATTGCAAATGGTGGAGGAATGCTTATTCCAAGTGGCTAAGGGAAGTGAGCCATGGTATGCCGACATTGTGAATTACTTGGTGTGTGAAGAAGTGCCTCCCGGATTATCATATTCGCAAAGGAAAAAGTTCTTCAACGATGTAAGGCATTACTATTGGAGCGAGCCACTTCTATTCAAGAGAGGCCCGGATGGGGTGCTTAGGAGGTGCATACCCAAAGACGAAATGGAAAGTGTGATCCGGCATTGTCACTCCTTGCCATGTGGAGGCCATGCTAGCTCACACAAAACGTGTGCAAAGGTATTGCAATCCGGTTTTTATTGGCCTAACTTGTTTAGAGATGTGCAAGGTTTTGTAGCGGCATGTGATGCTTGCCAAAGAACGGGGAACATCTCAAGGAGGAATGAAATGCCCTTGAACAACATCCAAGAAGTTGAGATTTTTGATGTGTGGGGTGTAGACTTCATGGGACCATTCCCTTCTTCATGTGGCAATCTATTCATCCTATTGGCGGTGGACTATGTGTCAAGATGGGTAGAGGCAATCACCTCTCCTACAAATGATGCCAAGGTGGTGGTGCGGTTCTTCAACCGAGTGATCTTCCCTAGGTTTGGAACACCAAGGGTGATCATTAGTGATGGAGGGAAGTACTTCACAAATAGGAATTTTGGAGCACTTTTGGCCAAGTATGGGGTGACTCACAAGGTGGCAACACCCTATCACCCTCAAACTAGTGGCCAAGTGGAGATCTCCAACCGTGAGATCAAGGCCATACTCGAGAAGACGGTGTCGAGGACAAGGAAGGATTGGGCCATGAAGCTCAATGACGCACTATGGGCATATAGAACCGCTTTCAAGACACCTATTGGCACCACTCCCTACAAATTGGTCTATGGCAAGTCTTGCCATCTTCCGGTGGAAATGGAGCATAGAGCTTATTGGGCCATTAAGTGGCTAAATTTTGACCTCAAGGAGGCGGGAGAGAAGAGATTGCTTGATATCAATGCCCTTGAGGAGCTCCGGTTGGAAGCTTATGAGAATGCCCGGATTTACAAGGAGAGAACCAAAAGGTGGCATGACAAGAGGATCATTCCAAAGGAGTTGAGTGAAGGAGATCTTGTCCTTCTCTTCAACTCGAGGCTAAGGCTCTTTCCCGGAAAGCTCAAATCAAGATGGACCGGGCCATATGTGGTAAAGAAGATCTTTCCCCATGGAGCCATTGAGATAGGAGGGGAGCATTGTGGAGATTTCAAAGTGAATGGGCATCGCTTGAAGAAGTACATTCCGGGAGCCCCGGTAGACATGATTGCCCCGCTTCACCTTGCATA
>BSUD01000001.1:133142222-133244405 GCA_033239045.1 Fagopyrum esculentum | reverse complement strand
AACATTTTTCCTTCATTTTAGCTTAGATTTTTCTGTTTTTGTGTGCTTTGTGTGTTTTGTCTATTTTATGTGTGCTAGAACATTAGTGGCATTGGAAGCCTTTCTTGGAATTGATGATGATGAAACCCTCACCAATTATGGGTGGAGCGGACGCGGAACTTGGACGGCTAGCGGTGCCTAGCGCGGGTTTCAAAGCTTGAAGGATGCTTAGAGCTCCCTACCATGGTTGAAAGGATCATCCAACATCAATCCTCTTGAGAATTCCCAAATACCGAAGGAAACCATTTTACATTGTGAGAACCTTCTTTCACTCTCTTTACTTGAATACCACATTGGGGACAATGTGTTTCTAAGTATGGGGTGGGGTTTGCATGATCCTTTGCATGATGAGCATCTAGGATAGTTTAATATTTGCACATATCTTGCATTGTACATACTTAAAGCGAAAATTCCATAAAAATCAGAAAATTTAAAAATTTTTGTGCTTTCTAGGCTTGGATATGATCCTAATGATGAAAACTTGTCTTGTGATTGGCTATGAATGGCCTTATGTGTTGAATTGATAAATGCATATGTGGACTTGAACTACTTCTCTTGAATTCCATGAATGACTTGAGAGCATGGTGATTGCCTAGAATGGATTGAGTATTGAAAGTCAAAATTACATGATAGTTCTTGCATACCATCTAGGAATGAATAAGGCATTTCATCTTTCTCTACTTCTCATCTTGATCATGATTGCTTAAGCACCTCAATTGATATAAAATTTGACCTCCTTTTAAACCCATCCGGGAATAGGAGCATGCTAGTGTGTTTGAATGTGTAAAAAGCAAGTGCGGGGTGAAGATGTAATGAAAGGAATGTCGTGAATGGAATACTGAAATTATTGTGGAAGTGTAGCCAAAATAGGTTTGGGGGCGTTGGTTTAAATGACAAGTAACTCGGTACACTTCACATAATCGGGTGTTGGTGCCTTGCCAAAGTCAAATAAGCCAATAGCCCTAACGAGCTTTGGTATGTGTGCCCGGTGTGGATGCACCTCGAAAAAGAGAAAAAGCCCGAGGACGGCTAATCACCGAGGTTTCGGCTATTGTACACCAATGCCATTGTCTCAAAAATGAGTTAAAGAAAAAGGAAAAGAAAGCAAGATAGGGAAAAATATGCACTTGGGGGAAGTTGATCGAGGACAAGGAGTGAAGTTAGTTCCATTCCCGGATTAGCATCACATACCTAGAAAATTCCCCTCCCCAATTGAAACGTTTCTTAGCCTTTTATGTCACAAGCCCTTATGACCTACTTGCATGTTTGTAAGACTTAGTAATCTAGATTGGATAAACTCTTGATCTTCTTGACATCTCCGTCCTCCCAACTCATGCATGTTTTTGAGTTAAGTACAATTGTCTTTCCATGACTTTATTGTTTGATACGTAATTGCTTATTCAATTGCCATTGATCATGACTATGAAGGTGATCCAATAGTAGAAGCACAAAACCAAAAAAGATTTTGCTATTTTTCTGCATACATAAATCATGTCATCTCGTAGTCTATAGTTGGAAATTTGCTCGGGGACGAGCAAACCTTAAGTATGGGGTATTTTGATAACGCGATTTATTGCATAGTTTTAGGTGCACATTTAGGTAGAACTCTAGCTCAATCATGCATTATCTAGCACTAGTCCAATGCGTTTTGCACTCAAAACATGTATTTTGTCGAGATAGACGTCTACACGGACTTGTGTGCGTTTTGTAGGTATTTCGGGAAATTTCGAGCCCAAACGACGCGTTTGAAGGTCGCTAAATTAGAGGACACGTTTCCAAACTCATTAGAACGCAAGGCAAGGGCTGAGAAGGACTAAAAGAAACTTACCAACACAGACCACGTACAAACCACAACCTATTGATCCAAAACAAAGTTTCTGTTAGAAATCACGGGTTCCTGAAGAACCACGGCCGTGGAAATGACCGTGGATTTTGCCAGATTCTCGTGACAGCTGTGCCACGACTCTCATGGCCAGCTCATGAAGAAATTGGTTATAAAAGTGGTCCTTGATAGTTGTTAGGGGCAGTTGGGAATTGGGGTAGTTTTGGGGAGCAGCTCACACATTCTCTATTGCTTCACAAAATATATTCCAAGAAAAAGAAGGATTTTTCTAGGAAGGAAAGTGCAAGAAGAAGAAGAAAGGAGCCATTGCCATTGAAGAGGAGAGGAGAAGACACACTTAGCTCTTGTATTTTCGGATTTGTTTCTAGAAGTTTTTGAACTCTTGAACCTTCCTTTGGAAGGATTGTAAGTCGTTCTCATTTCATCTTCAGATTTGGATGTGTTTGAAGTTCATTTTGTTAATCTTTTTCTCTCATTTTCTTGCAATGGAGGTTATGAATCTATGCTTGTTTACTTTGATTTCTAATATGAATGTTGTAGGCTAGATTGATGTGATTCTAGGGTAAGGAAAGGAAGGTTATGGCTAGATCTATGATAGGATGAACTTAGAAATACCTTTGGATGATTTTTGTTTATGAACGTAGCTACTGTTAGGAATCACGGGTAGTTCTTGAAGAACCACGGTCGTGGTTTCTGTAGAACGAACCGTGGTTTTTCCTGGTTCGAAGGATCTTACCTTAGGTTCATAAAATTGTTGAAACCTTAAGTTTTTGCTGAGTTTAACCTACTCTAGGGAGTCCTAGTGTAGCGACTAAGTGTTAGGAGAGACTTACCCGGTAATCCTTGCCCTTAGAATCTAAAATAGCAAAACCTTAGGTAATGGTGAGCCTAATAAGCCACTATTGGATTAAATGTGCTAGGATAGTTGATTAGGACTTCCCTTTCCGAGACTTACCCGGTGAGGATAGGTTAGATCCCTAATTAAACAATCCGGTTCGTGTTAAATTCCTACCCTTAGGTTCTTAGAGACTTAACCGGTAATGAGACCTTAGGTGAGGTTTAGTTGGATCATGAGACTTACCCGGTAATTGATCCCATTTTAGGAACACTTAATCCCAACATATCATAATCAATCCAAAGAATGAATAGATAACTTGAGTTTTATGCCATAACCGGAATTTCCAGCCCCTAGAATCCGTTTTCCCTTTCTCTTGATCAACATCTTGTTCGATTTGTTTATTTGTGCCAATTTTCCGACTTAGTTTGATTGATTGTTTGCATACATTTGATCTTTGAAGTGATCATCCAAAAACAACCAAAACAATTGAGATTTTCTTCCTTTATTTGCATCCTTTTCTTTAGACTTAGATCTTGCTAAATTCAATCACGACTTAATTCGATTTCACCTTAGTCTTTGCGTTCGACCTTGGAATATTTATCTTGCTACATACGTCCCGTACATTGCGGGTGCGCTAGAAGTAGGATAATTATAACGAGTATAAATTTAAGGCTTATTGCGTACACACCTTTTTAGCGTAACAATAGTTACCCACATTGCTAGGAGTTTTGGTGTAGATTTTTCTGCTTGCACCCGCATACCGGCCGTACCTTTAGGATTACATGCATTTATGGTTAGGGGACTCATTTTCCCCACACATAGAGGTCCGCCTTATGCGGGCATGCCTTGGGAGAGCAGGACAGGCAGGGGTATTGAGTGGCTGCCGGAGTATTCCATTGTGGCGAGACGCCACAATTGGAAGGAGACGTTCGCTGCGATGCACGCGAACAGGCTAGTAGCTCCCCCTTACGTCCCACCACCGGTTGTGGAGGAGGAGGAGATGGGAGATCAGTACGAGAGTGGTGGAGGAGCGGAGCAGGAGTTTGGCACGTTTCCGGACCAGCCGGAGGTGGCCCCAGATGTACCTAGACGCTCTCCACGCCCAGCTAGAGCCTCAGGCTCGTCATCTCGCCGCGCTAGCGTGAGTGAGAGGCCCACGTGGATGACTACACCTCCCACTTGGTACGACACCCCCCCTCCTTGGTCCACGCAGCAGCCAGCAGCACCACCACCAGCACCAGCACCATACGATCACGCCCCAGGATGGTACGAGCAGATGCCGGATTGGGCTACCGGACTTTCTGAGAGAGTTGGAGCACTAGAGATCCGGGCGGACGCTAGAGACAGACGTTTAGACGACCTTGACCACATGATGAGGGACGTCTACCGCTAGCAGTTTGGGCGGCCATACGACTCCAGCTTCTCTCCATTCCCACCTCCACCGCCGCCACAGTGATTGATGCATGATCGTTTGTTTTAGACATTCCCGCCACCACTTGTGAGTTTCTTTTTCTTTTCTTTCTTTTGTTCTTTCTTTTGAACATTAGGGACAATGTTCGTCCTAAGTATGGGGTGGGATGTACTAAAAAGTTTGTAATAACTCTACTCTCTATATTTGCTTCATTTGAGACTATCGTTGCATGTTCATTATGTGTCACACGTTTCCTTATTGCATTGCATGAAAAAGAACTTTAAAAACCCATAAAAATTGAAAAATTTTGAAAAATTTTGTGCTCCTAATGAATTGAGATGATTTCCATGATAATCACTACTTGTGAATTGAGTTTGATAACAATTGCATGCTCAAAAGAATAGTGAATTGAAAAGAATTTGAATGAGTGAATTTTACCTCTTTTGCAAGTTTTATAATGTGAAAACGTTACCTAAATCATGTTGAGAAATTGAAGTTGAAATCACATTATAAGTTCCTATACTTCTTGTTGAAATGATTAAGGCAATTCGATACTTTCTTTCTTCTTTCTTTGATCATCTAGCTCCTCATTGAAATATTAGCCTCCTTTACCTATCCGGGAATTTGGAGAAGTGAATGAAAAAGGCACGTTTGATGTGGGAGGGCCGTGAGAGCAATTATTTGCAATCAAATGAATAGAAGGAAATTGTAGGTTTGGGGAAGTCAATCATGACGATGAGTAACTCGGCACCATTCACATAGCCGGGTGTTTGTGTCTTGCCAAAGTCGGATTGAGCGATATTCCTAGCGGATTATGGTATGTGCGCTAAGGGTTTGAGGCATCTCTTGCAAATTTGAGAAACGCCAATCTCATAGGCTTCGGTTTTTGTGCACCTTTGTCCATAACTCCAAAAGTAAAGTCGAAAAATGAAAAGAAGAGAGCGAAGCTCTAAGTTGAAGTGTTGCGGGAACCGCATAAGAAGATGAAGGTAGTTGTCCACTTTCCCGGATTTATGCACCACTTTTCCTTAAAGTTTTCCCTTCCCTTCCATATTCTAGACCTTTTCTTTGGAAGTCCTTAAGATCAAAAGAATGTTATATGACTTAGTGATCTAAATTGAAGTTTCTTGCGATTGATTTTGATAAAGTTTGAGGGTTATAATGCTTGTTTTGGAGTTAAATTGATTCATGAACTCTCTTTACCTTTCTACTCTTCAATTAAGTGTGTGAAAGTTTGATGAACGATTGAAGCAAGGTTTGAGAATGATCTATTCTTTAGAAGTCACATTCACCCAAAATAAGGTACACATATTTCATCCTAACTCTTGTTTAAAGCTTTTTGAAAGACCTTGCTTAGGGACAAGCAAGTGTTAAGTATGGGGTTATTTGTTAGCATGAAATATTGTGATATTTTAGGCACGTTTTCTAAACATATTTGATTCATATCGATAGTCTTTGATTGAACTTTATGCATATGAGAGCTAGTATTACCTATATTGTCGATATGGATGTCTACACTAGTTCTATGTTGATTTTTAGGTGATTTGGAGCTATTTCCGAACGGAATCGAGCAAAGGAGAGTTGAGTTGATATGTCCATAGATTGAGGACATTCTTTGGAAGCGACTTGGAGCTTTAGCTTGAGGAATGCACGAGGCTAGGGAAGAATCACGTTCTTGCCCTAAATTACGCCCTAAAATACGGCCGGAATCCAAACCACGTTCAGAATTACGGCCGTGGATTTAGAGTCAGAAATTGATGTTCATTCCAGAGGATATTACGGCCGTGGAACATATGGTGCAAACCGTATTTGTTTCCACGCCCTAAATTACGGTCGTGGAACACTTCCACGACCGTGATCTTGGCGAATCTTTTCGCCACACTTCGAAGCCACGATCTTTTGAAGATTAGGCCGGACCGACACTTTGCCCTACATTATAAAAAGACGGACGAAGCAAGATTCCGTCATCATCGCTTACATCCTCGCTTAGGCTCGCTTACAATTCGCATATCTCCGCATACGTTCGGGAGGATCGTTGAGCGCTAGTTTGGAAGTTTTGATATCTCATTGGAGATTGAAGGTTCGCATCGGAGAATTGCCCTAATCTCGCACTTTGGGTGGAGATTGCTGCTGAGATTTCCGGATTGGCGGAAGATCGAAGTTTTCGGAAGATTTTGCAAGAAGATCTCTCTTCTTGTTTAGGTTTGATTTGGAAAACGGATTGACATCCCGTTTCCCTTTCTTCCCTAAGGTTGTGATTGGTTGCTTTACTTTGAATCTTTTGACAATACTTGTTCTCTTTGTGACTTTGAGATTGGTTTGAAGGTTATTGAAGGTTCTTGAAAGTTTCCATCTTTCTATCTTTTAATTCTTGAATTGATATCAACATGACTATTATTGGCTAAAAACCCTTAACAATTCTAAGGTGAAGGGTTGATAGTTGTGGCTTAGATGATGATAGATCGATCGCAAACAGATTAGACTCTGAGAGTTAGAGAGAATCGCCGACAACCTTAAATTACGGCCTGTTCTTGAGTCCACGGCCGTGGAACCTCAAGAACCAACCGTGATTTCCTTTGAATTCACGAACTTGCTTTTACTTTAATCCAAAGTTAAAGATTTGCTTTAACTTAGTTTAGACTTGTCTTTTCTAGGTGGTAGTGAAGCCTCAACAACCTCTACCTCGATTGTGAGCCTCAACAACCTCAATCGGCTAAGTTAGTCTTGATCTTTAGGTTATAAGTTTGGGTATTTGACATTAATTCTCATCTTTAGAATCTTTCTATATTGAGCCTCAACAACATGTATAGAGAGTGCCTTTTAGGTGAGTTATATAAGGTTTTTGGAACTTCACCGTTTGATTACCTTACATTAGTATACCTTTGCATATCTCAACTCTGTCTTTATATCATTAGTATATCTTGAATCGATTGCCACAACTGGATACCTGGATCTTTAGGATTGTTGTTTTCCCAATATTTGCAAATCTCTCATATTTACCCGCTTGACAATCTATAACTGAATTTGTTCCCACCCAAATCCCTGTGTTCGATACTCTGGAATTCTTGCTTAGCTACGTCGATCCGTACACTGCGGGTTCGCTGCTTGATTCTAGTTTTATAAATTTAAAGCTTATTTGCACACACCTTTAGGGGCGAACAGACGAGGAACACTTTATTTGACAATATCCTCTCCAAGACGAAGGCAAATTGTGCCGGTCAATGAGTGAGACCTAAACTGCTCTACACAAGAAGGTGCCTCTACTTTGCAATAAGTGAGACGATAATATGGTTCACCTGCCTCAGTAGCTTCCCGTTGATAAAGAACTCATGAACTACGACACAAAATTCACTCCATGTCATCCCCAAGTGGCCTTGAAAAACTTAGAGGAGAATCCATCCGGCCTTGGGGTCTTCATATCACCAATAGACCAAATTGCCTCCTTAATCTCTATGTTGGATAATGGTCCAACTAACCTCTGCTGGTCTCCATCTATAACTGTCAACCAGTCCCCTAGTGCATCCTCCGTATCTCGCTCCATCCCAAAAAACCCCTAAGAGAAAGAAACAAACTCCCTAGTTACTCATTCCAAGGAGGTTGTGGTCAGGCCATCGTTCAGATCGAGCGAAAGAATAAAATTCCTCCGCCTATTATAAGGCTATGAAAATATGAAGGACATCTATTACCAAAGAACGTACTTGGACTTTGCCTACTGTGCATGTAAGCTTCTCTCTGCTACATTAAGCCTCATAACTTTAGATCTAAGCTCAACCAAATCGGTCAAAAGGAATTATAATCGGGATCTAGTCTAAATCTCTCCAAACAAGTAGCAAGCTCCTCGTTTTTTACCTTCACCTTTTCCATATATGTGCAAAGTGCCATGTGTTCAAACCTCTCAAAGGGCCTTTAAGGCCATGAAGGAGGGAACACAAGCGGTACTAGTAGGTTCGTCGGAGTCTACAACTCCATTTATCCTTCACAATATACTGAAACTGGTCATGAGAGGCCCACATATTAAAGAACTTAAAACTGGGCCTCGTAGACCTAGAACGGTGTATGATATGGGCGATTGCAGGCTTGTGATCTGAATATTGTCACCTATTCGGAACTAGTCTTGGAGAAGACACATGTGAAGCTTTTTGTGACTTAGGAGCTCGTGTAAGTGCGATTCCCCTTTCTTTGTGTCAAAGATTGAATTTAGGTACATCTAAGCCGGTTAAAATGATACTCTATGTGGAGGACAAGTCATCTAGAGTACCCAAAGGGATATTGAAAGATGTTCTTGTCAAAATTAAGAAGTTCATCTTGCCAATAGACTTTGTGATACTATATGTTGTTGAAGATAAGAGGGTGCCTATTATTTTAGGAAGAGATTTCCTAATCACCTTCGGAGCGCAAATTGATGTGAAGAATGGAACATTGACTTTAAACATTGGAGAAGGGAAAGTGATGTACAAGTATTTGAAGATTCCAAAACCTCAAATTCAAAGTGTGAAGATCATAGAAGATGAGGAAGAACTTGAAGACTCAACTGATGAGGAACTCTACGAAGAGTTGAAGGTCGTAAAAGTGGAGATGAAGCAAGAAGAAGAACCAATCTCAAAGAAAGTTATGGAGAAAAAACATGGAATGTCAAAGATCGTGCTATACAAGGGCTACAATAAGTGGATTACAAAGAAGAAAATTCCAAAAGATCAAGGCATAGAGATATCATCAAGCCTAGATCCGGGTTGAACAAAATTTTGGTCGAGTCTATGACCTTAAACAACGAGAAGTGGAGAAAATAAACTAAGGAGAAAAGTGGACTTACATCGAGATTTTGGTGTACTTACCTCGAGTTTTAGGTACTCTTACCCTAAGTTTCTACATTGAGTGTTACTTTGATTTGGACACTCGATCGAGTTTTCAGAAACTCGATCTAAGACAAACTTTTGTCTATCTTGAGTTTCAACGCTAAAGTAAAATTCTTCTTTCCTTTCCAATGGAGCTCTTCTTCAGTTTTCTTCATCTCCTTCCATGAAGTAATGATCGACTTAAAGGTATATTTGAGGACGAGTAGACCTCACCTAGCACAAACACCATTGCATCTTATAAGTTTTCTTAAACTCTATTTTTTTAATTTTTTATTGGGGACAATGTAAAGTTTAAGTATTGGGTATGAGAATGTTTGCATTCATTTGTATATATATGTTGCATAATTTTCATTTTTAGTTTATTTTCATTTTTGTGTTAGTTATATCTTTTATAAAATCCAAAAACATTTGAAAAGTTTTAAAATCCAAAAAATTTTATAAAACATAAAAATTTGTATGGTTTTTAAAATGTTGAAATAATCTTAAAATGATGAGATTATGTTTTAGTCATGGAAATAATTTTTTACTATTGATTGTAAAGTGTGTGAATTAAGCATATTAGAAGCATGTTAAATAGTTAACCATGACATGTATATGAAAGATGGTTTGTAGTTATGCACTTATACTTTCTATTGGTTGATGTATGACTTAGTGTATCTCATGCTATGAAATTTCAGCTAAGGTAAACTTGTTTAGTTTCATGATAGTATGTATTAGTTATGATCTCTTAATTGTTTGGCATAGGGAAGCTTACATTAGTTGAAACTCATTTGAATTAACAATACTCACCCGTAATACAGATGACATATCATGAAAAAAGTAAAGAAAAAGCCATATAAAATCTAATCAAAGTTCAAAAATGTCAATTGACTATTTGATGCATGCTTATTTTTCATTTTTTGCTTTTATGCCAATGAGGCCAGATATTTGAACAACAAAAGATGAAAATACAAGTGAATGTAAGTCATGCTAAAAGAGCATAAAGGTTTTATATTTTAAGCCGAGTTCAAGAAGAAATTAATTATAAAGAGCCTGATCACACTTGACTGCACTTAAGCATGTAAGCCTTTAGCTATGTTTAAAACATTTGGATGAACAATACAAATCATATGCAAGCATCAATAAACACCTCTAAGTAGCAAACATAAGTTGTCACTGAACTTAGGATTCTAGATTACAGGTTTTGTGTGTGAAGATTTAGCATATATTCTTACTTGTTTACTTTCATTCTCATTATTTTCAACTATGTCATAAGGTTTTACCAAGGCTAAAATATTCTGATAAGTGGTCTATACTCCAAATTTTTTTTCTTTCTTGTTTATTTTCTTTCTTTCATTTCAAACCTTTGTATTTGGTTCTTACTTGGGACAAATATGAGATAAATATGGGATATTTTGATAGCATTTTTTATGCTATCTTTAGAGATGTCTTTTTGTGTGTTCTTCCTTAGTTTTGGATGAGAAAAGGCATTCACATCTTTTTTTATGCTTTAAAGTATCAAAGAATGTCTACTCCCTTGTGTTTGGTATTTTTAGGTATTTCAGGTCTAAAATGGAGCATAAAGGATCAATCTAAAGCCAATCTAAGGAGTACTCATCATACCTCTTCATCATGGAGCTAAGAAAGCAAGGAAAGCAAGAAGCCCTAGAAGAGGATCCTTGAGTTTACAAAACTCGAGGTAAGAAGACTTAGATAGCCCACCTAAGAACAACTCAAGTGGCAAGTGGCAACCTATGTCAAATTCACTCAAAAAACTCGAGCAAAAAACACACAAAACTCGACCAAGGAAGACAGAAAACTCGGGCAAGGAAAAATTTTCTCACCATAGGTTGAGTGAGCCAAACAATCTACCTAAGGAGAAGAAACTCGAGCAAAGAACACTTTTTAAGAGAAGATAACACTTACCTTGGGTGAAAAAGGCAACTCGATCAAAGAAGCACAATAAATCGACCAAACAAGTACAAAAACTCGAGCTATGTGTAAATTCTCTATGGAGGTAGAAAAACTCAACCAAGGAGCTCTCTGACTCGACCTAAGGAAACCAAAAAACTCGACCTTCCTACCCAATGTGAACCACTTTTGCAACTAACTCACACTTGATGGTGAGTTTGTTTAGATGATTCTAGATGGGAGGGACCACGATTTTATCCTGGCTGATGTACTTGATATTATCCAAGGAACAAAAAAATCTCGGAAACTCTCTCTTGTAAGTTGGACGAATTGAATAAAGAAGTAGAAGTGTACATGAAGTTCTTCACAAATCCATTCTCTAGATCCATTTGCAATCTTGTTTTGGGTACGTATAACTTTGGATTGGTAAGTCCAAATCATTCAATTCTTTCTCCTATATTTGTTCTTTTCAATATTGTTTGTCACTATAGTATCCATTTAAGCTAGTTGTGTTATTGAATTTTTGGTCATGAGTGAGTAGTCACCTTGCTAGGATTTGGGGTGAAAACTCCAAATCATGATAGGATTGTGTTGTTCTATGTTGTGTTTATAAAAAATATGGAGAATCAAATGCATGTTTAGTAGCATATAGGAAATTTCAAATCTATTTGAATGTTCATCCATGTTTGATCTTACTTTGAATGTCGGATGCTAGATTTATTCATAATCTAGATTGTTCACATAGAACATTGCATATTTTTAAGCATGAATGAGTGTTTTTATGGATTAATCATCTATATGAGACCCATAAATGATTCTAAGGTGATTGTGAAATGTTTGATTCCTATGATGATTGAATGATGCTAGGTAGGGCCGTGAGGATGGCTAAGAACATTTGTCATGTGAATGTCCAACTATGACTATGTCGAATTGTGCAAGAAAATAGCAAACACCGTGTGATGCTTGAATAGTTCAATATAGTCATAAGTTGTAGAGAAGCTTATCAACTAATGAGTATATGGAAAACGCCATGTGATACTCATTAGTTGAAGTAAGCCAAATGTCTTGACAAAGCATACCTATATATCATGCTACATTAGTATTTGTGACTTAAACTCTCCTATTTTATCAAGCATAACATGATCAAGTATGTACCTAGTTATGGTTTGGAGGAATATCCTCAATTCCTAGTGTTTTCTTGTATTGATATTTGATAGTCGATACTTGTTACTTGTGACCTCAAACCTCAAGCATCTTGAGTGGTGAAATGTTTAATAAAGCGTGGAACATATCTTCAGTTGAAGCAGACTTACCAGGTCTAGGGTGTTGTTGTTGATTCGATTGATCCCTTCATCTGAAATTTTGGTGGTCTCACCATTCCGGGTTATAATTGTTAGAGTAGGGATCATTCTAGGGTCTTGGGGGTACATAACCTCTTATGAAAATCACCTCATCATTCGGTTCATCTTGCACTTAGGGACATGCATCGGGGAGGTATAATGAATCAACATAAATCCCACATGCTTTGAGTTGTTGAGGAGTTCCTTGCATCATTAGTCTCTTCACCATATCCTTCCATTTAGCAATATCGCTTGCAAATGCAGGGCGGTTGGAATCCATAGTATCGACTCCCTTTTGGGTTGAAGTTGTATAGTAGTTCCCCGTCCCTTCTACCATCTCGTGAATATTTTCCATGGCTTCCTCCGGTGTTGTGTTGAGTATGTTGCCTCAACATATAGCGTCAACAATACTTCTTTCATTGTCTAGTAACCCATTGTAGCGATAAAGCACTAGATCTTGATTTGTGCAACCATGGAATGGACAACTTGAGCAAAGTCTCGTGAACCGCTCATAATATGATGAGTTCCAAATGTAACGTAACCTTTAAAACCATGCGTTTCGTACATTATATGCTCTCTACTAATAGTATAGAAAGCTTTCTCTTTCCATAATTTGGTATCTACCCTGACCATTTTGTGTTCCAGTTATTTTTGGCATCAATCGTACGAGATGTACATTCCTCCCTGAAGTCAGGACCACAAAGGAATATCATATATGACTAAGGAAACTGTAACAAAAATCCCATAAAGAAGCCTATAATGCAAGATCAAAGATCGCAACATAAATTGAAGCATGATCGCACCCTTGACGGCTTGCTATGCTGTCTCTATGCCATCTTGAGCCTAGCTTATACGCAATGCAACACAACACTAATCCAATCTAGAAAATGGCCCAGACCACTTGTGAAAGGAGGAGCCAGACGACATCCATGTCGTCTCACATGTCGTTCATGTGTTGTCTCTATGCCATATGGATTATGTTGTTGATCCGAGATCATATCTTTCCATCTTATCTTTGGAAATATATATTTTGTAACCCTAGAGACTCCGATTTATGGTCCTATAAAAGCATGAATCAACCTTAGGTTTTAGTATCCACTATCATTTGATCAAACGCCGAATCCCGTAGCCGTCAAGTAACTTTATAGTAGATTCATACTAGTATTTTACCTGTAAAAAGTACTTATTTTCGTCGGTGTGTGATTATACAATTTATTTGAGTTTTGAAAATATTACGGAAATTCATGATGTCCAATGCAAAAGAGAAAAAGAGGAAGAGAAGTAAGACTGCCGCATTTATCTTTTTAGTGACTCTAGGAGTTGATTTGATAAATGCACTTCAAAGGGAGATCCGACCAATGTTGCTTTTCATTGCATTCACTTTGCATCATTTTGTTGCCCTTTTGTTAATGTTGACTTTAAGGACATCTATTCCTGTGAAGCTTCGTATTGTTGTGCTGGAACCAAATAATTGGCAGTTTGTCTATGCTGATTTTATATATAGTATATTTTATTTTACATTCAATCATGTCTAGCTAATCTCCCTCTTAATCTAAGGATTGAATGATCCTTATAATGATTTGATTTATTATTGCATATATGATTTGTGAATAGAGATTTGTGAATTTGCGTCTTTTTAAAGTACTTCAATTTCAAATGTTATTTACATTCGAAAGAAGTCACATTTATAAAAGATTCAGATAAAACTCTTACGTAATGCTAGAGACTTTTCTTGGTCTTTTTTAGATTTCTAAATTCTTGAAGGGTTTTTGCATACTTGATGCAATTGCTAAAAGAGCACACACATGTTGTTTAACACGATCTTTGTTTGACTGTAGAAAAGGCTATATTTGATGGTATATGCAATATTCACATACATATGGTCATGATACTCATTTATGCGGTTTTACTTTAATTCAATTATAGTGATGATTCACGTTTCTTTAGATCGCTTTCCTCAACTATTTTCAAAATAACAATCATTGCTTATCCTTATTTTCCCTTTTACCATACTCTCCAAAATACATATTTTCCTCTTCCCTTACTTCTTATTTCATCTCTTTTTTTAACTTTGAATAATTAGTATTTTCGAACGTAAACGTAATTCTTATGAATTCGACACTCGATTTACTATAATTGACCCCTTCATCCTTGCGGGTAGATTTTGGGACCATCATAATACTCATATAAGGTCTCATCAACCTCTTGCTCGATGTTGCTTATAGATTTTTTCAAGCTATTTGCCTTCTTTGTAGGAAAATACTATTTGAGAAAAGCCTTATGTAGTTTGTTCCAAGTATTTATAATACTATTTGAGAAAAGCCTTATGTAGTTTGTTCCAAGTATTTATACTTTCAACGGGTAGATGGTAGTACCAATCATCGGTTGCGTCCTTGAGGGTGAATCTGAAAGCTCTCATCTTGATTTGTTCATCAGTGACGTTAGCCGTTTTCATGCTCATGCAAACATTGTGGAATTCACCCATATGCTTGATCGGGTCCTCTCAACTTAGTCCATGGAATGACTTGAGAAAATGAATCATCCTTGGCTTTAACTCAAAATTGATACCTTCTCCTATGATATGAATAGTTATAGCTAAAGGTTGTTGCGTCAGATTTGGTGTGGTCAATCACTAAAGTGTTTGGTCAACCATTACAACTTTTGGTGTATGATGTTCTCTATGGTTTCTATGGAATGTCCTTACGACTTCTTGATCAAAATCAACAAGAGGCGCATCAATAGCACAACTGTGAACCATAAGATAGGTTCATACCAAGATTGATAACTAACAAAACACAAAATGGAAATGTAAAGAATTCCCCAACAACAACGCCAAATCTAACAAGTGTGTCGTCGTATGCCTAATCAAATATTTTCCTAATGAATCTACTAAACAAAGTATAGTAAGCAAGTCGGGGTCGTACCCAAGGGAAATTAGATTATTAGTTTATGTGTTTTTCAAGTTACCAACTAGGAACTAAGGGATTTAATTAATATCAGTTTTTTAACCAAGTAATGAGTAAACAAGTAAACAGATTCACATCGAAAGTTATTTATATGATTGGAAAACGTGACACTTGACAAATATCCACTCAACAAGAGATATAATTAATCATTAACATATATTAGGCTTATGTTCTTTATTTTTCATTTTGTTGTTCTTATCCCGATCATACATAACTGTTAGTACTTATTACTATATTACATCCCAAACATAGTGATAGCATGAAATATGCCGTAGTTTAGATGTGAATATAGGTAGTTTTTGCCCTTGCTTTTGAGTACATGGACATGTTTTCATAGCAGCTATTGAGCATATTCACCTATTACCTTGGAATCGAGATCTATACAAGCTTTGTTTTGATTTTAAGTGAATTGGCGCTGAATTGGAATGAAAAAGGAGCATTTACAGAGTATTGGTCGATTTGGAGAATTGTAGGAAGGAATATGAAGTGAAGCAAAGGAGAAAAGCATCGAAAATGAGGAACCACGGCCCAAGAAGGAACTTCTACGGCCGGGGTTTTGGTAATTCATTGTTTTTCACACGTGGAAAGGAAAATCGAGAGTCATCACGGGACAAACCGCAGCCGTGGTTTTGATGACGTCACCCGTGGTTTTCTTCGGAAAAGACCGTTCCGTTATTGCCACGTCAAAAACGAAAGGAGGAAGCCTTTAGACCTAGTTTTATTCTATAAAAGAAGGTCGACAACTGCATTTTGGGAGGACGTTGACGCTTCCACTTGACTGTTTATAAACCACACACTTGGATTTGCTTCATCATCGGAGGAGATTGAAGAACTTTCTTGATCCCGACTTGGAGATTGGAGATTTTGTGAGATTTTTCTTAGGTTCTTGATTATTGTCTCTCGAGAACACATATTTTGGGATTACTTGTTGTTTGATTCAGTTATTGATATGTGAAGATTGATTATTGAGTTATCATTGTTCATCTTTGTGTCTTTCTTGGTTGCATGCCATTCTTGATTTCTTTTCTTATTCTTGAATTGAATATGATGATTGCTGGCTAAGCCCCTTGCGATTCTAGGGTGAAGGGTTGATGGTTGTGATACAGATGATGACAGATTGAGCCTTAACAGATTGGACCCTGAGAGTTGTGAGACGAAACCCTCGAACGAGGTTTTCCACGACATGTTATTAAGGAACCACACCCGTGGTTTCCCAAGATCCAACCGTGATTTCCTCTGTTTTGCACATTTTGCTTTTACCTTTATCCAAAGTTAAAGATTGCCTAAATCCTAACCTTTGTCAACCTTTCTAAATAACCCATAGCTTTGCTTGGTTGTAAGCTTCTACGAGTTCTAGGTAATAGAGGATTCAAAACCCTCTATTAAGATGGAGAGTGTCAAAGCCTTTACTTTTGCGCTTCCTTTAAATTTCCTTGGGTTTTGTTTGGTATTGAGAGTACAATCCTATCCTTAGAACCTCTTTCTTGACGAAACTCACCATCCGTTAAGTAGAATCCTTTGGGTGAGACAAAAGGGTGTTGGAACTTCACCATACGATATCCTACCGTAGATCATATACCTTTGCTATCCAGCTCTGTCCGTACATATCCTTAGACATTTTGAATCAAACGCCACAACCGGATACTTGTATCTTTAGAATCCACATTCCCAATTATTCTTATATCTTATTCATCACATTGATCATTGCTTTGCTTGCTTTACAAGTTAGATTGCTTTTACTACTTTGTTCTCACCGTTTCCCTGAGATCGACTCCGGAATATCAGCCCATACTACGATTGATCCGTACACTGCGGGTTCGCTATCGTTAGGCATTATTCTTGGATATAAATTTAAAGCTTATTTGCGCACATACCTTTTGGAGCGAACGCATAGCATTCAAACAAGGATTCAACATGATACATGTAATAAAAATAACTCGTTACTATAAGCATGTACTTAACTCTCTCTCACAATGAACACTCACAACCCGCTAATGTAAATCGTGAATGCTACTAAGCAACCCGAACCCGGAAGTGACTAATCCTAGCGATATAGATAATATTAGTAAACCGAAATGATCAAGCTAGATAAATTGATAAGATTCAATAAACATTCAAGTACAAGAGAATTAATACAACTATATAGGAAATTGATGAGTGTCAAATGTAACACTGTTTAGACCTTACATTCATGCATTTCATACATCTTTTACTCTCTCATACATCTCTATTAGAATGAAAAGCGATCACTTTTTGTAGTTCTGTACGTATCTATCTTACACTTTTATGTGTTTCATGTATTCAAGGTCATATATTGAGCATAATGATATGAAAATATCATAGTACGAGGATTCAATCTTCCTTCAAGTCAGAGAATACATGGAAACATCAAGATCAACTGAAGATTTAAGAAGCCAAGTGGAAACCATGAGAGTTGGATGCCATTTTTAGATGACCTTTGAGAGTTTCCTGATTTTGACCATCTTCACTTTGGATTTCGAATATCTCACTAACTACAAAGTTGTAGATCTTTGAAAGAAATTCAAAAGTAGCACTCATGGATCATGCAGTTCCAATCAGAGCAACGGGAAAATCAGTTTTAATGAGCTATATAACAACATTCCATACAGGCAGCCTACTGCCAACATTACAACCAGACTACGGCCGCATGGTGTCCATATGGAGGCCTTATCATTTGTCACCGAGAAAGCAATTACATATTTTCGATTGTAACTTTGAAAGGTTATATTTTGTGTAAGCCTAGAATCCGAGATTTTCCGCTATATAATCTTATGTCAACCCTAGGGTTAGGAACGGGCAAAATCATCAAGTCCAGAACCATCCATGTCCACAACAACAAATTTCTCTAAAATCTAGCCGTCAAGTAGTTGTTTGTTTTGCTTTGAAGGTTGGTCTTAATGAAACCAATTAATTGCGAGTTTTTGTCTTTCTTGATTTTTCATATTGTCTTTGCTTTATATTTGATCATTTCTAGAAAAATTCCCTCCTTTTCTAAGCATTGCATAATCCTTTATTTACTTTCGAAAGAAGTGGTTTTTATAACTAGTTTAGATACAAACAACTGAAGAGCCACAACGAAGGATATTTTATTCAATTTATTGAAAAGAACTTAGTTTTTAGAGTACTAGTTTATCAAAGCAATATTTTGGTTCCATGTCAACCGAAGGGTGAGTTGGGTAAATGAGCTCTTTTTGCCTATAGGAACATCAAATAGCCATTCTTTTTTTTGTAAAAGGAAAGCAATCCGAGGCACCAGACATCCCTGGTGGCTTGATGGATCAACTAGAGTGACAAACGACTAGGTCGTCACAAAAGAGAAGTCCTAGACGCTGGCCGGCGAAGAGCATCATCGTGGATGAATTCTTAAACAACATGGAGCGTAGTAGCAAGAGCAGTAGGGGACATTGACTAAGAGCAGCAAGAGCATCGACCACCTTGTTGACTTCCCTAAAGTTATGCTTGATGCGAACTTCCTCGAAAAAATGGAGATGGAGAAGGATAGTTTCAGTGAAAATCCCCGAGATTTAACATTGTGTTAGAACATCAAATATGTATTATTTTTTTTTTCCTATAGGAATGTTTTGGTTCTTTTCGCATTAAAAATGATATTTATTTCGGTAATAATAAATCCCCGAGATTTAACAAAGTCCTTTCTGCAAAG
Organism: Fagopyrum esculentum; assembly: GCA_033239045.1. NCBI lineage: Eukaryota > Viridiplantae > Streptophyta > Magnoliopsida > Caryophyllales > Polygonaceae > Fagopyrum > Fagopyrum esculentum. Next base: position 133,225,543 of record BSUD01000001.1, on the reverse strand, counting down.
CAATGTTTTGGTTCTATGTTAAATGAAGGGTGAGCAAGGTAAATACGCTCTTTTAGTCTATAGGAACATCGGTCACCTTGTTGCCTTCCTAGAGTGAGCTCCTTTTTCCAATAAGAATATCAAATAGACATTTCCAGGCAAAAAATGCTCTTTTACTGAGAAAAGAACCAAAACATTGCTTTGCGGACCGCCACAACTTTTTATTGCGTATGAATATATACAATAACCATATAATATATATAAAGAGGAATACTTTGTTAAATCTCGGGGATTAATTTTTACCGGAAAAACACAATTTTTTTTTAAAATAACAAACTTATAACTTCATTACCAATATAATAAATTTTCGGACAAACTTGCAATACGAACGCATGTATAAACATCGGTTTTTGAGAGTATTTTTTTCTAAAATATGTTATTAGGCTGTTTTTTACTTAATTTTCAATTAATATCTAACTTTTCTTATTTTCTCTAAATAAAAGACACTTATTTATTTATTTATTTTTTTTTAAGTTTAAAATGCCTTTGCTTTGGTTGTAGTTTATGTAACTGTGCATTTATGAATATTAATGGTGATTAGTTAAACTTAAGCAAAAACTACCGTTTTATATATAAAAAATCTCTTAAATAGACGCGGTCTAGACCAGCACTTCTATTATTACTACAAGTGTGTTACAAATTTTGTCATATTAATAATAATGAAGCTTATAAGTTTTATTTTGATGAATATGTTTTGTGCTATTTCGGTACAAGATCCTAATTCTAGGAACCTTCTTATGTGTAATAATTTCATCTCCTTTTGGTACATAATAATGAAGTGCAATAAATGGTGTTCCTGCTACGACTATTAATAATCAATATTTATCGACAAAGGGAATTTTAAATCATTTTATTATACAGAATTTAGTGTTAGTACATTTACCTTTATGAATTATAGATTTATACTATTAAATTGATTGGTCGGTGTTTGTTTATGCAGAAACCTCAAGGTAATGAAAAAGGAGCGGCGGTCCGCCGGATCAAAGCCATATAACTACAACTCTATGTCACATCTTTATAAATAAAGAGTAGAAGACAAAATTCTTACATGATTTATCTGTTTTATACGTCGGATGCGGGTTTATTGAAAGTGGGTAAGATTTCTGACCGGTGAGGAGTCGATTAAGATAAACAACTTTAGGTGATGGTTCGGACGATGGTTAAGGTCATCTATGCGATACCCAATTTACTGTTATACTATATATGTATTTATAAAAATAGAAATTTTAACGGACAATGTTCGTGCGGCTCGTTGTGCTTTCCGCAAAGCAATGTTTTGGTTTCATGTTAAATGAAGGTGAGTTGGGTAAGTGAGCTCTTTTTGCCTATAGGACCATCAACTAAACATTGTTTCTCTTTTTCTTTTTTTAAAAGGAAAGCAATTCGAGGCACCAGATATCCCTGGTGGCTTGATGGATTGACTAGAGTGACAAACGACTAGACCGTCATGAAAGAGAAGTCCTGGACACCGGCCGGCGAAGAGCATCATCGTGGATGAGTTCTTCAACAACATGGAGCGCACTAGCAAGAGCGGTAAGGGACATTGACTAAGAGCAGCAAGAGCATCGACAACTTTATTGACTTCCTTAAAGTTATACTTGATGCGAAATTCCTCGAAAAAATGGAGATGGAGAAGGATATTTTTAATGAAAATCACACTTTCCCAGGTTGGTGATTTTCAATTGCCTAAAACGTTGTTAATAATGTGGAGATTATCCCCTTCGATTTCACTATTCCGGCTTTCTTGGTCTTTGCTAGATTACCACTATAGGATAGTGTGTGTGGTAGGAGTAGAATCAAAATCCCAGCTTCCCAAGGAAGGATGATGGCCTTCGATTCAAATTCAAATGTCACAAACAAATCCATTGGACGAACCTGCATGTACTCATCTATTAGGCCCAATGATTTTTATCTTTCATGATTTATATATGTTTAATAAGATAAGATATTTACCACATTTATAATCATGTTAAATAGTCTGACTTAGTAGTGTCTTTGGACATAATCATATATTCTTGATTAACCGAATAATCAATTTTTATTTACTTTTTTCCGATTAATTGCATACTAATACTATCATAGTAACCAGTTTCAAACCTTATCCTCCAAACAAACCTCCCATTAAGATATCTCTATTTATTTATGATTGATGAATAATATATGTTCCCATCTTCACCCAAAGATATATATATATTAAAAGGGTCGATGAGTGTGTGCATGGGTACGTCCAAGACAGCATAAAGAAGGCCCAGCGAAGCAAGACAGTGCACTGTTGGGTTGGCTGTTGGCATCATAATAAGTTAATAACCACTACAATTTATCTTGACAGCATATAATTATGTCAATAATTGTAAACTATTAAGGGTTTTGGGTCGATATAATTAACAAATAATTTCATTGCCAATTATATTGGAGTTTAATTTAATATCCAATCTTGTAATTATGGCTGCTTTCATGGGATGAAACATAAATCAGAGATCTGTGTATATTGTCTCTACTTTCTCTTTATGTGTGTATATGCAATGTATACTTAATAGTTTATTTGTTCAGATGATCTTCATTGCTTTGTGAAATAGAAACTTGATTTAAGAATTAAGCAGTACAGAATCAATTTGTTATTGCTGAGTTTGAAAAGACAAGAATATATTGTTTTAAAATAAATCAACACTTTTTTAATCTGTAAAAAACCTTTCTAATATATTGTTTTAATAGCAATATTTCTTATACTAATATTCTTTGTCCAGTTAGTGGTAGTCATAAAAACACTTGGACGTACTGACAATGTCATTTCTTGTAAAAGTGGGAGTTTAAAGAGAAGGTTTTGGCAAAGAGCATTTACAATTAATAGCAAAATGTAGATAAGTTTCAAATGTATAGAAAAATTCTTGATAGATATGTTGGCAAGGTCATTGTTTGATTTGTCTGTAGAGGAGGAAATCTTGTTCCAATAGGAGCTTTTAAGCCTTTTAGTCAAGTAGTTTTTAGTGTGTTCGGTGAGATAGAGATGATGTTGGAGGTAATAAGTTCTTACAGTGAAAGTTGGAAACATTACAGTGAAAGTTGGAAACATTTCGAGCCTAGGATATAAGTATAGTTGACTACTACTCCTAACGTTAATTGGTTTTAGGATGGAACCTCATCGGGTTTATGTGCTCGGTTTGAGCCTAATGCTCATGTGTGCTCGTATGCACACGACCCCGCTCTACTGGTCCGTCTGTATCGGGCTTTGGTATGGTATGAGAGGGGTAGACATCTATTCGTCTTGCGATCCTAAGATGGGTGCAAGTCGGTATATATTCTCTAGTTGCATTTGCGGAGGCGTGTTGGAGATAATAAGTTCCCACATTGAAAGTTGGGAACATTCCGAGCCTAGTATATAAGGTCGGTAGTTGGATGGAAACTCATCGGGTTTATGTGTTGGGTTTGGCCTAATGCGCATGTGCGCTCGTATGCACAAATCCCTGCTCTACCGGTCCGTCTGTATCGGATATTGACATATAAAAATTAGAAAATAGTGAAAAGGGTTAAAACTAAATTATATTCATGTCCCATAATACAACATTGTGAAGTTTGTTAACGTTTTATCTTGTTTGTTGATATGTATATGTTTGCATGGATTTGTTGTAGTTTGGAAAATATGGTGATGGAATAAATGTAAGGTTTTGTGTATGATTTGTATGGGTGTAGGTATGAACGAAGGGTATAATTTTTTATTTTGTTTGTGATGTCCGATCTTTCAAATGAGTACTTTGTTGTCACTTCTTAAGGAAACCTAAGTCTCGACAATATTCGGTTATTCAAGACAAGTATATCATAACTCGGCACGAAACAAGGGTAATTTAGGTCCCCAAGTCAAAGAACCACTTATCCCTCGTAAATACTCAAAAACAAAGAACCAAAATAGAAAAGAAAAAGAGATAACAACTGAGTATTTGAATGGATTGGGAGGTGACAATCTTGTGTACTTGACAGACGTAGACACAAGGTTTTTTTGTTAGTTTTTAAAAAAAAATATATATAAAAAAACTTGCTACACTCAACAAGGGTTTTTTGTAGGGCCACTTTAGGTAACCTTCTTGTACTCAACCAGAGTTTTTTTTTTTTTTTTGTTGGTTTGTTTCTTTAGATGATCTTCACAACCCGACACAAAGTAAGAGTTTTTGAAGTATAGCTACTTTAAGAAACCTTCTTGCACTTCTCACAACCTAGGGATTGCAAAGTTGGCTCCCAATTTCGGAATATGGGCGGTGATAGGTATATGAACGATGATAGGAAAAACACCTGCAACCGTAATAAAAAAATGTTATAGTAAAATAAATAGAGGATAGAAGGGGGATTCAGTACTAGATTCAATCTAAAGAAGATGGATGATCAAGAATCACGATTGATATTCACAAAAAAGCACACAAAATTTTCTTCAAAAGTAAATGTTGAATTGTATTGATAATCTTGTGGGTAACTGAATAATTTAAAAAACGTATGCACAATATTATTCAATTATAAGTTAATTTGAGTAAATAACTAGAAACCTCTATTTACAAGGAAAAAGAGGAATAACTTATCCTAGAAAATATAATTAAAAAGGGCATAAATATAAGATATTGAAAAGGTAGACCTTTAACTAAGTTAACAACTAACTACAAAAATATCGTTTTCAACCGAAATCATCCTTTGCCGATCAAGAACTAATTAGATGTGTAGGATATGATCAATAACACATCATAGGGATATCCGATTTCACAAATTTCAAATATAAGCAAGAATTATATGAGCATTGATTGAATACTAAGTCTTTCATACATTAATGATAAGAAAATGTTGCAACAATGAAGCCCTTCAATTGATATGTACAGTCTGTAAGAAAGTATTTTTCACAACCATTTTTTAAATTTCAAAATCAAACATATCAACAAAAGATATAAGCAATATAAGAGTCTTATACTTCACAACAAGCTAGAGCAAATATCTTAATATAATGTATTTCCTTTCCTCAAGAAAATCCTTGACTACTAGTCTAAGCGTCAACCTAGGAGGAGCACTAGGATTTTGGCTCTCCTTCACCTTATACACTCACTTGCATCCTATCAATCTAGGATCCTTGGATTTAGGCACAATAGGTTAGGCTTTGTTAACAAGTATAAACTCTACATCTTCTTGCATATTGCCTTTCTAGTCCCCTAAATTAGCACATCTAACATCATGCTCATATAATTGAAAAGTAGGAATATTGTTGGAGATAATAGGTTCCCAATTGACAGTTGAGGACTTTCCGAGCCTAAAATATTAGGTCGGTGGGCTACTTTTCCTATTACCAATTGGTTTTAGGATGGAACCCTGGTGGGTTTATATGATGGGATTGGTCCTAATATGCATGTGTGCTCATATTCACACGACCCCTTCTCTACTTGGTCTATCTATATCGGACTTTGACATGGTACCAAAGCGGTTGACCTTTATTCGACTTGCAAACCCTAACATGTGAGCAAGTGCAACTCATTCTATATCTTCTAGTTGAACTTGCTGGGGGTGTTGGAGATAATAAGTTCCTACATTGAAACTTGAGAACATTAATTCGAGCGTAATATATAAGGTTGGTGGGCTACTCCTATTGTCAATTAGTTTTAGGATGGAACCCTATTGGTTTTATGTGTTGGGCTTGAGTCTAATGCATATGTGCACTCGTATGAACATGACTCTCACTCTACTGTCCGTTTGTACTGGAGTTTGATATGGTATCACAATGGTTATCCTCTATTCGGCTCGCGATCATAACATGTGGGCAAGTGTAACTCAATCTACTTCTAGTTTTATTTGCGGTGGCGTGTTGGAGATAATAAGTTCTCACATCACAAAATGGGGACATGTCGAGCATAGTATAGAAGGTTGGTGGGTTACTTCTCCTATTGCCAATTGGTTTAGGATGGAACCCAATTGGGTTTATGTGTTAGGCTTGTGTTCGCTCAAAAGTGTGCGTCACAAAGTCTTAAAATTTATAAAACTGAAATTAAGCAAAAGCGAACCCGTAGTGTACGGATCGGCGTAGTAAAGCAAAAATTCCAGAGTATCGAACTTAGGGATTTGGGGGGAACAAAATCAGTTCACAAAGTGTCAAGCAACTAAATATAGAAGCTTTGCAAATAATATTGGGAAAACAGCAGTTCTAAAGATCTAAATATCCAATTGTGGCAATTGATTCAAGATATTCTAAAGGTATAAGGACGGAGTCGGGATTGCAAAGGTATAACTAAAGTAAGGTAATGTACGGTGAAGTTCCAAAACCCATATATCTCACCCAAAGGCTCTCTCTATAAAGGTTGTTGAGGCTGCAGTATAGAAAGGATCAAAGGATAAGAATTATTCTCAAATGCCCATGCCCAAACCCAAGGGAATCGAAGATAAGCCAAAACGGTTAAGGTTGTGACACTCGAAACCGAAGTAGAAGATTCTGAGTCTCACTACTACCTAGAATAGATAAGCCAAGACTAGGTTAAAGCAAATCTTTAACTTTGGATCAAAGCAAAAGCAAAGGACGTATGACAGAGGAAACCACGGCTGGATCTTGAACCACGGCCGTGGAACTCAAGAACAGACCGTGGAAAATGTCGACGACGAGGTTTCTCGTAACTCTCAGGGTCCAATCTGTTTAAGTTCAATCAATCATCATCTAAGCCACAACTATCAACCCTTCACCTTAGAATTGCTAAAGGGTTTTAGCCAACAATCATCATTATGAAATCAATAATCAAGTTTAAAAGAGAAAAAGGGTAAAATCTCGAAAACTCAATAATAACCAAACAATCAATCCTAATTCAATCCAAAGTATATGTGTTCAATGTATGCGGAATAGGGAACAGAAAACCTCACAACAATCTCTAGGAACAATGAAGAACGGGATGTCAATCCATCTTCGAAAGAAATCCTAAGATATTCTCCAAGTACGCAATCTCAAAATGTGTCCTTCTCGAAATCTTCCCTGTACGCAATAAGATCTCCCTAAGCAATCTTCAAAATGCACTCCGTCTAGGATGTATGCAACGTCCTTAATTTCTCCTTTCTTCAGCCTTCTTATAGGGGAAAAGTAGGGTTACGAAAAGCCCGATAACTGTTGCGGACATGGCAAATATGACGCGTGGCAACCGTTATAAAAATCACAGTCTAGTGTAAGCTTCAAAGGTTGTGGAATTGGTCGTGGAACCTTTCTGTTGCTCTTGACCTTGTTTTTCACGCCCTCAATGCCTAAACCACGGTCGTGGTTCTCCATGTTTGGCCGTGGAAACTCAAATTTCTTTGTAAAAGCCTTTGTTTCGTAAAGTCCTCTAATCATGCTCCTTCCTTAGCTTCTCCAATGCATCCTCTTGATGCCTAGCATGATCAAATACTCCTACTCTCTCATATATGCTCCATTCCAAGCCTTTATTCACCTAAAAACACAACAAAGCTTGTGTAGATCTCTATATCGACAAAATAGGTGAATGTGCTCATAAATGCTTCAAACTCTTATCCATGTACACAACTAAAGGGGAAAAACAACCAAATTAAGTGCCTAAAATATGGTCATATTTCATGCTATCAGCTTGGTCCTAATGCGCATGTGCACTCATATGCACACAACCTTCACTCTACCCGGTCCGTCTATATCGAACTTTGATATGGTATTATAGTGGTTAGCCTCTATTTGGCTCGTAATTCTAACCTGTGGGCAAGCGTAACTTGGTCTATACCCTCTAGTTCCACTTGCAGGGGTGTGTTGGGGATAATAAGTTCCCACATTGAATGTTGGGGATATTCCGAGCCTAGCATATAAGGTCGGTGGGCTACTCTTCCTATTTTCAATTAGTTTTATAATGGAACCCTGGTGGGTTTATGTGACGGACTTGGGCCTAATGCGCACGTGCACTCGTATGCATACAAGCCCCGCTCTACCCGATCCGTCTATATCAAAATTTGACAAATATTCACCTCAACAATTATAAAAATATACTCAACTATATGATAAGTCTATGTTGATCATGCCCTACTAAGTCTAAAATCCATGTCCTAGGGTTAAGTCTTTTCTCCCTATGTTGATTATCTCGATCTAGTCAATTAATAATCATATAAAGTACTTATAGACAACACATTATTATGTATATCATGAAGAGAAACATTATCATGCATATCATCGTGGGGTTTAGACATATACATATATTGACCAAAGTTTTGCTAGTGTGAATAATAAAAAAGTATCAAAGTGAGAAGTAGAGTTAAAATTTCATAATATGTCACCTAATTGGTGAGATAGAGTCGTAAGATTACCATTTGGCGTAGTGGTAGAGGACTAATCCGATTCCTAATTGATGCGGTTCTTCTTGCTAGTGACACCTTTGAGTTTCAAATTCTAGATATTACAATTAAACTTGAGGATGATATTGTTAGATGATCATAGAGTTGTTTAAAACGCCCCTAAAATAAGGCACATTTTATATAAATGAATTCCGTACTTTTTTATTAAAATTTTAAAATCACGTGCTTATCTTGAAGAAGATTACATTCCACCCCGCCGTCCGGACCTTTACTATTATGGTCGAGGTGATACGACAACAAAACTCTACAAGAAACAAGAAGAGCCGAAGTCATCAAAGTACAATCACTCTTACTCTTCTTAGGATTCACAAGACGGACAAGAGAGCATGATGCCTCCCAAGGAGATGCCTCTCTTAGGTGCAAGATAGAAATATTGGAGGCACAAGTTCTTTTCCTCACATAAAATGCACAACACCAAGTGGCTACCGAAAGGACGTCAAGCCATGGTCACGTTGCTCCGACACAAACCACTTCCGACGAAGGACTCCAAGCGGTGACACAAGCTAAGTGTGAGTTGGTTGTCAACCCATTGTATGACGAGGGAAAAGTCAAAGACGAGGGTGATGCCATTATTGAATATTGTGCCCCGACACTTCAATTTGTCAACCCGTTGTATGATGAGTCATTTAAAGAGGAAAAAGATGAAGTCATCATCGAGAGTGAAGGAGATGACAACCCCGTCAATGGCACCATTATGTTGATAGACTACAAGTTTGAGTCTCCCGATCTAGGTATAGTCCTTGTTATGTCCAATAACTTACTTCCCGGCTTGTGCTTCCATCTTTTCGGATGCCCCCGACGTTCACCGTCAAGGGCATTGACGACATAATAGACAAACTCCATGGGTCTCATCTTGATAGACTACAAGTTCGAGCCTCCCGATCCAGAGTTTGTCCTTGTTATGACCAATGGTTTACAACCCGACTTTCCCCCTCGATCTATTCAACATGCACCCGTAATTCAACTTTAAGGGCATTGACAACATGTTAAACAAAGTCCACGTTGCGACCATCTTGATGAACTACAAGTTTGAGCCTCCCGATCAGGAGTTTGTTCTTATTTTGTCCAAAGATCTACCGCCCGGCTTGCCTCCTATCCCGGACACACTGTTTCAAAGGGTTGGAATGTGAAGGCTTGGATCGAAGATCCAAGGACGAACTTTAAGAGGGAAGAGGTGATGCCCAAAATCAAGAAGGATGATTTACCTTCAAATAAGCATGGTTTAATTTGAACCTATCATATAAGTGAGGGCAACCATCCTTTATATAGAGAATGGGGCTGGAATGAAATGTCCAAAATGAAAGGTCCAAAATAAAAGGTTTAAAAGGGTGTTCAATAGGACAAAGCCTAAAGGGGGTCCAATGGGAAAGCTTAGAAGAAAACATTCCACAAGAATATTCCTTCTATTATTACATAAGCAAAATATAGAAAAACAAGGGAAATATTTTTAAAACGGACAAGCCTTGTGACATGGTGGAGTGAAGACAAGACGTACCGCTTGACGGGTCGTCTTAGGCGGAAGCATTGATGGAAACGGTATCTAGAGGCGTTGCACTTATTACCGAAAGGGCCGGGTGCTTTATGGGTTGATATCCTTTGAGCAAAGTACCGCATTTAGAGTGATTGGGACATTCGCTAGTTATCATTGTCAAAAAATAGATCACATATCTAGGGGTGTAGCTTGGGGAGTTTGTGAGACGCTTAGAGATGGTGTTGCTTTGAGGGTTAAGAATGGTCATAATGTTCGCTTTTGGCAAGATCGCTGGCTCGAGTTGAGACCCTTCTCTCACCTGGACCTTGGGAGTATCGATGGCATCCTTCTTGATGCCAAAGTAAGTGACTTGTGGGTCGGTAATCAGGGATGAAGTTGGCCCTTTCTTCATTCCTTGCTTCCCACTACGTTATTGTTCAAATTGGTTGCCATCAGAATTTTGGAACCCCAAAATCAACGATACCCCTTGTTGGCCTCTTAGTCCTAATTGTGAGTAGTCTATCAAAATTGGGTAATTTTTTTGTTAAGCATGTCCATATTTCTATCCTTAACAACTCCATTTATACCATTATATGGAAGCTTGAGGTGCTAGAGAAGGTGAAGGTGTTCCTTTGGCTTGCGGTTCTAGGTAAAGTACTAACCAATATTGAGCGTCACAAGAGACACTTGTCCACTCATCCACATTATGAACTATGCCCCGTGATTCCCGAAACCCCATTACACATATGTCGGGATTGTCCCTCTTTGTTAAGTTTTGGGAGTCCTTAGTCCTAAATAAGAAGCTCTCAGGTTTCATGGTTAACCCCCTATGAAGCATGGTTTACAACTAACGTTGAAAACAACTTTGACAAATTCGACAATGTCCCCTATGATAACTCCACCTATTAATTGTTTTATTTAAATGATGGAAGACTTAACATAAAATGTGGTTATTATAAACTAACAAATATCGATTATATGTCTAGCTTGCTTGTTTTGGTTTGTTTGTTAAATATGAGTATAGGTATTGGACGATATTACAAGGGAAGATCTCGGCTGAAGAATTACTATAACAACCAACATTCATGTAACATCCGGAATTTTTATTACGGATGGTTAGTGAGTTATCGACCTTTCCGCGTTAGCGGCTCAGTTTTCCCGCAGGCACGGGATGCTGAGTGATGGGATTTTATTCCTAATCCCGTCCCGACCTTTTGCTTTCCCATTTTGCTTTCCGACCCCTCGGGTTTTGGTGTGAGGAGACTTGTGGGCAGCTGACCTTTGAGTCTCCCCACCCCTTTGTGCAGCCCACTCTTCTCTCTTTCCTCACTTTTCATTTCACGTTACTCTCTCTCACACACTCTCCTCTTGGTGCCCTTTCCTCTACCCTCTCCTTGGAACTCTAGGCTTGTGATCTACAGCAATGGGAAGCTTTGGATTCAATTTGGGCAAGCTTTCTCTCCTCCCTTCTCCTTTCTTTCTAGCTGCTACCTTCTTCTTCTTCTCCTCTTCTTCTCCATTGCCATGGATGAAGCTCTAGAAGAGGGTTCTTGTTGAATCCTTTGCATGTGTGTGTTCTTGGCTCGATTAGGTCATGAGGGAGAGCCTATATACCGTGGATGATGTTTGAAGAAGGCCCAGCAAGAGAAGGAGGCCATTGAAGCTCAAGATCCACAGTCGAAGACGAAGAAGACGCTGTTTCTAGAGTTCAGCCGCGAGATCAGGCGCCGCGGGGGCGGATCTTAGCCAGCCGCGGGGGCGGCATCAGGATTTCCTGGCGCTGCGGGGGCCGTGGCCTTCAGCACGCAGTCGCGCCTTTTGTTTCCGCGGCTGCGTTTCTTCAACAGTAGGCTCTTCTTCTCCCTTCTTCTTCTTCTTCGTTCCTTCCTTAGTTGTGAGGTTGTTTCATGTTAGTATCATGCCTAGGATGGATCTAGGGTAGTCGTGAATGCTACCTAGTGGTTGAGAACCTAGGAGCCCTTAAGGCTCGATGTATTTGATAGCTTGGAGTATGTTGAGCATGATGGACCTTCTAGGCTAGCTTGTTCCTTCTTGGCTGAGGTTATGTTCATGTGAGGTTATAAGCTGTTTTGAGTTGTTGTCATGTTATGAGAGTGTGGTGAGTATCTTGGATCCTAGGATGTATTTCCTAGCATGAGTGTTAGGTGATCTTGCTTAGATCACTAGAGTGAAGTCTAAGACATCTTGAGCGTGAGCATATGTTGATACATACCTTCTTGTGAGCAAGTTGTGGACTCCTTCCCAAGGGAAGCTAGAGTGTAGGGAGTGAGTGCGGTGACGAGGTAAGTCTCCGGACTTACTTAGCTCGTATTCTTTGTATTAGCGTTGATGTGTGTTGGGTGGTGTGTGTTTATTATTTATTGTTTATGACAACTATATAGGAAATAGGATTACTGACCTTTATATTATTTGGCCCAAGTGTATGATAACGGGCGGTGACATCACTGCCTAGCTCTTGCGAGAGCTAGGAGGTTCTCGGCGACTTGCCCGTGCTGGTTAGACGGTAGAGGCATCCGCACCGTTTCATTGCCGGAAGAAGGGACCGAGGCGAGTTTCGGGAGATTCTCGTGTCATAAAAGAAGTTGAATTAGAAGGGGATATGACTTAATAATAATAATAAAGATAATATACCGGATTTGTGTGCTTTTGAGTACGTTGTGTGACTATGATGATTTACTTGTGTTTGTGCCTTTCCCATTAATTCTAATGCTTCGAATGTGAGCTAACGGTTTTATACCGAATGTTGTAGTTTGCCTTGCAGGTTAGGCATGTTCCGAGAGATCCGGAAGGGTGGGTAGCCGGGGTCCGTACATTTTAGGAAGGGTTTTGAGTTGGAGTTGTCTTGTGTTTTGTCTTTCGGTTATTACGTTTTGTGTGCTACTTGTTTGGCGTTTGGTTTGAGTTGTACCTCGGCTGAAGTTTGTTGTTGCATTCTTTCGGGTTTCTCATCATTTGCATTAAAAATGATTTACGTTTTTGCCTTTATTTGTGCCATGTTGGAAAGGTCCGGTGAAACTATTGTCAAGCTAAGGGTCGGGACCCATTGTGAGGTATCGCCTGTAGCATCCCGATATTCTGCGGATTTGGGGTGTTACAATTCAAACGAGAAGGTCTAGGAGATGAAGATCTTAAAGCGGCCAAAACATCTAACCAGGAAGATAGACGTTTAAGAGAAAATCTTGGAGAAGATCTCAGTGAAGAATTCAAACGGCCATAAAGTTTGTTATAGATCTCGAATGGTTGTAGAGAAGATCTTGGAGAAGATCTTGGTTGAAGATTCTACTCAACGGCTAGTACTCAAACAACACATGAGAAGATCTCCTTCAACAAGCATCGTATTCTATGGAAGAAAGAAGTTGGAACGACTAAGAGATAAACGGCTAGAAGAAGATCCTCCATAGAAGACTATAAAAGAAGACATTAATTGAAGATGAAGACACCGAGCTTAAAAGTGAAACAATCCAAGTCATCTTCATCGATCCAAAACTTTATCTTCCTCTTTGAGTGTACTTAAGTTCATTTGTTAGAGTGAGATAAACACAAGAGCTACATTGACATATCATCTTAGTGTTATACTCGAGTGTGTTACTCTGTGAAGTAATTAGGCTATTATTGCTAGAATAGAGTTGACTAGATCGTAGCATTGAGGCTACAAAGAGAGAAGAAAGGAAGTTCTTCTAGGTTGTATCTAGGACTCACAACAAGAAGATAATAGATAGTTAGAATTCTAGGGTCGGAAACCCTAGGTGGAGAGTGGGCTGTTAGGGCCGAACTTCGTAAACATATCGCGTGTCGATCTTTTATTTTCCACACATTCTATCGCTTATATTGCGACTAATTTTTTTTTGTAGGTTTCGAAGTTAAGGCCTTGAGATCCACTTGAAAGCCTTGAGAAATAGTTTTTTCACAAAGCGCAAAGATCGACTTCAAGGCCTTAAGATTTATTTCAAAGCCTTGATATCCGATATTGCGGAACGTTCTCATACTCTATTCAACCCTCCTTCTAAAGTATTTATATCCTTATTAATCACCTACTCGGTTCATCACCCTAGTGTATGATCTTTGCTAATGGTGTGTGATGGTTATGGAAATGAAGGAACGATTGGATGTTTAATGGTGTTGCTCATCCTCTCAATATCGCTCAACTTGTTGTCAATCAAGCCAATTAGTATTTCTCTATCTCTCTAGAGCTGGGATCATGGGTAAAATTAAAAGGAACGAGAAGTCTTCCATTCGCTGGCTTCCCCCCGAGCCCGGTTGGGTTGAGTGGAACTTCGACGGTTATGCCAACCATGTGAACGAGGTGGTTGTTGTTGATGATATCTTACGCGGAGATGGTGGGCAGTGGATAAGAGGAGGGTTCATAATATTGACATTTATTCAATACCACTTGTAGAGCTATGAGATGTGGCTCGGTCTCGACCTTTGTTGGAGCTTAGGCTACCGTCGTGTGGAAATGGAGATATATTCGAAGGTTGTAGAGGGCCTCCTTCGTAAGGGTATCGCACGTTCACACCATCTGAATAGTGTGGTGGAACTTTGTCATGGCTTCATACGTAGAAAATGGCTATTTAGTTTGACATGTTTTTCGGGAGGCTAATTCGGCCCTGAATTATCTTTGCCTCTTTTGCTTTCAATTTTCCTTTTGGAGTACATTTTATTAATGTTCCTCTTGTGAATCTTCTTCCCATACTAATTAACGACTTTAGAGATCATGCGACTCTCCTCGACTCATCCCTGTTTAATCATAAATGCGCTTTACCCTCATTTTGTTAAAAAAAAAAAAAGCAATTTCCAAAAACATAGAATCTTAAATAGCATGCCTCATTTGCTAAGGTACCAAAGAAAATTTTCAAAAATAAACCCAATTGGTAAAATGAATAACGATTAAGTGGACTATTTTACAATATCCAATCCAATATAAGTAAGATTGTGATATTTGTAATAAATTTTGTTACAATTAATATAATTACTATTAATTTTGACTTTTTTTAAATCAATTCGAAATTTTATTCTATATAGAATGACTATGATTTTCATCACTATTAATTCTATTAATTATAAACCTTTTTTTTGATAAATAAAATTACAAATATAATAATCTTTTTAAATCTTTAAAGCAATAAGCCGGTTATAAATTATCATATGTATTTCGTAAAAATATAATTACAAATATGACTTATAATTATGTATCACCTGCTAATTTTGTAAGTAACTCTCTATTGGTATAGTAAGTTTTCCTTGTCTGTCCTTCCTCTCAGCTAATTCATGTTGTATCCAAACAATCTTTTGTCGTCAGTAAACTTGATAATCCGTCTGGGCTGAAGAAAATATATTTGTATAAAGGCCAAGTTGAAGGAGCCCACTTCAAATTACTGTAGATCAATCATATTATTCAGTGCTTTCGTTATATGACGAAAAGGGTTACAAATCGTTTCACAACTTCATTCTAATGCTCTTATATTACTCACTTAAAATAATAAATTCGTACAATTTATACCCAAATTGATTGATTAATACTTACGTTATAACCCAACTATCAAAGCAGGAATAAACAATCCAAAAAATACAAAGGGACTTGAATATAACTATAATTCGCTATAACAAAACACAAAGGGACTTATAAAATAATGAAAATAACTATAATTCGCTAAAAACAAGCATCGTATGATCTCTAGTTACGAGATTTGTGATGAACACGTCCCAACATTTTCTCTTGAACTCTGCAGTTATGGTAACATCTGCACTGTTTGTTTGGGGCATCGCACACAAACTGACCTTCTGGGTACGCATCCAAACACCATAGATTGCAGTTGTCACAACCATCAAATATGGTTAAGCATAACTCAGCCTCTACCTTCTTACCAACTGCACCAAAATCATATCACATTACAATTATTATGCAACAATATTACACTAATTAGTAAATTAAGGTTAAAAAAAACTTACCGGATGCAATAGCAAGTACCACAAAGATGAAGAAAACAATATTATTCCTTGCCATTATCGATTTACTCACAATTGCTTTATCTTCGAGTTTTTTTTGGTTGTGAGAAAACAACGTATAATACCTCTATTTATAATATATTTTGTCATATATTTTCTTTCTAAAATAAATAAATATGTTTCCATATA
Source organism: Fagopyrum esculentum (assembly GCA_033239045.1). NCBI lineage: Eukaryota > Viridiplantae > Streptophyta > Magnoliopsida > Caryophyllales > Polygonaceae > Fagopyrum > Fagopyrum esculentum. The sequence goes on along the minus strand of BSUD01000001.1, from coordinate 133,209,534 downwards.
TAAATGATCCTTCTCATACCCATGTTTTTCCTTAACGTGGGATCTATTAGCGTTTTAGGAAATAAAATATCCTATTTTATACTGTTTTTCAAAATCAAATTTTATTTTAATTTTACGGGAAAATATTTTGTAAACATAACCATATAGACAATCACTTGATAAAGAAACTTTAGGTTGGATGACTAATATACTTTAAATTAATTTTAGTTATCTATATACATATATTAAAGTAAAAGCATTTACTTCAACGTGATTCATCCTAACTTATTTGATGTCACGTGTAATTTTCTTAGAATTTTGATTTTTAAAAAAAAATTATATATACATCTACCCTATTTAAATTAGTTATTAATGTAATAGTATAATTATCCTATAATAGAAGTTATATTATCTACTTACCATACATGTCTTTTTATATATCTACACATATACATAAACATAGTTAAAATTATACTAATAGATTTATTATTCTATGATAAAAATTATACCAAAATAACTTTACATATATAGTTATACATATATTTATCTATACTGAATATACTTTTTTTATTTTATGTATAGATGCTAATGTATTTTAATTTTATTAAAAAATTGAAGAGATTATTTTTATTAAACTTCTATCAATTAATCTATATACATATATTAAAGCAGAAACACTTTGTGTCACGTATCGTGATCTTATAAACTTCACACCATGTGTCATTTTCTTCCGCATCTTAATTTTATAATTATGGTAATTAACAAATTAATAAAAAAAGAAATAATATAGATAATAGATATATTATTTCCATTTATAATATTATCATAGTCTTCAATATATTCTTAAGATATTCTTTTCATTATTTAAAAAAAAAAATCTCACTTTTAATTATAAAATAATTAGATTATTTATTATTCTAACTTTAACATATAAATATATAATTTTTATATTAATTAGGAAATAATCACTAACTAAAAAATGTATAAATTTTTATAATATAATTATTACATCTTTTTTTTATGGATATTATTTAAAACAACCTAAGATAATTTTGTAATTAAATTTTTTAAATGTTCTCTACTTTAACATTTATATTTTAATTTAGAAATTTATTTATATTTTTTCTTTTGAAAATTTTTATTTCACTTTTATCAACTTTATAAAATAGTCTACTAAAATTAACTAAGATATGTAATAATGTCTAAATTAGTCTATTTTTATTGTTTATCTGAAATTATAATTAATATAATTATAAGTTTTATTTTAATCTTTCGTTAGTTAATTAAAACCATTATGTTACATAAATTTTTTTATAAAAATTTTAAAAATTATAAAATTCAAATTATATCCACGGGAACTACACTAGTTTGTTTGTAAATTATTGTTGCTGAATTATTTTTTAAAAATACATCTACTGTAACAAATATATTTAACATAGTCACAAATATTTTATTGTTTTTATTTTAAATATCTAAAAAGTAATAAAAATACGAAAATAGCTATATTAAAACAAATCAAATTTTAAAGTGAAGAGTTTGTACAAACTTAAAAATAATTAATAAAAAGAAATATAATCATAACAAAAGTACTATTTTTTTTACTGCTTAATTAAGAATAGTTTTGTCAAATAAGTTTATATTTCACTAGGAAATGTTTATAGGTGGTTCCATTTCATAATTTTTATTATATGGGTAGTTATATTTTGTAAGTTCCTTTGTAACCCTCTTAATTTTTCGAAAAAGCTAAACGCACGGATTTCGTTTTACAAACAACAAAAAACGAACGCCTTCCAACGGCGCTCATCGCAAGCCATCGGTTGGCGAAAGCGCTCAAAAACCAAAGCGCTGAATGAGCGCCAATGCTCAGCGAAAACGTTCGTTTTTAAAAAAAAATTTGTACTAGAGCGCCGGCTCCAAGCGCCAGCGTTCAATCTTCTTCTTGCCCTCCAGCTCCTGTGTCATTTTGTTTCAATGTACACAAGCACTGAAGTCATCTACACGCTATGTTGTACCAAGTGTATCTATGAAAACTGTCAATTAGTAGATGAAGCCATGTGTACCTATGAAAATTGTCAAGTTTGTTAGGGCATGCACATTGGAGTACATACAAGACTAATCTTAATCTATTTTTTTAAATATTTTTACTCTTCCACCTCACTTTAAGAACACAACTACCCACATCAATAAAATACATCAATGTGTTCTTAATATATTATAATATATATTATTTATTTTAAAATGAGAGAAAACCTATGCAAAATGGATGTCTATCAATAGATAAAATTAATTATAAAGTATAAATATATAATTTTATTTTTTTTAAATTCATATGATAACATTAAATGCATTTATTGGAATAAAAAGCAATTGCCTACTATTTTATATCCATTAAATATGTTAAGATCATCTTAAGAACATCTTCATCCCACAATTAGAAATGAGTTTCTTATCTGATTTTTTTATTATTTTTTATCAATAACATTAGTTAAAAAACTCATCTTCTCCATCCCAAAATTCACTAGAGTTTCTTTAATTATTTTTGTTTTATAAAACTTTAACAAAACACCTGTCAATTTCCTACATTTAGAAAAAGTAACAAAAATAAATCTGATTTTACTCTGATTTACGTGAGTTTGGCAGATCCTGTCAGATTTCATTTCTTCTTCAAGATACTTCTCTCCACTCATTACCTCTATTCCCTCACCCATTCTGACATTTATTTTTAATTTTACAAATTTAAATAAGGGAAGAAACTCACAGTGTTTGGGATGAAGATGCTCTAAGTACAAGACTAAAATTTCTTGGTTCTAACAAATTTTTTTCTTCTCACTCCTACGTGGCAATCTAAGAACAGGGTTAAGATCACCAATGTGGATGCTCTTAGCCATATTAATAAAGGGTAAGATGCGTTAGGATAACAATGGAGGTATATTTTGATTGTGAGCGCCGGCGCCTCTAGAAGGCGCTTAAAATCTATTCAAAAATAAATAAAAAAAATATTGCCATCGCTTTGTGTGTGTTCGATGTTAAACGCCGGCGCCATCTAGATGCGCTCACGTTAAACGCCAACACAAAGCGTTCATATTTGGTACCAAGTAAATTAAAAATTGTGTATTTAACACGCCCCTAATTTTTTATGTTTTCTATTTTTATATTTAAGTAAAAAATATTTTTTAAATATTAATATTATTTCGATTTTTTTTTCGAGAATTTTTGTCCACACAATGCATAATGTAATGTCAAACCAATATTTGTCGGCAGTAAATAATTAATTATAGTACAAAAAATTTGAATGGAACATCATAATTCCTTTTTTAGTTGGAGAAAACCAAATTGATTAAAGTTAAGGGTTATATTTTTTTCAAACTTGAATAAACTAGTTTAGAAAAATTAAACATTTACTTATTAAAGGAAAGACGTATAAAAAAACGTATTAAAGGAAAGTCTATTAAAAAAATGGAAAGTATAAAATTATGATCATTCATTACGTCCTTTATTGGTTTTTGTTTTTCAGTTTCCTTCTTTCTCATATTCATATTTTTCTTTTTAATACAGATGTATACTATAATCTAATAGCCTTTTACAAAGTATATACTCACATAAAAGTCAATACCGTATTTATCAGATTTTTCCAAAAAAAGAAGTTTGTAAGAAAACCACCTTATATAATCAATAACCACTATATAAAGAAATTTTATATTAGATGATTAAAATGCCTTTTGTTAACTAACTTAATAATTTTATTTTTTTATTTGTAAAAACCTTTATTAGTGAATTAAATTATTTAAAAAAAATACACCTATAATAAGTATTTTTAACATGATCACAAAGTATTTAATAATTTTTGTTTAAAAAATCTAAAAAGTTATTATTTCATAAACAAATAAAAATAATTATATTATAAGAAGTCAAATTTTAAAGTGAAGTTTTGAAACAAATAGTTTTTGAAAAAATTATACTAAGGGCCAGTTTGGTAACGTAAGATTTCGTAGATGAAGATGAGGATGAAGAGAATTATGTAGATGAGGAATTAAGGGGATGAAATTGTTAAGACGATGAGTATGAAATTAAGTGAAATGAGTGTTTGGTAAAATTAATATGATCGTGGATAAAATTATAAAAAAGTAAGTGTAAAATTTTTTTATAGATGAAAGGGATGATAAAATGAGGGGTAAAAGTGAGATTTTAGCCTCAATAATTTTTATAATCCTTATAATCTAAGTTTTGTAGGATTACAAAATTCGCATAATCTAATTCCCTTAATCTCCATAATCTAACTCCTTTAATCTCCTTAATTCCCTTACCAAACAAGATTACGAGAATTATCTCTTCATTTTAATTCTCATAATCTTAATCTCCTTAATTTATACACTTACCAAACGGAGCCTAAAATTAATATAATCATGATAGCCAAAGTACTTTTTTTTATTGAGGGTTATTTTAGTCAAATAGTATAATCTTTCGTTAAAAAATATTTATTGGTGATTGAATTTTATAATTATATTATATAGTAGTTTTATTTTAGAAAAAAAAATATTTTATTATAAAAATACCTTAAAAGGTTTTTATTTTTAAACAAAATCTACATCATATTACCAAATCTTATCGTAGCCTTGCTATGGACTGATGTAATACCCAAAAACTTCACAACCACGAAGTTATAATTGTCGTGATAATTTTATCTCCGAGGATTTATTATGCTATCATCGTCTTCAATGGTTTTAAATGGGTTGATGATAAATCTGAGTAGATCGAATTCAACCGAAGCATATCGAACTCAACCGGTGTATCATATATTCCACTTTCATGTCATTTTATGTGCTTAAAGCACTTGCCTGTTTTTGTACAAACACTCTTGTTTGGGTAACATTTAGTAGGAATGTTAAAAAGAAGGGAATTTAGAATTATGTGTTTGGATTACATTCTGCTGGAATTTAAAATGACGGGAATTTAAGAAACTAGGAATTACAAAAAAACATTTTGTTTGGATTACATTCTAAAAGTCAAGCATAAAAAGTTGAGAATTACTAAATAAGCTGCAAGTTCATTAATCCATTCGACAAGAAAAATGATAAATATCATCCATAATAAAGAAAAAACTAACAACTAAAAAAATCCAAAACATCTTTGTAACTCAAAACTAAAACAATCCAACCGTAAAAACAAAAACGAAATGATAAAGAACATCAAGCGAGATCGTGATACTCTTTCTATTCATATCCATTTTTAACAAATATCATCACCATGTCTTTCTTCATATCCAATGGAACTTCTTTCACCATAAGAAATTGTTTCTCATTCTCTATAAACCATGCACATGCCTTAATCTGTACATCTCTAGGAAGTTCTGGTATTGCCATGATCTCTGTGTATACCTCTTTTGGAGTAAGACTAGTTGTAGTAGCACGTATAAGGGCTTCAAAAGATGACGTCATTCTATCAACTAAAGTTCCCAAGACGTCTTTAGTCGTACATTTTCTCTTTGGAGGGGGTACATTACAAGAACTTGTTTCTTCGTTTCTCCTCTTTACACAACTTACATGGCTTGGTGAGATTTCATCAACAATATCAATATCGTCTAATGTTTTATCATCACCATCCAAATCAACATAATTTCTTGCATTGTTGAGAGGAGTCATAATCTTAGCGACGTCATCACATGTTTCAGCACCCGCTCCATTGGCTCTATCTTTCCCACACAAATCAACTATATCCTCCCGGTTTTGGATTCTCTTATATCGAAAGCTAGCAGCTTCGTCATGAGACTATAGCAAAAGTATATAATATTTATAAGAAAAGGTTGTCAATCGACTTAAAAAAAATTTATATATAATAATAAAAAAACTTACCTTCACATATTCTTCCCACACATTGGTTTCAACAACACTAATCATTTGAGTAGATGAATCCCACCTAAATCCGCTTTGACCCAAGATATCACTCACAATGCCATAATACTTTTTTCATAGTTTCACACGGTTTTTCAGGTTGTCAGCAGTTACTTGAATGCCAAATTGTGCGGATAATATTGAAGCAGCTGTATTATATGCTATAGATTTCCAGCCGTTATCTCCTTTGTGACCAAGACCTCGTTCCTCGCGAAGTGTATCAGCTAAAACACGCTTCATGTTCAAATTCCATTGCATGTAGCTCTTTCTTTCTAATTTGACTTTCATCTTTCCTCCATCCTTTCCTTTTGTCTATTCTTGCCTGACCTCATTCACTCCATGCGTATCCATTTTTGAATGTAGAACACAAAAAATACTTCAACTATCAAGATAATAATTAAATAACCAGTAATAGATATAAGACATGAAACACACAAGTGATTATAATTATAAAATATTACTGCCATTTAGTTTTATAAAGTTGCATTACAAATAGACTCTATAAAAAGCAAGCAACACAAACCAACAAGAACCATTAACCCTAAAGTTATTATTCGCTGAAAGCATAGTAAAAAAACACTCATGGTTGTTCATTCCGTCGTGCACAATAATCTTCGAACATCCTCTTTGCAAGTGTATCACATAAATTTTCCCATTGATCAGTAGCTTGAACAGTTGTAATCCTATCTTCATTATTCACAAGAGTTGGAAGATCGTTTGCTGAAATTGGACAATTTAGTAAATCCGAATCAACATCTGACAGAAATTGTGTATCGGCGGCTTGGAGAATAGGATCGGTAGCTTGTTAAATTCGTATAAAGTTATGTAGAACACAACAAGCATTTATGATCCTTACTTGAGTTTTGATGCTAAAAAAATGATGGAGTACGCATTATGCTCCATCGTTTTTTTAACAAATTGAATGCTCGTTCAACTAAATTCCTTGCAACGGAATGACGAAGATTGAACAACTATTTGTAGGTATTTGGTCGATTTCCGGTCCACTCATTTAAATGGTAACTAGTCCCTCGGTATGGTGCTAAAAATCCCGGACCATTGGTATAACCAACATCCACCAAATAGTATTTTCTACACATACGCATTTCGAAAGATAAGTTCTACATTTAAAATACCTATGTTTTAAATTTTTTATAAAGTAGTTTGGAAATTACCTCTCGGCACATGAAACGGATTATTTCGACGAAGAGCATCTCGTAAAACACGAGCATCTGAAGTAGACACCTCCAAACCAGGCAACACATAGTATAATTTCAAATCAAGTCCACAAACTCCTAGGACATTAGTCGATATATCACCCTTCCTATTGCGGTATCTCGGCCTATCCTCAGCCGGCACAGTCAATAGAACGTGTGCACCATCAAGGGGTCCTAGAAAATTCTAAATTAAGGAGGAAAATTATCAGAGAATAATTTTTAAATGAGTACACAAATTTTTGTATTGGTAAAGAATTATCTCAAACCACTTCCATTTCTCTCTTTCTGAGTTCACATTGACAAGTGGTTGTATTTTCAAGTATTCTTTACTTATCCTCATCATTGCACACAAGACATTATGGAATTGTCTGCTGACTGTTTCCTTAGAGCGATAATATATAAAATCAATTTTTCAGTATTTGACGTTGTGTGTAAGTATGTCTAGGAACATAGCTACCGATTCTTCTATAGGAACATTCTAGTACGAACTAAGCCTCCTAATCCACTTAGAATTTTACACAAACGCCTAAAAGCAATCTTACTGAACCGCAGTTGTTCAATACAATCTACCTCTCTTCCATAATACAAACGATTTAAATAAGACTTTCTCTCATGATCTCAATCACGTGATGGCTCCTTAACGAAAAATGTTGTATGTACCACTCTACTACTAAAGCGATCATAGATATAGTTGCACCTAACACATTTTTCTTTCGTTTTTGTGATTCTTCCGCATCATCGACATGCTTTCGTTTTAATCTCATTACAATATTACTTTGTACTTCTCAACAATATCCCAACAATGTCCTGAATTTGGATAGTTAGGAGCCTACAAGACAGTTACACCCACGTTGTTGCAGTAAATGTAAAACAAAGAAATCACGTATGAGAACAAAGAAACCAATTCAAAAAAGAAACACAAATGCAACCAGGCAAAACAAATACGTACTAGAGAAGAAAAAAAAATCACAAAGAAGAATAAAGAAGAAGCGTACGAGGCCAAACAGATGCAAAGAGGTGATAGGGGTTTGTGTTTCTTATATGGGAGAAGATCTGTTCGATTCTTTTCCCTTTGGCGCCTAGGATTTGTCTAATTCCCGCTTGCAAAGGATACTTTAAAAAACGCTGGTATAGATGGAATTTCAAGGGAGTATTTTGGGCTTTCCAAATCCCTTAATATTTCCTCATGGGATTCTGAAAATTCAGGAATTTGATATGCAAACGAGGTAATTGAAAAACGGAATTTTGGAAATCACTGATTTGAATTAAAATCTTGGGATTTAAATCCAAACGCAATGTTGGTGTCTCCTCTTTTGTTGTTCCACTAGTTAACCACTCTTGGTGTCTTCTCTTTCGTTCCTTCTCTAGTCAAGCAAGGTGAGGCATAAACCAAGAAAAAAGGGGCAAGCTACCCCTTTATTTGTGCATAGAAGAAGACAGGTTTCTTGTGGAGCTAAAGAACATGATTTTCCCTCTCCCTTCATTCATACAAACGCGCATTATAGGACATATTTTAGTCTTCTTTGTTCTATAGGAACTGACTTGAATCAATAGGGTCTTCTTCTTCCTCTTCCCTTCTGTTCTCTCCAATCTGCATGCTAATGGATGCTCCTTCATCTCCTTTATACCCACGCTGGAGCACAATAAATCAAACTACAATACCCTATGCATTTCTAGTTTTCACACCTTACTAACAACCGTCATTGGGTGAAATTTAGGTATGATAGACTCAACATATGTGGTTGATTTTAGGTTATATAGTGGTTTTTATATTCTAGTTGAGCATACTGAAATATGGAGAAGATCCAACTTTAGATTAGAAATTATGAGCTTTAGAAGTTCGGTTGAAAATCTATTTTAGGAAATGTCGATGAAAAATGGATAAGTATATAAGATGAGGATTTTGGAGTCATATTTGAGAATTTATATAGATTTTTGGAATTGAATTTGATTATTTTGTCTTAACCTTTTGATAGTTAGTGCATTATAGATTGTACAAGGTTTTTCTTGATTTTTTTTATGGATCAGTTAAGGGCTTAATCGGATGACCATAGTTGGTTGTTAAGAGGTTGAGAATTTTGGAGAGATGACACATTAGGTATATTTGGGAACCCTAGAGACTTTCAACGCTTATATTCGAGAAGTTTAGTTATCATCTATACAAAGGTATGAGGTTTAGCTACGGTGTTTACAATACTTTTGGGCCTTCTTCATAATTTAGAGAAAGTTGGGATTTTCGGGCTAGTCTTGCAAATAAACTCCAACTAGTCCATTCTAGCCCTAAAAGACTTTTAGAACCTTCTAGACAAGTGAAAATGTGACGTTGAGACGTGCATCTAATTTTACCAAGCATCAAGGGTCATATACGTGCGAGACAATGACATATCGGTAGTCGAGTATTTTTACCGATACAAGTAAGCCTCGTGGACTTAGTTAGCTAGATTTTCTCGAATTGGTGTGCTATTGTGGTCATGTGTGCTATGTGAATTATAATAACAACTTGAATAGGACGATATTATTATATTATGAGACTCATGTGTATGTATCACGGATCGTGTCATCACTGTCTATCTCTGACATGAGACTAAGAGGTTATCTACGACTAGTCCATACAAGTATACGACGAGATGCATGAGACTCACTCTTATTAGTATACGGAGACAAATGAGAGGTTCGGAACACTCTCATACCACACAATAAGTTGAAAGAATATATTCACAACTAAAAATATACTTGGACCTAAGAAAAAAAAGGGCTAATTAGGTAAGTAGGCTTTTTAATTTTATTGTATACTAACTAGGCCTTTTCTAGTTTTGTATTTAGTAAATATACCCCATGATTCTTTTACCACTTTTATTTAATGATAAGGTAAAACTAATTAACCCTTCTATTAAAAAAGAAAGAATATTTGATGTGTGTTACGTAAATTTTGATTTAATTACTGAATTTTTTTTATTTTATTTCCCTTTTTATTTTCTGTTTTCATACCGGACATTTACATACCGAACATTAACATACCGGACATTTTACATACCGGAAGTTCATAACGAAATTTTTCATAACGAAATTTTTCATACCGGAAGTGTAAGACCCGAGGTCTTAGGGACGTTGTCCCCATGCCAACCATGCTCGCGCAGAAAACTTCCCAGGAGGTCACCCATCTTGAGATTGCTCCCGCACGAGCACACTTAACTCCAGAGTTATTTGTCCTCACTCTACCACTGGAAAAGAAGAATTCTTGTTGACATGGGTAGCAACCCATCCTTATAATCCAATAACAAATCCCCATTCAAATAATGCAGGATGACATTTTATGGGATGTTACAATCTCCCCAACTTAAACTCCTGACATCCACGTCAGGCCAAGGACCGTCCACCGAGCCGAGTGACCGCCTACTAGGGCAAGCACACTTGTAACTCAGGGTTAGCTTTGATACCATCATTTCATTAGATCAAACATATCATGCATCTCCTTTACGCACAACAACAACAACAACATAAGCCTCACTTTCCTCTTGTTTCTTCCAGTTCTCTTCTCCTTAATCAAACTTTAAAAGTTCTGATCCGTGTCATTCTCCCATATGCCAATTCCATGACCTAAGAAGGTCGCATAGGTTCGTTACAATCCCTCCCCAGGAGGTCTATTATAGTTTCTTGCTTTGACCTCAATCCATGCTACTTGATTAAAACACTTGCACTTCTGTTGATACAATTCCTTATTGTTGACGTTGAACCACCGGGAATATCCCAAGTTCCTTTTTTTACTCATCCCCTCTACACTCATCAATAGACAACCCGCACCTGTGCGTTCTCAGTTGTCACCGATTAACTTGTACCTTAACCTTCTTTGAAGTCAACGACTTACTATTCTACTACACTTCTCATGTTACCATCCTCATGAAGGCTACCCTCATTGGGGTACTTTACTTTAAACTCTGTTAGTTCTTTGTTCATTTCATGCTTCCTCTTCTTTATAAGGTAACTATATCTTCTTGGATTTGTTGTTTCGTATATCTCCCTTTCATAGGCATAACCATTATTCCATGTTGTCCTTCATGTACACCTTCACCAAAATTCTAGCCTCATATATCATCCGTTCATCTTTCTCTTCATTGGTATCTTAAGTCTTTCAAAAAAAACTCCTTGTTTCGTCTTTCATCTTCTTAGGATCATCATTTATACACACCTCCTCCTTCTTGGCATTTCTTAGCCTTATCATCATAACGGAAACCGGTCAACTCTACATGCATCACCCATCATGCCCTTCTTCTCATAACTCTAGTAATGTTGACACTTCACTTATTGGTACTTCGTAAGCTTAACTTACGGTATCTTAAATCTTTCGCAATTGGTTCGATCACTCTTCTCATCTTGACTCCAAGGCTTAGGAGTTTCTAAAGAAAACTTCACATCTTAATAGAATACCACCATCAACCTTGCTAGAACGTACCCATCTCCTCCTCGATTCATATCTTTAGTTGTCCACGTGTCTTCTTGAAGAATTCAAACTAGTTATATCTATTGGTCGCGTTGTCGTTCAATCATGGTTTCTTCCACTTGCACAAAGGAGAAATAGGTAGGTTGTTGGTTGTACAAAGGGGGATCGTCAACGTCGGACTGGCAGCAGTTGTGGCGGGAAACCGGTGGCATTGGAGTGGCAACAAGGTAGCAGAAAGGCGACAACCAAGCGGCTATTATCGAGCCCTCTCTCAGTCAGTTGTTGATGGCATCCTGGTGTGGAACAAATGGAGACAAACTCCCGGTGGTACGGCAATACGGGCTGACGGTAGTGGGTGACCGGCTGCAACGGCGGTACTGGTTTGGTCGCTCAAACTGCTCTTGAGTAGCGTTATTAGGAGAACAGAGTGGAGGAGGTTTTACCTGGAGAGAGAAATCGGGTTAGGAGGGAGAAAGTTGTGGAAAAAAGTGGGAAAAGAAATTGGGTTCTTTTAAGTGATTCCCCTGATTTGTAATTCTAAAATCCCGACCCGCCCGATTAAAAATTCATACACGATTTTTCTGATGAAAATAATTCTACACATGGAATACTAGATGCAAGACCTCCAAGGCAGACGGAATTGCCAAGCGATAGACTACCTTCCTGTAACGACCGGATTTTCTAGGTCACCGCCCCCGTGGTGACGTTGAGCCGCAGTCGCGGCTAGCTGTAGTCACGGCAGGGTCAAGCCGCAGGTGCGGCTGTCCCCAGATCACGCAGATCTGTTTTTATCCGTTTTATTATTTCTTTCCTTTCTTAGAAGATCCGATCTTTTATCTTTTGGGCCGGCTTTCCTTCTATCTTTTAACCTAATTGTGACCTTCCTTCTTTCCCAATTGTGCCCTATATATTTTCGCCTTCTCTTTTGATTTCTTCTTCTTGCTTGTGTTATTCTTCAACCTTGAGCCAAGCTGCAGCCTTTCCGTGCAATTTCTGCAGAAGCTTTGTAAGTTTTTGCTCCCTTCGTTCACCTTCTGTTCATGCATCCCCTGCTACATCTCTTTTCTTTTCTTGCTTCTTCTTTTCTTCTTTGTCCTTTGTAACATGAATCAAGATCGAGTCTTGATTCTTGTTTGGCCTTCGTTGGTTGTTGTGCATGTGTTCCAAGCTCCCTTGGTTGAGTGATGTCGTGTGAAGATCGAAGAGAAGGTTTAATCCGGCCTTGATATCTTTCTACAGTCGAAAGAAGCTTCGATAGTAGATTCTGTCTGTCAACCGCCCCCGCGGCTTCTTTGCAGTAACTCCCGTCTTTGGTGAGTTGCTTTCATCCTTGCTTCCTTTTCCCTTTCCTTGTGCTAGATCATGCTAGGCTAGACCTAGGTGAACTAGAGTGAATGTCAGTTAGTGGCTTGTTGATCCTTGTGAGTTGTTTATGCTTTGAGAGCCTTGCGCTTGTGTTGTGTTGTTGTTCCTTGTGAACCTTGAGACTAGGAATCGTTCTTCCTAACATGTTGGAGATATTTAGATATCATCGAGACTAGAAGTAGGAACCTTCTAGCACATTGCAGTATACCTTGTAGAGGTCAATGAGACTAGAAGTATGTAGACTTCTAGCATCCGGATAGTTTCTGATACATGATGCCTTGTCTGAGCGAGCGTAGATCTTTCCTTCGGGAAGCTGAGCTGTTTATCTGAGTTTGTGTGCCTTTGAATCAAGTAAGTCCCTTGGACTTACTTAGTTGCGTTCTGTGTGTAATATCCGGAATTTTCGTTCCGTTTAATTCCGTATCAAATCGGATTTTGATCCGTTGACTGTTTTCCATTCGACCTAGTATTTCATCCTCCACAAATTTTATCATTTTATGTAGAATTTAATTCTCATAAAATGATAGAAATTTATATCAAACCCTAATCTATCAAACCCTAGTTTATATCATGACATGTCCTCGACAAAGTCATGACGTCTTTTTGACGAGACCATGACGAGATATGACGAGACCATGACGAGATCATGACAAGGCCATGCATGGGCTTGACAAAGCCATGACACGTTTTGACAAGGCTGTGACAAAGCTTTGACAAATTCAGCCCACATTCTTCCCTCGATTCAGCCCACCTCTTTTGCCTTGCTCCAGCCCACACCGGACCTACTATTGCCCAGCCAGCCAAGCCTTCAGTAGCCCATGTCTTCAGCTGCATCTCGCAGCCCAGGAAGCACAACAATTGTCCCTCATCTCGCAGCCCAGAACTCCATCAGATGCGGGCCCGCTACTCCTCATCTCGCAGCCCAGGAATCACAACAATTGTCCCTCCTACCTCCCACGTAATAGCAGCCCAACTCCTCTCCTTCCTTATCTCACGTAACGGCTGAGAGAGTGTCGTAACAGCCAGATCTCACGCACTGAAGATCCTCCCTCTTTCCTTCCGTTATTGATGCGTACAGAAGACCTCTTCAGCAGCCCCACCGCAACCCTTGCAACCTCCTCTGTCGACCCTCCTCTCCAGTCGCCTTCTAGCCCTGGAGTCGTGCACAAGCAGCACCTGGGCGTCCTTCTGCGCATAGGAGCGTTCACCCTTCTACACATCCCTTCACCTTGTGTCCGGAACACACTGGCTCCTTCATTTTGATTCGAGCAGAGAAGTTGATCGACAATGACGGACTGCACTGCTGCAAAACAACCGCCTCACAACCTTCCTAGATCTACCCATAAGACACTTAACATCAACACATCTTCCTCTCCCGATCTGCATAGGTGATGATAGAATAACGGGTGGTCTAGATCGAGGAGAAACTTCAACTACTCCTTCTTGATCGTTAGAGATGAATCAAACGTAGAATTTGGGTGGCGGAAGCGTTCGGTTGATCCTTCAAAAGGATCCTCGAATATGAAGGCTTGGATCAAAGACTAGATCCAAGATAGAATTTGAAGATGATGGAAGAGAAGGTGATGCCTAAACTAAGTAAGAGGGTTTTCCTTCTCAAAACTTAGATTTCAACTTAGACATGCTTTTACAAATGAGCCAAGCCATCCTTATATAGTGGATGGGGGCTAACCAAAGGTCAAACATAAATGACAGAATTAAAGTCGGAATTAAGTTCCAGTAAACGAAAGGCCTAAAATATGAAAGGTCGGAATTTAATTCACGGAATTAAGTTCCGGAATTAAAGTTCCGAATATAAAAAGACTTATTATTAAATAGCCGAATAATAATAAATGTTCAAAACTGATGGCGGGTCCTTCAAGCCGGAAACACGGATGGCGATGCCATCTAGGAGCGTATCATTCTCCTCCTCTTAAATGTGAAACGTCCTCGTTTCACCGTCAAAAAAGAAAGGAGTCACTTGAGGAACAAGACCCTTGAAATGCAGGACTAGATGCACAATGTCGGAGTCGGGCGGCTTGGACTTGTAGTCTTTCATAAGGATGGTGGGGCCGCCAAGCTTGTTGAACATAAATAGGACGAACTCCGGATCGGGAGGCTCAAACTTGTAGTACATGTGGATGGCCTCGCCGGTGAGTTTGTCTTCCATGCCCTTTAAGCTTGTGACATTGTACGTCGGAGGCATGCCGGAAAGAAGCAAGGGTAAGTCGGAAAATTTATTAGACAAAACAAAATCAAACCTCGGTTCAGCTGGCTCGAATTTGTAGTCCAATAACAGAATAGTGTCATTGTTGGAGTTGATGACTTCTTCACCCTTAAAAATGGCCTCGTCTTTGTCATCTTCAAAGAACTTGCCATGTAATGGATTGACCAAGGGAATTGGAATTGCCCGGGAGACCTCTTGAATGATGACTTCTTCCTTGGCCTCTTCTAATGGATCATAACACAACGGTTCTTCTTGTTGGGCAACCGTCGTGTGGGCAAGAAGTTGTTCCCTCAAAAGTTGAATCTCACGCTTTAGAGCGTCATTTGTTTCCTTGAGCATAACATACTCCTCTTTGGAATTATCACACCGTTGGGGGGCAACGTTTACTACTTGCACATGATTGGCACGCCGTATTGGGGCAACAAAGGTATCCTCATAATATTCTTGTCGGTGTGGATACCTTTGATACTCATGGAGGGTCTCTTTGGGCCTTGGTGGGTTTGAAGGATTTGGAGGAGGCAACCACTCCTCATCCTCAAAGTATTCTCTCCGTCGGTACCTCCGGGTGGTTTGCTTGGCCTTCGGTGGTAATGGAGGAGGTAACCATTCTTCATCCTCATCATAAGAATCATAATCATCATAGAACATGATGAACGATGAAGAAACACTGAAGAACGGATGAAGATCACCGAAGAATGGTTGAAGATCTTCGAAGAACACTCAAGAGAAAATTTTTTTTGATGATGAACGATAAAAAACACAAGTAAAGAACTTGACCTCAATCCCGAGCTCTGATACCAATGATAGAATAACGGGCGATCTAGATCGAGGAGAAACTTCAACTAGTCCTTTTTGATCGTTCGAGATGAATCAAACGTAGAATTTGGGTGGCGGAAGCGTTCGGTTGATCCTTCAAAAGGATCCTCGAATATGAAGACTTGGATCAAAGACTAGATCCAAGATAGAACTTGAAGATGATGGAAGAGAAGGTGATGCCTAAACTAAGTAAGAGGGTTTTCCTTCTCAAAACTTAGATTTCAACTTAGACATGCTTTTACAAATGAGCCAAGCCATCCTTATATAGTGGATGGGGGCTAACCAAAGGTCAAACATAAATGACAGAATTAAAGTCGGAATTAAGTTCCGGTAAACGAAAGACCTAAAATATGAAAGGTCGGAATTTAATTCACGGAATTAAGTTCCGAAATTAAAGTTCCGAATATAAAAAGACTTATTATTAAATAGCCGAATAATAATAAATGTTCAAAATTGATGGCGGGTCCTTCAAGCCGGAAACACGGATGGCGATGCCATCCGGGGGCGTATCAGGTGACGCTCAGCAGCAGCACGACTTCCTCTCCAGGTTGCGCATGACTGCCCTCCTCTACTCCTGGTTGCAACCTCGTGAGCCTCTTGTGCGAGTTTTATAGTTGAGTGTAACCATACTCTTTCGACCTTGCTTTCCTTCAATCATATGTGTACTTATAGCTGATGCTAAACCATCTTGGAACCATGTATTTCAGTCAAGAAAACAACCGCAGAGAGCTGTTACGTTTTTCTCAGTTTTCGGAAGTGACGAACAGTCAACTTTGGGTCCAGATTTGGGTAAGTTAGACTTCTTATTTTTGGTTGAATTTTGGATATGTTTTAGTCAGTAGTACATAGTAGATCATATTAAACTTTGGGAAGAATCGGAGTTACGGTTTGAGAGTTATGACGTTGCAAAGTGACTCCTCATACAATTTTTTTTATAAATGTGCTGAGTTGAGAAAAACAGCATGGGATGCTTTTTTGGGAGATAGTTTTGAATAGGCTTTTGATCTCTGTTGAACTTGAATTTTGGATATGATATAGTTGACATATTATAGTAGAACATATCAAAATTTGGGATAAATCCAGCTAGTGGTTTAGGAGTTATGATTTTTCAAAGTGTACTCAGATTTTGGCTAAGTATAGGAAACTTCAAGTGTTGTAACCAACTTTGGAAATTTTTGTAGAAGTGAAGGGTGAACAATTTTAATAAATTCTTGCTCCTAGGAGTAGATGAGATATCATAGATGATCTAGAGAATTATTTTGAAATTTTTATAAGTTTATTCGAATTTCTTATTTGATGCCGAAGTTGGACCTTAACGATCTTTCGGAAAATAGGAAAATGGGTAAATTGCCAGTTTGTAACCAAAATCTTCTTTAGGAGTTAGAATATGACTTTTTAGTCTCAAATAAGAGTTTAGGCTTGAATTATGGAATTTTTGGAAGTTTCGGGACCAAGGGTAAAATAGTCATTTTACCATAAATTGGTACTGTATTAAATTCTGTTCTAATAGGATCTACTACCTTAGAAGTCTTAGACTTCTAATTACCAAGAAAGTGTGCTGACACACTTGCCTCCTTTGACAGGCAATCGAGTTATACAGTTACAGATTGAGTTGTGATTAAGAGAGTCGAGATCTGATTCAGGTAATTCCACGGACTTACTTAGCTGGCTTCTTGTATGAGTGTAATGTGTATGAGTGGTGTTTGTTAGTTATGATAAACAACGAAACTTGATTAGGCCAACTTTATTATTTACGTAATTGACCCCAAGTGTATGATAACGGGTCGTGACATCATATGCCTAGCTCTTGCACGAGTCTAGGAGGTTCCCTGCGACCAGCCCAGTCAGGTAGACGGTCAAATGCATTAGTACCATTCCGCGTTGATAAACGTGGACAAGGGCGAGGTTTGGGAATCCCTCGTGTCACAAAATAAGTATCATTAGTAATAACCTATCACCTAATTAAAGATAATAAAAGGATTGAGTGTTGCATGTTGATTGTGTATGTTGTGTGTTTGTGCTTTTACCTTTATCCTTATGCATAGAATGTTAGCTAACGATTTTATACCGCTTATAGATGCCTTGCAGGTTAATACAATTGTAGAGAGATCCGGAGGAAATGGTCAGCCGGGTCCACGTACTCATTTAGTTGGGGACGGGGATGTCTTGTGTTCTTCATATGTGTAATTTTGGTTCCTTTACTTTGTAAGGCTGATACATATTCTTCATGTATATATCGTTTAAAGTTTTCAAATGTTTTAAATACTTTTGTGCCTTGTTGTAAGATCCAAGTAAAATTGTTGTCAAACTATGGTCGGGACCCATTGTGAGGTCCTAACCAGTAGCTCTCCGAGTTCTCAGAATTTGGGGTGTTACACTGTGTATTAGTTGGACCATTTTGGTGATGTTTGTTTGCTTTATTGTTATAACCTAAAACCGGACTAGGATGACCTTATACCGTAATTGGCCCAAGTGTATCATAACTGGGCGATGACCACTTGTCCAGTTCAGAATTAGGAAACTGAAAGGTGCCCTTGCGACCAGGCCTACAAGTAACGGACAAATGCATCTGATCTATTCCTGTCGGTAACGGAAACGGAGGCAAGTTTCGGAAGATTCTCGTGTGACAAAAGAAGTTGAATTACTAATGGATAACTATTATAATGATAATAATCGGGTTGTGTGTGAGCATGCTATGTGTTTATGTACTTATATGTGTGTGTGCCTTTACTGCCTTTCTGATATCTAGAATGTTAGCTAACGGTTATACCGATGTTGTAGATGCCCTGCAGGTTAGAGATGTTGCTGAGTGATCTAGATGGAGTGGTCAACCGGTGTTCCCGTACATTATAGAACATGATCGGGGTTTATATTTCATTTGTTGTATTTTCCAGTGTTTTGTTGAACTCGACTAAAGTCTTTTGCTTTTCCTTTGTTAAACCTTTTGATATTTTATCGATTTTGGTTTTCATTTATTTGTGCCTTGTTGCAAGATTCGATGGTATTGTTGTTACTTTGAGGGTCGGGACCATTGTGAGTACCTAGCCCGTAACGCTCCGAGTTTCTAGAATTTGGGGTGTTACACTTCCCTACTCTCCCTAATATCTCAAAGGGGCCAACATATCTAGGGATCAATTTCCCTTTAACTCCAATGCGCCGAACACCTCGGGTAGGGGAGACTCTCAACCAAACATGGATCCAACTTCAAACTCTAATGGTCTTTGTCTCTTGTCAGCATAGGATTTCTGGAGACTTTGGGCAGTCAACATTTGTTCAATCAAAGAAACTCTTTCAATTTCTTCATGTATCTAGTCGGGGCTACAACTTTGTTTCTATTGGATCCTCCAACACATACGCCCATATAATGCCTGATAAGGGGCCATTTGGCCGGATACATGTCAACTGTTGTTGTATGAGAACTCTACAAAGCTCAAATGGTCTAACCCTACCCTACCTCACACTAAGATACATGCCCTTAACATGTTCAATTGCGTTTGGCTTACGATGAAACTTTGATCTTTAGATCATGTTTATGTGCTTGAACGGGGGACTTCGTGTTGTAGTTCCTCAATCAAATGATCTTCTCTTTGGCTCTGACTTCAAGGAGGATGTACTTCTAACACAATTGATGTTGTAAATGACTGAAACATAAAAAGGCCAAGGTAGATACCGAAGTATGAAAATGAATGGTCTTTATACAAATAGTGATGTATGAGAGGGTAATAGATGTATGAAATTCATGATTCTAAAGTCTATATCAGGTTACATTTGGAACTCATCAGTAAGCCAAATGATAGATAACAATAAAGGTAAAACATTCCAGAACCCGGATCACCACAACATACATATAATAGATTTCATAAGGCAATTCCACAATATCACAAGTATGCTAGAGTTCAGTAAAGACTATTTCCGATTCATCATATCAAATAGAGGATTGATGTGTTATAATTCCATTGTCACTTTGAGTTAAGGTCACCCTTTATAGAACATATAATATTTACAATACTACCATAACTCAAAGACATATAAACAATACATAGAATCAATCCAATATCATTGATCATGCATGTTGTGCTCATCAGACCCTAGAATAGGGAGGGATTACTCACACCTTCAGTAATAAAAAAAATTATTTTATTGATCGAAGAAGGGAGGCATCGTCTGACGGGGTACAAGTCGCACAACCTTGTAACACCCCAAATTCTTTGAATTCGGGAAGTTACGAGTTAGGACCTCAAATTGGGTCCCGACTCTAGTTTGACAACACTTTCACTGGATCTTACAACAAGGCACTGAAAAGGAAACCGAAATTCATAAAACGATCCTTCATGTTATGAATGCAACAACGTGATACTATCAGCCAACAACGCACTTAAGATCAATGGTCTAAAGACAACATGCTAAAAGGAAAACAACATAGTAATATCTAAACCATCCTATGGAGTATGAAGACCTAGCTGACCACTACTTCCGGATCACTCAGCCGTTGCTCTAACCTATGGTAAGTCTAAACTAAAAAAAATACTCTACCATTAGTTAACTATCCAAAAGTTAGAAAAATGATTATAGCACACGCACATATAATAACAGAAATAAAACACCCATCATGCTTTCAGAAAATTCTATTTATTATCTTTATTTAAGTCATACACTTTACTAATGCAACTTATTTTTGTGACACGAGAGATTCTCAAACCTCGCTTGTGTCCCCGTATACCAACAAGAGTGGATCCGATGCACCTCACCGTGCACCTGTATGGACTGGCCTGAGAGAACCTCCCAGACTTCTATCAAAGTTGGGCAGTGATGTTACCGTACGTTATACATACACTTGGGCCATAAACTTATAGAGGTCGTCCTATGCATGTTATAATTATTAAAAACATAAACACACACACCCATCATCATTCAACTAACATCTAGAAGCCACCTAAGTAAGCCCAATAGACTTACCTGAATCCAATCACAATTCTCGTTATTTCAACTCGATCCGCAACCTCAGGAGCCGCCTAATATAGAAGGCAAGTGGATCAATAATGCATCCCACTTTCTTAGAAGTCTCCAACCTCTAAGATACTCAAGCCTATCATAAGAGAAAATTACCAAAATACCCTTATAAGGGTAAAAAGACTATTTTACCCCTAGGTCTCCAAATCCTAAAAATATTCCTAGAATACTTACAAACTATCCTATGGGTCCCAAAATCATAAACCAAAACTCACAAGAAAGATCTATCAAGTTTGAAAGATTTCCAACTTTCAAACTTGATACCAAGGCTAACTAGCTAGGATCATACTTTGGTCTAAAATATAATGTCCAAACAACCCCTAAAACTTTCCAAGGAAAATATCTAGGGATACTATGACATATATGCTCTCATATAAGGGAACTAAACTCACAAACTCCCATCCACCAAGTCT
Source organism: Fagopyrum esculentum (assembly GCA_033239045.1). Taxonomy (NCBI): domain Eukaryota; kingdom Viridiplantae; phylum Streptophyta; class Magnoliopsida; order Caryophyllales; family Polygonaceae; genus Fagopyrum; species Fagopyrum esculentum. The sequence continues at coordinate 133,188,187 of BSUD01000001.1, read as the reverse complement.
ACATAATTTCACAAAGATGCCTCCACAATACCATTCCAACACTTCGAAAAATTTTAGCATATTAATTACACAACTTAATTTTGGTCCAACTTTATAAAATCATATCTCATGATCCTACCATTGGATCTCCCTCAAATGCAAACATGGTGAAATATAATATCTAGACTATATCCTATAAAAATTTCAAGTCCATCAGAAAAAGTCTAACCCAATCGTATTTGGTTCTAAAAACTGCATCAACCAACAGTTTATCCATACTTAAAAAATTTTCAGCATTTTCCAGAAAAACTGCTTTTGATCTCAACTTTGAAAAATCATAACTTCTAAACTACTTGCTGAATACTTCTCCAATTTTGCTATGTTTTACTAAAATATCCCAACTACAACATATCAAAATGTCAGCCAAAAAGGAGAATTCGTTCATACCCAGATTTGGATCCAAAGTTAGTTGATTGACGATTTTGAAATCGCAAAAGTTTCAGCTGGTTTGTGATGCTTTTCCCTTCTCTATTTTGTAGGAGTTTAAGACAGGATTTGAGGCACTTACAAATATATACATATAAAGGGAAGGTAAGGGAGGATGGCCGATGTTCTTACTCGTCCAAACCGTTGGTCTATTGATTCGGTTGTGGCTGCTCGAAGAATGACAAAAAGGGAGGCGAGAGGAAGGGAGCTCTTGGCTTGGCTGCTGCTGTTGTGTGAAGAAGGAGGGATGACCTATGCTGGCTTGCTTCTGCATGAAGAAGACGCAAGGGAAGACTCCTGTCTCGACGCCCTTCTGCGTGCACGACAGGAAGGAGGAAGAGCTTTGCTGCGTCGCTGATTATGTGAGATACGAAACTGAGAGCTTCCGGGTTTGCTGCAGGAATGAAGAGTGAAGCTCCTCAGTGTGCTGTTGTGCATCCTAGGCTGTTGTGAGGTTGCTGTTACGTGAGTTTTGGAGGGGTTGTTAAGTGAGATTCAAAGGTTGCTGTAACGTGAGTTTTGGAGAGGTTGTTTGCAGCTATTCAAGTGAGATTCAAAGGTTGTTGTAACGTGCGAAGGAGAAGCAACAACTGACCGTTACTTTCTGGGCAGCCTAGGGTTATTAAGAGGGTAATAATATGAATTATATGGTGTCTTAAACAGGTAGATTTTGGCAGTCTATATGGGTTCAAATGGGTGTAAGCAAGGTTGTTTATATGGGTTTAAATTAGAGTAAGTCGAGCTATTTACGTGCAATTTAAGAAGGGAGAGGGAAGTAAGCCTTAAATGGGTACATAGTATATATATAGGTATAGAAGAGAAGGGACCAAACTAATGTGATATCATGTACACATGTAGTGAGGTGAGGGGAAGGAATTGTTTAGCTGAGATAGGAAAGTATACTCACACCACATTTTAACACTAAAACCCACATAAAATAATGGGTATTAGTTAGGTGTTGTTTGATACTAGATTCTCGTAGAGTGATAGGTATGATGTAGGTGGTATATAGATATACCCACATAAAATGCTAAGTATAGTTGGTTTATGATACTAAGTATCACATAAATAATAAGAAAGTTAAACATGTAGAATCTTTGTCATGGAAGCATCACTAATAACTTTAAAAATAAATGTGAAAGGAGTCCAAACGGGTCTATGTCCGGTTTGACTCGGAATTTATCGGCAATAAAATTTCGGGTATTACACAACCTATCGTAAAAAGTTCACCCTAAAGCTTTGAAAAATGCGGGAAAATGAGATATTTAACCTAACGGTTGAAGAGCCTTATTTATAGGGTCCGGTAACATCCCGGAAACCCTATATCTCCTAGGATTTTATCTTCTATTAAGATAGACTCAAATCTACTCGATCTTATCTCCTACTAAGATAAGATCGGTCTAATGACAAGTTAGAAACAAAACAGTAAAGATAAACGTCGTTGTACACCGATCGAGCATTGGGCCGTCTTTTGACCTCTTGGGTCAAAGTCTTGAGCTTGGTTCAAAATTGATCATGGATCATCTCAACAACAACAAATGATCATTTTGGAGTTGAATCCAAGAAAACGGGGACAAGCCGTCGTGCGATATAGAACCGGTCAAAACACTCTTGGATCTTCTCCTGATGTTCTTCTCTTCACTCTAGGACTTCAGTCATTGTGTCGATGATTTTTGACTTAAATGACCGCAAGGAATTCTTTAGTGTGTAGAATGCTTACAATTACCTATACTAACTTGTAAATCTCTGAAATAAGAATATAAAGGACATAGATTAATAATGCATGCTTCTTAAGTTCAAAAGACTAGAGAATGGAATAGATTAATAGAATGATTATGGTAAAAGTCTAAAAACACTATTTGTAGTGCTATAAAAGGAACTGCCTGACACGGTAAATATATGATATCATCAGTATTACATTTGTGGAATTACATTGTGCATTTTTTTTTTGTTTTAGTTCTTAATAAAATATCTATTGTAGCAAAATCTTGTCGTACATCTTATAGGCCATTAAGGGGAAAAGGTACGTGATAGGTGATATGTTTTCTTTTTGCCATTGATCATACTATTATTTTCAGTATAAGAAATGTATTTGAATGATCTCTGAAATCGAGGTCTGTACCTTTAATTTTCATCCTTGTATTTGAATGATATTGAATTCAAAATCATGTTTTCCGCAATTTCAAATCAATCGATTTCATTGTCTTTCATCAGAAGCAAAATTTCCCAAACAAGAAGTTTTCCACAACAACTTTTAACTAAACCAAAATGATTAAATTCGTCTAAAACAAACCTCGAAACTCGGGTCTTACAATTAATATATGAACTTATGGTACCCATAATATTATTGAAGGAGATTGTGTAGTGAAATGAAAAATGAGAAAGGCTTAGGTGATATATATGTTGCAACTATCTATGTAAGCAAGGCCAATAGCATCTACAAGTATCGTCTCTGGTATCGCATGCTCCTTCGCCTTGCCAAAACATCTCGCCACACCTTTGATTGCAGTCAACACAACTGTCGTACACTCCGAAGCATATATATCCCTCCACATTCTTACTTATTAATGGTCCACCTGCATCAAAACCAAAATCTAAGTTAGACTCTAACTATATAATAAAATAGCATATATTAATTAATATTTATTTACATCTTATAATTTCATTTATCGTACAAGACATGACATATTCAAATAAGTTGTATTGATATTTAGAGTAAAAAAGATAGAAGTACATAAAAAAAACGAATAAGAAGGATACCGATTACAGCTACAAGAACCACAAAGATGAAGAAATTGTTGTATTGTGCCATTGCAAATGTTGATCCCAACTTCTTTTTTTGTAAGAGAGTTTATAAGGAGTGACAATGTGCTGAATTATCTTATCTTATATAGATAAACTTTTACGTACAAAAATAAATTTATCTTTTTAATTATGAGATGATATACTTTACATATATATTCATCATACAGGAAATAAAATAAAATAAAATAAGAGTATACGGACATGTTTTCTTCTCTAATTGATATGATTGGATTTAATGTGATTATTACTGTAATCTTAGGATGAGAATATAGAAAGAATCATATCTTATGATATAAATACAAGATTAATATTCTTTTCACAAGGATAAAAATAAAATTATATTTGTCCACAACCCTTTTTTTTTTATGCTCCAAGATTTATGTAGAAATAATAATAATATTAATATAGGGTAATATTTAAAAAATAGTTTTTAAATTATATATAACACTTGAGAAATGAAGTTTATCAATTTTCATTTATAAGTGATTTTATACAACTTAGTTTTGGCATCATCTTAAATTAAATATCGTATTTTATAGTTGATTGCCTACTATTCTGCATATATTATTTTACTAATTATATGTTATTTAATTAACAAGTTACATTATTTATTTCCATACAAAAGAATCTACTTCAACGATTATATGTAAATAATATATATATACTTTCATTACCAAATATAAAATATATTATTTACTCAAACTTTCCAAATCTGTAATCTTTTCATATCCATAATCTCTCAAAAATGCTTTCCAAATGGACTCCTAAAACCACGTTTATGAAAATATTGTATAGAACATAACACTTGATAATACTAAAACGTTGACATATTAAAAGTTAATGAGATGAAATCCTATACATATTCATCTTACCAAAAATATAGAATAAAAAATAAAGAGTGTACGTACATTTTATGTCTAATAGATATTATTTGATTTAATGTGATTAGTGTAATCTTAGAATGAGAATGGAAAAAGAATCATATCCTATGATATAAATAGAAAATTAATATTCTTTTCACAAGGATAAATAAAGTAAATATCATTAACTTTCATTGACCAATAACACTATAAATGAATTATAGCTTAACAACCAAAGTTATTGCAAATTATATAAAAACTTTTGCATGATAATGATAATGCTAAAATGTTTGACATATTCATTAACTAGAATTCAAAGGAATATATATATATTGAAATGTCCCAAATAAGGCACATTTTATATAAATACTTTTACATTTTTTATTATTATTTTAATATCATAAATATTTCTCGAGGATATTTTATATCGTAAGTTATGTTTTTCTAGAATATACTTTACATATATGTTCCGTATTTTATTTTACCGAAAAATTCGGAAAATTTTCAAATTCGACGTTTCGAATATTTTTTTTTTATCGAGTTGGTTTAAGTTATCGATAAGTCAAAGACATCTCATTTGTTTTATGAGGTACAAAAATGCGGAGTTTGACGTTATTTACGGAATTAAAAAAATTTCAAGACACCCTACTAATGCGTGGTTAAGCCGTAGTTCCCGATCTAGATTGAAAGTCCACCACATCAGCAAAATCTCGGGTGGATAATAGAAATCTCGGGCGAGATTTCGTGAATATGAAATGATAAATGATATGGAAAGAAAAGAAAAGAAGATGAATATGAAATGATAAATGATAAGTATAGGAAGATATGAACCAAGATATTCCTACAAAGAACTTTGACCAATGATGTGTTAAAACCCCTTAACAAAGAGCTTACCTTAACCCTCACTTCTTTAACCTTACACAAGTCTTCTAAGTAATACAAGCACAAGGAGAGACTAGTATTGACTATGAACACCAACCTTCAAAAAGATTAACACACACAAACACAATCTAGCAAGAAGTTCACAACGATTCAATTAACATCTCTCTCTCTTTGATAGAATAAGAATGAATAAAATACAAACTTCATAAACGAAGCTGCAGTACACACAATTTGTGGAATAATATCAAATCTAATTTCTCCTACAACTTCTCCCACTAACGTTATTTATAAGGGTGATAAATCTATGTAAGCTAAGAAATATATCTTCTTAAAGATAATCTTAGGAAAAATATATTTAAAAGATATAAAAATAATAATCCCAAAAGTTAAAAAAAAACCCAACAATTACCTTAAGAATGTTTGAGAGATTTAAGGTAATAAAAGATAAACATAATTGCCAAAATTAAATATCTTGGCCGGATCTTCAAGCACGTGTCAAAGAGTAAATCTCGGGTGGAAATCTCTGTCGAGATTCCTTGTGGTAGACCGAGATTTCTTCTTTGAGACTCTTTCCTCATCCTAGCCACCTTCTATACTTGATGGCTCTTCTTGGTCGTGGCTTGGCTCTTCCATAACAGTCAGTAATGTCACTAAAGGTTTCTTAAGAGTGAGTAAGGTCTCCTTGAGTGTACATGTTGTGAGTATGCTCGTAACTTCATCTTGAATAGCCTTTGCTCTTGACCTAGTGATTGTTCCTTCCTTGATAGCATCCGAAGAAGGTGTAGTTGGCTTGTCCTTCAATGCTTAAGCCTTTGATCTAGTAAATGGTCCTTGATGTCGTGTTGTAGATGGTCCCACATCACACTATCCTTCTTGAGAAGGATTCGTCCTCCAATCATTAACATGCTCATCTCTTAATTCGTAAGGACTCAAATCTTCAACATTAACGATAGGACTAACATCATACTCAACTGGAAGCTCCAATACATAAGCATTATCACCAACTTTGCCCTTCACTTTAAATGGTCCATCTCCTCTTGGAGACAACTTAGACTTCCTCTTGTCCGGAAATCGCTCTTTCCTTAGATGCAACCAAACTAGATCTTTGGGTTTGAACAATGTCTCCTTGCAATTCCGATTGGCCTTTGAAGTGATAGATTTCCTTTTTTGCTCCAACCTAATGCGCGTCTTCTCATGCAATCCCTTAATGAACTCCACTGGTTTTCCTGCAATGAAATCTACTCGCTCCTCTAAAGGAAATGGTATAAGATCAAAAAGAGTCAAAGGATTCACTCCATAGACACACTCAAAAGGCGTTAGATTAGTAGATGAATGAAAGGTACGATTACAAGCAAATTTCACATGTGGTAAAACATCTTCCCGAACATTCAAAATATTCACTAAAACAGCTCTTAAGATAGTAGTCAAAGTTCTATTAGTTACCTCCGTTTGACCATTCGTTTGAGGATGACTAGAAGTTGAAAACAACAACTTGGTACCTAATTTTTCCCAAAGTGTCTTCTAAAAGAAGCTAAGGAAATTGACATCTCTATCACGTACAATAGTCCATGACTCTCCGTGCAACCTAACAACTTCCCTAAAGAACAAGTTATCCACATTATAAGCATCATCAGTTTTATGGCGAGCAATAAAGCGAGCCATCTTAGAAAAGCAGTGAAGTATGAATAGGTAAAGGAGTATACAAACCGTGTGACTTTAGTCTTGACTTCACTTTCAAGCAAATAATGCACCTCTTAATCAATTGTTCAATATTCTTAAGCATGTGGGGCCAAAAGAAATGTGAATGAAGCATAGGATAAGTCTTATATCTTCCAAAATGTCCCATTAATTCCCCCATTTGAGCCTCCTCAACTAATAATAATCTCAAAGAACATCTAGGAATACAAACTTTATCCTCATGGAACAATAATCCTTCGAAAAGATAATACTTACCTCTCGATTAGGGAAAATATAGGTCAAGATTCCTAGCAGTTGGCCGAGATTTTCATTGGAGGTAAATTTCACCAAAATCAGCATCATCCTCGTATAGCTCTTTGATATAATGGAATCCTAGGTCCTAGGAATCCATGGTTGTGATCAAAGTATACCTTTTGGAAAGGGCATCTGCTACAACATTATCCTTTCCCTTCTTGTATTTGACAATATAAGGAAAAATCTCAATGAATTCCTTCCATCTTCCATGTCTCCTATCCAATTTATCTTGACTTCAAAAATTCTTCAAAAAGTCATGATTAATTCTAAGGATGAATTTATTAGGCCAACGATAATTTTTCCATGTCTTGAAAACTCGAAATAAAGCATATAATTCCTTATCATAGGTTGAATAATTCAAGCATGGACCCTTTGACTTTTCACTAAAGTAGGTGAGAGGCTTACTTTCTTGCATGGATACTCCTCCAATACCAATACCTGAAGTGTCACATTCGACTTTGTATAGTTTGGTGAAATCCGGAAGTGCAAGAAGAGGTGCGTTTGATAGTCGCCTTTTTAGCTCCGTAAATGCTTTCTCTTACGCTTCTCCCCACTCAAATTGTACTTGCTTCTTCGTGAGGTGTGTGAGAGGGGTTGCGATGGTGCTAAAATCCTTCACAAAGTGCCTATAGAATGTGGACAATCCATGGAAAGATCGCACATGTCCAACGGTGGTAGGTGTAGGCCATTCTTGGACTGCTTTGATCTTTTCCTTGTCCACTTCTTGACCTCTTGTGCTTACATTTCTTAATATTAGCATATAAAGATTCAAACCTAAGAGTTCCAAGTACTTCCCTTAAGTGTTCTAAATGTTCCTCAATGGATTTTTTTTATAGATGAGGATGTCGTCGAAATAGACAACCACAAACTTTCCAATATAATGGCGTAAGACATGATTCATTAACCTCATAAAAGAGTTAGGAGCATTAGTCAAACCAAAAGGTATAACCAACCACTCATAAATTCCAAACCCTGTCTTGAATGTTGTCTTTCATTCATCTCCTTCACTCATCCGGATTTGATGATATCCACTCTTAAGATCGATCTTGGAGAACAAGGTGTATCTGTTAAGCTCATCTAGCATGTCATCTAATTGGGGAATGGGATGACGATACTTGATAGTTATGTTATTGATTCTTCGACAATCAACACACATCCTCCGAGTGTTATCCTTATTGGACACCAACATAAATGGAACGCACAAGGACTCAAGCTTTATCGAAAGTAACCTTTGTTCAAAAGGCCTTTCACTTGATCTTGAATTTTCTGAATTTCCTGCGGACTAATTCTATAAGCGGGGCGATTAGGAAGGGACGAACCTAGAATGAAGTCAATCTGATGTTCAATGCATCGAAAAGGTGGAAGGCCTGCATGAATCTCATCCAAAATACATCTTTATACTCATCTAAAGCCTTTAAAATGTTTGAAGCCAACACAACCTTCACTTCATCACTTAAAATTAGTAGGAATTTACATAAACTCAGTAAAGAAAGATCTAAAGGGACGTAATCATCAAGAAGTTCCCTTTTGGATAATTAAAGTGTTCGTTGATGTCCCAAAGAAGGAATCACGGGCTGATTACAAGAATCTCGGCCGAGATTTCCTTAATCGGGAGGAGATTTGTCACTAGGTCATGTTTGACCCTCAGATCTCGGGCGAGATTTTAATGATCTGCCCGAGTTTTTTTTTCTCTAAGAGTGATTTCTGGTTCCTTTTCCTTTCGTTTGTCCTTCTTCTTGTCGTAATGCTCCGCAATCTGCAGGGGGGTCATAGGTTTAAGAGTAACTGCTTTCCAATTAACTCAAAGGAATTTTTATTAGAAAAACCATCATGTGTAACCTTTGTTACGCTAGAAATGTACGACACGAATCCAAGGCAAAAGTGCCAAGAACTTGTTCCCCCAAAACATGCACACACAAAGTCTTAAATTTATAACTCGATCTAAAATCCTAAACTACCTAGCGAAACCCGTAGTGTACGGATCGTTATGTAGGAAGGAAAGTATTCCGAGGTCCAACACAAGGACTGAGGAGAAATCAAGTCATTCAATGATCAAAGATAGTGCAAATATAAACTAAGATGAGATGAGGAATAAAGAAAGTGCAAGACACAATATTTTTGGTTGGTTTTGGGTGATCAAACAAGGATCACAAAATATGCAAATCAAACAAGCAAACAAACACACAAACACAAAGATGAGAGATAAGAGGTAAGAAATGCGGATTCTAGAGATTCGGAATTCCGATTATGACAATGGACCCTTGCTTCTAAAAATCAAAGGAAAGCCGTGGTTGTTCAGAGTTGGGTGTTTCTCTAATAGGAGCAATTACCGGGTAAGTCTCATGCTCCACTAGTCTCGAACCTAAGGTCCTATTACCGGGTAAGTCACAAGGAACCTAAGGACGGGAATTCTACAAAAACCGGCCACTACCTAAGGGTCAAACCCCTCCTTACCGGGTAAGTCTCGGACAAGGTAAGTCTTAGGCAACGATCCTAGCACACTCAATCCAATAGCGGCTTTTTTGGCTCACTACTACCTAGAGTTCATCATCTTATGTATCTAAGAGAGGAAATTACCTGGTAAGTCTTATTCCTCAAAAAGGTTGCTAACATTAGGTCACCCTAAGCTAGGTTAGGCTCAATAAACACTAGGATTTCAACACATCTTCATCCTAACATTCAGATTCATCAATACAAGCATAACAGAGAAAACCACGGTCTAGATTTTGGATGAACAGACCGTGGTTCAATCTGGGGTTAGGTTTCGAACACAAATCCATCCTAAGCTAACATGGAAGTCTATACAATCATAGTCCAAAGCATAAACATCATTCCTTCACCCTAGAATAACATCTATTCAGCCAACAACATACATTTCAAGATCAAACTTCATAAATAGAGCATGCTTGCAAGTCATATCTAGATAATGAAGAATGAACCAAAGAAAAGATATTATAAAGCTAGAATAGAAATTACCAAGTCTTACAAAGGGTACAAGATGCAGCTCCAAGGTGTCAACAATGGAAACCTCATGCAAAACCACTCAAATCTCACCTTAAAACTAAAATCTACACTAATCTCTTCCAAGAACACCCACAAGGGTGCTTGGAAGAGAACCTACAATGGAAGAGTGTTGGGGAAGATGCTAGAGGAGAAGGGTCCAAAAAGGGAAGAAGATCCTCAAATCATCCTGCAGGTCCACTTAAATACTCCACCAAAAAGCAAGGGTTGGACAAAGAGATCGTGGGTGTAACGCCCCAACTTTTGGCGCGTTTGCGATATTTTTTTTTTCCGGATTTTATCGATATCTTTTAGCTTAAATATTTTTAAAAAGGGTATTTTTACAATGTAAAATATTTTTCCCGAGCATATTTAAATTTTGGAAACGTTCACGTTTATCCGTTTTATTTTTTTTCGGAAAAAGTCGGTAAGTCTTTCCGGTTCGGAAATCCCGAGTGTTTCGATCGAGTTCTTTCCTTTTTATTTTATTTATTTTTCTTTTCTACCTTTACCCTCTCTTCTCCTTTGCGTGTTGAAGCTTCTTTTACCTGTCTTGCACGGCTGAAAGAGCTCTGCACCCTAGCTGACTTCCATCGTTAACCTCACTTTCCCCTCTTTCTCTTTCATTTTTGCCTTTGCCCAGCTCCTGATATGTTGCCCTGTTGCCTTAGCTCCTGGCAAGCGATTGAAGCGAGCAGCTCTCTTGCGCCATCCCTTCATCTCCCGCTGTATCGAGCAAGCCAGTGAAGCCACGCCTCCACCATCTGGAGCAGCACCAACCGGCCCTCTTTGGCTCTCTATCTACAACCCTCACCCTCTGTTTCTCGATCAGCACCAAGACCTCCACTCCTGCCTTACCTTCCCTCAGTCAAGCCGCCGGGAGAGCATTGGTGTCTCGTCGCGACCACCAACAACCACCACACGCCGCCATCCCTCTGTTCTCCTTCCTGGATCGAATACAAACAAACAAGAGACTCACCTCTCTGTTCTCTCCCGCAAGCAGTAAACCTTAACCTGCAAATCTCCTCTCTTTTGCCCTCCTTCTCGACTCTCTCCCTCCTCTGTGTCGAATTGCAGGCAACAATTCTTACCGGCCCTCCCCTGACCGGAAACTCGCCCTGCAGTTTTGTACTCCGTCAGTTGTCAAGCCACCAGGGGAGCCGGAGAACCCCAGCCTCGCAGTCGCCGCCTTAGTCCTTCGAGAAGCCCGTTGGGAGAGCCCTTGCAAGCCAACGGAACCACCGCCTTGTCAACTGCCGCCTCGCCTCTGGATGAGCCGCCGCCCTTGTCATTTTCCCCATCCTCAGCAAGCGCTGCATTGGGTTTAAAAAAAAAAAACCCTTTACGGTTAATTAAATCGGGGCCCTTCTCTTTTGGTATAATTTCAAATTGTGCCCTGCCTTTATAATTACAGATTTGACCCATCTTTTTTATTGCAGATTTGTACCCATGTGTTGAAATGTAGCAATTATCCCCTCCTGCAGATTTTATTTACATCATATGGCCCAAATATTTATTTGCGGTTTATAACCCACATTTACAAGATTGTATATTTTGTCCGAAAATTGGTTGAACGGTTTTGTTCCTCCTTGGCTTTGAGAACGAGTTTTACCATTGGGTTTATGATGCTGTTTAGAATGCCCGGGAAATATAATTACGGATTTTAAATTCGGTTTATGATTAAAGTTGTAATTTTGGGTTTACGACCAATTGGTTTGATTTCATATTTTCGCCCCGGAAGGGTTTAACGAGTTTTAACGTTGACTTTTAAAAACGGGTTTTCATTAGACTTATTTATATAATATATTCCGTTCAAGTTTAGCGTATGAGCTAAACTTGCTTAGTTTTGGTATTAGGTTTGGAAGCGTCCCGATAAAGGCCAACGAGTCCATATCAACATCCATAGATCTCCTTCCGTCTTTTGACGTCACGTGAGTACCCTCTCCCGAGCTTATATTCTTACCTCGATATAGTTATGTTTAGTAGTATCATGCTAGGTTGGATATAACATAACTTAGAGTGAATACCAAGTAGTGGTTTGAACTATAGGTGAGTTTTGAGGTTTGATTGTGCTAAGGCTTGAGGTGCTTGGTTATCTTTTGAGGATTGTAAGGCGTTGAGTGTTTGGTTGATCTTGTGAGTATCCGAGGATTGAGGTTGTTGTTATATGGTTGTTGAGATTATGGGTTAGGATATGCGTATCCTAGCATAGTGTTGATATCGTTGAGACTAGGAATGTTTATCCTAGTATCTGTTGTGGGTTATGATCTTGCGAGATCATAGGGTCTAGAAGTCCTTAGACTTCTAGCTTGTGTTGAGTGTGATGTGAGCATGAGAGATTCTAAAATGCAGACCTAGAATGTGAGTCAAATGATCTCGCGTAGATCATTTGTGTAGAAGTCTTAGACTTCTTGAGTTGAGCGAGTTGTTGATATAGCTATCTTCTTGTGAGCAGGTTGTGGACTCCTTCCCAAGGGAAGTGAGAGTGTTGTGAGTTGAGTGTGGCGATAAGGTAAGTCTCCGGACTTACTTAGCTCGTATTCCTTGTATTAGCATTGATGTGTGTTTGGTGGTGTGTGTTTTATCGCTTTCATTATAACTTATAAAACCGGAATTAGGATTACCGACCTTTATATATTATTTGGCTCAAGTGTATGATAACGGGCGGTGACAACTTGTCTAGCTCTTGCGTAGAGTTAGGAGGTTCTTGGCGACTAGCCCGTGTGGTTAGACGGTCGGAGGCATCCACCGTTCCATGCGGTAAGTGGGGACCGAGGCGAGTTTCGGGAGATTCTCGTGTCACAAAAGAAGTTGAATTAGAACGGGATACGACTTAATAATAAAAAGATAATAAACCGGACTTGTGTGTTTTGATGTATAATGTGTGTTATGTTGATTTACTTGTGTTTGTGCCTTTCACCTTGATTCTAATGCTTTGAATATAGCTAACGGTTTTATACCGATTGTTGTAGATTGTCTTGCAGGTTAGGAATGCGGCCGAGAGATCCGGAAGGGTGGGCAGCCGGGGTCCGTACATTTTAGGAAGGGTTTTGTTTGGAGTCACGTTTGGAGTTTTGTATATTGTATTATTGTATGCCGCATGTATGGCGTTTGGTCTTTGTAGTTGTTTTCGGCTGAAGTCCGTGGTTTGTTTTCTTTTGGGTTTTCTTACATTGCATAAAATGTATTTCGGTTTTGGCCTATATTTGTGCCTTGTTGCAAGATCCGGTGAAATTGTTGTCAAGCTAAGGGTCGGGACCCATTGTGAGGTCCCAACCCGTAGCATCCCGAGTCCCGCGGATTCGGGGTGTTACAAAAGTGGTATCAGAGCCCTAGGTTGACAACAATGGCACTCGCAATCTTCTAAAGGCCGAATAAGGAATAAACAGAACCCCGCAGGTTCTGAGTTTTCGTTTTGAAAATCACATGCATGAGTCGGGGTAGAATGTACGGACCACCACTCCTTCCGCGGATCTCGGCAGCTTAGTTTATTGGATTTTGATATGTATATATATGTATATATAGATACGAATATGAGGTTTGTAGTTATGCGTGATAGAATTGATGTGTATCTTTGTGTATTGTAGTTGCATGATGGACATGATTTATGTGTATAGTTGTATATGTGGATGATTATATGTTTTGGACCTTATTGTGTTGTAATGAATTACCGGATGTGTTATATTAATAGTTATGTGGACATAGGATATATATGTGCTTATATACGGACTTATATATATATATATATATATATATATATATATATATATATATATATAGTAATATATAGTATGGGACCTTATAGTTAGGATGACAGAAAGATAAATCACCTTTAAGACGACGTTGTTGGCTTAGCATATCATTCATACGTGGAGGAGTACGCACAAGTATCGAGTTGAGCGTTTCGTGTTGATGAACACCATGGCGTTTCTCGGGTTCCTATAAAAGGACATCGAAGAGGAGGAGTAGAGATGATGTAAACAAAGGACAACCAAGTAAAATGAAATCGAGACGACTTAAGGGGGATCAAGATGGGAGCAATACAAGAAAAAGGGAGCAACGTTAAAGTGTAGAAGCGGTTCTAAAGAGGCCATGATCGAACGACGACGAGACCAAGAGAGAGAACGAACTTAAGTTTTTCGAGAAGAAGCGTGGACAACTAAAGATGTAAATCGAGGAGGAGATGAGTGCGTTCCAGCAAGGTTAAGGTGGTGTTCTATTAAGATGCAAAGCTTTCCTTAGACGTTTCTAAGCATTGGAATTAAGATGAGATAAGTGAACGAAACATGTGAGAAAGATTTAAAATGCCGTAAGTTAACCTTACGAGGTACCAAAAAGTAAAGTTACAACATTACTAGAGTTATGAGAAGAAGGGCATGATGGGGATTCACGTAGAGTTGACCAATTTCCATTATGATGATGAGACTAAGAAACGCCAAGAAGGAGGAAGTGGGTATAAATGATGACCCCAAGAAGATGGAAGACAAAACGAAGAGCTTTGATCGAGAGACTTAAGATACCAACCAAGAGGAACGCGAGTGGATGCTAGCTAGGACTATAATATTTGGGAAGATGCTCTTGAAAGACATCAAGGAAGAATGGTTAAGTCTATGAAAGAGAGATATATGAAACAACAAGGCAAAGAAAATATAGTTACCTTATAAAGAAGAGGAAGGATGGAATGAAGACAGAACTAACGGAGTTTAAGGTAAAGTACCCCGAGGAGGGTAGCCTTCCTGAAAATGGTAACATGAGAAGTGTAGTAGAATAATAAGTCGTTGACTTTGAAGAAGGTCAGATACAAGTTAATCGATGACAACTGAGAACGCACAGATGCGTGTTGTCTATTTGTGAGTGTAGAGGGGATGAGTAAACAAGGTTATGGGCATATAGAGGATCGACAACAAGAGCTTTAAGTATTTGCGGTGGATCAATGACAATGGTAAGGAGGTACGTCAATGGATGCACGATTGTCTTAATCGAGTAACGATTATTGGTTCAAGCAAGTTACTCTAGCGGACCTCTTACAGAGGGATTTGGATTACCTTATGCGACTTTTGTAGGTCATGTAATTGACATATGGGTGAACGACACAAATTAGAGGTTTTAAAGTTTGACCACGGTAAAAGGGAAGTAGTGAATCAAGAAGAAGGTAAGGTGTCATGGAGGTGGTACGTAAACAGGAGTATATAGAGGATGCAGGGTATGAAATGGATATGTTACCGCGGGCAAGAGATAAGTCAAGTTTCTAGACTAACATGGAAGAGACATGGTGGCTATGGCGTGAAAGAGAGGACCTAGATTAGGGCAACGCTTCAAGTTTGGAATTACGATGTTAGTGCTTGGTGGAGTAATGAGTGGATCTTTTTGTGATTATGGTTGTGAATTTTTCCTGAAGGCATACAAGTACGGTTGTGAAGCTGTTCATGGATACCAAGAGGTACATAAGGTGGCCAACGAGAGTAAGAGAAGACTGAAGTTTTGAAGTTTGATATCGATATGAGATGTACAGGAGTACTTGAAAGGTTGAGGTTAGAGCCTCTATGGTCGGTTTGACGTTACATAAGAAAATAAAGTATAAATTTCTACGCCTACTTGAATAAAGGATGTCTATGGTGAAAGCTTATGTAGAAGACGAAGAGCTCCTTCCATATGTTGGGATGTCATGGAAAGTGAAGAAGATACGATCAACTGTTTTGAAGCACGGTTAAGTCATGCAGTTTGGACCCTTATGGCTGCACATAAGTGAGAAACATTAGAAGATTTTTTACAATCATGTCATCGAAGAGGGAGAATGAGAGTAAGATAAAGGAATACTTAAATAAGGCTACAAGAGTCAGAAGACTCGAGCAAGTCTCTCGAGTTCAAGAGATGAAAGATCTCGGAAAGAAGACGGTAAACATTGTAGCTAAAGACGGAACAATACACATGTTTCAAAGGACGTCACCCCAACAGATCGAGGTAGATCATTTGTACCATGACCACTTGTCCAGTGTTAAGACAAGGTTGTGTCGGTTACTATGTTATGTGACGCAAGAAGAAAAGACGAAACCAAGATATCACATATTCCGAATTATTGGAGAAATTCCTAGTGTCTTCCTGATAACGTACCAAGACTTCCAATACGTTAGAATGTGAATTTTTCCACTAAGGTCGAGCTTGACTCTATCCCGATATATAAGGCACCGTATGGAATGACACTTGTGAGGAGACACGAGTTTTGGAAGCAAGTGAAGGAGTGAATGATTTCTTGAACACTTGATTTGAAGTTTATATTAGGATATATCTTAAACTCTTGATTGGAAGTGGTTATGGAGAACACCAATTTGTGAAAAGAGAGACGATTACCTCCGTTTGTACATCAATTACCGTTAGCCGAACAAGATAACAATGAAGAACAAGTATCGCTCACCACGGATAGATGATCTACTTGATCGGTTTCAAGGGTTGTTAGTCTCTACTAAAATTTATTAAGGGGCTGATTGCCACCAATTGAGAATTTGAGACTGGGATATTGCGAATACGACATTCCGGACAAACCACGGTCACTATAAGTTATAGTCATTTCATATGGGCTTACTAATGTCCCGGATAAGATATTTCGGGTCTACTCTTGAAAAAGAGAGGAGTCGTATGACAAGTTGTCTCGGGATGGCAAACCCCGAAAGATATGAAAGAAGTTACAAGTTTTCTGAGATGTGTTGAACATTACCAGATCCGTGAAGAGAGAAGTTGTATAACACCATTTATGGCAACCTCCGGATAACAATGAAGTACTGAATGAGACTAATAATTGACAATAGAGTTGTTGAGAGATAAGAGGAGATTCATTTGTGCAACTATTTTTACATTGCCACGCAGTATGATAGATGTGGCGTTTACAACCAATTCTCCAAGACAAAGTCTTGGTTAAGCATGGATGTAAAGGAAGAAGTAATAACTTACGTGCCTTGTCAAGCAGTGTGAAGTATAATACTTCCTTCATTACTTAGAACTTGAAACAAGAATTGAGGAAAGCGTAACATCAAAGTTTAGTTTGACAAGAACCAAAGCCAACGGTGTAAATGGAAAGTTCGATCTTCTTTGTTAGTGACAATATAAAGAGAAACATTATGGAAATATTATAGTGAGAAAGACCCAAGGGGGGAAGTTGAGTTCCAATATATCGGACCTTTTTGAGATCATAGCGCGGTTTGAGAAAGTGGGTTACCGGCTGGCGTTACCACCAGGAGTAGAGGGTGTTCACCCGGTGTTTCATGCGTATCAATCGAGGGAGTACATACAAGACTCAAGACATGTCGTCAGTCATGATGATCTAGTGGCAAACGAGGAACCGACGAGGCTAACTAGAAGACGTAGGATAATATCTTTAGTTGAGTTTTACGCAGATCTAGTAGCACCGATAGAATCGACGGGATAGACCTAGTTCTTCCCTTATTTGAGTTATGTGTATATGTGATGCTATATGTGGTTTTGTGCCCCGTGCGGGAATGTGTTTTATGACCGGCTATGTATATTGCGTTAATGGTGTGAGCAGTTCGTGTATATATTTTTATTAGATTAGAAGCTCTAGCCTTCCTTGTTTGAGAGTTTATACCTCGGCCTTAGGGACCGAGAAGTCCGTTGTGTGGCAAGTTTCGGGACGAAACTTGTTTTTAGGGGGATCTGATGTAACGCCCCAATTTTTGGCGCGTTTGCGATATTTTTTTTTTTCTGGATTTTATCGATATCTTTTAGCTTAAATATTTTTAAAAAGGGTATTTTTACAATGTAAAATATTTTTCCCGAGCATATTTAAATTTTGGAAACGTTCACGTTTATCCGTTTTATTTTTTTTTCGGAAAAAGTCGGTAAGTCTTTCCGGTTCGGAAATCCCGAGTGTTTCGATCGAGTTCTTTCCTTTTTATTTTATTTATTTTTCTTTTCTACCTTTACCCTCTCTTCTCCTTTGCGTGTTGAAGCTTCTTTTACCTGTCTTGCACGGCTGAAAGAGCTCTGCACCCTAGCTGACTTCCATCGTTAACCTCACTTTCCCCTCTTTCTCTTTCATTTTTGCCATTGCCCAGCTCCTGATATGTTGCCCTGTTGCCTTAGCTCCTGGCAAGCGATTGAAGCGAGCAGCTCTCTTGCGCCATCCCTTCATCTCCCGCTGTATCGAGCAAGCCAGTGAAGCCACGCCTCCACCATCTGGAGCAGCACCAACCGGCCCTCTTTGGCTCTCTATCTACAACCCTCACCCTCTGTTTCTCGATCAGCACCAAGACCTCCACTCCTGCCTTACCTTCCCTCAGTCAAGCCGCCGGGAGAGCATTGGTGTCTCGTCGCGACCACCAACAACCACCACACGCCGCCATCCCTCTGTTCTCCTTCCTGGATCGAATACAAACAAACAAGAGACTCACCTCTCTGTTCTCTCCCGCAAGCAGTAAACCTTAACCTGCAAATCTCCTCTCTTTTGCCCTCCTTCTCGACTCTCTCCCTCCTCTGTGTCGAATTGCAGGCAACAATTCTTACCGGCCCTCCCCTGACCGGAAACTCGCCCTGCAGTTTTGTACTCCGTCAGTTGTCAAGCCACCAGGGGAGCCGGAGAACCCCAGCCTCGCAGTCGCCGCCTTAGTCCTTCGAGAAGCCCGTTGGGAGAGCCCTTGCAAGCCAACGGAACCACCGCCTTGTCAACTGCCGCCTCGCCTCTGGATGAGCCGCCGCCCTTGTCATTTTCCCCATCCTCAGCAAGCGCTGCATTGGGTTTAAAAAAAAAAAACCCTTTACGGTTAATTAAATCGGGGCCCTTCTCTTTTGGTATAATTTCAAATTGTGCCCTGCCTTTATAATTACAGATTTGACCCATCTTTTTTATTGCAGATTTGTACCCATGTGTTGAAATGTAGCAATTATCCCCTCCTGCAGATTTTATTTACATCATATGGCCCAAATATTTATTTGCGGTTTATAACCCACATTTACAAGATTGTATATTTTGTCCGAAAATTGGTTGAACGGTTTTGTTCCTCCTTGGCTTTGAGAACGAGTTTTACCATTGGGTTTATGATGCTGTTTAGAATGCCCGGGAAATATAATTACGGATTTTAAATTCGGTTTATGATTAAAGTTGTAATTTTGGGTTTACGACCAATTGGTTTGATTTCATATTTTCGCCCCGGAAGGGTTTAACGAGTTTTAACGTTGACTTTTAAAAACGGGTTTTCATTAGACTTATTTATATAATATATTCCGTTCAAGTTTAGCGTATGAGCTAAACTTGCTTAGTTTTGGTATTAGGTTTGGAAGCGTCCCGATAAAGGCCAACGAGTCCATATCAACATCCATAGATCTCCTTCCGTCTTTTGACGTCACGTGAGTACCCTCTCCCGAGCTTATATTCTTACCTCGATATAGTTATGTTTAGTAGTATCATGCTAGGTTGGATATAACATAACTTAGAGTGAATACCAAGTAGTGGTTTGAACTATAGGTGAGTTTTGAGGTTTGATTGTGCTAAGGCTTGAGGTGCTTGGTTATCTTTTGAGGATTGTAAGGCGTTGAGTGTTTGGTTGATCTTGTGAGTATCCGAGGATTGAGGTTGTTGTTATATGGTTGTTGAGATTATGGGTTAGGATATGCGTATCCTAGCATAGTGTTGATATCGTTGAGACTAGGAATGTTTATCCTAGTATCTGTTGTGGGTTATGATCTTGCGAGATCATAGGGTCTAGAAGTCCTTAGACTTCTAGCTTGTGTTGAGTGTGATGTGAGCATGAGAGATTCTAAAATGCAGACCTAGAATGTGAGTCAAATGATCTCGCGTAGATCATTTGTGTAGAAGTCTTAGACTTCTTGAGTTGAGCGAGTTGTTGATATAGCTATCTTCTTGTGAGCAGGTTGTGGACTCCTTCCCAAGGGAAGTGAGAGTGTTGTGAGTTGAGTGTGGCGATAAGGTAAGTCTCCGGACTTACTTAGCTCGTATTCCTTGTATTAGCATTGATGTGTGTTTGGTGGTGTGTGTTTTATCGCTTTCATTATAACTTATAAAACCGGAATTAGGATTACCGACCTTTATATATTATTTGGCTCAAGTGTATGATAACGGGCGGTGACAACTTGTCTAGCTCTTGCGTAGAGTTATGAGGTTCTTGGCGACTAGCCCGTGTGGTTAGACGGTCGGAGGCATCCACCGTTCCATGCGGTAAGTGGGGACCGAGGCGAGTTTCGGGAGATTCTCGTGTCACAAAAGAAGTTGAATTAGAACGGGATACGACTTAATAATAAAAAGATAATAAACCGGACTTGTGTGTTTTGATGTATAATGTGTGTTATGTTGATTTACTTGTGTTTGTGCCTTTCACCTTGATTCTAATGCTTTGAATATAGCTAACGGTTTTATACCGATTGTTGTAGATTGTCTTGCAGGTTAGGAATGCGGCCGAGAGATCCGGAAGGGTGGGCAGCCGGGGTCCGTACATTTTAGGAAGGGTTTTGTTTGGAGTCACGTTTGGAGTTTTGTATATTGTATTATTGTATGCCGCATGTATGGCGTTTGGTCTTTGTAGTTGTTTTCGGCTGAAGTCCGTGGTTTGTTTTCTTTTGGGTTTTCTTACATTGCATAAAATGTATTTCGGTTTTGGCCTATATTTGTGCCTTGTTGCAAGATCCGGTGAAATTGTTGTCAAGCTAAGGGTCGGGACCCATTGTGAGGTCCCAACCCGTAGCATCCCGAGTCCCGCGGATTCGGGGTGTTACAAAAGTGGTATCAGAGCCCTAGGTTGACAACAATGGCACTCGCAATCTTCTAAAGGCCGAATAAGGAATAAACAGAACCCCGCAGGTTCTGAGTTTTCGTTTTGAAAATCACATGCATGAGTCGGGGTAGAATGTACGGACCACCACTCCTTCCGCGGATCTCGGCAGCTTAGTTTATTGGATTTTGATATGTATATATATGTATATATAGATACGAATATGAGGTTTGTAGTTATGCGTGATAGAATTGATGTGTATCTTTGTGTATTGTAGTTGCATGATGGACATGATTTATGTGTATAGTTGTATATGTGGATGATTATATGTTTTGGACCTTATTGTGTTGTAATGAATTACCGGATGTGTTATATTAATAGTTATGTGGACATAGGATATATATGTGCTTATATACGGACTTATATATATATATATATATATATATATATATATATATATATATATATAGTAATATATAGTATGGGACCTTATAGTTAGGATGACAGAAAGATAAATCACCTTTAAGACGACGTTGTTGGCTTAGCATATCATTCATACGTGGAGGAGTACGCACAAGTATCGAGTTGAGCGTTTCGTGTTGATGAACACCATGGCGTTTCTCGGATTCCTATAAAAGGACATCGAAGAGGAGGAGTAGAGATGATGTAAACAAAGGACAACCAAGTAAAATGAAATCGAGACGACTTAAGGGGGATCAAGATGGGAGCAATACAAGAAAAAGGGAGCAACGTTAAAGTGTAGAAGCGGTTCTAAAGAGGCCATGATCGAACGACGACGAGACCAAGAGAGAGAACGAACTTAAGTTTTTCGAGAAGAAGCGTGGACAACTAAAGATGTAAATCGAGGAGGAGATGAGTGCGTTCCAGCAAGGTTAAGGTGGTGTTCTATTAAGATGCAAAGCTTTCCTTAGACGTTTCTAAGCATTGGAATTAAGATGAGATAAGTGAACGAAACATGTGAGAAAGATTTAAAATGCCGTAAGTTAACCTTACGAGGTACCAAAAAGTAAAGTTACAACATTACTAGAGTTATGAGAAGAAGGGCATGATGGGGATTCACGTAGAGTTGACCAATTTCCATTATGATGATGAGACTAAGAAACGCCAAGAAGGAGGAAGTGGGTATAAATGATGACCCCAAGAAGATGGAAGACAAAACGAAGAGCTTTGATCGAGAGACTTAAGATACCAACCAAGAGGAACGCGAGTGGATGCTAGCTAGGACTATAATATTTGGGAAGATGCTCTTGAAAGACATCAAGGAAGAATGGTTAAGTCTATGAAAGAGAGATATATGAAACAACAAGGCAAAGAAAATATAGTTACCTTATAAAGAAGAGGAAGGATGGAATGAAGACAGAACTAACGGAGTTTAAGGTAAAGTACCCCGAGGAGGGTAGCCTTCCTGAAAATGGTAACATGAGAAGTGTAGTAGAATAATAAGTCGTTGACTTTGAAGAAGGTCAGATACAAGTTAATCGATGACAACTGAGAACGCACAGATGCGTGTTGTCTATTTGTGAGTGTAGAGGGGATGAGTAAACAAGGTTATGGGCATATAGAGGATCGACAACAAGAGCTTTAAGTATTTGCGGTGGATCAATGACAATGGTAAGGAGGTACGTCAATGGATGCACGATTGTCTTAATCGAGTAACGATTATTGGTTCAAGCAAGTTACTCTAGCGGACCTCTTACAGAGGGATTTGGATTACCTTATGCGACTTTTGTAGGTCATGTAATTGACATATGGGTGAACGACACAAATTAGAGGTTTTAAAGTTTGACCACGGTAAAAGGGAAGTAGTGAATCAAGAAGAAGGTAAGGTGTCATGGAGGTGGTACGTAAACAGGAGTATATAGAGGATGCAGGGTATGAAATGGATATGTTACCGCGGGCAAGAGATAAGTCAAGTTTCTAGACTAACATGGAAGAGACATGGTGGCTATGGCGTGAAAGAGAGGACCTAGATTAGGGCAACGCTTCAAGTTTGGAATTACGATGTTAGTGCTTGGTGGAGTAATGAGTGGATCTTTTTGTGATTATGGTTGTGAATTTTTCCTGAAGGCATACAAGTACGGTTGTGAAGCTGTTCATGGATACCAAGAGGTACATAAGGTGGCCAACGAGAGTAAGAGAAGACTGAAGTTTTGAAGTTTGATATCGATATGAGATGTACAGGAGTACTTGAAAGGTTGAGGTTAGAGCCTCTATGGTCGGTTTGACGTTACATAAGAAAATAAAGTATAAATTTCTACGCCTACTTGAATAAAGGATGTCTATGGTGAAAGCTTATGTAGAAGACAAAGAGCTCCTTCCATATGTTGGGATGTCATGGAAAGTGAAGAAGATACGATCAACTGTTTTGAAGCACGGTTAAGTCATGCAGTTTGGACCCTTATGGCTGCACATAAGTGAGAAACATTAGAAGATTTTTTACATTCATGTCATCGAAGAGGGAGAATGAGAGTAAGATAAAGGAATACTTAAATAAGGCTACAAGAGTCAGAAGACTCGAGCAAGTCTCTCGAGTTCAAGAGATGAAAGATCTCGGAAAGAAGACGGTAAACATTGTAGCTAAAGACGGAACAATACACATGTTTCAAAGGACGTCACCCCAACAGATCGAGGTAGATCATTTGTACCATGACCACTTGTCCAGTGTTAAGACAAGGTTTTTCGGTTACTATGTTATGTGACGCAAGAAGAAAAGACGAAACCAAGATATCACATATTCCGAATTATTGGAGAAATTCCTAGTGTCTTCCTGATAACGTACCAAGACTTCCAATACGTTAGAATGTGAATTTTTCCACTAAGGTCGAGCTTGACTCTATCCCGATATATAAGGCACCGTATGGAATGACACTTGTGAGGAGACACGAGTTGTGGAAGCAAGTGAAGGAGTGAATGATTTCTTGAACACTTGATTTGAAGTTTATATTAGGATATATCTTAAACTCTTGATTGGAAGTGGTTATGGAGAACACCAATTTGTGAAAAGAGAGACGATTACCTCCGTTTGTACATCAATTACCGTTAGCCGAACAAGATAACAATGAAGAACAAGTATCGCTCACCACGGATAGATGATCTACTTGATCGGTTTCAAGGGTTGTTAGTCTCTACTAAAATTTATTAAGGGGCTGATTGCCACCAATTGAGAATTTGAGACTGGGATATTGCGAATACGACATTCCGGACAAACCACGGTCACTATAAGTTATAGTCATTTCATATGGGCTTACTAATGTCCCGGATAAGATATTTCGGGTCTACTCTTGAAAAAGAGAGGAGTCGTATGACAAGTTGTCTCGGGATGGCAAACCCCGAAAGATATGAAAGAAGTTACAAGTTTTCTGAGATGTGTTGAACATTACCAGATCCGTGAAGAGAGAAGTTGTATAACACCATTTATGGCAACCTCCGGATAACAATGAAGTACTGAATGAGACTAATAATTGACAATAGAGTTGTTGAGAGATAAGAGGAGATTCATTTGTGCAACTATTTTTACATTGCCACGCAGTATGATAGATGTGGCGTTTACAACCAATTCTCCAAGACAAAGTCTTGGTTAAGCATGGATGTAAAGGAAGAAGTAATAACTTACGTGCCTTGTCAAGCAGTGTGAAGTATAATACTTCCTTCATTACTTAGAACTTGAAACAAGAATTGAGGAAAGCGTAACATCAAAGTTTAGTTTGACAAGAACCAAAGCCAACGGTGTAAATGGAAAGTTCGATCTTCTTTGTTAGTGACAATATAAAGAGAAACATTATGGAAATATTATAGTGAGAAAGACCCAAGGGGGGAAGTTGAGTTCCAATATATCGGACCTTTTTGAGATCATAGCGCGGTTTGAGAAAGTGGGTTACCGGCTGGCGTTACCACCAGGAGTAGAGGGTGTTCACCCGGTGTTTCATGCGTATCAATCGAGGGAGTACATACAAGACTCAAGACATGTCGTCAGTCATGATGATCTAGTGGCAAACGAGGAACCGACGAGGCTAACTAGAAGACGTAGGATAATATCTTTAGTTGAGTTTTACGCAGATCTAGTAGCACCGATAGAATCGACGGGATAGACCTAGTTCTTCCCTTATTTGAGTTATGTGTATATGTGATGCTATATGTGGTTTTGTGCCCCGTGCGGGAATGTGTTTTATGACCGGCTATGTATATTGCGTTAATGGTGTGAGCAGTTCGTGTATATATTTTTATTAGATTAGAAGCTCTAGCCTTCCTTGTTTGAGAGTTTATACCTCGGCCTTAGGGACCGAGAAGTCCGTTGTGTGGCAAGTTTCGGGACGAAACTTGTTTTTAGGGGGATCTGATGTAACGCCCCAATTTTTGGCGCGTTTGCGATATTTTTTTTTTTCTGGATTTTATCGATATCTTTTAGCTTAAATATTTTTAAAAAGGGTATTTTTACAATGTAAAATATTTTTCCCGAGCATATTTAAATTTTGGAAACGTTCACGTTTATCCGTTTTATTTTTTTTTCGGAAAAAGTCGGTAAGTCTTTCCGGTTCGGAAATCCCGAGTGTTTCGATCGAGTTCTTTCCTTTTTATTTTATTTATTTTTCTTTTCTACCTTTACCCTCTCTTCTCCTTTGCGTGTTGAAGCTTCTTTTACCTGTCTTGCACGGCTGAAAGAGCTCTGCACCCTAGCTGACTTCCATCGTTAACCTCACTTTCCCCTCTTTCTCTTTCATTTTTGCCATTGCCCAGCTCCTGATATGTTGCCCTGTTGCCTTAGCTCCTGGCAAGCGATTGAAGCGAGCAGCTCTCTTGCGCCATCCCTTCATCTCCCGCTGTATCGAGCAAGCCAGTGAAGCCACGCCTCCACCATCTGGAGCAGCACCAACCGGCCCTCTTTGGCTCTCTATCTACAACCCTCACCCTCTGTTTCTCGATCAGCACCAAGACCTCCACTCCTGCCTTACCTTCCCTCAGTCAAGCCGCCGGGAGAGCATTGGTGTCTCGTCGCGACCACCAACAACCACCACACGCCGCCATCCCTCTGTTCTCCTTCCTGGATCGAATACAAACAAACAAGAGACTCACCTCTCTGTTCTCTCCCGCAAGCAGTAAACCTTAACCTGCAAATCTCCTCTCTTTTGCCCTCCTTCTCGACTCTCTCCCTCCTCTGTGTCGAATTGCAGGCAACAATTCTTACCGGCCCTCCCCTGACCGGAAACTCGCCCTGCAGTTTTGTACTCCGTCAGTTGTCAAGCCACCAGGGGAGCCGGAGAACCCCAGCCTCGCAGTCGCCGCCTTAGTCCTTCGAGAAGCCCGTTGGGAGAGCCCTTGCAAGCCAACGGAACCACCGCCTTGTCAACTGCCGCCTCGCCTCTGGATGAGCCGCCGCCCTTGTCATTTTCCCCATCCTCAGCAAGCGCTGCATTGGGTTTAAAAAAAAAAAACCCTTTACGGTTAATTAAATCGGGGCCCTTCTCTTTTGGTATAATTTCAAATTGTGCCCTGCCTTTATAATTACAGATTTGACCCATCTTTTTTATTGCAGATTTGTACCCATGTGTTGAAATGTAGCAATTATCCCCTCCTGCAGATTTTATTTACATCATATGGCCCAAATATTTATTTGCGGTTTATAACCCACATTTACAAGATTGTATATTTTGTCCGAAAATTGGTTGAACGGTTTTGTTCCTCCTTGGCTTTGAGAACGAGTTTTACCATTGGGTTTATGATGCTGTTTAGAATGCCCGGGAAATATAATTACGGATTTTAAATTCGGTTTATGATTAAAGTTGTAATTTTGGGTTTACGACCAATTGGTTTGATTTCATATTTTCGCCCCGGAAGGGTTTAACGAGTTTTAACGTTGACTTTTAAAAACGGGTTTTCATTAGACTTATTTATATAATATATTCCGTTCAAGTTTAGCGTATGAGCTAAACTTGCTTAGTTTTGGTATTAGGTTTGGAAGCGTCCCGATAAAGGCCAACGAGTCCATATCAACATCCATAGATCTCCTTCCGTCTTTTGACGTCACGTGAGTACCCTCTCCCGAGCTTATATTCTTACCTCGATATAGTTATGTTTAGTAGTATCATGCTAGGTTGGATATAACATAACTTAGAGTGAATACCAAGTAGTGGTTTGAACTATAGGTGAGTTTTGAGGTTTGATTGTGCTAAGGCTTGAGGTGCTTGGTTATCTTTTGAGGATTGTAAGGCGTTGAGTGTTTGGTTGATCTTGTGAGTATCCGAGGATTGAGGTTGTTGTTATATGGTTGTTGAGATTATGGGTTAGGATATGCGTATCCTAGCATAGTGTTGATATCGTTGAGACTAGGAATGTTTATCCTAGTATCTGTTGTGGGTTATGATCTTGCGAGATCATAGGGTCTAGAAGTCCTTAGACTTCTAGCTTGTGTTGAGTGTGATGTGAGCATGAGAGATTCTAAAATGCAGACCTAGAATGTGAGTCAAATGATCTCGCGTAGATCATTTGTGTAGAAGTCTTAGACTTCTTGAGTTGAGCGAGTTGTTGATATAGCTATCTTCTTGTGAGCAGGTTGTGGACTCCTTCCCAAGGGAAGTGAGAGTGTTGTGAGTTGAGTGTGGCGATAAGGTAAGTCTCCGGACTTACTTAGCTCGTATTCCTTGTATTAGCATTGATGTGTGTTTGGTGGTGTGTGTTTTATCGCTTTCATTATAACTTATAAAACCGGAATTAGGATTACCGACCTTTATATATTATTTGGCTCAAGTGTATGATAACGGGCGGTGACAACTTGTCTAGCTCTTGCGTAGAGTTATGAGGTTCTTGGCGACTAGCCCGTGTGGTTAGACGGTCGGAGGCATCCACCGTTCCATGCGGTAAGTGGGGACCGAGGCGAGTTTCGGGAGATTCTCGTGTCACAAAAGAAGTTGAATTAGAACGGGATACGACTTAATAATAAAAAGATAATAAACCGGACTTGTGTGTTTTGATGTATAATGTGTGTTATGTTGATTTACTTGTGTTTGTGCCTTTCACCTTGATTCTAATGCTTTGAATATAGCTAACGGTTTTATACCGATTGTTGTAGATTGTCTTGCAGGTTAGGAATGCGGCCGAGAGATCCGGAAGGGTGGGCAGCCGGGGTCCGTACATTTTAGGAAGGGTTTTGTTTGGAGTCACGTTTGGAGTTTTGTATATTGTATTATTGTATGCCGCATGTATGGCGTTTGGTCTTTGTAGTTGTTTTCGGCTGAAGTCCGTGGTTTGTTTTCTTTTGGGTTTTCTTACATTGCATAAAATGTATTTCGGTTTTGGCCTATATTTGTGCCTTGTTGCAAGATCCGGTGAAATTGTTGTCAAGCTAAGGGTCGGGACCCATTGTGAGGTCCCAACCCGTAGCATCCCGAGTCCCGCGGATTCGGGGTGTTACAAAAGTGGTATCAGAGCCCTAGGTTGACAACAATGGCACTCGCAATCTTCTAAAGGCCGAATAAGGAATAAACAGAACCCCGCAGGTTCTGAGTTTTCGTTTTGAAAATCACATGCATGAGTCGGGGTAGAATGTACGGACCACCACTCCTTCCGCGGATCTCGGCAGCTTAGTTTATTGGATTTTGATATGTATATATATGTATATATAGATACGAATATGAGGTTTGTAGTTATGCGTGATAGAATTGATGTGTATCTTTGTGTATTGTAGTTGCATGATGGACATGATTTATGTGTATAGTTGTATATGTGGATGATTATATGTTTTGGACCTTATTGTGTTGTAATGAATTACCGGATGTGTTATATTAATAGTTATGTGGACATAGGATATATATGTGCTTATATACGGACTTATATATATATATATATATATATATATATATATATATATATATATATATATATATATATATATATATATATAGTAATATATAGTATGGGACCTTATAGTTAGGATGACAGAAAGATAAATCACCTTTAAGACGACGTTGTTGGCTTAGCATATCATTCATACGTGGAGGAGTACGCACAAGTATCGAGTTGAGCGTTTCGTGTTGATGAACACCATGGCGTTTCTCGGATTCCTATAAAAGGACATCGAAGAGGAGGAGTAGAGATGATGTAAACAAAGGACAACCAAGTAAAATGAAATCGAGACGACTTAAGGGGGATCAAGATGGGAGCAATACAAGAAAAAGGGAGCAACGTTAAAGTGTAGAAGCGGTTCTAAAGAGGCCATGATCGAACGACGACGAGACCAAGAGAGAGAACGAACTTAAGTTTTTCGAGAAGAAGCGTGGACAACTAAAGATGTAAATCGAGGAGGAGATGAGTGCGTTCCAGCAAGGTTAAGGTGGTGTTCTATTAAGATGCAAAGCTTTCCTTAGACGTTTCTAAGCATTGGAATTAAGATGAGATAAGTGAACGAAACATGTGAGAAAGATTTAAAATGCCGTAAGTTAACCTTACGAGGTACCAAAAAGTAAAGTTACAACATTACTAGAGTTATGAGAAGAAGGGCATGATGGGGATTCACGTAGAGTTGACCAATTTCCATTATGATGATGAGACTAAGAAACGCCAAGAAGGAGGAAGTGGGTATAAATGATGACCCCAAGAAGATGGAAGACAAAACGAAGAGCTTTGATCGAGAGACTTAAGATACCAACCAAGAGGAACGCGAGTGGATGCTAGCTAGGACTATAATATTTGGGAAGATGCTCTTGAAAGACATCAAGGAAGAATGGTTAAGTCTATGAAAGAGAGATATATGAAACAACAAGGCAAAGAAGATATAGTTACCTTATAAAGAAGAGGAAGGATGGAATGAAGACAGAACTAACGGAGTTTAAGGTAAAGTACCCCGAGGAGGGTAGCCTTCCTGAAAATGGTAACATGAGAAGTGTAGTAGAATAATAAGTCGTTGACTTTGAAGAAGGTCAGATACAAGTTAATCGATGACAACTGAGAACGCACAGATGCGTGTTGTCTATTTGTGAGTGTAGAGGGGATGAGTAAACAAGGTTATGGGCATATAGAGGATCGACAACAAGAGCTTTAAGTATTTGCGGTGGATCAATGACAATGGTAAGGAGGTACGTCAATGGATGCACGATTGTCTTAATCGAGTAACGATTATTGGTTCAAGCAAGTTACTCTAGCGGACCTCTTACAGAGGGATTTGGATTACCTTATGCGACTTTTGTAGGTCATGTAATTGACATATGGGTGAACGACACAAATTAGAGGTTTTAAAGTTTGACCACGGTAAAAGGGAAGTAGTGAATCAAGAAGAAGGTAAGGTGTCATGGAGGTGGTACGTAAACAGGAGTATATAGAGGATGCAGGGTATGAAATGGATATGTTACCGCGGGCAAGAGATAAGTCAAGTTTCTAGACTAACATGGAAGAGACATGGTGGCTATGGCGTGAAAGAGAGGACCTAGATTAGGGCAACGCTTCAAGTTTGGAATTACGATGTTAGTGCTTGGTGGAGTAATGAGTGGATCTTTTTGTGATTATGGTTGTGAATTTTTCCTGAAGGCATACAAGTACGGTTGTGAAGCTGTTCATGGATACCAAGAGGTACATAAGGTGGCCAACGAGAGTAAGAGAAGACTGAAGTTTTGAAGTTTGATATCGATATGAGATGTACAGGAGTACTTGAAAGGTTGAGGTTAGAGCCTCTATGGTCGGTTTGACGTTACATAAGAAAATAAAGTATAAATTTCTACGCCTACTTGAATAAAGGATGTCTATGGTGAAAGCTTATGTAGAAGACAAAGAGCTCCTTCCATATGTTGGGATGTCATGGAAAGTGAAGAAGATACGATCAACTGTTTTGAAGCACGGTTAAGTCATGCAGTTTGGACCCTTATGGCTGCACATAAGTGAGAAACATTAGAAGATTTTTTACATTCATGTCATCGAAGAGGGAGAATGAGAGTAAGATAAAGGAATACTTAAATAAGGCTACAAGAGTCAGAAGACTCGAGCAAGTCTCTCGAGTTCAAGAGATGAAAGATCTCGGAAAGAAGACGGTAAACATTGTAGCTAAAGACGGAACAATACACATGTTTCAAAGGACGTCACCCCAACAGATCGAGGTAGATCATTTGTACCATGACCACTTGTCCAGTGTTAAGACAAGGTTTTTCGGTTACTATGTTATGTGACGCAAGAAGAAAAGACGAAACCAAGATATCACATATTCCGAATTATTGGAGAAATTCCTAGTGTCTTCCTGATAACGTACCAAGACTTCCAATACGTTAGAATGTGAATTTTTCCACTAAGGTCGAGCTTGACTCTATCCCGATATATAAGGCACCGTATGGAATGACACTTGTGAGGAGACACGAGTTGTGGAAGCAAGTGAAGGAGTGAATGATTTCTTGAACACTTGATTTGAAGTTTATATTAGGATATATCTTAAACTCTTGATTGGAAGTGGTTATGGAGAACACCAATTTGTGAAAAGAGAGACGATTACCTCCGTTTGTACATCAATTACCGTTAGCCGAACAAGATAACAATGAAGAACAAGTATCGCTCACCACGGATAGATGATCTACTTGATCGGTTTCAAGGGTTGTTAGTCTCTACTAAAATTTATTAAGGGGCTGATTGCCACCAATTGAGAATTTGAGACTGGGATATTGCGAATACGACATTCCGGACAAACCACGGTCACTATAAGTTATAGTCATTTCATATGGGCTTACTAATGTCCCGGATAAGATATTTCGGGTCTACTCTTGAAAAAGAGAGGAGTCGTATGACAAGTTGTCTCGGGATGGCAAACCCCGAAAGATATGAAAGAAGTTACAAGTTTTCTGAGATGTGTTGAACATTACCAGATCCGTGAAGAGAGAAGTTGTATAACACCATTTATGGCAACCTCCGGATAACAATGAAGTACTGAATGAGACTAATAATTGACAATAGAGTTGTTGAGAGATAAGAGGAGATTCATTTGTGCAACTATTTTTACATTGCCACGCAGTATGATAGATGTGGCGTTTACAACCAATTCTCCAAGACAAAGTCTTGGTTAAGCATGGATGTAAAGGAAGAAGTAATAACTTACGTGCCTTGTCAAGCAGTGTGAAGTATAATACTTCCTTCATTACTTAGAACTTGAAACAAGAATTGAGGAAAGCGTAACATCAAAGTTTAGTTTGACAAGAACCAAAGCCAACGGTGTAAATGGAAAGTTCGATCTTCTTTGTTAGTGACAATATAAAGAGAAACATTATGGAAATATTATAGTGAGAAAGACCCAAGGGGGGAAGTTGAGTTCCAATATATCGGACCTTTTTGAGATCATAGCGCGGTTTGAGAAAGTGGGTTACCGGCTGGCGTTACCACCAGGAGTAGAGGGTGTTCACCCGGTGTTTCATGCGTATCAATCGAGGGAGTACATACAAGACTCAAGACATGTCGTCAGTCATGATGATCTAGTGGCAAACGAGGAACCGACGAGGCTAACTAGAAGACGTAGGATAATATCTTTAGTTGAGTTTTACGCAGATCTAGTAGCACCGATAGAATCGACGGGATAGACCTAGTTCTTCCCTTATTTGAGTTATGTGTATATGTGATGCTATATGTGGTTTTGTGCCCCGTGCGGGAATGTGTTTTATGACCGGCTATGTATATTGCGTTAATGGTGTGAGCAGTTCGTGTATATATTTTTATTAGATTAGAAGCTCTAGCCTTCCTTGTTTGAGAGTTTATACCTCGGCCTTAGGGACCGAGAAGTCCGTTGTGTGGCAAGTTTCGGGACGAAACTTGTTTTTAGGGGGATCTGATGTAACGCCCCAATTTTTGGCGCGTTTGCGATATTTTTTTTTCTGGATTTTATCGATATCTTTTAGCTTAAATATTTTTAAAAAGGGTATTTTTACAATGTAAAATATTTTTCCCGAGCATATTTAAATTTTGGAAACGTTCACGTTTATCCGTTTTATTTTTTTTCGGAAAAAGTCGGTAAGTCTTTCCGGTTCGGAAATCCCGAGTGTTTCGATCGAGTTCTTTCCTTTTTATTTTATTTATTTTTCTTTTCTACCTTTACCCTCTCTTCTCCTTTGCGTGTTGAAGCTTCTTTTACCTGTCTTGCACGGCTGAAAGAGCTCTGCACCCTAGCTGACTTCCATCGTTAACCTCACTTTCCCCTCTTTCTCTTTCATTTTTGCCTTTGCCCAGCTCCTGATATGTTGCCCTGTTGCCTTAGCTCCTGGCAAGCGATTGAAGCGAGCAGCTCTCTTGCGCCATCCCTTCATCTCCCGCTGTATCGAGCAAGCCAGTGAAGCCACGCCTCCACCATCTGGAGCAGCACCAACCGGCCCTCTTTGGCTCTCTATCTACAACCCTCACCCTCTGTTTCTCGATCAGCACCAAGACCTCCACTCCTGCCTTACCTTCCCTCAGTCAAGCCGCCGGGAGAGCATTGGTGTCTCGTCGCGACCACCAACAACCACCACACGCCGCCATCCCTCTGTTCTCTTTCCTGGATCGAATACAAACAAACAAGAGACTCACCTCTCTGTTCTCTCCCGCAAGCAGTAAACCTTAACCTGCAAATCTCCTCTCTTTTGCCCTCCTTCTCGACTCTCTCCCTCCTTTGTGTCGAATTGCAGGCAACAATTCTTACCAGCCCTCCCCTGACCGGAAACTCGCCCTGCAGTTTTGTACTCCGTCAGTTGTCAAGCCACCAGGGGAGCCGGAGAACCCCAGCCTCGCAGTCGCCGCCTTAGTCCTTCGAGAAGCCCGTTGGGAGAGCCCTTGCAAGCCAACGGAACCACCGCCTTGTCAACTGCCGCCTCGCCTCGCCTCTGGATGAGCCGCCGCCCTTGTCATTTTCCCCTTCCTCAGCAAGCGCTGCATTGGGTTTAAAAAAAAAACCCTTTACGGTTAATTAAATCGGGGCCCTTCTCTTTTGGTATAATTTCAAATTGTGCCCTGCCTTTATAATTACAGATTTGACCCATCTTTTTTATTGCAGATTTGTACCCATGTTTTGAAATGTAGCAATTATCCCCTCCTGCAGATTTTATTTACATCATATGGCCCAAATATTTATTTGCGGTTTATAACCCACATTTACAAGATTGTATATTTTGTCCGAAAATTGGTTGAACGGTTTTGTTCCTCCTTGGCTTTGAGAACGAGTTTTACCATTGGGTTTATGATGCTGTTTAGAATGCCCGGGAAATATAATTACGGATTTTAAATTCGGTTTATGATTAAAGTTGTAATTTCGGGTTTACGACCAATTGGTTTGATTTCATATTTTCGCCCCGGAAGGGTTTAACGAGTTTTAACGTTGACTTTTAAAAACGGGTTTTCATTAGACTTATTTATATAATATATTCCGTTCAAGTTTAGCGTATGAGCTAAACTTGCTTAGTTTTGGTATTAGGTTTGGAAGCGTCCCGATAAAGGTCAACGAGTCCATATCAACATCCATAGATCTCCTTCCGTCTTTTGACGTCACGTGAGTACCCTCTCCCGAGCTTATATTCTTACCTCGATATAGTTATGTTTAGTAGTATCATGCTAGGTTGGATATAACATAACTTAGAGTGAATACCAAGTAGTGGTTTGAACTATAGGTGAGTTTTGAGGTTTGATTGTGCTAAGGCTTGAGGTGCTTGGTTATCTTTTGAGGATTGTAAGGCGTTGAGTGTTTGGTTGATCTTGTGAGTATCCGAGGATTGAGGTTGTTGTTATATGGTTGTTGAGATTATGGGTTAGGATATGCGTATCCTAGCATAGTGTTGATATCGTTGAGACTAGGAATGTTTATCCTAGTATGTGTTGTGGGTTATGATCTTGCGAGATCATAGGGTCTAGAAGTCCTTAGACTTCTAGCTTGTGTTGAGTGTGATGTGAGCATGAGAGATTCTAAAATGTAGACCTAGAATGTGAGTCAAATGATCTCGCGTAGATCATTTGTGTAGAAATCTTAGACTTCTTGAGTTGAGCGAGTTGTTGATATAGCTATCTTCTTGTGAGCAGGTTGTGGACTCCTTCCCAAGGGAAGTGAGAGTGTTGTGAGTTGAGTGTGGCGATAAGGTAAGTCTCCGGACTTACTTAGCTCGTATTCCTTGTATTAGCATTGATGTGTGTTTGGTGGTGTGTGTTTTATCGCTTTCATTATAACTTATAAAACCGGAATTAGGATTACCGACCTTTATATATTATTTGGCTCAAGTGTATGATAACGGGCGGTGACAACTTGTCTAGCTCTTGCGTAGAGTTAGGAGGTTCTTGGCGACTAGCCCGTGTGGTTAGACGGTCGGAGGCATCCACCGTTCCATGCGGTAAGTGGGGACCGAGGCGAGTTTCGGGAGATTCTCGTGTCACAAAAGAAGTTGAATTAGAACGGGATACGACTTAATAATAAAAAGATAATAAACCGGACTTGTGTGTTTTGATGTATAATGTGTGTTATGTTGATTTACTTGTGTTTGTTCCTTTCACCTTGATTCTAATGCTTTGAATATAGCTAACGGTTTTATACCGATTGTTGTAGATTGTCTTGCAGGTTAGGAATGCGGCCGAGAGATCCGGAAGGGTGGGCAGTCGGGGTCCGTACATTTTAGGAAGGGTTTTGTTTGGAGTCATTTTTGGAGTTTTGTATATTGTATTATTGTATGCCGCATGTATGGCGTTTGGTCTTTGTAGTTATTTTCGGCTGAAGTCCGTGGTTTGTTTTCTTTTGGGTTTTCTTACATTGCATAAAATGTATTTCGGTTTTGGCCTATATTTGTGCCTTGTTGCAAGATCCGGTGAAATTGTTGTCAAGCTAAGGGTCGGGACCCATTGTGAGGTCCCAACCCGTAGCATCCCGAGTCCCACGGATTCGGGGTGTTACAGTGGGACACGTGTCAAAGTGGTCCACAAGAAACCACGGCCAAAACCACGGCCAAAACCACGGTCTAGATTTTGGCCTCTAGGCCGTGGTTCTCTCTATTCAGCCCTCTTTGGATCACCAAGTCATGAGTTGGTTCAAGGCATGCACCAACAAGGTATTTTGTGTTCTTCTTTTCCCCTAGCTTGCTCCTTAATAAGTCTGGAAGTGTTCCATCACGAGGAATGATCCTCGAATGTATCGATTAAGATCCAAAAGCTCCTAAAAATACCTACAAAACCGACAAGAGTTCGTGTAGACGTCTATTTCGACAATATGCATGAATTAAGCGTAAACGTCATGAACTAATGCCAAACCATGCATGAATAACGGGAAAAACTATCTAAATGAATGCCTAAACTAACGTCATAAATCATGTCATCGAAATACCCCATACTTGCCACTTGCTCGTCCCCGAGTAAGGTTCAACTATAGGCTACGAGATGACATGATTTATGAATGCGTAAAAATATAAAATCTTTTTGGGATTGTGCTTCTAAAGATGGATCACCTTCATAGTCATGTTTCATGGCAATGAACAAGCAATCATGTGTTAAATGAATGAAGGCACGGAAAGACAATCATACTTAAGTCGAAAGCATGCATGAAAGGTGAAAATGAAGAAGTCAAGATGATCATGAGAATATCCAATCTAGATTACCAAGTCATACACATATTCAAATAGGTCACAAGGACTTAGGAAAGAAGAGGCCAAGAAATGTGATGATAAGGTGGGAATATTCTAAGGTCATATGATGCAAATCCGGGAAAGGAACTAAACAACCACAACTTCACATTTATACTTCATCCACCAAAGTGTATTTTTCTCCTTCTTTTCTTTTTTTTTTCAAGTTTATTTTACTTATTTTTGAGACAATGGCATTGGTGTACAAAAGCCGAAGCCTTGGTGATTAGCGGACCTCGGGATTTTTCCGAGGTGCCTCACACCGGGCACACATACCAAGGCTCGTTAGGACATTCGGTTTATCCGACTTTGGCAAGGCACAAACACCCGATTATGTGAATGGTGCCGAGTTACTCGTCATCAAAACCAAAGTCCAAACCTATATTTTTTTTACACCTTTCACAACACATTTTCAACAACTTCATTCACAACATTCATACACCAACTTCACCACCCCATACTTGCTTTTCACACACTCAACACACTTGCATGCTCCTATTCCCGGATGGGTCAAAAGAGGTCAAATTTCATATCAAGTGAGGTGCTCAAACACATTGTCCTCACCCCATACTTAAAAACACATTGTCCCC
Organism: Fagopyrum esculentum; assembly: GCA_033239045.1. Taxonomy (NCBI): domain Eukaryota; kingdom Viridiplantae; phylum Streptophyta; class Magnoliopsida; order Caryophyllales; family Polygonaceae; genus Fagopyrum; species Fagopyrum esculentum. Next base: position 133,151,267 of record BSUD01000001.1, on the reverse strand, counting down.
AATGTACAAATTAAGTAAAGAAGAGTGAAAGAAGTCCTCACAATGTAAAAATGGTAGCGTTCGGTATTTTGGTTCACTCATGTGGAGTTGTGGTGATGATTGATCAATCAAGCATGGTAGAGAGCTCTTCATAGTCATTCCGGTGTCGAGACCCGCACTAAGGTGTATGCGATATGGGAGCTCTTCCATCCAACAAAGACACCTCAAGCCGTCCAAGTCTCACGTCCGCTCCACCCATGGTTGAAAACGGGATCATCATCATCATCATCCTCATGCCTTGCAAGACTTCTTTGTTACCTAGACTCTACCACACAAAAACCAAACACAAAAACACACAAAAACAAAAACAAAAGCAAAAAACAAAAGAGAAAAGGGAAAGAGTTGTTACCCTTGGGTTGCCTCCCAAGAAGCGCTTCTTTTAGGTCATTAGCTTGACCAAGCTCCGTGGATTTGTCAATCCACCTCGAATACCATGGTTTGCTTGAGGAGTCCAAGCAATCATCTCTTTCCGGCATCCATGATGACAAGCACGAGCCACTTGATGCCCAAATAAGCTTTAAGTTCTCTATTCACCGGTGAGTAGTAGACTCCTTCATCACCGCTCCCTTGATGATAGTATGGAGTTGCAATATAGGTGCCACCCCATACTTAGACAATTGGTACTCCGCGGTCACACTAGTGAAATGCTTACCATCCTCATCCTCTATGATCCAAAGAAAGCCGATTCTTGGAAAGAATTCTTCATTGAAGTGCTTCATAACCATCATGGATCCATCATGCTTGCCTCCATCATTCAATATGGGAGACTCCTTAGTTAAGGGACTCTAATCTTCGTATGTACTCCGGGCAAGCAAGAAAGGATTGGAAGGAGTTGGAGTTAACTTAGGGCTCTCAACGACAGAGCTTTCCACAGGCAAAACCATGGGCCTGGTTGTGCTAGATAGGCCGTGGTTCTGTCTGTTCTCTCCATCCCTCGTGAGCTCTTCAAGTGTGGTTCCGGGGTTGATGGCAAGGATATCCAGGGGTGAGAGCACTTCATTGCACTCCTCCAAAGGTGAAGGAGGTGGAAGTAAGCCTTGAAGGATGGTAGGATCTCCTAGCATAAGAGCATGTCTAATCTCCTCAATCTCCCTCCTCATTTGTTCTTCTCTCTCGAAATTCAATCTTCTTTCATCCTTCAGGGCCAAATCCCTTAGCCTTACTTGCTCCCAGGCTTCATCCAACTCTTCTTGAAGTTCCTTAATGATCACGGTTGAATCGGGCACTTCTTGGATCTCCTCATGGTGAACCTCTTCTTGTCGTAACACTTCCGCTTCAAGCTCCATGTGGGAACTCGAAATGGAAGCAAGGTTGCTCTCTAGATCATCCATCTTCCTCAACATTTCTTCTAGCATTGATTCCACTCGGTCATTGTGAGGTTGATGGTGAGGTTAAACATAAGGCGTTGTAGTCAAGTAAGCTTGATCATGAGACTCATGATAGGCATTAAACTCCTCCCAATACTCAAACTCATCATGGAGAGGTCCTAGATCTTGGTCTTCCATCCAATCCTCATACTCCATGTTGTCAAGGTCGTCTTGGAAGTACAATCCGTCTATGGCAAACATGAAAAGGCAAAGACAAAAACAACACAAGATCAAAAGTAACAAGAAATATATACACTAAAAACAATCAAACACAAATGACTTAATCTAGACCTAGTCCCCGGCAACGGCGCCAAAAACTTGTTACGCTAGAAATGTACGACATGAATCCAAGGCAAGAGTGCCAAGAACTTGTTCGCCCAAAACATGCACACACAAACATTTAAATTTATAACTCGATCTAAAATCCTAAACTACCTAGCGAAACCCGCAGTGTACGGATCGTTATGTAGGAAGGAAAGTATTCCGAGGTCCAACACAAGGACTGAGGTGAAATCAAGTCATTCAATGATCAAAGATAGTGCAAATCTAAACTAAGATGAGATAAGGTATAAAGAAATTGCAAGACACAATATTTTTGGTTGGTTTTGGGTGATCAAACAAGGATCACAAAATATGCAAATAAAACAAGCAAGCAAACACACAAACACAAAGATGAGAGATAAGAGGTAAGAAATGTGGATTCTAGAGATTCGAAATTCCGATTATGACAATGGACTCATGCTTCTAAAAATCAAAGGAAAGTTGTGGTTGTTCGGAGTTGGGTGTTTTTCTAATGGGAGCAATTACCGGGTAAGTCTCATGCTCCATTAGTCTCGAACCTAAGGTCCTATTACCAGGTAAGTCACAAGGAACCTAAGGACGGGAATTCTAAACAAACCGGCCACAACCTAAGGGTCAAACCCCTCCTTACCGGGTAAGTCTCGGACAAGGTAAGTCTTAGGCAACGATCCTAGCACACTCAATCCAATAGCGGCTTTTTTGGCTCACTACTACCTAAAGTTCATCATCTTATGTATCTAAGAGAGGAAATTACCTGGTAAGTCTCATTCCTCAAAAAGGTTGCTAACATTAGGTCACTCTAAGCTAGGTTAGGCTCAACAAACACTAGGATTTCAACACATCTTCATCCTAACATTCAGATTCATCAATACAAGCACAATAGAGAAAACCACGGTCTAGATTTTGGATGAACAGGACGTGGTTCAATCAGGGGTTAGGTTTCGAACACAAATCCATCCTAACCTAACATGGAAGTCTATACAATCATAGTCCAAAGCATAAACATCATTCCTTCACCCTAGAATCACATCTATTCAGCCAACAACATACACTTCAAGATCAAACTTCATAAATAGAGCATGCTTGCAAGTCATATCTAGATAATGAAGAATGAACCAAAGAAAAGACATTACAAAGCTAGAATAGAAATTACCAAGTCTTACAAAGGGTCCAAGATGCAACTCCAAGGTGTCAACAATGGAAACCTCACTCAAAACCACTCAAATCTCACCTTGAAACTAAAATCTACACTAATCTCTTCCAAGAACACGCACAAGGGTGCTTGGAAGAGAAGCTACAATGGAAGAGTGTTGGGGAAGATGCTAGAGGAGAAGGGTCCAAAAAGGGAAAAAGATCCTCAAATCAGCCTGCAGGTCCACTTAAATACTCCACCAAAAAGCAAGGGTCGGACAAAGAGATCGTGGGACACGTGTCAAAGTGGTCCAGAAGAAACCACGGCCAAAACCACGGTCTAGATTTTGGCCTCTAGGCCGTGGTTCTCTCTGTTCAGCCCTCTTTGGATCACCAAGTCATGAGTTGGTGCAAGGCATGCACCAACAAGGTATATTGTGTTCTTCTTTGCTCCTAGCTTGATCCTTAATGAGTCCGGAAGTGTGCCATCATGAGGAATGATCCTCGAATGTATCGATTAAGCTCCAAAAGCTCCCCAAAATACCTACAAAACCGACAAGAGTTCGTGTAGACGTCTATTTCGACAATATGCATGAATTAAGCATAAACGTCATGAACTAATGCCAAACCATGCATGAATAACGGGAAAAACTATCTAAATGAATGCCTAAACTAATGTCATAAATCATGTCATCAACCTTCCTATCAAATTTTCAAGGGTGGCCTAGTAAAATATGACATGCTTGCATAGGCACAACATCACAAACAATCATTCATCAAATGCAACTTATAAGATATAGGATGATAGAAAGTAGTGATTTCAACTTAGTGATCAATTCCTCGCTAGTAATGTTTAAATAACAACCATCATCAATAATCATAATAGAAACCTTTCTTTGAACAAGACATCTAGTATGATAAAGGTTTTCACGTTGATCATCCTCACATGGAGCAATCTTAGCATGCAATGTACGTCTAGCAATCAAAGATTCTTCATGGTCATATTCACAACCTTCATCACTATCACTATTACTCTCATGTTCATGTAATGCATTGATATGTGTATGATCATGCTCATGCTCTTCTTCACTTTCATATTACCCTTGTTGATAGATTCATCATGCTCATATTCACAACCTTCATCACTATCACTATTACTCTCATGTTCATGTAATGCATTGATATGTGTATGATCATGCTCATGCTCTTCTTCACTTTTATATTGCCCTTATTGATTTAGAAATAAAACCCTTTTATTAGGACAACCTCGCATGTAGTGACCTCTACCTTGACATTTAAAGCATACAATATCTCTAGATCGTAAGGTACGGTTAGAAGTACTCCCTTTGTTATCCTTTGAAGGCTCATTCAATGGAAGAGACTGAGTAAAAGGCTTATGGACTGACGGATTAGGAAGGGGTCTCTTTTCTTCGTCTTTCTGGGGCAAATCTTGGTTGGAATCTCGACCGAGATTCCTGTAGGATGGCCGAGATTTCTTCTCTATCGTCTAAGAATTTGTCCCTTGATTTTGTCCTTTGATCTTCTTCTCCACCCTGATAGTCAAATGTAGTAGTTAGTCATTGAAGCATAGGGATAAAGATCAATCTCATTAGCTAAAGAACGATGTAAAATTCGTAAAGAAAGAGCCATAATAGACTCCTCATCCTCTTGCACGTTATCTTTCACCATCGCCGTTTACATGGAAATGTAGACTTCTTCCACAATCATTAAACCTTGTTTGAGGTTCTCTAAGCGTTGCCTCACTTACCTACCGTATTGTAGAGGCACAAATCTAGTTGTCATCAAGACCCTCATGTGTTCCCAAGTGTTGATGTCCGGTTCTCTTGTCCTTCTTCGTTCTTTGATGAGATGATCCCACCAAATTAGGGCATATTTCTGGAATTCCAACGCAACAAGTTGGATTTTCCGTTGCTCACTGAAATTATGGCAAAACCAAATTTGTTCAATCTTAGTCTCCCATTCCATGTATGTGTCCGGGCCGCATCTTCCCTTAAAACTTGGAATCTTGACCTTTACTCTCCCAAGTCCGTCATTATCTTGAGGAGGTCTATATTTGTCATTGTCACGTCCTCTCCGTTGATTATAATGACGTCGGGGGTATTCTCTCCACATGCCTTCATCTTCTTCATCTCACAAGTCCTGAAATTCTTCACCAAAACGCAGATTGTGTTTAGCGTTAAAGAATTGATTAGGGTGAGGATTACCTAGAACCGAGGGATGATTAGGAACTGGTAAAAGGGTTGTGGTGGTGGCGGTGGAGTTAAAGAGCTCCCCCAACTTCGTAGACAGATCGCGGGTCAAATTCGGGCAAGATTCTAGCCGGGATTCTGCACTTGACCTTGCTTCCACTTGTTCCAATCGTTTATCGATGTAGAACATAGTAGCCATCATTTGTTTGAACATCTCCATGACATCGGGTCCTGGAGCATCACTCTTTTAGGACGCTTGTGGACTATCTTCTCTTGACATCTACACAAGGACGCAAAGTAACAACAAACTCGTAATGTTAGTGAAAACGGAAGTACCTTTCTTGTTTTCTCTGGAACTCACGCTCTATTGTGTTATCGCAAGCTAGTTTGATGTAATTGTCTGGATAAATTAATGCTTCTTTACCAATCTATGCTTTGGTCTCACTATAACTTCTTGGTTGACTAAAGTAGTTAACTTGGTTCGGATAAAAGGTTCTTGTGTTGTGGGATGGTTAAGGAACTCCTGTAAGAAGTTTGCTCCACACACGACAAGGTGGAAAGAATATTACGGATGGACACACTAGTATATTAGGAAGTATATATATTAAATATCACACCCAAACAAATAAGACTCAAGTGTTTAGAGTAGAAAAGAGGCTAAGGAAAGGCACACAAGAGATTAAGAAGAGAGAAAGAACGTACCTTGAATTTGTGAACTTAGAAAGAGAGAAACGCCACAGCTAAACACAAGCCATCCATTAACCTTGAAAACCCGATCTAGATTGAAAGTCCACTACAGAAGCAAAATCTCGGGTGGATAATAGAAATCTCGGGTGAGATTTCGTGAAGAATAAGCCAAGATTTTAAGAAACTTAGAAAACGGATTAGTGGGTGATATGGAAAGAAAAGAAGATGATAATGGAATGATAAATGATAAGTATAGGAAGATGTGAAATAAGATATTCTTGCAAAGAACCTTGACCATTGATGTGTCAAAACCCCTTAACGAAGAGTTACCTTAACCCTCACTTCTTTAACCTTACACAAGTCTTCTAAGTAAGACAAGCACAAGGAGGGACTAGTATTGACCAGGCCGGAGCACCAAACTTCAAAAATATTAACACACACAAACACAATCTATCAAGGACTTCACAACGATTCAATCAAGGTCTCTCTCTTCCAAAACCTGCACAAGTCAACGCACGTTAATCTCAAATAATCTGGCAAAGATGGCGAACAAAAAGACTCAAATTTTGTATGACTTAGAGAAGACTCAAATAAAATTGACTCAAACCTGATATGGACTTCAATCGATTAGCTGTGATTCCACTTTGATGCGAGGTTAAGCCGCATTCCCGATGTATATTGAAAGGCCACGATAGAAGCAAAATCTCGGGTGGATAATGGAAATCTCGAGCGAGATTTCGTGAAGAACATGCCGAGATTTTAAGAAACTCAAGAAACGAATTAGTGGATGATATGGAAAGAAAAGAAGATGATTCTGGAATAGTAAATGATAAGTACATGAAGATATGAACCAAGATATTCCTGCAAAGAACCTTGTGATGTGTCGAAACCCCTTAGCGAAGAGCTTACCTTAACCCTCACTTTTCTAACCTTACACAAGTCTTCTAAGTAAGACAAGCACAAGGAGGGACGAGTATTGATCAGGAGCACCAACCTTCAAAAATATTAACACACACAAGCACATTCTAGCAAAGACTTCACAACAATTCAATCAAGGCCTCTCTCTTTGATTGAATAGGAGATAATAAAATACAAACTTTGTAAACGAAACTGCAAGTTCACACAATCTATGAAATAATATCAAATCTAATCTCTTTAACAATCTCTCAAACTAAGGCTATTTATAAGGGAGATTAATCAATGTAAGCTAGAAAAAATATCTTCTTAAAGATAATCTAAGGAAAGATATCTTTAAAAGATATAAAAATAATAATCGAAAAAATAAAACAACCAGCAATTACCTTAACAATGTTTGAGAGATTTAAGGTAATTAAAGATAAAAAATAGTTGCCAAAATTAAGGATCATGGGATTCATGGCCGGATCTTCAAGCGCATGTCAGAGAGTAAATCTCAAGTGAAAATCTCGGCCGAGATTCCTGGTGGTGGACCGAGAGTTCTTCTCCGAGACTCTTTCCTCGTCCTAGCCACCTTCTATGCTTGATGGCTCTTCTTGTCGTGGCTTGACTCTTCCATAACAGTCACTAATGTCACTAAAGGTTTTCTAAGAGTGATTAAGGTCTCCTTGAGTGTACATGTTGTGAGTATGCTCGTAACTTCATCTTGAATAGCCTTTGCTCTTGACCTCATGATTGCTCCTTCCATGATAGCATCCGAAGAAGATGTAGTTGGCTTGTCCTTTAATGCTTTTGCCTTTGATCTAGTAACTAGTCCTTGATCTCGTTTTGGAGATGGTGCCACATCAGCTACATTTATAGGGTACCCTTCCGACTTCCCATCCATTATATCTCACAAAAACCCTAGCCTCCATTTACCTCCCTTTCTTTGCTTGTAATTATTTCTTTCACCACCGGAAAACAATCTCGGGTCCTAACCCGCTCATCCTCTACCATTTTCGCTTGAATCGGAAACCGATCTCGTTGCTTGCCAGAAACCGATCTAAATGCTTGCCAGAAACCGATCTTGATGCTTTCCGGAAACCACCAGCCACTGTTGAGGCTACATTTACAGCCGCACCGCCGCTTAGTTGAGCCACTACCTCCGCCTCTAAGTTGGAGGAAGCCGTAGCCGCCGCCTGAGAGCTTAGCCACCACCAGCTTATCGGGAAGCCACAACCCAAATCTTTGATCAAATTGAACAACAACCTAATATTTTGGATGTTGTTCGTGTCAAATAATTTGAGGAGGTTTGTTGGGTGATGGATGATTGTTTCTGGCATGATAAGAGATTTTTGATCTTCAAAATCTTTTTCCTTTCTTGCCACTTAATGCTGCTTTTCATTGCATCTTCAAATTCTTTTTCTTTCATTGTCTTTCAATCACCATAGTACTTCATTATACGCATTAGTGAAGTGATACACACTTAAGAGTGTCAGGGACAATTTTGAACAATTAGGGTATGTAAAAACTCAAACAAGAGGTTTGATGCAATTGGAGACACTACAATTGAAAATTAGCACCTGGATTGGTGCTACCCTAACTATAGTAAGAAACTGTTCTATATGTTTATGAATTATGAAAAGAATAGAAATTTTTTTTATGCTTGTTAGTGAAAAAGATAAACTATTCAAAAGGATTGTTTATCTGAAGCGTCGATGCTTTGTTGAAGTTGTTTCTTCTATTAGACATGTGTAATATAATGCTAGAGTTACACGGAGGTGAATTCTCCACTATGATAAGATGAATGTTCAACAAATTTGAGCCAATGATTTGATCATTGGAGTGCATGATTCAAATTATGTGTTGTTTTCCTAATGCATGCAATGAGACCTTTAACAACTAACATTTTTGGATAAGAATGGGCACATAACGGAAAAAGTCAAAACCCTATGACACCAATTGAAAAAACGAAACTTGGTGGACACCAACCGAAAAAGGTAAAATTATGAAGGCACCAAACGGAGTTATCTTAAAATCTATTTTGTCTAATAAAACCAGTTATAATGATGAGATATCATCTTAACCGAAATATATATATCATAGTTTATTATTTTATTTAATAGTTATTTTGTAAAAAATCATTTTTATAGAAAATTCAAATTAAATGTGGGTGTTTTTTTACAAAATTATTGTTTTTTATTGTAAAATTAAATAAGTGAGTATAATATATCTGTGGTGAAAATATGTCAATGTGATATCGTAATTTTTATTTTGTATGTAAGATCTTCAAATGAATGATAGCATTCTATCTTTTTTTTTGGGCTAATTTGAAAACTAGGCTTTTTTAAGTTATGGTTATAGTAACTAGGCTTTTTTTATTTTTGATTAAGTAACTAGGCCCTTTTTTTTTTTTT
>BSUD01000001.1:133128859-133142123 GCA_033239045.1 Fagopyrum esculentum | reverse complement strand
TTTTTTTTTTTTTTTTTTTTTAACAGTTCAACCCTAATCTCTTTACTCTCCTCTCCCCTTCCCTCTCTGGTAGCCGTTTAATCGTTCGCTTCCCTCCGTCGTTCGCTTCCCTCTCTTTAGTCCGGCAATTGCTGAAGGAGGCTATGGATCTCCGATTCATCTCCATGTATCCTTGCCACAGTCCCAAACTGCCCTCAGTACCCAACAACTCACAGTCCCAAACTGCCGCCCTCTCCACCGTGCTCCGATTCTACAAGACCTGGTTCTGGTGGTCGATTTTCCTTTCTTTTTTATTTTTTTCTTCTTTTGTTTCTGTTTTGATTGGATCTAAAGGTTCGTTAATGGCTGAAGCAGAGATGGAAGGAGGAGGAGATCGGGAGAGGGAGGTTGCTACCTGCAAGATGGAGGTGTGAACAAAGGTTGCCCTCATCTAGATCCAAATCTAGATCCTCATTCAGATCCAAATCTAGATCTGATTTCAGATCTAGATCTGGTTCTAGATCTAGATCCAGTTTCATAATGAGATATAAATAGGTATGAGCATAAACAAGGCTGGGCATTGGTTCGTGGTGCGTTTATACCTAAGAAGCAGAATTGTGGTAAGGCTTGGATTCCCTTCTTCTGTTCATAAAATGAGATCTAGATCAATAGCACAAAGCCAACTGGTATGCTCCGGTTGTCGGAATCTTCTACTTTACCCAGCTGGAGCAACTTCTGTGTGTTGCGCCGTCTTGCAACTACGGGTCTTTATCTTCTACTTTACCCAGTTGGAGCAACTTTTGTGTGTTATTGTATTGCACCCTTGGTTGTGTCTCTCTTGTTCTTGAGTAGTTTCTCTGTATCATCCTTGTTCATCATAACACACAGGAGCTTAAAACAGTGAATGTTGTTTGGAATCTCATTGCCAAATATATTTTCTTTTCTTCAAAATGATAAACAAACTTTTAACAAAAGAAAAATCATTTACCCACCAATTTTCTTTAATAGCTGGAAGCTAAAATCTTTTATTATCTTTTATGTATTAGCTTGGACCCAACACAATTGGATCTAACGCCCATTTGGATCTAAGTGAAAATTATGGTATGAATTTTCGTACCAAAAAACTCATACCAGAATTTTTTAGTATGAATTTTTCATGAAAGAATATATCTCGTTGGCTTAATTAGAAATTTCTGGGATGAAAGAATATACCAGAAAACTCATACCAAAAAAAATTCTGGTATGAGTTTATGGTATGAATTTCATACCAGAAACTCATACCAGAAAATTATAAAAAATAAAAAACGACCAAAAAAAAACTTCTAGTATGATAAAATTTCTAGTATGATAAATTTCTGGTACAATAAAATTTCTGGTATGATAAAAATTCTGGTATGATAAATTTCGAGTATAATAAAATTTCTGGTATGATAAAAATTCTGGTATGATAAAAATTCTGGTATGATAAATTTATGGTATGATAAAATTTCTGGTATGATAAATTTATTCCAGAAAATAAAAAAAGAAAATAATAAAGAAAATAAAAAGGCAAAAAAATAAATTAAAAAAAAACAAATTCATTAATTAAAAATTAATACTTAGATAACAAGCATCAAGTATAATAAAATTTCTGGTATGAAATTTATGCCATTTTCTGTTATGAAAGTTATGGTAAGTAATTTCATGGTATGTAATTTTATGGTATGTAATTTTATGGTATGAAAATCTGCTGGAAAAAATCTGGTATGACAATTTCTGGTAGGCAAAATGCTGGTATTACAAATTTCTGGTATGACAAAATTCCGGTATGAACTTTTCGTATGATAATTTCTGGTATGAAATTTCTGGTATGAAAAAATTCTGGTATGAAATTTCTGGTATGAACTTTTCGTATGATAATTTCTGGTATGAAAATTCTGGTATGAGAAATTTCGGAATGAGAAATTCAGTCCAGAAAATAAAAAAATAAAAAAAAGGTAAGAAAAATAATAAAAGAAAACAAATTCAGTAATTAAAATTAATAACAAACATCATTTATTCTTTCTTTCTAATAGAAGGATTAATAATTTTTACCTACTATTAAATGAGAGTGATAAAAAAATTTGGGGTACATTTTCTTAAACAAAAACTCAAAAAAACCTAGTATGTCAAATTCTCCTTTGTTTTTTTTTTTATCGTGGTAAAATCGATTATCCATATCGGTCGAGAGCTAGTGTATTCACTTGCATGATTTGGACATCTCATCCGATACAAAAAAATTATTAAATCACGTAGAAAACGATATAAATGGTTGGGCTCTTCAAGAATCACAGTACAGAAGCAATAATAAGATTGATGCATATATAATACAATAGAAGAACATGTTAATCCGTGAAAATATATGAAGAAAAAATGAAGTGATGCACCAAGATCGGAACTTTTAGTAATTGGAGAAACTACTAATAGAAGTTCTTTCTTTTGTATATGATGAAGGATGTGATTAGCGTCAAGATAATCGGTGTTCACAAACGAAAGTAGATGTTGAAGAAATGTTCGAGACTCGAGAGGGTAGAGTTTGAACGAACTGTCATGTAGATAGAAAAAATTGAGAAACAGAACAAACACCTGAAAAGGTATCACGGATGACAAGTTGTAATCGAGCTTAATTAGCTGAGAAAGATGAAATTACTTGCGGCTCTTAAGGCGCACAATTAAGTGTTCTCAATTTTTAACATATCCTTTACGTTTACTGTTATATTTTTTTTGCATTTTGTAACCGCGTAAAGATAGATATATTCATGACATTGATAAGGCTAACGCATTCAAATATTCATACATACATTCTAAAACATATTATACGTCTTATGCTTGGAAATACATTTAAAAGTATGAAAATTACCCTCAGGACATATTTCAATGGTCTTTTTTTTTTTTTTTACTTATATTGCAACGAACAAAGAAACAACAACGTAATGAAATAAACTCATCATCTCGATTCTAAGGCACATATCATTATCAAAAACTTAACAGAAGGACTTCAAAAATTAAATGACAATAACTATAAGTCACTAAAAAAAAAAGAAGCATTGCATAACGGCTTCTATCGTATGATCTCTAGTTACGAGATTTGTGATGAACGCGGCCTAACGTTTTCTCTTGGAGTCTGCAGTTATGATAACATCTACACTGCTTGTTTGCGGCATCGCACACAAATTGACCTTCTGGGTACGCATCCAAACACCATAGATTGCAGTTGTCACAACCATCAAATATGGTCAAGCATAACTCAGCCTCTACGTTCCTACCAACTGCATCAAAATCATATCACATTACAGTTATCATGCAACAATATTACAGTAATTAGTAAATCGAGGTTAATAAAACTTACTGGATGCAATAGCAAGTGCAACAAAGATGAAGAGAACAATATTTCCCCTTGCCATTATCAATTTAATCACAATTGCTTTCTCTTCGAGTTTTGTGTGAGAAGACAACCTACAATGCCTCTATTTATAATCAAATACATTGTCGTACATGTATAGTAAATATATTTTGATACAGAAGAAATATATTTTGCCATAAATAAGTTTAAACTGCATTTATCAACGATCTTCTCATACCCACGTTTTTCCTTTAATAAAAATGTAGGATTTAATAGCCTTTACGGAGTACATGTTAACATAGAAATAAAATTATATTATTTTATACAGTTTTTGGAAAAAATAGATTTTAAGTATTTTTAGGAAAATTACCGTATTTAATGTGGTTTATAAACATAAATAAAGAAATTTATGTTAGATGACTAAGATGCTTCAATTAATTTTTATTATTTATTTGGAAAAGTGCTATTAGTGAATTAAATTATTTTTTAAAATACACCTACTATGATGAATATATTTACGTTAATCACAAAATATTTACTGATTTTTATTTGAAATATCTAAAAAGTAGTTCTTTCATAAACAAATAAAAATAATTATATTATCAAAAAAATCAAATTTCAAATTGAAGTGTTTAAACAAACAATTTTTAAAAACAATTATACTAAAAATAAATATAATCAGAATAACAAAAGTACTACTTTTTATTGACTAATTAGGACAGTTTAGTCAAATAATCTTATATTTCACTAGAAAATGTTTATAGGTGGTTCCATTTTATAATTTATATTATATATAGAGGTAGTTATATTTTTAAAAATTTCTAAAAGTAATTTAAAATTATAATTTAAAGTTTTTATATTTTTTTGAAAAAGTTTATTTTATGTTAGCAAATTTTAAAAATAGCGTTCCCATAGAATGAAGTCTTTGAAACAAAAGTTTATTTTATATTAGTTATTACTTGATGTTAGAAATTGAAAATTGAACTCCCGTAAATTTTTATCTTTGATTTTTTACCATTAATTAGAAAATGTTATTTATTTATTTTTCCTGATAATATTTTTTCGAGTTTTATTTCTTGATTTATTTTTCAAAATTTGTAGCAAAATTGATAATTGTATTGTCTATCATTTGTTGACTGTACCTAAATAGTGATAGTGTAATGCCCAAATGGGATAACACTACAACATCGGATTCCGTATAAGAATTCCCTTAGACTTTTCAAAAGAAAAGACTTTTACCGAAAAATATAAAACAATAAGAACAAAGGAGTTCAACTTTTATCTCAAAAAACAACTAAAATAAATGTTTAAAATCAAATAACTAGTTAAGGCTATGTTTGACATGACACTAGTGGTTGTGTTCACTTGTGTTTTTGGAATGGTTTTTTAAAAACACTAGGGTTTAGTGTTTTAAAACGTTAGCGGGTGTTTGACAATTTCATAACACAACTACTAGTGTTTCGGCATCCTCATGTGCATATCACGTGTTTTCTTCCATTCCAAAATCTGCTGATGAATGTAATCAATTTTTCAAGTCTGATGCGACATCACTTCTTGTAAATTTGGTTCCAATTCAACTCCTTCAATGAATATACTACATTCATGAATGTAGTAGATTAGCTCCCATGTCACCAAATTATGTTAGGAAATCTGTTACTAAGTTTATTACCTGTATAAAATTATGGTCCTTCATTTGCGTTACTGTTAATTCATCAATTCAATAATGGGTTTGGATTGTTACTTCTGTCTCTGGTGTAGTTCTGATATCAACAATTGCTTGTGTATATATATCGGTGAATCAAGAGAAGGAGAGAGGTTCAAAACAGTGAATCATCATTTGAAGAAGAGATTGAATCTCAAACATAGGGCCGAAGAAGTATAAATTTTGTGAGCTGAAATTTGCAACTGAGGATTTCAATAGTCGAAAGATTGATAGATTACCAGAAGAAACGGTGAATGATTTAGAATTGGATTTGCTAGTATGTGTCGTGGCAGAGGCTGTTGATATCTTGTTGTTCCCCCGGCCCCATGGAAGAAATCTGAAAAGGCTCGCTTTTCAAATCTTTGATATTTTTTGCAATTCTGTATATGGTGAAAGAATGATAGATTCTGAAAGAGGGAGAGAGGAGGACAACGAATAAGACATGTCGGCAGCTTGAAATCATCGCAGCGAAGAAGGAAAACAAAACCCTAATACCCAAATCGATTTAACACAAAAGATTAAAACAAATTACAATAAAGGAAAAGCAATTTATGTCGGAATTGGCAAACAAAGACGAAGATGGAGAGGATGAAGAGGAGGTTGGAGAAACCATGTGGTATATGAAACACTAGTGTTTATCCGGAAACCCTTGCTTTGATGAGAGTTTTAAAACACTCCCAAAAACACTAGTCACTAGTGTTTTTCGGTGTGCCAAACACCCGTTAAAAATTCAAACACTCATAAACACTCATTTACATTAGTGTAAATGTCCTGCAAACACAACCTAAGACTCAAGAGGACAGTCAAAAGACAAACATATTGAAACAACTCTCAAGGGAAGAGTCAAAGGACAACCGATATCCAAAGCGAAAGATGACATCAACCCACTAACTCTATAAGTCGTCTGACCTCCATGCTCCAGAATTGTTCTTGAACCTAGTTATGACAACATAATTAGCCCCACCATAGTAGGGTTAGTCTTCTACTAGACTAAACCGGTAAATTCAATTTATAATATGAACTATACAAGCGTAAAATCATAAATAATAGCACATGACCTTTAAAAAACAAAGATGGGTACAATAAGAGCATGCTTCAAATATGAAATAAGAGGGTGTTATAAAAACATGTAATTGTTTCAAAACCTGTTAATATACAATATTATTATAGCAAAACAATGTTTTTGTTTCTTGCAAAGAACCTTTGCAAAACAAGTTAAATATGTTCTTTAAATATGAATAAGACACTAACAAAAATATAGTTGTATCAAACCTTTCAATTGATATAAACAAAATAACAAAGTCAGTCACCTCAAAGACCCTTTACCAAACTGTTAAAAAATATGCTCTAAGTAGGAATGTGATGTTAACAATTATGTAATTGTACCAAATCTGTCAACCAATAATAATGTAATAACAAAATAATACTTTGTTTCCTTTTTGAAAGTCGTCTCAAAGAACATTTACAAAACAAAAGGAAAATATGCCCGAGCATTCTTTATTTTATGAACTATATTCAAATACCAATTGCAAAATAAATATTTTCAAAACATGTACAAGCCTATTTCTTGAATAGGAAGGTACCTTTAACCCCAACTGCACGAAGAATACGGAAAACACTGATCAGGTAAACCCTCATCAACACACAATGGTCGGGTACAACCTCGGCCGCATAAACCATGAAACCATTGGTAAACATGGCCCACCTAAATCGAGGAGTGAAAAGAGAATATCTCAAAATAAATCAGGGTCAAAGATCAAATCAACGCTCAAATACTCAACACCCTTCTTTTAAAATATCTTGTAACACCCCAAATTCTCAAAACTCAAGGCGTTGCGATTTAAGAACTCACAATGGTCCTAACCCTAGCATGAAAAGAACTTCACCGGATATTGCAACAAGGCACAAATAAAAGAAAATCGAAATAGATAAAAATGCAAATGTGTCAAAATCCAATAACAAAGGACATGACTCTCACCCAATAAGTACAATCGATAATGTGAAATGAAAAGAATAACAAAAATAAAGAGCCAACAACCCGTCCTATAATGCACGGGAACCCGATTGACCACTCCGTTCAAATCACTTGCCAGCGTCCCTATCCAACAAGGCATCTACAACGACGGATAAACCGCTAGCTAACAACCTACATATTAAAATAATTGTAACAACACACACACGTCATTGCAAATATAAAACACTCATCATGCTTACACAAAAATTCATTTATTATCTTGTATTATGCCATACACTTTCTAATTAAACTTAGGTTGTAACACGAGGATCTCCCGAACCTCGCATCTGTCCCCGTGTACCAACAAGACTGGATCCGATGCACCTCACCGTATACATGTGTGGACTAGTTGTAGAGAACTTCTCAGTCTCATGTCAAAGCTAGGCAGTGATGTCACCGCCCGTTATACATGCATTTGACCACATTACAATAAATGCCGTCAAACTTAGGGTATCTTTGTTAAACACTCAATACAAACACCACTATCACAAATCATGCTAACACGTAGTAAGTCAACTAAGTAAGCCCAAGAGACTTACTTGTATCAAGGTAATCCCAGCTAATTAACACTCTCATATCTCATAGGAATAAACTCCACCGCCTGATAACAAGGACATGTGTAAAGTTGTTTCCACGGAAAAAGGGCGGTCGATTGGTGGATCTTCCTTGTGCGAATCCTCCATCCCCTACATAGTTCATGATTAGTCTCACTGATAGTTAAATTAAATATACGTGAGTCAAACTTTGATACTAACTGAAGAGCCGAGTAGGGGGTAAAATAAGGATAAAGATACTCTAGGGGGGGTGAATAGAGTATGAGAACTTTTCGCAATCGCGGATATCAAGGCTTTGAAATGAATCTCAAGGCCTTGAAGTCGATCTTTCAAACATGTGATAATAACTGTATCTTAAGGCCTTGAAGCGAATCTCAAGGTCTTAAATTTGAATCTTGTAATTAATTGTTATCCATACATAAACAAATAAAGCGCGGATATAAGATGAAGATCGACACACCTTATATTTACGAAGTTTCGCCCTATATAGCCTACGTCTCCGCCCAGGGTGATGTAAGACCCCAGTCTTTGCCTTCACCACCTCCGCGGTGAAGAGTGCCACCCCTGCGGCAGGCCACACCCGCGGCAGGGTCAACTGCCCTTGCGGCTGACGACAACTCGTGCCCGATCTTTCTTTCGTTCATTTTATCTTCCTTCCATAGATAGAATATCCGATATTCTATTGTATGAGACGGTTTCCTTATCCTCTTTCTAACCCTAGACGCCCTTCCTTCTATCCTTTCAACCCTTCTCTATATATTCCTTTCTTTTTCTTCTTTTTCCGTTTCTTGCTATGGTCTTCAAACCCCAGAGAGCTGCAACCGTAACCTTTCTTCCTGCGACCTTGCTGAACGTGTAAGTTCACCATTCCTTTGTTCTTCCTTACGTTCATGTACTGCAACATGCTTCGTTCTTTCCTTTCGTTTCTTCTTCTTCTTCTTCTTCTTCTTCTTCTTCTTCTTCTCTCCTTTTCTTCTTCTCCAAGAATCAAGTTTGAACCTTGATTCTTGTTGGCTTCTCATTGTTGATGTATCGTTGTTCTCAAGCTCTTTAAAGTTGAGTCTTGAGGTGTGTGAGCCAAAGGTTCGAGCTTTGGTTGCCTTGTTGTGAGTTCTGTCGAAGAGAAGCCCAACAACGCTTTCTGTCACGCAGCCGCCCCGCGCCTGCATGTCCCCGCCCCTGCGTGTTGCCGCCCCTGCGTGTTGCCGCCCCTGCGCCTGATCTAGCCGCCCATGCGGTTTCCTCTCTAGTAACTCTCGTTCTTGTGAGTTACTTCCTTCCTTGCTTTCCTCGTTCATTTCCTTACATCTTTTGGATGTTGTTTACCTCCTGTGAGTACTGTATGACTAGGGTTGAGCCCTTAGCATGTGTAGATCTCTTAGAGATCATTGAGACTAGAAGTTATAGACTTCTAGCAACCGTTTCGTTCCTGATTCGTGATGCTTGTGTAAACATGCTTTCCCTTGCTCCTTTCTTGTGGGAAACGGAGTTGTTCCTGAGTTTTCCTGAGCTTTGAGTTACCTTCGTGTGAGGTAAGTCCCTTGGACTTACTTAGCTTCTTTCCGCGTATTAGTTGGATTGTATTGGCTTGTTTGTGTTGTTTATCATGTTATAACGGATAACCGGAATATGATTCACCCTTTATAGCCTTAATTGGCCCAAGTGTATTATAATCGGGCGGTGACCGCTTGTCCAGTTCATTATTGGGGAACTGGAAAGTGCTCTTGCGACTCAGGCCTGCAGGTCACGAATAGTACTGATCTATTCCTGTTGGTAGACGGAAGCGGAGGCGAGTTTTGAAAGGATTCTCGTGTGACAAAAGAAGTTGAATTAGTAAGGAATGACTTAATGAAAGATAATAACCGGTTGTGTGCAAGCATGCTACGTGTTTACATTACCTTATATGTGTTTGTGCCTTTACGTTCTTGCTTATACCTAGAATATTAGCTAACGGTTTATACCGTCGTTGTAGATATCCGTAGGTTCAGGATGCTGTTGAGTGATCCAGATGGTGTGGTCAGCCGGGTTCCCGTACATTATAGGACGGGATCGGGTTTATGTTTCTTTTGTTGTTCCCCCTTTTGTTTTGAACTCGGCTGCGAGTCTTTTCCGCTTTGCTTTGTTTACACCTTTGGTTTTATATTGAGTTTATGTTTTCATTTGTCTAGGCCTTGTTGTAAGATTCATTTGCTGTTGCTACTCTGAGGGTCGGGACCCATTGTGCGGTCCTTGCCCGTAGCGCTTCGAGTTTCTAGAACTTGGGGTGTTACAATATGGTATCAAAGCTCTAGGTTGGCAACAATGGCACTAGAAATCTTCTAAAGGTCGGATGAATAAACAAATAGAACCCGCAAGGGGTCTAACGTTTTCAAAAGGGGGTTTTTTGTTTTAAACTTTTCGGTCTGGGATAGATGTACCGGCGACCACCCCTACATCCGTGGATCTCAACAGTGTAGTTTCTTATATGTTGGCCTTTATATGGGTTTTTTCTTGGATTTATGCTTTAGTTGTAGCGCGACCTTATATATAGCCTTATATATCTATCCTTATAGCAGATGACGCGCACTCAAGCTATATCTGCTATAGGGCGAGGAAGGGGTCGACAACCTCTTCCACCTGCCGTTCATGGACGAGAACGTGAGAAGGACCTCCACTAGCTAGAGGTCGGGGCCAAACCCCAATTGTTGATCCGCCTATCGCCGAGGCGTTCGATGAAGAAGTTGTTGAGAGAGTTGTTCCCGAAGTAGGGAACGGGACCATTGAGAAGTCCGGAGACCAAAGAGCGCAAACGATCGAGTCCGGTCAAGTGACCATCGGAGTATCTGCATATCGCGACTACGTGCAAAGAGTTGAAGAAGCTATCAGGGCTGGAGAACCTGCACCAGCACCGCCAGTACCCGTGAGATCAGTTGAGAACGTCAGAGCTCAATATGGAGCAAGTTCAGAAGTTGAGCTTTGGCTAGACCATATGGATTCAGCGTTGGAGTCAATAAGAAGAATGCTCAATAAGCGACCGGATTTCAGGAGAGATCTTCAGGCATGAGGTCTTATAAAGAGACAGAAGACTAGACAAGCCAATGGTGGAGCTGGAGCATCAAGATTCGAGCATGTTTACACGCCAGGTCACTTTGGGATTCAACAAACGATACGAAAATTCCAGCAGAGGACGACAATGTCATAACTGTGGAGATGTCGGACACATCCGAGCAGATTGTGAGAAGCCAACAATGACTTGCTTTTCTTATGGCATGTCCAGACATAGAGCTGCGTTCTGCCGACAGAGCAGAAGACGAGGAGGTGGTACGCCTGACACCAAAAGTGCCTCGGCTAGAGTGTATGGGTTGAGGAGTGTTGTAGAGCCGACAACGCCATCAGCCACATGTACCATTCATATTAACGGTTTCCTTGTCAGAGTTCTTTTCGATACCGGTGCTACGCATTCTTTTATATCTGATGCATGCGTAGATAGATTGGCCTTAGTTACTATAGAAGGTAGACCCTTATTTATAGATTACCCGATGGGGGTAAGATTCGAGGTACACGAGAGGTTCGCGATTGCCCTATTAGATTGGGAGGTCGCATTGGCCAACTGAATTCTTCTTCATATACTTAATACATGAAGAAGTTATTCTGGGCATGGATTGGATGGATCGACATCGAGCAGTTCTGGACATCGGCAAGAGGACTATGACAATAACTACAGATGCAGACCATGTTGAGATCTTCCGAGGATGAGATCTCGGGAAGACTAGTACAGTCATCAGTGTAGTGCGAGCTGCGAGAGTTATCAGTCAAGGTTGCGAGGCATTTGGGTGTTATGCATTGAAGAATAATACTAGTCCGGCTTTGGAAGAGATTCCAGTAGCTTGCGAGTTTGCAGACGTCTTTGGAGAGCCATCAGGTTTACCTCCACAGAGGAGTGTAGACTTTCGCGTTGAGCTAGAGCCCGGTACGAGACCGATCTCTAAAGCTCCTTATCGTATGTCGCCTATCGAGATGCTTGAGTTGAAGAAGCAGCTCGAGGAGTTAGTAGAGAAAGGCTTCATCCGCCCTAGTGTATCTCCTTGGGACGCACCAGTTCTCTTCGTCAGGAAGAAAGACGGGTCAATGAGGTTATGTATCGACTACCGAGAGCTGAACAAGGTGACGATCAAGAACAAGTAACCTTTGCCCCGTATCGACAATCTTTTGGATCAGTTGCATGGAGCTTCAGTGTTTTCGAGGATCGATCTGAGATTTGGATATCACCAGTTGAGGGTGAGGGAAAAAGACATAGCCAAGATGGCATTTTGGACCAGATATGGACACTACGAGTTTGTAGTGATGCCATTCGGGCTTATAAATGCGCCTGCAGTCTTCATGGAGTTGATGAACAACATCTTCATCGACTTTCTAAACCAGTTTGTAGTTGTCTTCATCGACGACATTCTGGTTTACTCTCGTAGTAGAGAGGAGCATGCTGGACACTTGAGGATTGTTCTTCAGGTCTTATAGGATAGAGAGTTGTACGCCAAACTCTCTAAGTGCGAGTTTTGGATGACCGGTATAGCATTTCTTGGTCACATTGTTTCGGCTGAAGGGATCAAGGTAGATCCGGAGAAGATCGAGTCAGCAACATCTTGGCCGCCACCTAAGGAAGTCTACGAGGTTCGTATGGTCCGACCGCTCACTTCCTTGCTGAGGAAGTCTACAAGGTTCGTATGGTCCGAGTCGTGCCTGCAGAGCTTCGAGGAGCTGAAGAAGAGATTGACCTCTACTCCTATTCTAGCTCAGCCAGAGGGCATTGATGATTTCGTGGTTTACAGCGACACATCCAAGCTGGGCTTGGGATGTGTTCTGATATAGAGGGGTAAAGTAATTGCTTACGCGTCTATACAACTGAAGACTTACGAGGAGAATTACCCTACCCATGATCTGGAGTTGGCTGTTGTGGTTCACGCTTTGAAGATTTGGAGGCATTATCTGTACGGAGCTACGTGTCAGATATTCACAGACCACAAGAGTCTGAAGTACATATTCACTCAACGGAAGTTGAATAACCGTCAACGCAGATGGTTGGAGTTGATCAAGGATTTTGATCTTGAGATCTTATACCACCGGGGAAAGCTAACATGGTAGCCGATGCCCTTAGTAGGAAGACTCCCCGGGAGATGGCGATCGCTAGACTGACAGCTCAACCACAGTTACAGCGAGACCTGCCATGACTAGAGATGGATATCCACTTCCCGGATTCTGACAGCCAGTTGCCCACCTTGGAGATAGTACCTGATTTGTTGGCCGAAATCCGACAGAAGCAAAGGAGTTGGCCAGCTTTGACACAGATCCGAGACCGGATTTCTCGAGGAGAGGCACCGCAGTTTGCAGTTGGTGCTGATGGAGTTCTGAGATGCCACGAGCGTGTTTGTGTGCCTTCAGATCGAGAGTTGAGACAGAGGATCCTTCAGGAGGCTCACTCTTCACCTTACTCAGTGCACCCTGGTGACAAGACTCTAGTCTAGAGGTCGTTTTATCTTATTAAAATATAATCCCGACTTAGCACTAAAGCGAGTATAGTGGTTAAGCAAGGGTCGTACCCAAGAGAGTTTGGTATTTCTATTAAATGCAATTATTGATTATAGAAACAAGTAACAAGGGGGGCGGGGGGGGGGGGGTGG
>BSUD01000001.1:133071673-133128722 GCA_033239045.1 Fagopyrum esculentum | reverse complement strand
GGGGGGTTGATTGAATTCATGCACACAAAACTTATGAAAACAAATAACGCAACAAGTAAGAAAATGATGGGTGAATCTACACTAGGTTGATTCTAAGCATGCGATTGCTACTTTGGTGAGTTCCTTTTACAAGTTTTCAAGTAATCTCCCGTCTTAATCATATATATGTATTGAGCCAGCCGGCATCAACACAACTTAACAGGTTAGTGTTCCGTAAACCTACAAGAACAATTAACAAGCTAGCTTTCAAACAAAGACTAAGGGATATAAAGAAAAGATTAAAATCGTTAAGCTTATCTTTATATTTGTGTTCCTTTTCTTCAAGCAATTACAACCCGTTATTACTTAAAGTTTACAATTAGATTAAAGACCCGAACCCGGAATCTATTAATCTTAGTTCTTTGCATGCACTTTAGGACCTAAGGTGATCAATCTCAAGTAATAGTAAAACATGCAATTAGACAATAAAGATCAAGGAATCACAAAGAATTACTGAATGAAAACTTATATTAGAAAGAACTTACAACCAAAGCAACAATACAGCTTCAAACCAACCCAATGTAGCAAGGGAGTTAGCAACTCATTACAAAGGTAGCAAGAAAGTTTATATGGAAAAGTAAATTCTATGTTCCATGATAAGTCCATTGACCTAAGTCTATTTATACTACAATTTTCACTAAATAGGAGTAAATGGCCGGCCCAAAACAGCCACCTTTAATGCCATAAAGGTGGTGTAAACAGCCGGAGTAAAGCTTCTATCGTTGAACCGCAGGGGCGGCCTTCAGCTCCGCAGGGGTGGTGAAGGCAAAAACGCTTGATCTTCTTCATGGCCGCAGGGGCGGCTAGGCAATTCCGCAGGGGCGGATCTTTAATGCTCTTCAAACGTTTGACTCTTCAAATTCCTGCCGTTTCTGATGCCAAGCCGCCGGGGCGTCCCAGTGTCAACACAGGGGCGGTGACACCGACACTTCATCTTTCAGCTCCCAAGTTGAGGCGCAGGGTTTGGGCAGGGGCGCTGGTCTTCGCTTCTTCAGGGCAAGTCACCGCAGGGGCGCCAAGGGTTGACGCAAGTGCGGTGACCGTCTTCGTGGTTGGCGCTGGCAAAGGCACAGGGAGCGCTCCGGAGTAAGGTGTCACCCGCAGGGGCGGTGACACTGCTCCGTAGGGGCGGTGAAGCAACAAAAGCTTTGCTTCGTGAACGATCTTCACTCCTAAGTGCTTATAACTCCTTTATGTTCTTTTAGTCTTCTTCTTCTGGACCAAGGAGTTAGTAGCATAAACCGACACTAATGCAATAAAAAGACTCTAAAAATTATCCTAAATGATAGTGAATCCATCACCTATCAAACTCCCCCATACTTAGACCTTTTACTCGTCCCGAGTAAAACATATGACAACAAACTAGACTCACAGGCGTCAGGAAGCATGGGCAAGCAGAAAAGACAATGAAAACAAAAGAAAAGCCAAGAAAGAAAGAAGGAAAAGAGAGAAAATGTGAGAAAGAGGTGAGAAACTACCATCCTTATTGCTCCAAGAGTGACCTACCCGGACAACCTCCTTATGTCGCCAAACGCCGGAAAGGGAACCTACACTCGGTGCCGCTCATTTTGCGAAGGTGCCCTTTCGGGTTTTCACCTTGCCACTTTTCTTCTTTTCTTTGATGATCTCACTTTGGACTCACATCCCTCAAGTTCAATTTTGCACCAACCTAAGGTTGATCGGACTACCTTCTTTTTTCCTAAACCGCTCTTTCGGGTTTTCGGTTTATCCAAGGATTTTTCATGCCTTTTTCATTTTCTTTGGCTTTTTCTTTTTTTTTTTTTTTGAATTTCAAACTGAATTTCAAACTACAAAAACAACTCAAAACAAATTAAAACAACTATACATGCAATGATATGTCCCTCCCCCATACTTGAAGTACACTTTGCCCTCAAAGTGGAAATGAAGCAAAGATAAATGTGGGAAAGGGATGAGAGTGTGGGGGGCGAGGTTGTTGTCGAGTGAGAGGTTTGAGAGGATGAGGGGTGTGTGTGGTGGTAGCGAGGGCCAGTGTCTCAGGGGGCGGTTATGGCTAGGTCGCCGGAGGTGGCGCAGGGGCGTTGCACAAGGCGGCGTGTGAGGGCTTACGGAGGGTGCAGGGGCGTGGGAGGCGAGGAGGTGTAGGGTTCGAAGAGTGAGTGGAGAGAGAGGGGAGGGGGGCGGTAATTGTAGGTTATTTTTGGGAAGTGTATTTTTGTCTTTCCTTAATAAGACCGTAGGGGCGGGTCTTGTCGCCGTAGGGGCGGTGACAAGGAAGAGGAGGCACGCGGACTCAGCGCCGCCCCCGGCGCTGAGGATGTGTGTCAAGGATGGCCGCTGCAGGGGCGTGGGAGGTCACCGCGGGGGCGGTGACTAGTATGTTACAGACGCTAGCCCAGCGCCGGGGGCGGCACTGACCATGGGTGTCACCACGGGGGCGGGGATACTGAGCCGCAGGGGTAGTTTTCTTGACAGAGGCTCCTCTTCTTATTCCCTCGGGTTGCCTCCCGAGCAGCGCCTTTGTTTTACGTCGTTGGCTCAACGCAAGGACTCTACCTTTATGATTGAGCCTCCTTCAGCATCACCTTGGGGTTTATAACCGTCTGTGAAGGTAATCCTCAGGAGGACCTAGTTTCAATCCTTGTAATGGCTTCCGCCATTTGACCAACCTGTTTTTCAAGGTTCTTGCTGCTGGATTATGTTGTTTGGACATGAGTAGCAAAGTGTTTAGTCAAAACCTGTAATATATATTCACCTGTTTGATACTTACCTTGTCGGGGCTGTTGTTGTTGGTTTTGTTGATCCCTCCAACGAAAGTTCTGTTGGTCATGCCAGTTTGGCATGAGATTCTGTGCATAGGGATCGTTCCTAGGCCTTTGCTGCTGTGGCTGTCCATAGCCCATTGCATTCACCTCAACATCATCATCCTGGACTTGGGGACACATGTCCGTTGGATGGTATGGGTCAGCACACACTCCACATGCCTTCAGCTGGTGTGGGGTTCCCATAAGTGTTAATCTCTTCACCATTTCTTTCAGCTCCGCAAGCTCAGTGAAGATCTCACTCTTCCCGGAATTCACACCATGAACACCTCTCTTGGAAGGAGTCCTTCCAAAGTTCCGGGTCCCTTAAGCTAGTTCCTGTATTTTTTCAAAAGCAAGGTCAGGGGTACAGTTAAGAATGTTACCTCCACAAGCCGCATCGACGATCCTCCTTTCATTGTCTAGCAAGCCATTGTACATGTACAAGACTAGATCTTGAGTTGAATATCCATGAAAAGGACAGCTGGATCGGAGGCGTGCGAATCTTTCGAAGTACTCGTAGAGAGTTTCGTCCGCCTCTTGCTCGATGTTGCTTATAGCTTTCTTCAAGATATTCGCCTTCTTGGCTAGGAAGTATTTCTCTAAAAACGCCTTTTGGAGGTTCTCCCAAGTGTCGATACTCCCGGATGGAAGGTGGTAATACGAATCATCCGCAAAATCTTTGAGTGTGAAGCCGAATGCCCTCATCTTGGTTTGCTCTTCGGTAATATTGGCCGGCTTCATGCTCATACACACGGTATGGAACTTCCTAAGGTGTTTGATGGGGTCTTCACCACTTAGCCCATGGAAAGACGGAAGCAAGTGAATGAGACCCGGCTTGAGCTCAAAGTTGATTCCTTCCCCTAATGCCGGTATGGTAACCGCAAGAGGGTTTTGAGCCAAAGTGGGCTGAGTGAGTTGACGAAGAGTACGATCAACCATTTCTTGGTGCAGTTGTTGTTGTCTTCGTTGCCGGATGTGCGTCCTCTCAATTTCTGGATCAAAAGAAGCAAATCCGGAGTTAGTAGCACGGGTTTGAACCATAAAAATGATTCAAACCAATAATCAATAATAACAATAGAAATAAAAACACTAAACTCCCCGGCAACGGCGCCAAAATTTGACAAGACTCTGGTCTAAAGGTCATTTTATCTTATCAAAATATAATCCCGACTTAGCACTAAAGCGAGTATAGTGGTTAAGAAAGGGTCAAACCCAAGA
The DNA here is from genome assembly GCA_033239045.1 of Fagopyrum esculentum. Lineage (NCBI taxonomy): Eukaryota > Viridiplantae > Streptophyta > Magnoliopsida > Caryophyllales > Polygonaceae > Fagopyrum > Fagopyrum esculentum. Next base: position 133,124,682 of record BSUD01000001.1, on the reverse strand, counting down.
GAGTTTGGTATTTCTATTAAATGCAATTATTGATTATAGAAACAAGTAACAAGGGGGGGGGGGGGTTTGATTGAATTGATGCACACAAAACTTATGAAAACAAATAACGCAACAAGTAGCCGATGCCCTTAGTAGAAGACTCCCCGGGAGATGGCGATCGCTAGGCTGACAGCTCAACCACAGTTACAGCGAGACCGGCCATGACTAGAGATGGATATCCACTTCCCGGATTCCGACAGCCAGTTGCCCACCTTGGAGATAGTACCTTATTTGTTGGCCGAAATCCGACAAAAGCAAGGGAGTTGGCCAGCTTTGACACAGATCCGAGACCGGATTTCTCGAGGAGAGGCACCGTAGTTTGCAGTTGGTACTGATGGAGTTCTGAGACGCCACAAGCGTGTTTCTGTGCCTTCAGATCGAGAGTTGAGACAGAGGATCCTTCAGGAGGTTCACTCTTCACCTTACCCAGTGCACCTTGGAGACAAGACTCTGGTCTAGAGGTCGTTTTATCTTATTAAAATATAATCCCGACATAGCACTAAAGCGAGTATAGTGGTTAAGCAAGGGTCGAACCCAAGGGAGTTTGGTATTTCTGTTAAATGCAATTATTGATTATAGAAACAAGTAACAAGGGGGGGGGGGTTTGATTGAATTGATGCACACAAAACTTATGAAAACAAATAACGCAACAAGTAAGAAAATGATGGGTGAATCTACATTAGGTTGATTCTAAGCATGCGATTGCAACTTTGGTGAGTTTCTTTTACAAGTTTTCAAGTAATCTCCCATCTCGATCATATATATGTGTTGAGCCAACCGGCATCAACACAACTTAACAGGTTAGTGTTCCGTAAACCTACAAGAACAATTAACAAGCTAGCTTTCAAACAAAGACTAAGCGATATAAAGAAAAGATTAAAACCGTTAAACTTATCTTTATATTTGTGTTCCTTTTCTTCAAGAAATTACAACCCGTTATTACTTAAAGTTTACTACTAGATTAAAGACCCGAACCCGGAATCTATTAATCCTAGTTCTTGGCATGCACTTTAGGACCTAAGGTGATCAATCTCAAGTAATAGTAAAACATGCAATTAGACAATAAAGATCAAGGAAGCACAAAGAATTACTGAATGAAAACTTATATTAGAAAGAACTTACAACCAAAACAACAATGCAGCTTCAAACCAACCCAATGTAGCAAGGGAGTTAGCAACTCATTACAAAGGTAGCAAGAAAGTTTTTATGGAAAAGTGAATTCTAAGTTCCATGATAAGTCCATTAACCTAAGTCTATTTATACTACAATTTGCACTAAATAGGAGTAAATGGCCGGACCAAAACAGCCACCTTTATTGCCATAAAGGTGGTGTAAACAGCCGGAGTAAAGCTTTTGCCGTTGAACCGCAGGGGCGGTCTTCAGCTCCGCAGGGGCGGTGAAGGCAAAAACGCTTGATCTTCTTCATGGCCGCAGGGGCGGCTAGGCAATTCCGCAGGGGCGGATCTTTAATGCTCTTTAAACGTCTGACTCTTCAAATTCTTGCCGTTTCTGATGCCAAGCCGCCGGGGAATCCCAGTGTCAACGCAGGGGCGGTTACACCGACGCTTCATCTTCCAGCTCCCAGGTTGAGGCGCAGGCAGAGGCGCAGGGTTTGGCGCAGGGGCGCTGGTCTTCGCTTCTTCAGGGCAAGTCACCACAGGGGCGCCAAGGGTTGACGCAGGTGTGGTGACCGTCTTCGTGGCTGGCGCTGGCGAAGGCGTAGGGAGCGCTCCGGAGTAAGGTGTCACCCGCAGGGGCGGTGACACTACTCCGCGGGTGCGGTGAAGCGACAAAAGCTTTGCTTCGTGAACGATCTTCACTCTTCACCTTAATCAGTGCACCCTAGAGCAATTAAGATGTATCAGGACATCAGACGCTCTTTCTGGTGGGGAGGTCTGAAGCCAAACGTCACGAGATATGTAACTCAGTGTGCGACCTGTCAGCAGGTGTTAGCATGAAATATTGCGATATTCTAGGCACTTATTCTAGTTGTTTTTCATTCATTATAGTGTTCATAGATAAGGTGTTGAAGCATTTGTTAGCTTGTTTATCTATATTTTCGATATGGAGGTCTACACTAGCTTTGTGTTGATTATAGGTGAATAATTGCTGAAACCGGACCAATTGAGAGAGATAGGAGAGGATTTGAGCACATCCAAGGATTAGGAACACATCAAAGAAGCCAAAGGAGATGCTAGAATGAGGAATGGCACGATACAAAGGAAACCACAAGCAATTTACACTTCCACGCCCTGAAATACGACCGTAGAAGAGTCCACGCCCTAAACCACGGCCGTGGACCTTAACATCATGAGCGTGGAGCATTCCAGAGAGTTACACGGCCTAAAGTACGGTCGTGGAAGTCATATGAGACCATAACCCAATTCCACGCCCTAAACCACGGTCGTGGAATCCCTTGAGACCGTGATTTAGGCGATCTTTTGACGAGCCAATTATTGCCACATCATTTATGCAGTGGGCTGGCACGGTTATTTTGCCCCATCTTATAAAAAGGCGGGAGGAGAGAGTTTTCGAGATCATCGCTTTGAGGGCTTCGCGAGGAACACGTGTGGAAGCGCCGGCAATTTGAATTCCCGAAGATATTGAAGACGGATTGACATCCCGTTCTTCATACTTGCCTTAGATCTTGTGAGGTTTAAGAGTTATATTCCGAATCCATTGAATATTCCGATTTGTGTTTTGGATTTGAGATTGACTTTGAGTTATATTTGAGTTTTCGAGGGTTTCCATCTTTCGTTCTTCTTAAATTAATTTTTGATATTATGACAATGGTTATTGGCTAAAACCCTTTAGCAATTCTAAGGTGAAGGGTTGATAGTTGTGGCTTAGATGATGATAGATCGATCGTAAATTGATTGGACCCTGAGAGTTAGAGAGATCTCGTCGACGAACCAAAATCACTGTCTGTTCTTGAACTTCCACGGCCGTGGAACTCAAGATCTGCCCGTGATTTACCCTAGTTTACGAACTTTGCTTTTATTTTGATTCAAGGTTAAAGATTAGCTTTAATCTAGTCTTGGCTTGCCTTTTTCTAGGTAGTAGTGAGACTCATCACCCTCTACTTCGATTCCGAGTGTCACAACCTTAATCGTTTTAGTTAGTTTTGATCCTTGGGTTACAAGTTTGGGTATTCGAGATTAATTCTTATTCATAGATCCTTTCTATACGGAAGCTTCAACAACCTTTATAGAGAGTGTCTTTAGATAAGTCATATAAAGTTCTGAAACTTCACCGTACATTGCTTTACCTTAGCATACCTTTGCAACTCTTAACTCTGTCCTTAGTTCTTCAGTATATCTTGAATCGATTGCCACAATTAAATACCTGGATCTTTAGGGTTGCTGTTTTCCCAATATTTGCAAAGCTCATTATATTTACTTGCTTGACGATTTGCGAACTGAATTTGTTCCCCCCAAATCCCTGAGTTCGACACTCTGGAATTCTTGCTTTACTACGCCGATCCGTACACTGCGGGTTCGCTTGCTTGATTCTAGTTTTATAAATTTAAAGCTTATTTGCACGCACGCTTCGAGGCGAACAAGTTTTTGGCGCCGTTGCCGGGAATTTGGTTTAGGCCGAATTCGGTTATCAGTTGTCAAGCTTGGGAGTTTTGCTCTTGTTATTTGATATCTCTTTTGAGTGATATTTGCAGGTTACCTTAGGTATATGCTCAGGTCTAGCAACAACAAAGACCTCTTACCTCTTGATCCAGAACTTGAGAAGACTTTGAGGAAGAAGCTCAAAGAAAGAAAGATGGCTGAAAATAAGGAGCGGGATATCCAAGCAGAGTTGGGGGATTCCGAAGCTCGACTTAGATGGAGCGAGAAGACTCGCAAGGAAGAATCGACCGTCATCAATTGCAAATTGATGAGCTCAAGGACATGATGCTTCAAATGAGGCTGGAGATGAGCGATTCCAAGAAGAAGAAGAGGAGGAAACCGGCAAGATCGGTTAGAACCGACTCATCCGATGAGGATAGCGACTCCTCCATGCCACCACTAGAGGACATTGATCCGACGATCAATGCAAATCAGAATAATCCAAGACCGGCTGCAAATTTCCGTATCCCGGCTGGGGGTGCGAGAGCCGCTAGTGTAGATGAAGAGCCAAGAACTCTTGGCCAAAGAATGGATCCAATTCAGCAACTACGCCGTCTAGGTGTGAAATTTGATGCTGACGATATTCAGGGGTTTAGCTTCAACCCACAAGTTATCACCATCGTTCGCCAAAATCAGTTTGGAGGAACGAGTATTGAATCTCCACATCAACATCTACAGAATTTCGACATCTTGATGGAGACAATGAAGCCCAAGAATGCAACCACCAACAATTACAAGTAGGGGTGTTCATTCCCGGATATCCGGGAATTTTTTATGTGAATATGGTATCCGGATCCGATCCGAAAAATGTCGGATATCCGATCCGACAAGTTTAAACGGATCGGATATCCATCATCGGATATCCGGAAGATCCGGATACAAAAATATGCTTTAAAATTTTGCAAAAATTGCATATGTAAATCTCCATTAAGAAATTGCCTAAACTTCATATTTAGGGTTTACAGTAGTAAATTGAATGTGCTACTGAGTACTCGACTGTGATAGTGAGAGAGCAAGATGAGAGAGTAGATCTGGTGCAAAGTGGTATGGGACTGAGTATGAGCAAGAGACTCGACTGTGACAGTGAGAGATTGAGGGATGAGTCGGGGCTGTGAGAGAGCCGCAAATCGAAGACGAGAGAGTAGAGATCGTGAGAGTTTGAGAGACTGAGGGTCAAAGATGAGAGGTTCAGAGGTTGTAACTGTGAGCCTGTGACTCCTTATGAGGGTCAAAGGCTCGAAGCCGACAAAGCAACGAAGAAGAGAGAGAGTGTCGATCTGAGAAGCCTGTGAGAGTGGAAGCCGATGAAGCGACGAAGACGAGAGAGAGACAATCCGAGAAGAGAAGTCGAGAGGGTTATCGCCGACTCGCCTATCACCTTAGAGAGACTGAGAGAGTAGAGAAGATTCAGACGACTGCATTTTGTGAGTGAAACATTTAGGGTTTCATTAAAAAAGGTGGAAAAAAAATTGAGAAGGTTGTCATGGAGAGTCGAACCTGAGACCATCTTAACAAAATTAATATCCGGCTCTCCCTCTCACCAACTTAGCTACTTGTACATAAGTGATATAATTCTATTATTATTTTCTATATACTCGGATAACGGATATCCGGGTATAAAAAAAACAAGATTCGTATCCGATCCGTGTATCCAAAATTTTGTGCCGGATCGGAGCGGATACGGATAGCTTTCCGTCGGATAGTGTAAAACTCGGATATTTCGAGTCGGATTATTGGCGGATCGGAAAATTTATGAACACCCCTAATTACTAGATCAAGCCATCCTTTTTCTTCTTGAAAGGGAAAGCTTTATCTTGGTATCAAGCTCTTCTTAATGGAATACTCAACACATGGGAGGATCTATCTTCGGAGTTCCTCACCAAGTTCTTTCCGCCATCCAAGACGGCGGAGTTGAGAGGTAAGATTAATGCTTTTTCTATGAGATCTAATGAAAGTTTGTTTTTGTCTTGGGAAAGATTTCAGGATTTACTATTGGATTACCCACACCATGGCATTTCCAAGTTGGAGCTATTGGAGATATACTATAAGGGGCTGGATGTGGAAACACAATTCAAGCTCCAATCCCTTTCATGTGGCACATTTATGGACATGAGGGAAGATGACGCTTGGGATTTCATTGAGAAGCAAGCCCGAGTCATTGAGAAGTATTCTCACCGGAAAGTAGAAGCAAATCGAGTGGAGCAAGGAGCAAAGCTAACACAAGCTGCTCAAACTCAAATCTTTTCTCTCAACACCGAGATTAAAGAATTGAAGGAAGTCATCAAGGCTAACTTTCCAAAGCCTAAGGAGCAAGATGTTGGTAATTTGGGAAACAACAATAACCACAATGGGAATGAGAACACCAATCGCAATAGCCGGAACAACAACCAGAACAATTGGAACAACAACAACAACCGGAATAACAATTGGAACAACAATAGGGGTTCAAACAACAACAATTGGCGTTCCAACCAACAACAAAACTCCGGTAATTCTTATCCCAATTCAGGAAATTCACTAACTCCACCATCTTCTTCTTCCATTCCTTTGAAAAGTCAGGGGCAAACATCTAATAGTGGAAGCACTTCGGGGAAAGAGAAGCCCGATCCCATGTTGGAAACGATCTTGGGAAAGCTTCAACGATTGGAGAATCACATCACTAAGGTTGATAAAGCCCAAAAGTTTTTAGAAAATCAAATGTTTAGCAATGCTGAAGAAGTTCCTAGAAATCAAGGAAAACTTCCAGGAAAGACGGAGGATAACCCGAAAGGAAGGGTGATGGCTATCACAACTAGGAGCGGAGCAACAACCACCGACCCGCAACCTAAGCTTGTGGAAGTTCTCGTCGAAAAGGAGAAGGAAAAGGGGAAGGAGAAGGAAGACATCTACATTCCTCCTCAAGCTTACAAACCTCCCCTACCGTTCCCGCAATCTAGAACAAGAGCGCGTCTAGACAAGCAATTCGGTAAGTTCATTGAACTCATGAGCAAACTGCATATTAATATACCTTTCATTGATGCAATTGTAGGTATGCCAGCTTATGGAAAGTTATTAAAGGAGATCCTCTCTAACAAGAGGAAACTAGAAGACTTTGGAGAAGTCAAGATGAGTTCGGATTCATCGGATCTCATCAAGACGATGAAGGAGAAGATGCCCCCAAAGCTGAAGGATCCGGGGTCATTTTGTGTTCCAATAGGAGTAGGAGATGTCACATATGATGCATTATGTGATTTAGGAGCAAGCGTTAGCATCATTCCGCTTGCCTTATGCAGGAAGATCGGTTTAGGCGAACCTAAACCGGTGAAGATGACGTTATATATGGCGGATCGATCCATAACTCGCCCCGTCGGTATAGTTGAAGACGTCCCAGTCAAGCTTGGTAAGTTCTATGTTCTGATAGATTTTGTTGTGCTTGACATTCCTGCAGATAGTCCGGTCCCGATCATACTCGGAAGACCGTTTCTTGCAACATCCGGTTGTATGGTTGATTGCAAGAATGCTAGACTCGCCTTCGACATAGGAGAGGAAAAGGTACAGTTCGTTCTTTCAACTTTGATCAAAGAACCAGCTCTTGAAGAGGACATATTTAACATCCATGACGAAGAGCTATCTAGAGAGGAAGTAAGTTCGATTCTCTTCAAGGATCCCTTGCAAAAGGTGATTACTATGAGCATTATGGACATAGGAGAAGAGGAAGAATGCAATGAGGAAATTGAAGCTTTAGAGGAGCAAAAGGAAGCGTATGAAGAAGAATTCGAAAATCTTTACGATGGGTCAGAAAACGTGAGGAATCACGGCCAGTCGTGCTATTCCACGGCCGTGGTTCCCACCAACATGACCGTAATTAGCTATTCAGAGGACTCCAGTAAGTTACACGGCCAAAACCACGGCCGTGGAACCAACAGAGGAACCGTAATTGACTTCCACGCCCTAAACCACGGCCGTGGAGGAAACAGAGGTGCCGTAATTTTTAGGAAATCTGAGGACAATTACGTTCTTTCTACCACTTCTCTTGATTCTTCTCCAACAACTTCTATACCCTTAGAAACTTCTAAGGAAGCATTGGACACTCCTCAAGAGCCATTAGAGACTCCAATAGTGGTGGAATTGAAGCCACTTCCCGCACATCTAAGGTACGCATTTGTGGGACCTAATTCTACCTTTCCGGTAATTGTTAGTTCCGATCTAAGTGAAGATGAACATAGTAAGCTTATGGTTGTTCTTAAGAAATATAGGAAAGCCTTAGGTTACACTATAGAGGATCTAGTAGGAATTAAGCCTTCACTATGCATGCATAAGATCCTAATGGAAGAAGATTTTAGAACTTCGCGACAACCTCAAAGGCGGTTAAATCCGACCATGAAGGAGGTTGTCAAGAAGGAAATTCTTAAACTACTTGATGCAATTATCATCTACCCTATCTCCGATTGCAAGTGGGTGAGTCCCGTACAGGTTGTTCCAAAGAAGAGAGGAATGACGGTCATCACCAACAAGAACAATGAGCTCATTCCTACACGAACCGTGATGGGATGGAGGATGTGCATAGACTACCGCAAGCTAAACAACGCAACGAGGAAGGATCGCTTCCCATTACCATTCATCGATCAAATGCTTGAGAGGTTAGCACAACACTCACATTTCTGTTATCTTGACGGTTATAGTGGTTTCTTTCAGATCCCGATACATCCGGACGATCAAGAGAAAACCACATTGACGTGCCCGTGGGGTACATTTGCTTATAGGAGAATGCCGTTCGGACTTTGCAACGCCCCAACCACCTTTCAAAGGTGCATGATGGCTATCTTCTCGGAGTATATAGAGGAGATCATGGAGGTTTTCATGGATGACTTTTCTATTTATGGTTCCTCTTTTGATAATTGTCTTTCTAACCTTTCTCTTGTGCTACAAAGGTGTGAAGACACTAACCTAGTTCTTAATTGGGAGAAGTGTCAATTTATGGTGAAAGAAGGCATTGTATTAGGACACTTGATCTCTAGTAGAGGGATTGAAGTAGATAAGGCTAAGATAGAGACTATAGAAAAGCTCCCTCCTCCATCTTCGGTGAAGGGGATACGAAGCTTTCTAGGACATGCCGGGTTTTATAGACGTTTTATAAAGGATTTCTCTAAGATATCAAAACCGCTAACTAATCTATTGATGAAGGATGCAGTTTTTGATTTCTCGCAGGAGTGTTTAGATGCGTTTCATAAGATTCGGGAAGCTCTAATCTCAGCCCCGATCATTCAACCTCCGGATTGGAATCTTCTATTCGAGGTTATGTGTGATGCAAGTGACGTAGCTATAGGAGTTGTGCTTGGGCAAAAGAAGAAAGGACGAACCCATGCTATCTACTATGCAAGCAAGACGCTAGATGAAGCGCAGCTTAACTACGCCACTACCGAAAAAGAATTTCTAGCAATTGTATATGCATTTGAAAAGTTTCGTTCTTATCTTGTAGGTGCAAAGGTGATTGTATACACGGATCATGCTGCGATCCGGTATCTACTAGAAAAGAAAGATGCGAAACCAAGATTGATTAGATGGATTCTTCTCCTACAAGAGTTCGATCTAGAGATCCGTGACAAGAAGGGCTCGGAAAATTCTGCTGCGGATCATTTGAGTCATCTACCACATCTAGAGGACGACAATCTACCCATAGATGACTCCTTTCCGGACGAGCATTTACACATCATAGAGGAGTTCATCGACAAGATTAGTAAAGGTAATGAACCATGGTTTGCTGATTTTGTTAACTATTTTGTTTGCCAGGAATTACCACCCGGACTATCCTATGCACAAAGGAAGAAGTTCTTTAAGGATGTCCGGGAATACTTTTGGAACGAACCTCTCCTCTTTAAGAGAGGTCCTGACGGCATCATTCGACGATGTGTGCCGACGAGATGCAAAGTGTCATCCGTCATTGTCATTCACTACCTTGTGGAGGACACGCTAGCTCGAACAAGACTAGCGGTAAGGTATTGCAATCTGGATTTTTTTGGCCTACTCTATTTAAAGATGTGCAAACCTTTGTTTTTGCTGCGATTCTTGTCAAAGAACAGGGAATATATCTAGGAGGAACGGAATGCCTCTTAACAACATTCAGGAAGTAGAGATCTTTGACGTTTGGAGAGTAGACTTCATGGGACCTTTCCCATCATCTTGTGGAAACTAATACATACTTCTAGCTGTAGACTATGTTTCGAGATGGGTTGAAGCAATTGCCTCTCCTACTAATAATGCCATGGTTGTGGTTAAGTTCTTTAATAAGACCATTTTTCCACGATTTGGGACACCACGGACTATCATTAGTGATGGAGGCTCTCACTTCATTGCCCGACGATTCGAAGCTCTACTAGCTAAGTATGGGGTGACTCACAAGATCGCCACCCCTTACCATCCACAAACGAGTGGACAAGTGGAGATTTCGAACCAGGAGATTAAGGGAATCTTAGAGAAAACAGTTTCGAAGACAAGGAAGGATTGGTCTTTGAAGCTAGATGACGCATTGTGGGCATACCGGACTACATACAAGACTCCCATAGGAACGATACCATACAACCTTGTGTATGGGAAGTCTTGTCACTTACCGGTAGAGCTGGAACATAAGGCGTATTGGGCGGTAAAGTGGTTGAACTTCAGCATGAAGAAAGCGGGCGAGAAGAGCCTCTTGGACCTTAACGAGCTTGAAGAACTTTGCTTAAACGCCTACGAAAACGCCAAGATCTACAAAGAGAGAGCGAAGCGTTGACATGATAAGCATATCATTCCAAAGGACCTCAAAGAAGGAGACCAAGTTCTCCTCTTCAATTCGAGACTTCGGCTCTTTCCAGGTAAGCTTAAATCTCGTTGGACCGGACCTTATCTAATCAAACATGTTTTTCCCCATGGTGCAGTTGAAGTATGGGGTGAAAAGGGCGGAAGCTTCAAGGTGAACGGTCAACGACTCAATAAATACTCACCGGAACTCCAAGCTGAGGAGTTCGCGCCTACCGCACTCGAATAGGTGCAAATACGGTCTAGCTACGGACCTTAAACAAGCGCTTCTTGGGAGGCAACCCAAGGTATTGCACTTATGCTTTTGTTTGTCATTCATAGATTAGATTAGTTTAGACGTTTTTTGTTTTGTTTTGCCTTCGATACCTTCCGGTATGTTGTGTTTTTGGATGTAGGAGCAATGGAATAAGCAATGGGAGAGGAAAAGTTTGAAAGAAATTGACGAAACTTGGATTTTGGCACATTACAGAGAGTTCCACGCGCTAAACCACGGTCATGGAGGCTACAGTGACCGTAATTCTTCAAAATCTGAGAAAAATCACCAAAAACCACGGTTCCGTACATTTCCACGGCCGTGGAAACTCCCAAGTGACCGTGATTTTCGAAAAATTTTACGGCCACTATATAAACCACCTTCCTTCGCAAAAACACCACAAAACCCCTCTTTCCACGCCCTAAACGCCGACAACCTTTCCCAACCCGCAATTCTTCGTTCGGTAATCGTTTCAAACGATTCTTGGTGCAAAAGTGGAGCAAATTCATTCATCTACAAGATCAATCAACAAAACAAGTGAACAATCCATCAAGAAAGCGGAATTTGGATTCAAAGATCCAAAAACCTAGGTTTTTACTATTCTTCTCTCCTTTGTCAATTTGGGTTAAATTTCCGCAAGAACTTAGAACATTTGCATAGGATTGAGATTGGAATTATTTTAGGACAGATTCTGTTGAGATTGCTGTTGATTTGATTGAGATTTGAGAATTTGTGAGATGAATCACGGTCTTTGGAACTACCACGGCCGTGGAATAGGAAGAACAGACCGTGATTTTTCTGTTTTTTGGGAAAATGTTTACACGAAGTGCAGGAAAGAAAAAGAAGAGAAAGGGTGATAGTTCCTCCTCTTGTCATAACCCTCATAGTGAACTATCACCTCCACGCCCTAGGATCCCCACCATTCATCCCAACTACCTTGATGCCTTAGAAAAGATCGAGGAGAGACCGGTCATTGGACTAAGATACTTCCTACTTGAGGAGTTAGAACCACTTAATGTGGTTAATGATTTGACTTGGCTCTTGGATAGAGCCGGATTGATTGTCTTCTCCCCTATTAGAGCGGATGCCTATGAGGAGATTACGATGGAGTTTGTCATCTCCTTCGAGCATAGTCATGTTGATAGGACGGTGTCCTTTAGATTGATGGAGACGGACTATGAGTTCTCCATCCAGCAGTTCGGAGCCCTCTTTGGGTTCCATGAGACCTTCAATGGTCGTTTCCCTAGCGGTGTATACGCTAAGGATTTTTGGGAGGAGATTGCTATGATTTACGCTAGCGAGGACCGCTGGCAGCCTGCTGATACCAAGGTTAAGCTCATCTACCACTTAGCCTTGAAGATAGCTCATAGGGGCCTTTCCGAGTGCCTATTTCCTAGGACCGAGACCCCGCAGAAGATTAAGACCGATGATATGCTATACGGTAGACCCGCCGTCTGTGCCACCTTCTTAGCCTCCACCATTAGTAAACTTAAGAACAAGAGGGCCGGGAACATTGGATATGGTGGGATAGTGACCCACATTGCTACACAGCTCGGGATTGACTGCTACGCTTGTTTTAGGATAGCGGCGAGACCGTTGGGTCTCAAGAGCCTCATGACTAGAGGTTTGATCTTTCCTAGGCATAGAGGTCCACCTACCGCTTCCATGCCATGGGAGGATAGAGGAGGTAGAGGCATTCCATGGTTGCCCGAGTATTCCATTATGGCTGGACGCCATAATTGGAAGGAGACATTCGCTGCTATGCATGCGAATAGGCTAGCGGCACCTCCTTACATTCCCGACGAGATTCCAGCTGCTGATGTTGAGGAGGATAGAGGAGGTGATGAGCTGAATTTTGGTACCTTTCTGGACCAGCCGGACACCTTCCCGGATCTCCCCAGACAGTCTCCCCGTCCTTCCAGACCTTCCGGTGCTTCTTCCTCTCGCCGCGCCAGTGTGAGCGAGAGACCTACATGGATAGATACCCCTCCTGATTGGTATAGAGCACAGCCGGAGTGGATGGGAGCTCCGCCGTCATGGTATGCACAACCACCATCAACGCCGGCCCCACAGGATGCACCATCTTGGTGCGGTCAGGCACCGGCGTGGTATGAGCAGCTGTCGGATTGGGCTACCGATCTCTCCAGGAGAGTAGGAGATTTGGAGATCCGGCAGGACGCTAGGGACGTACGAGCCGATGAGCACGATAGGATGATGAGGGACATCTACCGCCAGCAGTTTGGGCAGAACTTCGACTCCAGCTTCTTCCCGTTTCCACCACCGCCTCCACCGCAGTGATGGCTATGCATGATTGACAGTTTCAGCCGCTCCACCGTCGTCTTGTGAGTTCATTTTTCTTTTCTTTCTTTTCTTTATTTCTTTTGAATATTAGGGACAATGTTTGTCTCAAGTATGGGGTGGGGTGTGACTATCGTTTGTAATAACTCTACTCACTTTGCTTGCCTTGATTTGAGAACACTTTGCATGTTTCATTTCATTGTCACACGTTTCATTATTGCATTGCATGAAAAAGCTTTTGAAAAACCCATAAAAATGTGAAAAATTTTGAAAAAAAATTCTAAAAGGTTTTGTGCTTCTAAGAGTTGAGATGATTTCTATGATAATTACCTCTTGCGGATTGAACTTTTGATGACAATTGTATGCCTAAACGAATAATAAATTGAAAAGGAATTGAATGTGTTGATTACCCTTTCTTGTAAGTTTCATAATGTGAAGAGTTTTATCTAAATCATATTGAGAAATGGAGGTTGAAATCACATGATGAGTTCTTATACTTCTTTATGAATTGATTAAGGCAATTCGACCTTTCTTTCTCCTTTCTTTGTTCATTTAGCCCCTCAATGAAATAATTGCCTCCCTTACCTATCCGGGAATTTGGAGGAGTTATGTTTTGGCATGTTTGATGTGGGAGGGCCATGAAAGCAATAGTTTGCATTCAAAGAATAGAAATAATAGGTTTGGGAAAGTCAATCATGACGATGAGTAACTCGGCACCATTCACATAGCCGGGTGTTTGTGTCTTGCCAAAGTCGGATTGAGCGATATTCCTAACGGATTATGGTATGTGCATCAAGGGTTTGAGGCATCTCGAAATTGAGAAACGCCAATCTCCTAGGCTTCGGTTTTTGTGCACCGCTGTCCATAACTCCAAAAGTAAAGTCGAAAAATGATGTGAAAAGAAGAGAGCAAAGCTCAAAGTTGATGGTGTTGCAAATCAAAATTTAAAAAGAAAAGAGTTAGTTGTCCATTTTCCCGGATTCATGCACCACATCCTTTATAAGTTTCCCTCCCTTCCGCATTCTAGACCTTATTTGGAAGTCCTTAAGATCAAAAGAATGTTATTTGGCTTGGTGATCTAAATTGAAGTTTCTTATGCTTGATTTTGATAATGCTTGAAGGTTATGATGTTTACATTGAAGTTTAACCAATTCATGATGTTTCTTTCCTTTACACTCTTTGGTTATGTATATAAGCGTTTCAAGAGTGAATGAAGCAATGTTTGAGAATGATCTATTGACTAGAAGCACACTTACCTAAAGGATGTTTTGTTTTTAAGTTTGCATGCATATTTCATCCTAACTTGTGTTCTAAGCTTTTAAAAGACCTTGCTTGGGGACAAGCAAGTGGCAAGTATGGGGTATTTTGTTAGCATGAAATATTGCGATATTCTAGGCACTTATTCTAGTTGTTTTTCATTCATTTGAGTGTTCATAGATAAGGTGTTGAAGCATTTGTTAGCTTGTTTATCTATATTTTCGATATGGAGGTCTACACTAGCTTTGTGTTGATTATAGGTGAATAATTGCTGAAACCGGACCAATTGAGAAAGATAGGAGAGGATTTGAGCACATCCAAGGATTAGGAACACATCAAAGAAGCCAAAGGAGATGCTAGAATGAGGAATGGCACGATACAAAGGAAACCACAAGCAATTTACACTTCCACGCCCTAAAATACGGCCGTAGAAGAGTCCACGCCCTAAACCACGGCCGTGGACCTTGGCATCATGAGCGTGGAGCATTCCAGAGAGTTACACGGCCTAAAGTACGGTCGTGGAAGTCATATGAGACAGTAACCCAATTCCACGCCCTAAACCACGGTCGTGGAATCCCTTGAGACCGTGATTTAGGCGATCTTTTGACGAACCAATTATTGCCACATCATTTACGTAGTGGGCCGGCACGGTTATTTTGCCCCGTCTTATAAAAAGGCGGGATGAGAGAGTTTTCGAGATCATCGCTTTGAGGGCTTCACGAGGAACACGTTGCAGAAGCGCCGGCAATTTGAATTCCCGAAGATCGTGTGTGGCGGAAGTTGCGCCCCTTTCTTAGGTTTTGATATTGAAGACGGATTGACATCCCGTTCTTCATACTTGCCTTAGATCTTGTGAGGTTTTCTGTTATATTCCGAATCCATTGAATATTTCGATTTGTGTTTTTGATTTGAGATTGACTTTGAGTTATATTTGAGTTTTCGAGGGTTTCCATCTTTCATTCTTTTTAAATTGATTTTTGATATTATGACAATGGTTATTGGATAAAACCCTTTAGCAATTCTAAGGTGAAGGGTTGATAGTTGTGGCTTAGATGATGATAGATCGATCGTAAATTGATTGGACCCTGAGAGTTAGAGAGATCTCGTCGACGAACCAAAATCACGGTCTGTTCTTGAACTTCCACGGCCGTGGAACTCAAGATCTGCCCGTGATTTACCCTAGTTTACGAACTTTGCTTTTACTTTGATTCAAGGTTAAAGATTAGCTTTAATCTAGTCTTGGCTTGCCTTTTTCTAGGTAGTAGTGAGACTCATCACCCTCTACTTCGATTCCGAGTGTCACAACCTTAATCGTTTTAGTTATATTTGATCCTTGGGTTACAAGTTTGGGTATTCGAGATTAATTCTTATTCATAGATCCTTTCTATACTGAAGCCTCAACAACCTTTATAAAGAGTGTCTTTAGATAAGTCATATAAAGTTCTGGAACTTCACCGTACATTGCTTTACCTTAGCATACCTTTGCAACTCTTAACTCTGTCCTTAGTTCTTCAGTATATCTTGAATCGATTGCCACAATTAGATACCTGGATCTTTAGGGTTGCTGCTTTCCCAATATTTGCAAAGCTCATTACATTTACTTGCTTGACGATTTGCGAACTGGATTTGTTCCCCCCAAATCCCTGAGTTCGACACTCTGGAATTCTTGCTTTAATACGCCGATCCGTACACTGCGGGTTCACTTTCTTGATTCTAGTTTTATAAATTTAAATCTTATTTGCACGCACGCTTCGAGGCGAACAACAGGTCAAGATCGAGCATCATAGACCAGGAGGTGAGCTACACCCACTTCCCGTTCCTCAATGGAAGTGGGAGGATATCTGTATGGATTTTGTTACCGGTTTGAGGCCGAGTCGAGGCTTTCATGCTATCTGGGTGATGGCAGATCAATTGACGAAGACCGAGCGTTTTATTCCGAGCAAGGAAACGTGGCCGGTGAGTCGATTGTCAAAGGAGTTCACGAGACAAATAGTGAGACTTCATGGAGTACCTAGGACTATAGTCTCTAATAGAGATGGACGGTTCACATCGAGGTTCTGGCAGCAGGTTCATGCCGCCCTAGGTACGAGTCTACAGTTCACGACTTCTTATCAACCTCAGATTGATGGTCAGTCCAAACGGACCATCCAGACTCTGGAGGACTGGTTGAGAGCCTGCGTGTTAGAATGGGGACAACTGTGGCCAGATCACCTTCCCTTAGTGGAGTTTTCGTACAACAACAAGCACGCATCGATCAGGATAGCTCCTTATGAGGCTTTATACGGACAAAGTTTCCGTACACCGCTATGTTGGGACGAGCCTAGTAGTGCTAGTGGAGTAGCACCGGAACAGATTCAAGATGACATGGCTCGTGTAGCAGTGATCCGCGAGCGAATGTTAGCAGCGCAGAGTCGACAGAATTCTTATGCAGATAAGAGGCGCAGATCTCTGGAGTTCAGAGTTGGAGCTCAGGTTTGGTTGAGAGTATCCCCGACACGAGGCATCAGACGTTTCGGTGTCAAGGGGAAGTTGAGCCCCAGATATGTTGGACCATTCGAGATCCTTGAGTGAGTGGGAGAGGCAGCATACAAACTTGTGTTGCCACCGAGACTCGAGGGTGTTCACCCAGTCTTCCATGTGTCTCAGCTGCGGGAGTACATACCGGACCCGAGGCACATCGTCATTCACGAGGATCTAGTGATTGAGCCAGACCACACGTTCGTAGAGCACCCGGTGGTTGTCTTAGAGCGTAGTACGAGACGCTTGAGTTTAAAGGACATACTTGATGATGAAGATTTAGTGGTCGATGTGAGGAGATGATGAGACGACTTGGGAGACAGAGGATAGTATCCATAGGAACTATCCGGAGTTTTACGCTGGGCAGGATGCACCTTTAGCGTAGTCGTTTGTTTCAGTTTTTCCTCTATTGCGTTGCGTATGATTTTGTGACGTTTTGACTTACGTGCCCCGAGTGGGAATATATGAGTTCAATTCTGTTTCTATGTGTTGTTGTGATCGTTGGACTTTTGCAAGTTTTGGGACGAAACTTCTTTTTAGGGGGATATGATGTAAGACCCTAGTCTTTGCCTTCACCGCCCCCGCGGTGAAGAGTGCCGCCCCCGCGGTGAAGAGTGCCGCCCCCGCGGTGAAGAGTGACGCCCCTGCGACAGACCGCACCCGCGGCAGGGTCAGCCGCCCTTGTGGCTGACGACAGCTCGTGTCCGATCTTTCTTTCGTTCATTTTATCTTCCTTCTATAGATAGAATATTCGATATTCTATTGTATGGGCCGGTTTCCTTATCCTCTTTCTAATCCTAGACGCCCTTCCTTCTATCCTTTCAACCCTTCTCTATATATTCCTTCCTTTTCCTCCTTTTTCCGTTTCTTGCTATCGTCTTCAAACCATAGAGAGCTGCAACCGTCACCTTGCTTCCTGCGACCTTGCTGAACGTGTAAGTTCACCGTTCCTTTGTTCTTCTTCTTCTCTCCTTTTCTTCTTCTCCAAGAATCAAGTTTGAACCTTGATTATTGTTGGCTTCTCGTTGTTGATGTATCGTTGTTCTCATGCTCTTTGGAGTTGAGTCTTGACGTATGTGAGCCAAAGGTTCGAGCTTTGGTTGCCTTGTTGTGCGTTCTGTCGAAGAGAAGCCCGACAACGCTTTATGTCACGCAGCTGCCTCGCACCTGCACGTCCACGCCTCTGCATGTTGCGGCCCCTGTGCCTGATCCAGCCGCCCCTGCGGTTTCCTCCCCAGTAACTCTCGTTCTTGTGAGTTACTTCCTTCCTTGCTTTCCTCGTTCTTTTCCTTACATCTTTTGGATGTTGTTAACCTCCTATGAGTACTGTAAGACTAGGGTTGAACCGTTAGCATGTGTAGATCTCTTAGAGATCATTGAGACTAGAAGTTATAGACTTCTAGCAACCGTTTCGTTCCTGATTCGTGATGCTTGTGTAAACAGGCTTTCCCTTGCTCCTTTTCTGAGGGAAACGGAGTTGTTCTTGAGTTTTCCTGAGGTTTGAGTTACCTTCGAGTGAGGTAAGTCCCTTGGACTTACTTAGCTTCTTTCCGCGTATTAGTTGGATTGTATTGGCTTGTTTGTGTTGTTTATGATGTTATAACAGATAAACGGAATAGGATTCACCCTTTATAACCTTAATTGGCTCAAGTGTATTATAACCGGGCGGTGACCGCTTGTCCAGTTCAGTATTAGGGAAACTAGAAAGTGCGCTTGCGACTCAGGCCTATAGGTAACGGATAGTACTTATCTATTCCTGTTGGTAGACGAAAGCGGAGGCGAGTTTCGAAAGGATCTCGTGTGACAAAAGAAGTTCAATTAGTAAGGAATGACTTAATGAAAGATAATAACCGATTGTGTGCAAGCATGCTACGTGTTTACGTTACCTTATATGTGTTTGTGCCTTTACGTTCTTGCTTATACATAGAATGTTAGCTTACGGTTTATACCATCGTTGTAGATGTTTTGCAGGTTCAGGATGCTGCTGAGTGATCCGGATGGTGTGGTGTGTCGGGGTTCCCGTACATTAATGGACGGGATCGGGTTTATGTTTCTTTTGTTGTTCCCCTTTTTGTTTTGAACTCGGCTGCGAGTCTTTTCCGCTTTGCTTTGTTTAAACCTTTGGTTTTATATTGAGTTTTGGTTTTCATTCGTTCGTGCCTTGTTGTAGGATCCGTTTGTTGTTGCTACTCTGAGGGTCGGGATCCATTGTGCGGTCCCAACCCGTAGCACTTCGAGTTCCCAAAACTTGGGGTGTTGCAGGTTTTTGACCCTAGGATTTAACTATCTATTATCTGCTTCTTTTCAGTCCTAGATACAACCTAGAAGAACTTTCTTTCTTCTCTCACTTGTAGTCTCACCGCTACTATCTAGTCAACTCAAGTCTAGCGATAATAACCTAGTCACTTCGTAGAGTAACACTTGAGTATAACACTCCTAAGATATACCAACATCGCTCTTGTATTTATCTAGCTCTCTTAAACAGAAAAGAAAACAAGGATCACTCTTGAGAACGAGATAAACCAGGTCGATGAAGAAAGCTGGGAATGTTCACTTTATAAGCACCGGTGCATTCTTCATCACTTGCTTGATTCTTTTATAAGACCTTATGTGGAGTTGAATCGGACGTTGAGTTTTCGACCATTGGGTTGTTAGAATCCTCTCCACAAGATCTTCAACAAATCTTGGTTATTTTGAAGTGTAACGTCTTCACAAGATCTTCAACAACGTCGCACAAAATCTTCAACGTTTTCACTAGATTTTTTAACAACTTCGCACAATCTTCAAGCAAATCTTTAAAAACTTGTGCACATGAGATAATCAACAAGATCTTCAACACAATCTTCTCTTTCTCTTTACTTTATCCGTTAGAGTAGACTTTTCGGTTTATAAAACTGCAAAAATTATGTAACAAACAAGACAAAATATATAAATATATATAATTGATATTTGTTAGTCCAAAACCGTATTTTGTTAAGTCTTTCGTCATTCTTTTAAATAGAATCATACTTATCAAAGTGGAGTTATCAAAAACATTAGTAGTTTCAACAAAAATTTTCAAAGTAATATCATTCTCCTTATTATTATTCTCAACATTAATTAGTGATAGGATTAGCAACAAACTTAGTTTCATTTCCATTATTAGGCATATCATTATAATCTGATAACATATTAGGGGTATCTTTAACCAGTTTAAAATTGTTAAGATGGTTCCCAAGTCCTTCAAGAACATGTTTAACCATAGTAGTGGCCAACTTCTCGGCTTCAATGATAACAAGTGTGGAACCAGTCGGGTTGCCTGTATTGTGGGTCGTGACAATAGGGTCAGGGGAAGCCAAGAGGAGATTCAAATTTCTTAGGTTTGAATATTGTGTTAGGTCACATGCGGTATCACTATCATTAGCAACAAGCATGGGATTAGTTAACTGATTCAAGCCCAAAGAAGCATTACTAACCTTGGGTGAAATAGGGTGATTAATTTTGGCAGATACGGTTGGGGAGGTTCTCCAACTATCACTACGTCAACCACATCCACTACAAGGATTAGGTAAGACTTGTTTGTCTTGTTAATTAATAAAAATGACCGTATATAGTACATAACACAATCTTAAACATTTAGGGCCTTTGGTATGATTGTAGGAATGAAGTTGAGATCAGGAATTGGAATAAAACAAGGATAATTAGGTAAGACTTCTTAAAATGAGTTAATTGATTTTAAATGAATTAAGGAACGAGAAATCATATCATTCTTGATGATATATGTATATTTATTATGTTAATATAATTTATTTTTAATATACAATTCCGAAAAATGTAGATCAAGTAATGACTTAAAATACAATATGTACCAAACGTCAACTTAAATAACTAGGTATATAATTTCTTCTATAAAACCTAGGGTAATTCCGTTTGATGTCATCGTGGTTTTGTCTTTTCCAGCTGGTTCCCATCAAGTTTTGTTTTTCCGGTTAGTATCCTAGGATTTCGACTTTTTTTTATGTGCCCATTCTTATCCAAAAACATAAGTAGTTGAATATTCATCCCTGATAATATCTAATTCATATTTGTTAAAATTTTAAAGCAAAACAACGGAATGCTGAATTCCGAAGCTTTTACTTAGTTTGAGCAACAACCTAACATTTAGGATGTTGTTCATGTCAAATACTTCAAGGAGGTTTGTTGGGTGAGGAATGATTGTTTTTGTCATGGTATAAGAGATCTTTGATCTTCAAAATATTTTTCTTTCTTGCCACTTATTGTTGCATTTCATTGGATCTTTAAATTCCTTTTCTTTCATTGTATTTCAATCAGCACAATGCTTCATTATACGCATTGGTGTAGTGATAAACGCTTAAGAATGTTAGGGACGATTTTGAACAATTTAGGCATGTAAAACTCAAACAAGAGGATTGATGTAGTTGAATATATATGCATCCCTGATAATCTATGATTCTTATTTGCTCAAAGTTTAAAAGTAGTAAGGGGAGCTAATTTCCTAAGCTTTTGTTCAAATTGAGCATCAACCAAATATTTAGGATGTTGTTCATGTCATAATTTATATCTCAAGCGTTGATGCTTTGTTGAAGTTGTTTCCTCTATTAGACATGTGTAAGATAATGGTAGACTAGACTAGAGTTACATTGAGGTGAATTCTTGACTTTGCAAAGATGAATGTTCAACGAATTTGATCCGTTGATTTGATCATTCATTGGAGTGCATGATTCCAATTATATGTGTTGTTTTCCTAATGCAGGAACAAAAATGAGACCTTTAAAAACTAACATTTTTAATAAGAATGGGCACATAACGAAAAAGTCAAAACTCTAAGGACACCAATAGGGAAAACAAAATTTGTTGATCACCAACCGAAATAGACAAAATCACGAGGGCACGAGACGAAATTATTCTAAAATATATTTTGTCTAATCAAACTAGTTATATTGATGAGATATCATCTTGACCGAAATATATGTATCATAGTTTATTGTTTTATTTGAAAGGTTTTTTTTATAAAAACCATTTTATAGAAAAATTGAAATATAATTTGAATTAATTATGGGTGATTTTTACAAATTTTATTTTACTTTGTAGGAATTAAATGAGTATAATTTATATGTGATAAAAATATTTCAATGTGATATCGTATTTAAAATGGATGTTCGATCTTAGAGAGCCAGAGAAGAAAAAAATGAAATGGGAAAGTCGTAAATGAAGGGTGACGAAATCCAATCAGGCTTCACCTAAATCCAAGTTAAACAAGTCTATTTTATTTTTTTTTTAACTTAACTGTATGGGCGTTTTTTTAACAAGACTTGCCCACAATGTCACCCCCTATTAAAATTAGCTTAATGTGAAATAGTTTGTATATTAGTAGTAATCTCTAAAGTTTGTATTATTTTTTGTTCATACCTCATAGTTGGTATTATTCCTGATCATTTTTCCTTATTTTAATGGTAATACAAGTAAACGTATAATATAAATACAATATGTTTTTTTAAAAGGACGTTGGCGGTTTTAACGCTACACGTAGGTAAAACGAACGTGAACCTGATACATAAGCTTTATTACATTTGTTTTAGCGTAGTATATTGATAATATTTTATGTTAGCTTTTTTTTTTAATTATTCGTGCAAAGCACAAAAAACATACAAGTATTATCTTTTTATCTTAGTCACAAAATGAAATCAAACAGCCAAGTTAGATTTATTTATTTTAATCAAACGTCATATAACCATGTTAAATCAACATGAATCAAGTTTACAACAAAGTGGGGACAATTATTGATGGCGAAGTACATAACACCTTGTATAGGAAAATATCTAGCTAAATGGTGAGCCACTCTATTACAATTTCAATACACAAATTTAAGAGAGCAAGAAGTAAACTAGAAAATAAGGCTTGGAATATTTTCAATGATAAGACCTTCGACTTAGCAAATGAGAAGGTGGCGTTTATGAAGTCGATGGCCAACAAACAATCCGAATCAAGTATAATCAAGAGCCATCCTTGATCTATATCAATAACAATGCCTGGCGATTGCCAAAAGTTCAGCAAGAAGTCGATCGATAGCTCCATTTATTCCGGAAGAAAAAGTTGAAAGCAACGTTTTATCATGGTTTTTGAAGATAAATCCAATCTCATGTCAAGAATTTCGTAATGAGCAGCAATGTTGATCTTAATCAAGTCGGAGGCTTTATCCAGCTGTAAATGGATGCTCCAAGAATGTGATTTTGTGTGACGGAATAGGCTTCAAAGCCACACAACCCACAAACTTTTTTACTTTGTTATTTTATTTTATTTATGGAGATATAAAAATTTATTTCTATTTAAAAATAAAATTAGTTTTATGTTATTTTGTATTAATTATAACTATATATGACTTTATTAAACTAAATAATTTTCTTTTTAAGGCTACCATTTAACCACATGTCAATTTAATATTATGGATTTTAGTTTTAATGTTTTCTCTTAATTACATTAAGATTATTAATATTTAAACTGATCTTAGTTTATATAATAGAAACAATGTTAATATTTTCTACAAAATTGATTAACTATATAAGACTAGTGTATTTTAGTCAAACTATTAACCAATTAATTTGTAACACCCCGAATTCTCAGAACTCGGGACATTACTGGTTAGGACCTCACAATGGGTCCCGACCTCAGTTTGACAACAATATTACTAGGATCTTGCAACAAGACACAAATAAGGAAAACCGAAATTCATGAAATAATATTTTTAAGGTAATGAATGCAACACGGTCTAGCAGCCTATAGTACTTAACAAAGGGAAAAACGATCAACTGTCTAACACAAGAAAGAACGACAAACATCAACCCCAACCCCCACTCTAAGGAGTACGGAGACCCGGCTGACCACTACTTCCGGATCACTCAGCTGCTGGTCTAACCTGCGGTAAAACTAAAACACAACAAGAGGAACCGTTAGCTAGTTATCTAAATATTAGGAGAATAATAATAGCACACACACACATAAAATAGTAAACACTCATCATGTTGTCAAACAATCCATTTATTATCTTCGTTTAAGTCATTCACTCTAATGATACTTATTTTGTGACACGAGGGATTCCCAAACCTCGCCTCCGCCCCCGTGTAACCATCAGGAATGGATCCGATGCATCTCACCTTGTACCTGCATGGTCTGGGTATAGAGAACCTCCCAGTCTCCTGTCAGAGCTGGGCAGTGATGTCACGGCCCGTTATACATACACTTGGGCCTTAAACGTAAATAATAACCGTCGTCCTAGCAAGTTATTATTATTAAACACTCAAATAGCACACACAACTACTATCATTCAACTAACACTCAAAAACTGGCTAAGTAAGTCGCAAGGACTTACCTGAGTCAAAATACACTCTAACACGTCTCAAACAGTCCGTACTCGTGGTAACTCAAATGCCTGTCAAATAAGGCATGTGGATCAAAATCACATCTAGATGTCCAACCTCATGCGAAGGAATTACGGAAATAACTCTCTTACAGTAAAAGACCAATTTACCCTTAGTGTCGTACATTCTCGGAGTGATTCTTAAAACCCTACTAATTTCTTTTAGCATTTGTTTTCCATAAAAAGTTTCTCTCTGAAAATTCTTATAAGTTAAGCTAGCTCGAAACCATTCCTCGAAATATGCCACTCCTCCTCTTTCCAGCTCTCACTCTACTCTCTCCTATGTATATATACATATGCACATACTCTAACTTTTCCTTCAACTCTACTAAAACCGTAACTATTAGGTATTTATATATACATAGCTACAAAATTCATATTTCCCCAACTCGCACTGATTTATACATACCCACATATATAACTATACAAATCCGTATATATAAAGATATATAAAATATCTATCTCTCAAAAACTCCAATTTATTTATATATATATTTATACCCTCACATTTCGTACTCAGTAGTGCACATATATATATATAACTATACTTTCTTAATCTGTAACAATTTTTGTATATATGCGTATTCTACTCCATAGAGGTACAACCTTGTGTTTATATACATTCATATCTCCGACATTCATATATGCTTATGCCCATCCATAGCCTTAAACTCATGTGAAACCACGTATGCCTGAACTGCAGTATACCGATGCGGAGAGCTACTAACCGTACGTACTATGTCACGAAAAAGGAGAGGGCTGCAGAACACGAGACGAGAAGTCCGTTGATGTGCTGCCCGGTCTTGAGGAAGGCTCCGCTCACCGACTCGTCTTCTGGATGACACTATAGGCAACGGAGAGACCGTCGGTATGATGTAATCGAGTAAACAGAAAAGGAAGGCGGCGGATATGCGGCAACAGAGGTTTACCTTCTGCAACGGCGGCGGCGGCGACGTTAGAGGTGGCGTTCGGACAGCCTGCACTGGTGGCCGGCCCTACTGCTGCTGCGAGAGTCGGACGGGTGCAGTGAGTTCCGAAATAGAGAATAGAAGGGAAGGAGAGCAGCGAGGGGACGAAGGTGACACTACCGGTTCCAGCGGCGGATGGCGGTCGACCGAAGGCGGTGTGGTGGCTCCGGTGGCGTGCGCTGCTGCTGTGTCGAAGGCGTTGTTGTTGGTCTGTAGATCAGCAGGGAGCGATAAATTACGCAGAGGAGAGAGACGGAATAGAGGCTAGTGGTTCACCTGGTGGTCGACGAGAAGCGGTGCAGCGGCGGCTCGATGGGAGGCGGTGCAGTGGCGGCTCGATTGGAGGCGGTGTAGTCTTGTTGCTGTTCTTTCGTGCCGCGAGATGTAGTACGGTTCGAATGGTGAGGGCGAGGAAAAACGGCAGCTTAGGTTAGGCTGAGTTAGGTTAGTGTTAATTAATTAGGGTTAGGATTAGTGGTGGGTTGGTTACTGTTGGGCCGGCTGATAGGATATGTGGGCTTGCTAGTGGGCCAACCGGCCTGCTCTCCCCTTAGAACGAGAATAGGAACTCGTTACTCGCCCGGTTTCCGGTTAGGTACGGAAGTTATATAATACGGAATTAAATTCCGTATTATCTAAATTATTATTATTTTTATTTAAGGTGCGTAATTTATTTCCGGTTACAAGGTTTCGTCATTTTATGGGAATTAATGTCACATAAAATGATAGAAATAACACTCGTTTATTTTATTTTAATTTAAGTATTTATTTATTTAAGATTGATGTTTCGAAAATCGGTTAAATTCAGGTTTAACGGAGTTTCAAAAGTCCGGTTATTACATCAGTGCCCTCTTAAAAGAAGTTTCGTCCCGAAACTTAGAATAATTCTCTTAATGGCGCATTTCCTTTGGTATATTTTAATTTTCTCGACATTTTCATTGGCTACAAGCAACTACTCAATCATCAAAAGTAGACATGTGTCGCATAAAACGTAATCACTCAAATCAATATAAAAACCTGAAAGGTCAAACAACACAACATCCGAGTACTAACTCGTCAAAACAAGAGTAACCTCTAACCCCGCAAAGAACTCGGGATAGTTACGTCTAATACTCTCCTCAGTCTCCCAAGTGGCCTCATCAGCTCCTCTCCTAGACCATTGGAGCCGCAACATAGGTATATCCTTGGACCGCAGACGTCTAGTACTGCGCTCCAAGACAGCTACTGGGTACTCTACAAATGTATGGTCAGGCTCAATTGTCAGATCCTCATGGCTAATGACGTGTCTCGGATCTGGGATGTACTCTCTCAACTGAGATACATGAAAGACCGGATGAACACCCTCTAATCTCGGCGGTAGTGCTAATTTGCAGGCCACCTCTCCAACTCTCTCCAAGATCTCAAAAGGTTCGACATATCGGGGACTCAGCTTCCCCTTAATGCCGAAACGCCGAACTCCTCTCGTAGGTGACACTCTCAGCCACACCTGAGCACCCACTCTAAACTCCAAAGGTCGATGCCTTTTGTCGGCGTAGGACTTCTGACGACTCTGAGCTGCTAACATCCGCTCTCGGACTAGGGCAATCCGAGCGATGTCATCCTGTATCTGATCTGGAGCTACTCCATCAGCTCT
This sequence comes from Fagopyrum esculentum, assembly GCA_033239045.1. NCBI lineage: Eukaryota > Viridiplantae > Streptophyta > Magnoliopsida > Caryophyllales > Polygonaceae > Fagopyrum > Fagopyrum esculentum. The sequence continues at coordinate 133,097,909 of BSUD01000001.1, read as the reverse complement.
GCTGGCTCATCCCAACATAATGGCGTACGACATCACCGTCCGTACAAAGCCTCATAAGGAGCCATCCCAATAGATGCGTGCCAGCTGTTATTATATGAAAACTCTACCAGTGGGAGATGATCTGGCCACACCTGTCCCCAATCTAGTACACACGCCCGAAGCATGTCCTATAAGGTCTGAATGGTCCTCTCAGACTGTACGTCTGTCTGTGGGTGATAGGCAGTGGTAAAGTGGAGACTCGTCCCCAAAGCAGTATGTACCTGCTGCCAAAATCTCGAGGTAAAACGTCCATCTCTGTCAGAGGTGATAGTCCTCGGTACTCCATGGAGTCTCACAATGTGTCTGGTGAACTCCTCAGCTAAACGACTCACCGGCCACGTTTCCTTAATCGGAATGAAACGTGCGGTTGTTCGCTCCAAACGGTGTGTGCAAGCTTTAAATTTATAACCCTAGACTTAAGCTTAAAACAAGGATGCGAACCCGCAGTGTACGGGTCAATCGTAGTAAAAGCAAGAAAATTCCAGGGGTCGATCACAGGGACTTGGTGAAACAAAGTCCAGTACAGTATGCTAATGTCAATGCTAACCACAAGAGCAAGTAATACGATCAAAGATGAATAGGATGTCAAATAAAGCAAACATGCAATTCTAGGGATTAAAGCATCTAGTTGTGGTTCCAACTCAAGATCTATAGATAAGCGGACAAAGCTGAGATTTTTGCATGGGGAAGGCGTTTCTAAAGTGGAGTAGATCACCGGGTAAGTCTCACTACACACTAATCCTAAACCGCAACTCCTATTACCGGGTAAGTCTCAAGGAATTGAGATAAAGAACTATAACCTCAAACTAACACACCATCTAAGGGAATAGAATCAACCTTTACCGGGTAAGTCTCAGGCTAACTCACAAAGATGGGATGGAAGCACACTCAAACCCCAATAAAGGACAAACCTTTATTACCTACACTTATGATCGTTGGTACACAAACTAAGGAATTACCGGGTAAGTCTCATCCTAAGCTTGCTTTGAACCAGGAAGGTGTAATAAGAATAGGATTTGGCAAACTCTAATACTTAACTCTCAGTTTAGGGTCGGATAAGTCACCTCGGTCAGAAGAATTCCACCCCGGCCGAGATGTTCATCAACCGAACGAGATGCTTAGGGTTAAGGTTAAAGACTCGAACTTTCAGGATCCTACTGGAATCTAAGATTATTCTATCATTGTTTTTCCCACAACCTTCAGCCAATCACCCTAGAATCACACAAGGAAATTTAGCCACTCATCATCATAATGAAAGTATTAAATATATGGGAAGAAGGTGAATATTTGAATAAAGAAGAATTTAATGAAAACACTTCAATAACTGAATCAAATATCACACAAAATCGTTCCTTGGATAATAATCCAACAAGGCAAGACAATCAATGAAGGAATTGAAGACAATCTTACAAAACCCTTCAAAAGCTATAAAAAGCTATAGTCTTCAATCTTCCTTCAACCTTCAAAAAGGTTCTTCAACTCTCTCCCAAATTAGGGTGGAACGCGGCTGCTGCGTATGTAAACCCTGATCGACGGTATAGCGTGATGATAGATTTGTGAAAATCCAACCCTTTTTATAGGAAAAATAAACCTCCAAAGATAATAAATCTTAAGAAGATATATTCCCATAAAAATAGGTAAAATATATGATTCTGCATATCTCCTTCCTTCTAGAAGCTCAGCCCAAAAATATAAGATCACTTTCCAAAATTAAAAGATCTCAGCCAAGAATAAAATATTCTCGCCGCGTCCTAGGTGTTCGCCTCGGTCGAGTCGGCGTCTCTGGATCGCCTCGGTCGAGATGAATCTCTGGTCAACCGAGGTGACTCATAACTGAATGTAGAATCTCTCAAAACTGGTCCAAAGTAAATCTTTAATCCATGGTTGTGCTTCCTGAATGTAGCTCCAAATGACTCTTGACTCCTTTTGCTCCTTTTTGATGCAATACGTACCATATTACCTGCAATTACAACGAAACTAGGTGTAGACCTCGATTCTCGCAAAGGTAGATGAAATGGTAGTAAAATCACATAATGTACATACAAACATGCAGATTATGAAAGATAAAACGTCCAAACAAACCCCAAAATATAGACTATAATTCATGCTATCAAAATACCCCATACTTAGCCCTTGCTTGTCCCTAAGCAAGTTCCTCATATAGAAATCAAGATAGAATGGATTATAAGTCAAGAAAATCAATGAAATCTTTCAAAAACATTTTATGGTTTGAAACTATCATAGATCACTCTAAGAGAATACTTCCTGGAAATTAAAAACTCAATATGATCAAAACATTTTATAAATATAGAAAAGTTGTTCATCTTTGCATAAAATCATAGAATGCATAATAAATCATAATTATCAAAATTAATCATGTATAATCCAGTTTAAACCGCTAAGTCAATCAACAAGCTCAAGGTCTCAAGGGCTTCCCAAAAGAAAAGGTCAAGAAACGTGTAGGGTAGGGATGTATGTAAGGTAATGTGGTGCTAGAATCCGGGAAAAGGATGTACTTCACTTTCACTTCAACTTGCAATATCTTCCACCAATAAGCTTTGCTTATCTCACACTTTTTCTTTTTTTTTTTACTTTACTTTTTGGGATGCATGGACAGAGGTGCACAATAACCGAAGCCTAGGAAATCTGCAATCATCAATTTCTCGAGATGCATCAAACCCTTGATGCACATACCATGACCCGTTAGGAATATCGCTCAATCCGACTTTGGCAAGACACAAACACCCGGCTATGTGAATGGTGCCGAGTTACTCATCTTCATGATTGACTTCCCCAAACCTAGAATTGCATTCTAACACTTTCACTTTCAGCCATCTTCAACTTTAACTTGCTTTCACCACTTCGCTTGCTTCCAAATTCCCGGATAGGTAAAGGGAGGCAAAATGTATATGAGGGGCTAAGCATGATCAAGAAGAAGAAGAAGAAGAGAATGAATTGCCTTGGTCTTTCCAAGATGAATGTGAGAGAACTTATGCTGCGGTGTCAACCTTCAAATTCAACATAATTTGGATAAAAACAAAATATTAAACATGCCAATAATTTCAAACAAAGCATTTAGCAACTTAAACATATCATAAAACATTTCAAACATATAAAGAATTTAAAACCAGTCAGTAAACAAGATCTTCACTGAGGTCATATCCAGATAAGTAACACAAAAATCGTTTTCGAAAACTCTCAGTTAACCCACCTCGGTCGAGATGTTCTTGGTTCAACCGAGGTGAAACACCTCGTTTTGCCAGAACTGTCCCGGTCGAGGTCGAAAAATTTTTTTTAAAACCATTTTTTTTTGGTTTCGACGTTTTTCTCAATCAAATAACCTGTAAGTATGCATGAAATCTCAGATAAACATATAAATGCGGAATGAAGCATAAATATGAAAATATCCGAAATAATAAAATACATCATAAGTCAAATAATACATCGAAGTCAAATAGTCAAGTAATACATCAACTACCCCATACTTGAGACACACTGTCCCAGTGGGTATAATAAAAGTCTAAGGACAGGATACTCACCGAACATAGCTAAGCTGCATGAAGAAGTAAGAAACAGCTCCAAGATAAGACCATCTCGGTTGGCGAAGCACATATCGGTCGAGGTGTTCTGACAGTCCCCGAGATGTATCTCAGTAAAGCTCGTTTCCTCAACTTCTCGAAATTTTGTTCTTCCAGTGTAGCTCCTGAACTGTGATCCTTCCTTTTTGGAATACCTGGTTGTTGTCTAGAGGAAAACAAAAACAAAGCAACTATCTAAACTAGACTAGAAAACGGGAAAGAAAGCAATACCTTGGGTTGCCTCCCAAGAAGCGCTTGGTTTAAGGTCGCTAGCTGGACCCTTCTCCATAGAATTACTCAATGCACTTCGAACGTTGTGGAGTGCTCATCACATCCATCATAAGAGTCTTCCAAAAAGGTTCCGGTTCCTAATTTCACCGGCAAATGGTAAGATCTCCCACGTACAAGCTTGTACGGTTTGATTCTCACCGGAATTCTTCTAGATTTCCTGCACTTCAATGGGACATAATCTACCCTCGTGTCCCATCCTTTCCTGGATCGAGAAAACAGTTTCTCGAGAATCATAGCAGCTTCCCCATCTAGAACTTGGGGATGGTACAAGGTCCTGAGCATGCGAGGGACCCCATACTTGAACAAGAAACACTTCATCGCCTTAACGGTGTAGTGCTTGCGAACTTCACTCCTTATAATCCAAGGAGTATCTTCCTCCAACAGTTTCAAGGGAGGTTTCATCTTGATCTTAGGAGGTTCTTTCGGAAGAGACCTCCAACTCTCCGGTGTCTTCCTGAAAAATTCAGAAATATTAATAGGGAATTCAAATGAAGTAGGAGAACGTACCTTGCAAAGTTCTCCAAAGCTTGAGGCAAGTTTCGTGTTGGGTTGATAATCCACCCACGAAATCTCTCTCAGTTCAGCTGGTCTTTCTTCCACCTTGACCACAATCTCAGTAATTTGGCCAAAGTCTTCTGCATCTGCCTCTTCCGGTTCTGCAGGTTCTTCTTTCATCTCGACCGAGGTTACTTCCACCTCGACCGAGGTCTCAACAGTCAGATCGAGATCTTCCACATCTTCTCCCTCTAAAGCTTCAGGAGAAACTTCTGGTTTGACTGGATGTATGCTCGAAACGTGCAACACTTCCTTATGCTCCTCTTCCGGCTTAGCATAGGATAGGGTGCTTTCCTTGAGCTCCGTCACCTTCTTCATCAACTTCTCCAATCTTGATTCGAGAGAGTCTTCGAAAGGTTGCTCATAAATGTTTTTAGGGACATTCTTCTCATCCCATATCGCAAGTTCATGTTGAATGGCCTCTTCTCTTTCCCATTCATTGTTGAACCAATAGAAGGAGTACTTCTCCTCCAAGTATTCATAATGATCCGCCCTAGCACTTTGTCTTGCTATCCAGGCTGGATCAAACATAGCCATCAGAAATCCTGAAAACTACAAAACTCATAGAAAGAGTAGTTAGTAGCAACAGGGGCAAGCGCCCCGAAAGCAAACCGTACCGGCTCGGTCTAGACCAAGTCCCCGGCAACGGCGCCAAAAACTTGTTCTTTGGCAAAACTCTGTTCCGTTGCCGGAACAAGAACTTCGTATGTACCTAAGAACACAAACCTGCAAGAACACTCAAGCAGAAAAATTAATAGCAAAATCAAGAACAGTCCCCGGCAACGGCGCCAAAAACTTGTTCGCTCCAAACGGTGTGTGCAAGCTTTAAATTTATAACCCTAGACTTAAGCTTAAAACAAGGATGCGAACCCGCAGTGTACGGGTCAATCGTAGTAAAAGCAAGAAAATTCCAGGGGTCGATCACAGGGACTTAGTGAAACAAAGTCCAATACGGTATGCTAGTGTTAATGCTAACCACAAGAGCAAGTATACAATCAAAGATGAATAAGATGTCAAATAAGCAAACATGCAATTCTAGGGATTAAAGCATCTAGTTGTGGTTCCAACTCAAGATCTATAGATAAGCGGACAAAGCTGAGATTTTTGCGTGGGGAAGGCGTTTCTAAAGTGGAGTAGATCACCGGGTAAGTCTCACTACACACTAATCCTAAACCGCAACTCCTATTACCGGGTAAGTCTCAAGGAATTGAGATAAAGAACTATAACCTCAAACTAACACACCATCTAAGGGAATAGAATCAACCTTTACCGGGTAAGTCTCAGGCTAACTCACAAAGATGGGATGGAAGCACACTCAAACCCCAATAAAGGACAAACCTTTATTACCTACACTTATGATCGTTGGTACACAAACTAAGGAATTACCGGGTAAGTCTCATCCTAAGCTTGCTTTGAACCAGAAAGGTGTAATAAGAATAGGATTTGGCAAACTCTAACACTTAACTCTCAGTTTAGGGTCGGATAAGTCACCTCGGTCAGAAGAATTCCACCCCGGCCGAGATGTTCATCAACCGAACGAGATGCTTAGGGTTAAGGTTAAAGACTCGAACTTTCAGGATCCTACTGGAATCTAAGATTATTCTATCATTGTTCTTCCCACAACCTTCAGCCAATCACCCTAGAATCACACAAGGAAATTAGCCACTCATCATCATAATGAAAGTATTAATTATATGGGAAGAAGGTGAATAATTGAACAAAGAAGAATTTAATGAAAACACTTCAATAACTGAATCAAATATCACAAACAAAAGCGTTCCTTGGATAGCAATCCAACAAGACAAGACAATCAATGAAGGAATTGAAGACAATCTTACAAAACCCTTCAAAAGCTATAAAAAGCTATAGTCTTCAATCTTCCTTCAACCTTCAAAAAGGTTCTTCAACAACTCCCAACTTGGAGTATACTGCGCTGCTGCGTATGTAGGATGTTAATCGATGTATGCAGCCTGTATTTCGGTGTAGGCGGGGTTATCGAATTGTGGAAATCCAACCCTTTTTATAGGAAAAATAAACCTCCAAAGATAATAAATCTTAAGAAGATATATTCCCATAAAAATAGGTAAAATATATGATTCTGCATATCTCCTTCCTTCCAGAAGCTCAGCCCAAAAATATAAGATCACTTTCCAAAATTAAAAGATCTCTTCCAGGAATAAAATATTCTCGCCGCGTCCTAGGTGTTCGCCTCGGTCGAGTCGGCGTCTCTGGATCGCCTCGGTCGAGATGAATCTCTGGTCAACCGAGGTGACTCATAACTGAATGTAGAATCTCTCAAAACTGGTCCAAAGTAAATCTTTAATCCATGGTTGTGCTTCCTGAATGTAGCTCCAAATGACTCTTGACTCCTTTTGTTCCTTTTTGATGCAAAACGTACCATATTACCTGCAATTACAACGAAACTAGGTGTAGACCTCGATTCTCGCAAAGGTAGATGAAATGGTAGTAAAATCACATAATGTACATACAAACATGCAGATTATGAAAGATAAAACGTCCAAACAAACCCCAAAATATAGACTATAATTCATGCTATCAAAATACCCCATACTTAGCCCTTGCTTGTCCCTAAGCAAGTTCCTCATATAGAAATCAAGATAGAATGGATTATAAGTCAAGAAAATCAATGAAATCTTTCAAAAACATTTTATGGTTTGAAACTATCATAGATCACTCTAAGAGAATACTTCCTGGAAATTAAAAACTCAATATGATCAAAACATTTTATAAATATAGAAAAGTTGTTCATCTTTGCATAAAATCATAGAATGCATAATAAATCATAATTATCAAAATTAATCATGTATAATCCAGTTTAAACCGCTAAGTCAATCAACAAGCTCAAGGTCTCAAGGGCTTCCCAAAAGAAAAGGTCAAGAAACGTGTAGGGTAGGGATGTATGTAAGGTAATGTGGTGCTAGAATCCGGGAAAAGGATGTACTTCACTTTCACTTCAACTTGCAATATCTTCCACCAATAAGCTTTGCTTATCTCACACTTTTTCTTTTTTTTTTTACTTTACTTTTTGGGATGCATGGACAGAGGTGCACAATAACCGAAGCCTAGGAAATCTGCAATCATCAATTTCTCGAGATGCATCAAACCCTTGATGCACATACCATGACCCGTTAGGAATATCGCTCAATCCGACTTTGGCAAGACACAAACACCCGGCTATGTGAATGGTGCCGAGTTACTCATCTTCATGATTGACTTCCCCAAACCTAGAATTGCATTCTAACACTTTCACTTTCAGCCATCTTCAACTTTAACTTGCTTTCACCACTTCGCTTGCTTCCAAATTCCCGGATAGGTAAAGGGAGGCAAAATGTATATGAGGGGCTAAGCATGATCAAGAAGAAGAAGAAGAAGAGAATGAATTGCCTTGGTCTTTCCAAGAAGAAAGTGAGAGAACTTAACCTGCGGTGTCAACCTTCAAATTCAACATAATTTGGATAAAAACAAAGTATTAAACATGCCAATAATTTCAAACAAAGCATTTAGCAACTTAAACATATTATAAAACCTTTCAAACACATAAAGAATTTAAAACCAGTAAGTAAACAAGATCTTCACTGAGATCATATCCAGATAAGTAGCACAAAATCGTTTTCGAAAACTCTCAGTTAACACACCTCGGTCGAGGTGTTCTTGGTTCAACCGAGGTGAAATGCCTCGTTTGGCCAAGACTCTCCCCGGTCGAGGTCAAAAAATTTTTTTTTAAAACCATTTTTCTTTCAGTTTCGACGTTTTTCTCAATCAAATAACCTGTAAGTATGCATGTAGTCTCAGATAAAAATAAAGATGCAAAAGCGAAGCATAAATATCAATATCCGGTCAATAGAGTCGTACATCAAAGTCAAATAACATATCCGCATACCCCATACTTGGGACACATTGTCCCAATGGGTCAAAATAAGTCTAAGGACAAGATACTCACCGAACATAGCTAAACTGCATGAAGAAGTAAGAAACAGCTCCCAGATAAAACCATCTCGGTTGGCGAAGCACATCTCGGTCGAGGTGTTCTGACAGTACCCGAGATGTATCTCAGTAAAGCTCGTTTCCTCAACTTCTCGAAATTTTGTTCTTCCAGTGTAGCTCCTGAACTGTGATCCTTCCTTTTGGAATACCTGATTGTTGTCTAGAGGAAAACAAAAACAAAGCAACTATCTAAACTAAACTAGAAAAGGGAGAAGAAAGCAATACCTTGGGTTGCCTCCCAAGAAGCGCTTGGTTTAAGGTCGCTAGCTGGACCCTTCTCCATAGAATTACTCAATGTACCTTGAACACCATGGAGTGCTCATCACATCCATCATAAAATTCTTCCAAAATGGTTCCGGTTCCTAATTTCACCGGCAAATGGTAAGATCTCCCACGTACAAGCTTGTACGGTTTGATTCTCATCGGAATCCTTCTAGCCTTCCTGCACTTCAATGGGACATAATCTAGCCTTGCGTCCCATCCTTTCCTTGATCGAGAAAATAGTTTCTCGAGAATCATAGCAGCTTCCCCATCTATAGCTTGGGGATGGTACAGGGTCCTGAGCATGCGAGGGACCCCATACTTGAACAAATAACACTTCGTTGCCTTAGCGGTGAAGTGCTTGTTAACTTCACTCCTTATAATCCAAGGAGCATCTTCCTCCAATAATTTCAAGAGAGGTTTCATCTTGATCTTAGGAGGTTCTTTCGGAAGAGACCTCCAACTCTCCGGTGCATTCCTGAAAAATTCAGAAATTTTAATAGGGAATTCGAATGGAGTAAGAGAATGTACCTTGTAAAGTTCTCCAAAGCTTGAGACAAGTTTCGTGTTGGGTTGATAATCCACCCACGAAATCTCTCTTAGTTCTGCTGGTCTTTCTTCCACCTTGACCACAATCTCAGTAATTTGGCCAAGGTTCTCTGCATCTTCCACTTCTGGTTTTGCAGATTCTTCTTCCATCTCGGTCGAGATCTCTTCCACCTCGGCCGAGGTCTCAACAGTCGGATCGAGATCCTCCACATCCTCCTCTTCCACAAAAACTTCAGGAGAAGCTTCCGGTCCGACCAGAGGAATGCTTGGAAAGTGTAACACTTCCTTATGCTCCTCTTCCGGCTTAGCATAGGATATGGTGCTTTCCTTGAGCTCCTCCACCTTCTTCATCAACTTCTCCAATCTTGATTCGAGAGAGTCTTCAAAAGGTTGCTCATAAATGTTTTTAGGGACATTCTTCTCATCCCATATCGCAAGTTCATGTTGAATGGCCTCTTCTCTTTCCCATTCATTGTTGAACCAATAGAAGGAGTACTTCTCCTCCAAGTATTCATAATGGTCCGCCCTAGCACTTTGTCTTGCTATCCAGGCTGGATCAAATATAGTCATCAGAAATCCTAAAAACTACAAAACTCATAGAAAGAGTAGTTAGTAGCAACAGGGGTAATAGCCCCGAAAGCAAACCGAAACCGGCTCGGTCTAGACCAAGTCCCCGGCAACGGCGCCAAAAACTTGTTCGCTCCAAACGGTGTGTGCAAGCTTTAAATTTATAACCCTAGACTTAAGCTTAAAACAAGGATGCGAACCCGCAGTGTACGGGTCAATCGTAGTAAAAGCAAGAAAATTCCAGGGGTCGATCACAGGGACTTGGTGAAACAAAGTCCAATACGGTGTGCTAATGTCAATGCTAACCACAAGAGCAATCAATACAATCAAAGATGAATAAGATGTCAAATAAAGCAAACATGCAATTCTAGGGATTAAAGCATCTAGTTGTGGTTCCAACTCAAGATCTATAGATAAGTGGACAAAGCTGAGATTTTTGCGTGGGGAAAGTGTTTCTAAAGTGGAGTAGATCACCGGGTAAGTCTCACTACACACTAATCCTAAACCGTAACTCCTATTACCGGGTAAGTCTCAAGGAATTAAGATAAAGAACTATAACCTCAAACTAACACACCATCTAAGGGAATAGAATCAACCTTTACCGGGTAAGTCTCAGGCTAACTCACAAAGATGGGATGGAAGCACACTCAAACCCCAATAAAGGACAAACCTTTATTACCTACACTTATGATCGTTGGTACACAAACTAAGGAATTACCGGGTAAGTCTCATCCTAAGCTTGCTTTGAACCAGAAAGGTGTAATAAGAATAGGTTTTGGCAAACTCTAACACTTAACTCTCAGTTTAGGATAGGATAAGTCACCTCGGTCAGAAGAATTCCACCCCGGCCGAGATGTTCATCAACCGAACGAGATGCTTAGGGTTAAGGTTAGAAACTCGAACTTTCAGGATCCTACTGGAATCTAAGATTATTCTATCATTGTTTTTCCCACAACCTTCAGCCAATCACCCTAGAATCACACAAGGAAATTAGCCACTCATCATCATAATGAAAGTATTAAATATATGGGAAGAAGGTGAATAATTGAACAAAGAAGAATTTAATGAAAACACTTCAATAACTGAATCAAATATCACAAACAAAAGCGTTCCTTGGATAGCAATCCAACAAGACAAGACAATCAATGAGGGAATTGAAGACAATCTTACAAAACCCTTCAAAAGCTATAAAAAGCTATAGTCTTCAATCTTCCTTCAACCTTCAAAAAGGTTCTTCAACAACTCCCAACTTGGAGTATACTGTGCTGCTGCGTATGTAGGATGTTAATCGATGTATGCAGCCTTCTTTTCGGTGTAGGCGGGCTTATGGAATTGTGAAAATCCAACCCTTTTTATAGGAAAAATAAACCTCCAAAGATAATAAATCTTAAGAAGATATATTCCCATAAAAATAGGTAAAATATATGATTCTGCATATCTCCTTCCTTCCAGAAGCTCAGCCCAAAAATATAAGATCACTTTCCAAAATTAAAAGATCTCTTCCAAGAATAAAATATTCTCGCCGCGTCCTAGGTATTCGCCTCGGTCGAGTCGGCGTCTCTGGATCGCCTCGGTCGAGGTGAATCTCTGGTCAACCGAGGTGACTCGTAACTGAATGTAGAATCTCTCAAAACTGGTCCAAAGTAAATCTTTAATCCATGGTTGTGCTTCCTGAATGTAGCTCCAAATGACTCTTGACTCCTTTTGCTCCTTTTTGATGCAATACGTACCATATTACCTGCAATTACAACGAAACTAGGTGTAGACCTCGATTCTCGCAAAGGTAGATGAAATGGTAGTAAAATCACATAATGTACATACAAACATGCAGATTATGAAAGATAAAACGTCCAAACAAACCCCAAAATATAGACTATAATTCATGCTATCAAAATACCCCATACTTAGCCCTTGCTTGTCCCTAAGCAAGTTCCTCATATAGAAATCAAGATAGAATGGATTATAAGTCATGAAAATCAATGAAAAGTCTTTCAAAAACATTTTATGGTGTGCAATTATCATAGATCACTCTAAGAGAGTACTTCCTGGAAATTAAAAACTCAATATGATCAAAACATTTTATAAATATAGGAAAGTTGTTCATCTTTGCATAAAATCATAGAATGCATAATAAATCATAATTATCAAAATTAATCATGTATAATCCGATTTAAACCGCTAAGTCAATCAACAAGCTCAAGGTCTCAAGGCTTCCCAAAAGAAAAGGTCAAGAAACGTGTAGGGTAGGGATGTATGTAAGGTAATGTGGTGCTAGAATCCGGGAAAAGGATGTACTTCACTTTCACTTTGACTTTCAACATCTTCCACCAATAAGCTTTGCTTATTTCACACTTTTTCTTTTACTTTACTTTTTGGGATGCATGGATAGAGGTGCACAATAACCGAAGCCTAGGAGATCCGCAATCATCAATTTCTTGAGATGCATCAAACCCTTGATGCACATACCATGACCCGTTAGGAATATCGCTCAATCCGACTTTGGCAAGACACAAACACCCGGCTATGTGAATGGTGCCGAGTTACTCATCTTCATGATTGACTTCCCCAAACCTAGAATTGCATTCTAACACTTTCACTTTCAGCCATCTTCAACTTTAACTTGCTTTCACCACTTCGCTTGCTTCCAAATTCCCGGATAGGTAAAGGGAGGCAAAATGTATATGAGGGGCTAAGCATGATCAAGAAGAAGAAGAAGAAGAGAATGAATTGCCTTGGTCTTTCCAAGATGAATGTGAGAGAACTTATGCTGCGGTGTCAACCTTCAAATTCAACATAATTTGGATAAAAACAAAATATTAAACATGCCAATAATTTCAAACAAAGCATTTAGCAACTTAAACATATCATAAAACATTTCAAACATATAAAGAATTTAAAACCAGTCAGTAAACAAGATCTTCACTGAGGTCATATCCAGATAAGTAACACAAAAATCGTTTTCGAAAACTCTCAGTTAACCCACCTCGGTCGAGATGTTCTTGGTTCAACCGAGGTGAAACACCTCGTTTTGCCAGAACTGTCCCGGTCGAGGTCGAAAAATTTTTTTTAAAACCATTTTTTTTTGGTTTCGACGTTTTTCTCAATCAAATAACCTGTAAGTATGCATGAAATCTCAGATAAACATATAAATGCGGAATGAAGCATAAATATGAAAATATCCGAAATAATAAAATACATCATAAGTCAAATAATACATCGAAGTCAAATAAGTCAAGTAATACATCAACTACCCCATACTTGAGACACACTGTCCCAGTGGGTATAATAAAAGTCTGAATAAAAGAGGACTCACCGGATAAAGATCCGAACTGCATAAAAATAAATAAATAAAGCCTGCAGCTCCTCAGAAGTCCTGATCCGGTGGTGGTGGTGGAATGTAGGGGAACTGAGCAGGATCATAGGGATAGCCCATGACATGCTGGAACTGTAGCTGAGCCATCATGTGCTGATGATGCTGCCGCTCCTGCATCTCCCGGATATCTAATGAAAGTGCAGCATAAGTGTCGATAACCTGATCTGTCAGGTCGTCGATCCGTCGGTGTGCTGCTCTGTCCCTGACTCTCTGCCTCCTGCGCCTAGCGGGCCTGACTGGAGAAGTCTCAGCTGGCGCCGGCTCAGTATCCTCCTCATCCTCATCAAGATCAATAATGGGAGGCGCGCTCATCCCAGCAGTATCTGTCCCTGTGTCCATCGGGACGCCGCCTCCTCTCTCATCGACAGTCTCGTCGTCGTCATCCTCATCGACCTCCTCAGCCTCCTCAGCACCCTCAGCAGCAGCAGCTGCTCCCTCTCTGTAATCCTCCATAAGCGGAGCCCATGCTGTCTGCCAAAAATGTGGGTCGTAGACAGAGAACTGTGCAGACCATCTGATGCCCTGAGGTGCAGTCCGCTCCCAAGGCATGGCAACGTACGGAGTGGTCAACCCACGGGGAACCAGAATCCGCCGCGTAATCATCTCCTGCAGACCCAGCGGCTTCGGAGCCGCTGCCAACGTGCAAACACTGAGGTCCATCCCGTGGTATGTGGCGATGTGGGTGACTAGACCTCCACAGCAAATATCCCCCTTCGACTTGGCTTTGATCTTGTGCAGATCCTCTGCCAAGAGCAAGCCAAAGTCGGGGAAACCTCCTGTGACCATGCAATATAAAGAGAAGAGCTCCCCCTGTCTGATCTTCTGGGGCGTCTCAGTACGCGCCAGAAGCATCTCACTGAATATCCGGTGGGCGAGTCTGAAGGCTGGGTGAAAGATGACTTTCTCCCTGGAATCTCCAGGGCGCCATCTGTCTGCGTGAGTAGTGATGTGGGCTATCTGTCCCCAAAACTCCCTAGCTACTGATCGGGAGGGAAAGTCTACAGCGGTAGGGGCAAGAAAGCTAAAGATCTCTCTCCATATCTCTAATGGAACTATGAAGTTCCGGCTCATCAGCCGGTACTTCACAGATCCCTCTGTGGGTAGGTAGGAGAAGGAGCTGACAAACTCGAGTGTCGGCTCTATGTAGGCTGGGGCTCGGATCTCAGAAAACTGATCCAGCCCGACTGTGGCGATCATCCTCCTAAGGTCAGCCTCTAACCCTAGGCAGTCAAAAGCGGATACCTCCAGAAATCGTGGTGTGATAACTGGACGGCCCGCTATCCTCTCATAGTCTACCCGGCATCTCTCGTGGATGACCGGGCGGTAGGGACGGGAAGAAGAAGGGGAAGGGGAAGGTGAGGATCTATCTCTAAGGGCCAGTAATCTGTCTGAACTCATCTTCTCAAAACAGCACTGTCAGACCACCTCGGTTGCTGACAAGTCTCAGAAATCACCTCGGTCGAGGTGCAGACCGACTGGACCGAGGCGTAGCAGTTTCGATTTCAATTCTCAGAAATTCAGTTCTTTTCCCCCTAAAATCACTACAATTGCTTCCTAAGGGGTACTTATGGGTTTCCTCAGCAAAATCAAGGGCAACCAAAGCCCAAAAAGCAGTAAACGAGTCGGTTAGGGTTTTCGAACCTTTCGTACCTCGTTTCGGTCGAAAACACTCAACCTTCTTGCAGATCTGTAGTTGCAATCGACTCTTCTACCCTTTAATCGCGTTTTGGAAGGAGAAATCGTCGAAAACGAGCGAGAAACGAAGGAGAACGAGGTGTGCTGTCGCCGCGGTCGAAGTGCGTAAAAAATAAAAAGTGAAAAGTAATTTTCCCTTTTTATACTGTCACGAGATCTGCTGTCACCTCGGTCGAGATGGTCTCGACTGGACCGAGGTGGTACGGACCGAGGCGGTTCTGCAGAAACCCTAGTCGCCTCGGTTGCTTCAAGAATCAACTCGGTCGAGGTGTTCTGACAGTGACCGAGGTGCCTCTTTCTTCTCAGAATCTCGAACTTCTCTCTTTCCTGGAGTGCTCCTTCCTGTTGTCTGTCTAGAACACCAAAAACAAAGCAAAGCAAAGCAAAAACAAAAACTATCTAAACTAGACTAGAAAACGGGAAAGAAAGCAATACCTTGGGTTGCCTCCCAAGAAGCGCTTGATTTAAGGTCGCTAGCTGGACCATGATGCGTCTCAAACGAGGTAGGAGGTTCCCTCACCCCATACTTCACCTCCATCGTGGGGTGAAGTAAGTAGATCCATCAAACGCTCCAAAACGTGCAAGTGCTCGTCGGGGAATGAATCGTCTATGGGTGGGCTATCCGTCTCGCGGGAGGATTCCGGTAGCCGGCTGAGGTGATCCGCAACTGAATTCTCGGATCCCTTCTTATCGCGGATCTCTAGGTCAAACTCCTGGAGCAAGAGAATCCATCGAATAAGGCGCGGCTTGGCATCTTTCTTAGCCATCAAGTAGCGTATGGCTGCGTGGTCGGTGTAGACAATGACTTTCGCCCCTACTAGGTAGGAACGAAACTTCTCGAAAGCATATACAACCGCCAATAACTCCTTTTCTGTGGTAGCGTAGTGGCGTTGTGCTTCATCTAGCGTCTTGCTAGCATAGTAAATGGCGGTGGTCCGTCCATCCTTCTTTTGCCCAAGCACCGCTCCTACGGCTACATCGCTAGCGTCGCACATGACCTCAAAGGGCAAGGTCCAATCAGGAGGTTGGATAATGGGAGCGGAGATCAACGCTTCCTTAATCCTGTAAAAAGCATCAAGACACTCCTCCATGTGCAAGGCTTGCTTCTCAATGAAGTCCCAAGCCTCATCAACCGCCATATCCATGAATGTGCCGGCGGAGAGTAGTTGGAGATTAAACTGGGTGTTTCCGTCCAGTCCTTTGAAGTAGATCTCCAACAACTCGATCTTTGGAATCCCATGATGTGGGCAATCCAAAAGGATATCCTTGAACCGCTCCCATGATTTGGACAAGCTCTCCTTGTCCTTCATGATGAAAGCATTGATCTTCCCTCTCATTTCAGCAGTCTTTGAGGGGGGAAAGAATTTGGTCAAGAATTCCGTAGTCATCTCTTCCCATGTGCTGATCTTTCCTGCAGGAAGAGATTGATACCAAGTAAGAGCTCTATCTTTAAGAGAAAAGTAGAAAGGTCTTAGCTTGTAGTTGTTATTTTCAATTCTAGGAGGTCGCAAGGTCTCCATCAAGATCTCGTAGTTTTGAAGATGTTGATGCGGCGACTCCTTCTCCAGCCCTCCGAATTGACATTGGCGAATCATGGCTAGAACTTGCGGTCGAAGTTCGTAGTCATGATCCGCTGGATCTCCTAGGTTCACTCCTGGACGCCTCAGCTGTTGATTAGGGTCCATCCTTTGACCTAGGGTTTGTGGAATCCCTGCAAGAAGAACATCTCGGATTGGCATCCGAAGCGGATGCACATCGGCCGGGGCGTCAGGTACTGGAATCTGCCTCGGTCGAGGATCAACTACTGGATCCTGCATCGGTCGAGGTTGAATCTGGTTCCGAATTGCTGCAATCTCAGCTTCGATTGCTGCAGTCCTGGCCTGATTCTCCTCTTTCTCTTGCCTTAGCTCTTCTTGACTGAGACGTAGCAACTCCTGCGTCTCTCTCAACTGGGCCGCAAGATCGTGATCGTCTTGTTGGGCCATCTTCGCTTCTCTTAAGCGTCTCTTGTACGTCTTTTCTGGTTCGGGATCGTAAGGAACGATTTCCTTTCCAGTGCGGGTTCTTCGCATATACCTAAGAAAGAACCTGCAAAAGTCACTCAAGTAGAGTGGTAAGACAACACGGGGCAAATGCCCCAAGAGCAAACCGTACCGGCTCGGTCTAGACCAAGTCCCCGGCAACGGCGCCAAAACTTGTTCGCTCCAAACGGTGTGTGCAAGCTTTAAATTTATAACCCTAGACTTAAGCTTAAAACAAGGATGCGAACCCGCAGTGTACGGGTCAATCGTAGTAAAAGCAAGAAAATTCCAGGGGTCGATCACAGGGACTTGGTGAAACAAAGTCCAGTACGGTGTGCTAATGTCAATGCTAACCACAAGAGCAAGTAATACAATCAAAGATGAATAAGATGTCAAATAAAGCAAACATGTAATTCTAGGGATTAAAGCATCTAGTTGTGGTTCCAACTCAAGATCTATAGATAGGCGGACAAAGCTGAGATTTTTGCATGGGGAGGATGTTTCTAAAGTGGAGTAGATCACCGGGTAAGTCTCACTACACACTAATCCTAAACCGCAACTCCTATTACCGGGTAAGTCTCAAGGAATCAAGATAAAGAACTATAACCTCAAACTAACATACCATCTAAGGGAATAGAATCAACCTTTACCGGGTAAGTCTCAGGCTAACTCACAAAGATGGGATGGAAGCACACTCAAACCCCAATAAAGGATAAACCTTTATTACCTACACTTATGATCGTTGATACACAAACTAAGGAATTACCGGGTAAGTCTCATCCTAAGCTTGCATTGAACCAGGAAGGTGTAATAAGAATAGGATTTGGCAAACTCTAACACTTAACTCTCAGTTTAGGGTCGGATAAGTCACCTCGGTCAGAAGAATTCCACCCCGGCCGAGATGTTCATCAACCGAACGAGGTGCTTAGGGTTAAGGTTAAAGACTCGAGCTTTCAGGATCCTACTGGAATCTAAGATTATTCTATCATTGTTTTTCCCACAACCTTCAGCCAATCACCCTAGAATCACACAAGGAAATTAGCCACTCATCATCATAATGAAAGTATTAAATATATGGAAGAAGGTGAATATTTGAACAAAGAAGAATTTAATGAAAACACTTCAATAGCTGAATCAAATATCACACAAAATCGTTCCTTGGATAATAATCCAACAAGACAAGACAACAAGGGAAGGAATTGAAGACAATCTTACAAAACCCTCCAAAAAGCTATAAAGCTATAGTCTTCAATCTTCCTTCAACCTTCAAAAAGGTTCTTCAAATCTCTCCCAAATTGGAGTAGGATGCGGCTGCTGCGCGTGTATGCGAGGTTTCCAGCTGTAAGCGGTTTGTATGCGGCCTCCTCAAATTGTGGAAAATCAACCCTTTTTATAGGAAAATAAACCTCCAAAGATAATAAATCTTAAGAAGATATATTCCCATAAATATAGGTAAAATATATGATTCTGCATATCTCCTTCCTTCTAGAAGCTCAGCCCAAAAATATAAGATCACTTTCCAATTTTAAAAGATCTCAGCCAAGAATAAAATATTCTCGCCGCGTCCTAGGTGTTCGCCTCGGTCGAGTCGGCGTCTCTGGATCGCCTCGGTCGAGATGAATCTCTGGTCAACCGAGGTGACTCATAACTGAATGTAGAATCTCTCAAAACTGGTCCAAAGTAAATCTTCAATCCATGGCTATGCTTCCTGAATGTAGCTCCAAATGACTCTTGACTCCTTTTGCTCCTTTTTGATGCAAAACGTACCATATTACCTGCAATTACAACGAAACTAGGTGTAGACCTCGATTCTCGCAAAGGTAGATGAAATGGTAGTAAAATCACATAATGTACATACAAACATGCAGATTATGAAAGATAAAACGTCCAAACAAACCCCAAAATATAGACTATAATTCATGCTATCAAAATATGAAAATATCCGGTACATCATAAGTCAAATAAGTCAAGTAATACATCAACTACCCCATACTTGAGACACACTGTCCCAGTGGGTATAATAAAAGTCTGAATAAAAGAGGACTCACCGGATAAAGATCCGAACTGCATAAAAATAAATAAATAAAAAGCCTGCAGCTCCTCAGAAGTCCTGATCCGGTGGTGGTGGTGGAATGTAGGGGAACTGAGCAGGATCATAGGGATAGCCCATGACATGCTGGAACTGTAGCTGAGCCATCATGTGCTGATGATGCTGCCGCTCCTGCATCTCCCGGATATCTAATGAAAGTGCAGCATAAGTGTCGATAACCTGATCTGTCAGGTCGTCGATCCGTCGGTGTGCTGCTCTGTCCCTGACTCTCTGCCTCCTGCGCCTAGCGGGCCTGACTGGAGAAGTCTCAGCTGGCGCCGGCTCAGTATCCTCCTCATCCTCATCAAGATCAATAATGGGAGGCGCGCTCATCCCAGCAGTATCTGTCCCTGTGTCCATCGGGACGCCGCCTCCTCTCTCATCGACAGTCTCGTCGTCGTCATCCTCATCGACCTCCTCAGCCTCCTCAGCACCCTCAGCAGCAGCAGCTGCTCCCTCTCTGTAATCCTCCATAAGCGGAGCCCATGCTGTCTGCCAAAAATGTGGGTCGTAGACAGAGAACTGTGCAGACCATCTGATGCCCTGAGGTGCAGTCCGCTCCCAAGGCATGGCAACGTACGGAGTGGTCAACCCACGGGGAACCAGAATCCGCCGCGTAATCATCTCCTGCAGACCCAGCGGCTTCGGAGCCGCTGCCAACGTGCAAACACTGAGGTCCATCCCGTGGTATGTGGCGATGTGGGTGACTAGACCTCCACAGCAAATATCCCCCTTCGACTTGGCTTTGATCTTGTGCAGATCCTCTGCCAAGAGCAAGCCAAAGTCGGGGAAACCTCCTGTGACCATGCAATATAAAGAGAAGAGCTCCCCCTGTCTGATCTTCTGGGGCGTCTCAGTACGCGCCAGAAGCATCTCACTGAATATCCGGTGGGCGAGTCTGAAGGCTGGGTGAAAGATGACCTTCTCCCTGGAATCTCCAGGGCGCCATCTGTCTGCGTGAGTAGTGATGTGGGCTATCTGTCCCCAAAACTCCCTAGCTACTGATCGGGAGGGAAAGTCTACAGCGGTAGGGGCAAGAAAGCTAAAGATCTCTCTCCATATCTCTAATGGAACTATGAAGTTCCGGCTCATCAGCCGGTACTTCACAGATCCCTCTGTGGGTAGGTAGGAGAAGGAGCTGACAAACTCGAGTGTCGGCTCTATGTAGGCTGGGGCTCGGATCTCAGAAAACTGATCCAGCCCGACTGTGGCGATCATCCTCCTAAGGTCAGCCTCTAACCCTAGGCAGTCAAAAGCGGATACCTCCAGAAATCGTGGTGTGATAACTGGACGGCCCGCTATCCTCTCATAGTCTACCCGGCATCTCTCGTGGATGACCGGGCGGTAGGGACGGGAAGAAGAAGGGGAAGGGGAAGGTGAGGATCTATCTCTAAGGGCCAGTAATCTGTCTGAACTCATCTTCTCAAAACAGCACTGTCAGACCACCTCGGTTGCTGACAAGTCTCAGAAATCACCTCGGTCGAGGTGCAGACCGACTGGACCGAGGCGTAGCAGTTTCGATTTCAATTCTCAGAAATTCAGTTCTTTTCCCCCTAAAATCACTACAATTGCTTCCTAAGGGGTACTTATGGGTTTCCTCAGCAAAATCAAGGGCAACCAAAGCCCAAAAAGCAGTAAACGAGTCGAGTTAGGGTTTTCGAACCTTTCGCCTCGTTTCGGTCGAAAACACTCAACCTTCTTGCAGATCTGTAGTTGCAATCGACTCTTCTACCCTTTAATCGCGTTTTGGAAGGAGAAATCGTCGAAAACGAGCGAGAAACGAAGGAGAACGAGGTGTGCTGTCGCCGCGGTCGAAGTGCGTAAAAAATAAAAAGTGAAAAGTAATTTTCCCTTTTTATACCGTCGCGAGATCTGCTGTCACCTCGGTCGAGATGGTCTCGACTGGACCGAGGTGGTACGGACCGAGGCGGTTCTGCAGAAACCCTAGTCGCCTCGGTTGCTTCAAGAATCAACTCGGTCGAGGTGTTCTGACAGTGACCGAGGTGCCTCTTTCTTCTCAGAATCTCGAACTTCTCTCTTTCCTGGAGTGCTCCTTCCTGTTGTCTGTCTAGAACACCAAAAACAAAGCAAAGCAAAGCAAAAACAAAAACTATCTAAACTAGACTAGAAAACGGGAAAGAAAGCAATACCTTGGGTTGCCTCCCAAGAAGCGCTTGATTTAAGGTCGCTAGCTGGACCATGATGCGTCTCAAACGAGGTAGATCGGCGCGACCTCCTCAACCGGCGTTTCCGGTTGGTACTTCTTAAGTCTATGACCGTTGACCTTGAAGCTTCCGCTAGTTTCGCCCCATATCTCAACTGCACCATGAGGGAAAACATGTTTCACAATGTAAGGTCCGGTCCATCTAGATTTCAACTTACCTGGAAAAAGGCGGAGGCGGGAGTTGAAGAGTAGAACTAAATCTCCTTCGTTAAGCTCCTTTGGAACGATACGCTTGTCCTGCCATCTCTTCGTCCTTTCCTTGTAGATTTTGGCATTCTCATAGGCGTTCAAACGCAGCTCCTCCAGCTCGTTAAGTTCCAATAGTCGCTTCTCACCAGCATCCTTAATGTCAAAGTTCAACCATTTGATAGCCCAATACGCTTTGTGCTCCAACTCAACGGGCAAGTGGCAAGATTTCCCATACACCAAATTATAAGGGGTGGTGCCTATGGGAGTCTTGAATGCGGTCCTGTACGCCCAAAGAGCATCGTCTAATTTCATGGACCAATCCTTCCTCGTTCTAGAGACGGTCTTCTCCAGAATCGCCTTGATTTCTCTGTTCGAGATCTCGACCTGTCCACTAGTTTGAGGGTGATAAGCGGTTGATACCTTGTGGGTTACCCCATACTTCGATAGAAGTGCCTTAAACTTCCGGTTGATGAAATGCGTTCCTCCATCGCTGATGATGATGCGTGGAGTTCCAAATCGTGGAAAGATAGTTCTATTCAAGAACTTCACAACCACCTTGGCGTCGTTAGTGGGAGAAGCGATGGCTTCAACCCATCTAGAGACGTAATCAACTGCAAGGAGAATGTAGAGGTTTCCTCCGGAGGATGGGAAAGGTCCCATGAAGTCAATCCCCCATGCATCAAATATTTCCACTTCTTGGATGTTGTTAAGTGGCATTTCGTTCCTCCTTGATAGGTTCCCTGTTCTTTGGCATGCATCACAAGAAACAACGAAGGATTGCACATCCTTAAATAATGTAGGCCAAAAGAAACCGGAACGTAATACCTTAGCGCATGTTTTATCGGTGCTAGCATGCCCTCCGCAAGGAAGTGAATGGCAATGCCTTATGACGCTATTAACTTCATCTTCCGGAATGCACCTTCGAAGCATCCCATCCGGTCCGCGCTTGAATAGCAACGGCTCATCCCAGTAGTAATGTCGTACTTCCTTGAGGAATTTCTTCTTTTGGGAGTACGTCAATCCGGGCGGTATTTCCTGGCAAACAAGATAATTCACAATATCAGCATACCAAGGACCTTTATTATCAGAAAGTTGGTGGAGGGAATGATCCGCCAACTGTGGGTGAATGTCAGAGAAGGGAGTAGAAAAATTGTCATTCTCTGTAATCTCAGTCTGAATCGTCTCGCTGTCGACTTCGGTCGAGGCGCAAAGGCGTTGACCGAGGTGTTCTTCAGACGCCTCGCTCTGTCCAGAAAGTGCCTCGGTCGAGGTACTGCTACTGGATCCGAGGTTGGAAATCTTCGTTTCCTGGATCAGCTTCTCAGTTTTGGCTCCTGGATCTTCTTCCAGTGCCTTTAAGCTCCGTATATCTGCATCACAAGAAGCATCTATACCTTCCTCCATTAAACTGAAGCTTATAACTCTTTCGAGTGGATCATTAATAAGGATAGAGCTCACCAATTCTCTTGATTCTTCTTCATCGTAGATGTTGAAGATATCATCAGTTAGTTGCTCCCCTTTCAGGGTTGCAAGTAGTGCGAACTCCACCTCATCGCCGCCAACGTTGAATTTCAACTTGGCGTTCTTGCAATCCACATTGCAACCCGAAGTTGCTAGAAATGGCCTCCCGAGAATGATAGGAACAGGATAATCTGCGGGAATGTCAAGTACGACAAAATCTATAGGCAGATAGAAGTTACCTAACTTGACCGGAACATCCTCCAAAATGCCCACGGGATGGGTGATGGAGCGATCCGCCATGTAGAGTCGGAACTTGACCGGTTTGGGCTCTCCAAGACCGATCTTAATGCATAGCTCCAGCGGGATGATGCTCACGCTGGCTCCTAGATCGCAAAGGGCTTCACAAGTGACATCCCCAACTTGAATGGGAATGCAAAATGAGCCGGGATCTCTCAATTTAGGTGGCATCTTCTCCTTCATGATCTTTATAAGCTCCGAAGACTTAGATGTCATCCTAACTTCACCAACATCCTCCAGTTTCCTCTTCCTTGATAGAATCTCCTTTAAGAACTTCCCATAGGCGGGCATACCTAGAATAGCATCAAGGAAAGGAATATTAATATGGAGCTTATTCATCAAGTCAAGGAACTTACCAAAGTGCTTGTCAAGATGTGCTCTGGCTCTGGACTGGGGGAATGGAAGTGGTGGTTTATATGCAGGAGGTGGAACATAAGCTTCTGTCGTTCCTCCTGCTTTCTGTTGTGCCGCCTCGGTTGGCATCTCGGTCGAGGTGTTCTTCGACTGGATCTGGACCGAGGTGGTCTGCGTCGAGCGAGGTACTGGATCTGCAGTTTTAAGTCCACTCCTCGTCGTGATGGCCATGCATTGGCCCTTAGGGTTAGTTTCCGTCTTTGCTGGAAGCTTCCCTGGATCTCTTGGCACTTCATTCGCCCTATTAGCAAGTTGTTGTTCGAAGGACTTTTGGGCCCTCGAAAATGAAGTCATAGAATTCTCCATAGCATTAAGCTTGATCAAGATTGCCTCCAGGACTGCGTCCTTCTTTTCCGGCTGAGACGAACTTGATCCTTGCCCTTGGCTCTTCAATGGAGTAGAAGAAGAAGAAGGAGAAGAGAGGAAAGGATTAGAGGAATCATTAGAGTTGGAGTTTGAATGATTGTTACCGTTGTTTTGGTTATTCGCCCTCCAATTGTTGCTATTGGATCCTCTATTGTTGTTGTAGTTGTTGTTTCGGGGTCCGTTGTTGTTACGGTACCCGTTATTGTTGTTGTTGTTGTTCCTTTGCCCTTGCTCTTCCTTCTTAGTTTGAGCCATCAATAGCTCCTTCAACTGCTTCACGTCGTTCTTCAAGGACGTGAGTTGGTTGTTGTTGGTTTGAGTCTCTTGAAAGTTGACTCTTTTAACTCCACCTTCAGCTCCTTGGTGGGTGTACTTCTCCATGTGCAAGGCTTGCTTCTCAATGAAGTCCCAAGCCTCATCAACCGCCATATCCATGAATGTACCGGCGGAGAGTAGTTGGAGATTGAACTGGGTGTTTCCGTCCAGCCCCTTGAAGTAGATCTCCAACAACTCGATCTTTGGAATCCCATGATGTGGGCAATCCAAAAG
Organism: Fagopyrum esculentum; assembly: GCA_033239045.1. Classification (NCBI taxonomy): domain Eukaryota; kingdom Viridiplantae; phylum Streptophyta; class Magnoliopsida; order Caryophyllales; family Polygonaceae; genus Fagopyrum; species Fagopyrum esculentum. Next base: position 133,073,386 of record BSUD01000001.1, on the reverse strand, counting down.
GATATCCTTGAACCGCTCCCATGATTTGGACAAGCTCTCCTTGTCTTTCATGATGAAAGCATTGATCTTCCCTCTCATTTCAGCAGTTTTTGAGGGGGGAAAGAATTTGGTCAAGAATTCCGTAGTCATCTCTTCCCATGTGCTGATCTTTCCTGCAGGAAGAGATTGATACCAAGTAAGAGCTCTATCTTTAAGAGAAAAGTAGAAAGGTCTTAGCTTGTAGTTGTTATTTTCAATTCTGGGAGGTCGCAAGGTCTCCATCAAGATCTCGTAGTTTTGAAGATGTTGATGCGGCGACTCCTTCTCTAGCCCTCCGAATTGACATTGGCGAATCATGGCTAGAACTTGCGGTCGAAGTTCGTAGTCATGATCCGCTGGATCTCCTAGGTTCACTCCTGGACGCCTCAGCTGTTGATTAGGGTCCATCCTTTGACCTAGGGTTTGTGGAATTCCTGCAAGAAGAACATCTCGGACTGGCATCCGAAGCGGATGCACATCGGCCGGGGCGTCAGGTACTGGATTCTGCCTCGGTCGAGGATCAACTACTGGATCCTGCATCGGTCGAGGTTGAATCTGGTTCCGAATTGCTGCAATCTCAGCTTCGATTGCTGCAGTCCTGGCCTGATTCTCCTCTTTCTCTTGCCTTAGCTCTTCTTTACTGAGACGTAGCAGCTCCTGCGTCTCTCTCAACTGGGCCGCAAGATCGTGATCGTCTTGTTGGGCCATCTTCGCTTCTCTTAAGCGTCTCTTGTATGTCTTTTCTGGTTCGGGATCGTAAGGAACGATTTCCTTCCCAGTGCGGGTTCTTCGCATATACCTAAGAAAGAACCTGCGAAAGTCACTCAAGTAGAGTGGTTAGACAAAAAGGGGGCAAATGCCCCAAGAGCAAACCGTACCGGCTTGGTCTAGACCAAGTCCCCGGCAACGGCGCCAAAAACTTGTTCGCTCCAAACGGTGTGTGCAAGCTTTAAATTTATAACCCTAGACTTAAGCTTAAAACAAGGATGCGAACCCGCAGTGTACGGGTCAATCGTAGTAAAAGCAAGAAAATTCCAGGGGTCGATCACAGGGACTTGGTGAAACAAAGTCCAGTACAGTATGCTAATGTCAATGCTAACCACAAGAGCAAGTAATACGATCAAAGATGAATAGGATGTCAAATAAAGCAAACATGCAATTCTAGGGATTAAAGCATCTAGTTGTGGTTCCAACTCAAGATCTATAGATAAGCGGACAAAGCTGAGATTTTTGCACGGGGAAGGCGTTTCTAAAGTGGAGTAGATCACCGGGTAAGTCTCACTACACACTAATCCTAAACCGCAACTCCTATTACCGGGTAAGTCTCAAGGAATTGAGATAAAGAACTATAACCTCAAACTAACACACCATCTAAGGGAATAGAATCAACCTTTACCGGGTAAGTCTCAGGCTAACTCACAAAGATGGGATGGAAGCACACTCAAACCCCAATAAAGGACAAACCTTTATTACCTACACTTATGATCGTTGGTACACAAACTAAGGAATTACCGGGTAAGTCTCATCCTAAGCTTGCTTTGAACCAGGAAGGTGTAATAAGAATAGGATTTGGCAAACTCTAATACTTAACTCTCAGTTTAGGGTCGGATAAGTCACCTCGGTCAGAAGAATTCCACCCCGGCCGAGATGTTCATCAACCGAACGAGATGCTTAGGGTTAAGGTTAAAGACTCGA
>BSUD01000001.1:133024695-133070160 GCA_033239045.1 Fagopyrum esculentum | reverse complement strand
CAAGACAATCAATGAAGGAATTGAAGACAATCTTACAAAACCCTTCAAAAGCTATAAAAAGCTATAGTCTTCAATCTTCCTTCAACCTTCAAAAAGGTTCTTCAACTCTCTCCCAAATTAGGGTGGAACGCGGCTGCTGCGTATGTCTGCGAGATGCAATCGATGTATGCAGCCTGTATTTCGGTGTAAGCGGGGTTATGGAATTGTGAAAATCCAACCCTTTTTATAGGAAAAATAAACCTCCAAAGATAATAAATCTTAAGAAGATATATTCCCATAAAAATAGGTAAAATATATGATTCTGCATATCTCCTTCCTTCTAGAAGCTCAGCCCAAAAATATAAGATCACTTTCCAAAATTAAAAGATCTCAGCCAAGAATAAAATATTCTCGCCGCGTCCTAGGTGTTCGCCTCGGTCGAGTCGGCGTCTCTGGATCGCCTCGGTCGAGATGAATCTCTGGTCAACCGAGGTGACTCATAACTGAATGTAGAATCTCTCAAAACTGGTCCAAAGTAAATCTTTAATCCATGGTTGTGCTTCCTGAATGTAGCTCCAAATGACTCTTGACTCCTTTTGCTCCTTTTTGATGCAATACGTACCATATTACCTGCAATTACAACGAAACTAGGTGTAGACCTCGATTCTCGCAAAGGTAGATGAAATGGTAGTAAAATCACATAATGTACATACAAACATGCAGATTATGAAAGATAAAACGTCCAAACAAACCCCAAAATATAGACTATAATTCATGCTATCAGCGGTCTTCATCAGGCGGTCTACCACTACCCAAATAGCATCAAATCCTCTGCTGAGTCTCAAGTCCGTGACAAAATCCATAGATATATCCTCTCACTTCCACTGTGGTACTGGAAGTGGGTGGAGCTCTCCTCCAGACCTACGATGCTCAATCTTGACCTGCTGGCAGGTCGCACACCGAACTACATACCGAGTCACATCGGGCTTCAAACCACCCCACCAGAAGGACCGTCTCACATCCTTGTACATCTTACTCGCTCCTGGATGTACTGAGTATGGGGTAGCATGAGTCTTCCCTAGTATCCTCTGTCTCAACTCACTGTCTGACGACACACAAACACAATCCTGACGTCTCATCGACCCATCAGCACCAATAGTGAACTGTGGGCCTCATCTCGAGACATCCTGTCTCGGATCCTGGTCAAAGTCGGGCAAGTCTCCTGCTTCTGTCGGATCTCATCTAACAGATCAGGAAGTAACTCCAAGGTAGCCAACTGACTATCACTATCGGGAAACTGAATCTCTATCTCCAACCAAGCCAAGTCTCTCTGCAACTGTGGCTGTACTGTCAACCGGGCTATCGCCTTCTCCCTAGGCGTCTTCCGGCTCAAAGCGTCAGCTACCACATTCGCCTCTCCGGGGTAGTAACGAATCTCAAGGTCGAAGTCCTTGATCAACTCTAACCACCGCCTCTGGCGGTTATTCAACTCTCTCTGAGTGAATATATACTTCAGACTTTTATGGTTTGTGAAGATCTGACATGTCGCCCCATACAGATAGTGACGTCAGATCTAAAAAGCATGGACTACTGCAGCTAACTCTAGGTCGTGTGTGGGGTAGTTCTCCTCATACATCTTCAGCGGCCGAGACGCATAGGCTATGACCTTACCCCTCTGCATCAGGACACACCCCAAGCCTAGCTTGGATGCGTCATTGTATATCACAAAGTCATCTGTACTCTCAGGTTGTACTAAAATTAGAGCAGACGTCTATCTCCTCTTCAACTCCTCAAAGCTCCGCTGACACGGCTCAGTAGTATTACTATTGTTGACATCTTCAGCTCAGTAGTATATATAAAAAAATCTTATTCCTCATTCATGTCTACTAGATTGCCAGAATACTCCTGTCGCTCTACTATCTTTCAAATCCTTACACCAATTATAATGGTCAAAACCTTTTAGGTTTCCTCGTACAATCCACGTTGATTAAATTTAAAACTTTCGTCAATTCTTCTCCCATCAATCGAGAAAAGACTCTAGGGTACACCATTTGTACGCGGTTCTATAACTACCCATCCATCTACATATTACAGGGTTATCTGGATTAGTTTGAATTTCCTTGGAGTACCTCCATTTATCATTAAACTCTTATACAAACACTTTTCGGTAAATATCTTATAGACGTGATATCGGATTTGTATAATACCTTCAGTTATTCCTCATTACTCTTTCTCATGTCCGTTCCAACGAGGTGTAGATTCCATCTAGAATTACTTCAAAACTCAACGAGACATATTATCAAGAGATTAAGGTCATAATCTCTATGTTTGCTCCGTCTCTATAACTGTAGTTATTCTGTGTGACATCTTTAGTCAAAAGGCTTCCTCTGTAAACCTCGGGAGAGCACCATCAGTCTCAATTGTGTGGCATGTTAAGCACCTTCTGTCTCGATGGACGTAGGACAGGATTAAAATCGTCTGCTTCTTCTTACTCCTCTAGTTCTCCTTATGTAATCCATTAGTACTACTGTGATTTGTACCTTTTTCTTAGCCAGAAGATAAGAAACTGCTCACAACCATCTCCTTAATCTCTTTAAAGACCTACGTGGTCTTTTCCGACCGTCAAAATCTTCTCCTTAAATTCTTAATCAGAGATATTGGCTCAAACTCATTCCATGTTACTTGTATCGGTTTAACTTTACAATTGCCGTCGTTGGTCTTTTGTAGAGATTCTCCATATGTCGGTAACATTCTTTAATAAATCCGATGTTATTCTTCTTATCTACAAACCGGTCATCACTGGTCAACTCTCATGTGTGAATTCTTCGTTATTACTAGTTAGTCTGTAGTTGGTATTCTACCAGATCGTAGACTTACCTTTCTTCTATTTCTTTTGATGCGGAAAATACAAGGTGAAAACTTATCCCTTATAGGATATCCGTTTATACACCTTTAGTTCCTTCCATAATTTACACTTTTCTTTCTCTTTTTAAGATCCCTTTACCCGAGTCTAGTTGTATTATGCACCTGCCATCTATGGGTTTATCAAACCTTCCGTGATAGCTTGCAAACCCATCTTCACGGTTCCTTTTTCCTAAGTTATCGTCTACTTGCAGCTCTTTGTAGTGAACCACTAGTATGGTTAACTTAAGTCTCTTGGTGATTGAGTAGTTATTATGATCCCTCAAGTCCATCATGATCATTCCCGCACATGCTTCTTCCTCGGTGGATGTTGTTTTGTAACATTACCTTCATGGAAATCCATTGTCTCAATCTCAGACTTCTACTATTTTTGATATTTGTGTCGTGCTTTCCTTCAACCTTCTTGTGTCTTTACAGGAGTCAATCCATCTCCATGGTTATGAAATTTATTAATTTTTGTCTTTTAAACTCGATCGTAAATCTCTGTCTTGGTACTCCTTTAATCTTTTACATCTGGGGCAACACTCTATTTTCTCTGTACTCTCATGCTCATACTTGTCTATAATGGCATCCACCTTGATTGTAGTGTCCTTTAACCCGCCAAGTGTAGTTGTGCTATACTTTGTTTGAATGGTGTTTTGATGTTGTCCTCTTCAATCCGCGCTCTTAGTAGTCCTTACATGCATCTTGAGTTTCACCTCTCGTCGTAATCCCGCTAAGATCCTTGTACGGTTTTCGATTACTTCTATTTGAATTGCTTGATATTCTTTTCTCGCCCGATTGTGCTTGTTGTTAACATCCTCTAGTAATCCTCAACTCTTTAACCCCTCGTTCTTCGGACAATTGAAGAAACCACCAGGGCGTCCGCCATAATGTAATGTTCCAAACTGGGGTATGAGTCCACCATCTTCTTATAGATACCCTTTAAGATCTCCAAACGTTTTATCATGAGGCGATGATCGCATCATGATAACTCAACTAAAGGATATTTCATATCCTCTAGGGTAACAACATACTACATATATATAGATATTTATATAACATACATAATTGTACACTACTATAAGTCTAAACTAAGCATACTGAGATCCGCGGTAGTAGTGGTGGTCAGCCGTACTTTTCTATTCCCAACCAGACTATGCATGTATTTGAAAACCAAAAATTCTGTTTTTAAAACTCAGACCCCTTTAGGGTTCTGCTTAAAACTTATTCGGTCTTTCAGAAGATTTCAAGTGCCATTGTTGCCAACCTAGAGCTCTGATACCATATTGTAACACCCCGAATTCTCAGAACTCGGGACATTACTGGTTAGGACCTCACAATGGGTCCCGACCTCAGTTTGACAACAATATTACTAGGATCTTGCAACAAGACACAAATAAGGAAAACCGAAATTCATGAAATAATATTTTTAAGGTAATGAATGCAACACGGTCTAGCAGCCTATAGTACTTAACAAAGGGAAAAACGATCAACTGTCTAACACAAGAAAGAAAGACAAACATCAACCCCAACCCCCACTCTAAGGAGTACGGAGACCCGGCTGACCACTACTTCCGGATCACTCAGTTGCTGGTCTAACCTGCGGTAAAACTAAAACACAACAAGAGGAACCGTTAGCTAGTTATCTAGATATTAGGAGAATAATAATAGCACACACACACATAAAATAGTAAACACTCATCATGTTGTCAAACAATCCATTTATTATCTTCGTTTAAGTCATTCACTCTAATGATACTTATTTTGTGACACGAGGGATTCCCAAACCTCGCCTCCGCCCCCGTGTAACCATCAGGAATGGATCCGATGCATCTCACCTTGTACCTGCATGGTCTGGGTATAGAGAACCTCCCAGTCTTCTGTCAGAGCTGGGCAGTGATGTCACGGCCCGTTATACATACACTTGGGCCTTAAACGTAAATAATAACCGTCGTCCTAGCAAGTTATTATTATTAAACACTCAAATAGCACACACAACTACTATCATTCAACTAACACTCAGAAACTGGCTAAGTAAGTCGCAAGGACTTACCTGAGTCAAAATACACTCTAACACGTCTCAAACAGTCCGTACTCGTGGTAACTCAAATGCCTGTCAAATAAGGCATGTGGATCAAAATCACATCTAGATGTCCAACCTCATGCGAAGGAATTACGGAAATAACTCTCTTACAGTAAAAGACCATTTTACCCTTAGTGTCGTACATTCTCGGAGTGATTCTTAAAACCCTACTAATTTCTTTTAGCATTTGTTTTCCATAAAAGTTTCTCTCTGAAAATTCTTATAAGTTAAGCTAGCTCGAAACCATTCCTCGAAATATGCCACTCCTCCTCTTTCCAGCTCTCACTCTACTCTCTCCTATGTATATATACATATGCACATACTCTAACTTTTCCTTCAACTCTACTAAAACCGTAACTATTAGGTATTTATATATACATAGCTACAAAATTCATATTTCCCCAACTCGCACTGATTTATACATACCCACATATATAACTATACAAATCCGTATATATAAAGATATATAAAATATCTATCTCTCAAAAACTCCAATTTATTTATATATATATTTATACCCTCACATTTCGTACTCAGTAGTGCACATATATATATATAACTATACTTTCTTAATTTGTAACAATTTTTGTATATATGCGTATTCTACTCCATAGAGGTACAACCTTGTGTTTATATACACTCATATCTCCGACATTCATATATGCTTATGCCCATCCATAGCCTTAAACTCATGTGAAACCACGTATGCCTGAACTGCAGTATACCGATGCGGAGAGCTACTAACCGTACGTACTATGTCACGAAAAAGGAGAGGGCTGCAGAACACGAGACGAGAAGTCCGTTGATGTGCTGCCCGGTCTTGAGGAAGGCTCCGCTCACCGACTCGTCTTCCGGATGACACTGTAGGCAACGGAGAGACCGTCGGTATGATGTAATCGAGTAAACAGAAAAGGAAGGCGGCGGATATGCGGCAACAGAGGTTTACCTTCTGCAACGGCGGCGGCGGCGACGTTAGAGGTGGCGTTCGGACAGCCTGCACTGGTGGCCGGCCCTACTGCTGCTGCGAGAGTCGGACGGGTGCAGTGAGTTCCGAAATAGAGAATAGAAGGGAAGGAGAGCAGCGAGGGGACGAAGGTGACACTACCGGTTCCAGCGGCGGATGGCGGTCGACCGAAGGCGGTGTGGTGGCTCCGGTGGCGTGCGCTGCTGCTGTGTCGAAGGCGCCGTTGTTGGTCTGTAGATCAGCAGGGAGCGATAAATTACGCAGAGGAGAGAGACGGAATAGAGGCTAGTGGTTCACCTGGTGGTCGACGAGAAGCGGTGCAGCGGCGGCTCGATGGGAGGCGGTGCAGTGGCGGCTCGATTGGAGGCGGTGTAGTCTTGTTGCTGTTCGTTCGTGCCGCGAGATGTAGTACGGTTCGAATGGTGAGGGCGAGGAAAAACGGCAGCTTAGGTTAGGCTGAGTTAGGTTAGTGTTAATTAATTAGGGTTAGGATTAGTGGTGGGCTGGTTACTGTTGGGCCGGCTGATAGGATATGTGGGCTTGCTAGTGGGCCAACCGGCCTGCTTTCCCCTTAGAACGAGAATAGGAACTCGTTACTCGCCCGGTTTCCGGTTAGGTACGGAAGTTATATAATACGGAATTAAATTCCGTATTATCTAAATTATTATTATTTTTATTTAAGGTGCGTAATTTATTTCCGGTTACAAGGTTTCGTCATTTTATGGGAATTAATGTCACATAAAATGATAGAAATAACACTCGTTTATTTTATTTTAATTTAAGTATTTATTTATTTAAGATTGATGTTTCGAAAATCGGTTAAATTCAGGTTTAACGGAGTTTCAAAAGTCCGGTTATTACATAATTAATATATATTATATGTTTTATCAATATCTATTATACTTACTAAAACAGAGCACGGGTTGATAACGTGGCGCGCTGTGGACGCAGGATTTTTGAAATTGAGCTCCCACAATTAAAGCCAATAAATCTTTATTTTTTACACTATTTTTTAAACCATAAAATCTTTTATTATTAAAATAATAATCTTATAGAAACCAAATCTATTATACTTACTAAAACAGAGCACGGGTTGATGACGTGGCGCGTTGTGGACGCAAGATTTTTGAAATTGATCTCCCACAATTAAAGTCAATAAATCTTTATTTTTTACACTATTTTTTAAACCATAAAATCTTTTATTATTAAAATAATAATTTTATAGAAACCAAATCTATTATCTATTATACTTACTAAAACAGAGCACGAGTTGATGACGTGGCGCGCTGTGGACGCAGGATTTTTGAAATTGAGCTCCCACAATTAAAGCCAATAAATCTTTATTTTTTACACTATTTTTTAAACCATAAAATCTTTTGTTATTAAAATGATAATTTTATAGAAACCAAATCTATTATACTTACTAAAACAGAGAACGGGTTGATGACGTGGCGCGCTGTTGACGCAATATTTTTGAAATTGAGTTCCCACAATTGAAGCCAATAAATCTTTATTTTTTACACTACTTTTTAAACCATAAAATCTTTTATTATTAATATAATAATTTTATAGAAACCAAATCTATTATACTTACTAAAACAAAGCACGGGTTGATGACGTGGCGCGCTGTGGACGCAGGATTTTTGAAATTGAGCTCCCACAATTAAAGCCAATAAATCTTTATTTTTTACACTATTTTTTAAACCATAAAATCTTTTATTATTAAAATAATGATTTTATAGAAACCAAATCTATTATACTTACTAAAACAGAGCACGGGTTGATGACGTGGCGCGCTGTAGACGCAGGATTTTTGAAATTGAGCTCCTACAATTAAAGCCAATAAATCTTTATTTTTTACTATTTTTTAAACCATAAAATCTTTTATTATTAAAATAATAATTTTATAGAAACTAAATCTACTATACTTACTAAAACAGAGTACGGGTTGATGACGTGGCGCGCTGTGGACGCAAAATTTTTGAAATTGAGCTCCCACAATTAAAGCCAATAAATCTTTATTTTTTACACTATTTTTTAAACCATAAAATCTTTTATTATTAAAATAATAATTTAATAGAAACCAAATCTATTATACTTACTAAAACAGAGCACGGGTTGATGACGTAGCGCGCTGTGGACGTAGGATTTTTGAAATTGAGCTCCCACAATTAAAGCCAATAAATCTTTATTTTTTACATTAATTTTTAAACCATAAAATATTTTATTATTAAAATAATAATTTTATAGAAATCGAATCAATTTTTTAATAATAATAGAAAAATTAATCGAATTAGCTTTAACAATCAAATCACCTTGACAACCAAATCATTTTTTTAATAAATAAATATTTATAAAAATATATTAAAAGATATTACAATTTTGATTAAAATAAAAATTTTAATACACCAATAAGCATTATAATCCAAAAAAAACAAAAGAGTTGTTAAATACAAAAAAATTATAAAATTAAATTGTTACCCATTGACAAAGAAAAAATCCTCAAACTCATTACATAATCGGAAAAAAACAAAAATGTTGTTATATATATATATATATATATATATATATATATATATATATATATATAATATTATTCTATTAAGTATGCCCATAGTATAATCTCATTTAGTAAATTTATCCTTAATAAAATAATGTTGGTAAGTCGATTAGATTAGAAAAGTATACAAAACAAAAGCACGTAAAAAAACCAATTTCACAATATTCTTTCTCATTTTTTTCAAAACCCGCACAAGGTGCGGGTATTATACTAGTTTAATAAACATACTAGACACAAGCTTATCACCTAATTATTAAATAAACATATTTGATGTCACCCAAATTAAATTTTAAAAATATTATATAATATCATATATTTTTTTTCTTTCAATTTTGTGCAAGCAACATGTATTAAGTTAGTTTCTAAAGTTTTATTATTTTTGGTAGCCTTGAAATTGGTATTAATATTGGTCATTATTTATTTACAATTTTTTTTATCAATAAAATATTATTGCAAAATATTTTGTCTCTTTAATTACCCTTTTCAAAAAGGTAATAGTATTCTTTAAAACAGAAGCATGATTAGAATATATTTCCAAAAGGTTTTTTAAGGAAATAAATATTAGAAAATTTTAACGGTCCTGTACGTGAGCTGCAAGTATATATATTTGAATGCTGCTGCATATTCTGATTACTCTCAGTCTAGCGAAGCGAAGCCAAGTAAAATCTCTTGATGATGCCTGCCGATAATACAAATTTGTCGCTAATCCCATTCCCGACCATGGATTTGCATTCGAATTCAATTCCGAAGAAGAAGAAGACGAAAGGAAGAAGAAAGATAGAGATTGTGAAGATCCAAAACAAGAACCGAAAGAATGTTACTTTCACAAAGCGTCGAAAGGGGCTTTTTAAGAAAGCCGGCGAAATTGCCGTTTTATGCGGTGCAACCGTTGCGGTCATCGTCTTCTCAGAGGCCGGTAAGGTTTTCCCGTTCGGGCATCCCAGCGTCGACGGCATTATCGATCGCTACATCCACGGTTCCTTCTCCAATGCTGCCGTTGTATCTGATCAGAGGAGGTGGTGGGATAGATCGATTGAAGAGTTAGGGTTTGAAGAATTGGAGCCGTTTGGGGCAGCGTTGATGGAATTAAGGAATAATTTGGAGAGGAGGATTATGGATCTTGAATGGCAATCGAGCGAATTTGATGATGCGCTTCTTGTTCAACAGAGGATAGCGCCTTGCTGCAACATGAATGGTGTTTCTGTTTCGCCGGAATTTGTTTCGAATTACAATCATCAACCCTGGTACTGTGGATGTGGTTGCATGGGAATTTCAAGTATGGTAGCCATGGCGAATCCCAACTGAGGTGGGGAGAGGTTAGGGTTTACTCCTTAATCAGTCATTAATAGTTAATTTTGTTGATAATATTGTACTTTTTAGGAGTTGATCCTACTATTGATTTGTAGGAGACAAAGAACACAGCTTAGTTAGTATGAGATATTGATGTATCTGCAAAAGCCTGTAAGCCAAGAAGCTCTGTGAGTTGATTTGTAGGAGTTGATTGTACTATTGATTTGTGGGTTGAAAGAAAATCCCAACCAGGTTGTAACATGAAGATTTTTAGCTGCTTCTACTTTGCACAGAACAGAGAAAGAGCTGAATTTTTGTTTAACATTCTTAACCAAAATTTGTGTATTATGATGTTTCTCTTTGTTCAATATATGGCGTGTTACTTTGTTTCCTCTGAATTTAGATTTGGACAACCTCAGTCTAGTTGTTAGTCCGACCCATATAGACAGGCCGGTATGTACAAACATTTCTCGTCTAAATGGACCGTTGAGTCCAATGTGGTATGGATCGAGTATGAAAAGGGTTTGATGTTAATTTTTTTTTGTAAAACTTCATTTCATTTTTTCCGGGATATACCCCATGGTCTCATATTCGTGCTTTATACGAGTCTGAAATGAGAAGAGAAAAAGAAGGCAAATTGTGGCTACGATCCGACTAATTGATTCTAACCCGAATCCAAATATGAACAAATTTGTGTAAATTCCGACTTGATTCTTAACATTTTATTCACCTACCCTAATGAATAAAACTGTAAGTCTATTTGCGTAGTTTTTCTATGTTAGCCCTTTATATAAAGGACACATAAAAACAATTCAAAAACATTTATATAATCAGAGATTCAGAAGTATGTTTTTTTAAAAAATAAGAATATCATAAGTATGTTTTTTAAGACGGGAAGGACGCTTTTTTTTTTGACCAAAAGTTAGCACCAAAACGGTAAGAAATAGGAACCACCGGACTTTACGCAAATGACGCATGCGTCTTGCAATTCAAATTTCATCAACTTTCGATTATCGAGTTTTAAAGAAATTTTGGTTAAACTTTTCAAATAAAATAATTTGTAAGGATGATTTTGTATAATAATGTAATTAGCATTATAGTCAACGAACTCATGACGGACCAACCACAAAATAGTGAACATCAAAATATTTTAAGCAAGCATAATTAAGAAGTGTCTTTACAAAATATTTTTAAAAAATAAAAGCTAAAGTAAAAAGTGACGCGCGCAAATCTATGTCCTTTAATCAAGTTGTAGTTAAGATTAGCTGATTAAGTAGAGTAATTAGCACTAAACAATAAGATATATAATCACATAGATTAAAAGACGATCTTCAAACCAGACATCAGGGATGGTGGGAAACTGGGAATGTAGCAAATAAACAGAGTCGTGATAGAGAACGAAAGATAAACGCGAAAGGGTAAACTGAGAGCCTTCTCATAATGAGATCCCCAAGTGATGAAGCTCCATAAAAGCAACCAGCCATATAAAGGCGAGGGAGCTGTCATAACTATCACTACAAAAAAAAAAAACTTTTGCGACGGCTTTTGCGACGGGAGGAAGGCCTTTTGCGACGACACCAACTTTTTACGCCGACACAAACTCATCCGTCGCAAAAGTAAACGACGGTAAGTACCTGCCGCTACAGTTCTTGCGACGGCATTGGTCGGTGATAGCCGTCGCGAAAATTGGTGTCGTCAGCGCTTATTTTAATATTTGCGACGGGTTTGCGACGGTCAACCCCGTCACAAAAACAATGACGTGTATTTTTCAATATATTTGCGACGGTAAACTACCGTCGCAAAAACCGTCGCGAAAACAAATTACTGCTTCTTAATTCTTTCATTGTGACGGCTATTTCCTGTCGCAAAACGTTTAACGGCTAGATTATTCAAAAATTGCGACGGCTTCATGTCGACGCAAAAGTTGCCCCTGAATTGGATATTTGATAATTGTGCTCACAAAGCTAATTAAAGTTACCATCATCGCCCATCGTAATTGATACATACTTCATATAGTTTTCTAAACAAAAGTACTTAATTGAGACATTTTATAGCATATTACATTAGTTTCACGTCATTGTGAACAATCCCCCACAAAAGTGCTAGTATCTTTGTGAACACAAAATGTAACATATTACGTTTTCACTTGGATTTTCTTCAGCGGCTGACTCTCTTTGATCTTCTCCAATAGATTCATTTTGATGAACACTTGTTCCAGTGATGCGTCTTTTTCTGAAAATAAAGTGATGCGTCTTTTTCTGGAAATAAAGTTGGAGAAAACATGCATACATCTTCTCTTATTTCGGCTATAGATCTTCGACCAGTGATTAAGCATGTCCACGGGTCACGGGTTACCCGTGACCCGGCGGATTACGGGTACGGGTAAGGGTCGAGGTGATCCTTACCCGTGACCCGGCGGGTCGACCCGCCGACCTGTCAATTTTGAAAAATTTTTTTTGGATCCAACAGCTATTTTAGCCGTTGGCGGGTCGACCCGCCGGGTCATGCCTTTTGTTCTTCTTTTTTTTTTCTTAAAAAAATCGGGTTCTAAAGCAAAAGGGCCAACCCGTCCACCCAACGGGTCTGAACCGTGACCCGGCGGGTTGGCCTTTTACACGGGTCCGGGTCACCCTTCCCGGACCCTCGACCCATGAGTTGTGACATTGCACTGCAACAAAGGGAGAAGAAGAGTAAAGGAGATGCATCATCTTTTACCAAAACCCTAAATCTGTCCAAATTATAATGACAACTAGTGTTAGAGTGCGACTGGAATTGAGATCGCTGCAGTGAGGAAGACGACGAAGCCAAGTCCGCCGTCGTTAACCACCGTGTGGAAGGAGAATAAAAGGCAAATGGATATTGAAATTATGAGTATAAATTTTCTCATTTGTTTAGTCATCGCCATTTTCAGAGATCGAACGAGAGAATACACTGATGTTAGGGTTTATGCTCTGAGCTCTTTTACTATTACTAGGTGGGAATGCGCAGGCGGCATCATGAATTGTCGTTGTTGGTTAAATTGGAATCGAGTACATAACAAAAAATCGTTAACTAATTTATATGCGTTGTCAATATAGTACGTGCACTAGGTGCATCCTTCTACAATTCGAATGATAACATAATTATTTCAAACTTTTTATAGAGGTTCTAACTGACATAACCAAAGGAGAAAAAAAATCTGAACATATAATGGTACATAAAATACACCCGGTTCTTCCTAATTTAGCATATCTATTAGTTTGGATTCTCTTAAGTTCAAAAGTAAGATTTATGCAATATGTGAAGAGTACTTTTGAGTTGTGAGTCAAAATGCACATTTGTAGTGAAGTACTTGTAGATCAAAGCCTGATGATCTAACTCAACCCATTGAGCTGTAGTGAATGGTCCTCTGATCCTCGTGAATGACCCATGCATGCTTTCAGAAGCATAACCTGAAAGAGGAAATGTCAAATCTAAATTCTAGACATTATAACCATAAGCTGTAGAAACAAGCAAGATACAAGAATAGTAACAAAGGGTCAGGACCAATGGTGACCATGTATAGAAAAAACCAATAAGAAGAAGAACAAGAACTACCAAGCAAAACAAATTATTTAATGAGAAATTTCCAAAATAAAGCCAGGAGATAGTCGAACGAAAGTTTTCAAAAATCTGGAGTTGAACACTTAATGAACTGTGGGCTGTATTCTGATCACAAATTTATCCTAAATGAAAGAAGTACCTCGGCACAAATCAGTTGAACCTCTTTGATTTGACATTCAACATTCTTATTTTATCCTTCCTTTTCTAGTATGTTGCACACTAAATCTTCACTTTGTAGATCTTCTAGCGGATGATGTGCTTTCTCATACAACTTCAGTGTAGTTGCAGGGCCAATGCTCTAAACTTGTCCAAACAAAGTGATCGTCCGTACCTGTAGTATTATAAAAGACAAGTTTATAACAAAATCTTCATTAACTTGAGGCTTACAAGATATGAACAGGAAAAAAAAACATATGTGTATAAAGATCTATTATTTATTTATGGATACTTTAATTTAGGTTTTAATCTTGGGAACTCAATCCATTTATGTCAAGTCAAGATGAAAAGGAGTAAAGAGTATAGAGTAAAGACGGTTTAATCTCCCAATAAGATGTACAACTTTCAAATCGAAAGCCTTGACCACTATTTTCTTTCAAAGAAGAGGATTAATAAATTCAGAAGATTGTGTCAACTTTCATCTTGCTCAAAGTGCTCGAACTTGAAAATCTTTCCTGTTCACACAATCTCCATAATCTAGTAAGATCTCAGTTGCTTTTCCTTTGCCTTCAGATAATGGAGATTGTACGAACAAGAAAGTTTTTCAAGTTAAGCACTTTGAACAAGATGAAAATGTGACAAAATCTTCTGAACTTACTAATCCTCTTCTATGAAAAAAAAATAATAGTGACGGCTTTTGATTTCAAAAATTGTACATCTGAGTGGGAGATCCAACCGTCTTTATTCTTTACTCATTTTCAGCTTGACTTGACATAAATGCACTGAGTTGCCAAAATTAAAACCTTGTTTAAAGTATCCATAAATAGATAGATGTTTATGCACATATGTTTTTTTTCCTGTTCATATCTTGTAAGCCTCAAGGTAATGAAGATTTTGTTATTGCCTTGTCTTTTGTATCAGTGCGGGTACGGACGATCACTTTGTTTAGCAAAGTTTGGGCATTGGCCCCGCAACTACACTAAAACTATATGAGAAATGACATCATCCGTTAGAAGATCCACAAAGTGAAGATTCAATGTGCAACATACTAGAAAAGGAAGGATATAATAAGGATGCTGAATGTCCAATCAAAGAGGTTCAACTGATTTGTGCTGAGGTACTTCTTTCATTTAGGATAAATTTGTGATCAAAATGAAGCCCACAATCCATTGAGTGTTCAACTCCAGATCTTTGAAAAATTTCCTGCAAGCTATCTCATAGCTTTATTTTGAAAATTTCTCATTAATTAACTGTTTTGCTTGATAGTTCTTGTTATTCTTCGTTTTGGTGTTTTCTATACATGGTCCCCATTGAATCTGACTTTTTTCTTCTGTTCTTGTATCTTGCGTGTTTCTACAACTTATGGTTATAATGTCTAGAATTTAGATTTCATATCTCTACTTCCAGGTTATGCTTCGGGAAGCATGAATGTGTTATTCACGGGGATCATATGACCATTCACTCCAGCTCAATGGGTTGAGTTAGATCATCAGACTTTGATCTACAAGTACTTCACTGCAAATGTGGTTTATTGTGACTCAGAAGTGCTCTTCACATATTGCATAAATCTTACTATAAAAAGTTTGAATTAATTATGTTATCATTCGAATTGTAGATGAATACAACCCGTGTGCGTACTATATTGACAACTGTATACAAAACACTTAATGATGAAGCCCCAAAAAAGCAATGAGCCATATAAAGGCGAGGGAGCTGCCATTATAATGGGTTGTGACGTTGCACCGCAACAAAGGGAGAGGAAAAGTAATGAAGATGCATTAACAAATCCCTAATATAGCCAAATTGTAATGGCAACTAGTGTTAGAGTGCAACTGGAATTGAGATCGTTGCAATGAGGAAGACGACGGAGCCAAGTCCGTCACCGTAAGAAAGAAGAATAAAAGGGGAATGAACATTGAAATTGTGAGTATGAATTTTCTCATTTGTATAGTCATCACCATTTTCAGAGATTGAACGAGAGATTAAGGTGATATTAGTGTTTATGATTTGAGCTCTCTTACCATTATATCTGGCTTTTTTATGGTTGTATGTTGAGCGGTGGATTTGATGACACGTGTAAGGCATCCATCACGCTTCCTAGGCTTCTATCTGGATAGTTATAGGAGATGACCCATTCGGTTAGATGTCAGCTCGAACTCGTTCACTTTTTAAACTAGTCGAGTATGAACACAACTTAAAGTCACGTTAAATTTAAGCCTGCTTGATATCAGATAGAAATTCATTTTTTTAGATTGTTGGGGATGAAGATTGCTGGAATTGTTGAGGATTGCGGTAGATGGAGATTATTGTCAAATTTTACAAAATTTTGGTGTTTGATATAAGATTATTGGGATAGATTGTTTAATGAAAGCACAATATTGTCCTTAAATAAACATGCGTGAAACATCCCATAAAATTCTTGAGCCCTAATCTCCGCCTCGTCTGATTGTCAAGAGATCCGAAACTCGTGAAGTGCTCATCAAAAGTCAAAAAATTGACAGCGAGGAAGAAATTCGAAAACGTCAGAAAATGATAGTAAGAATTGAGAAATACATAGTCGAAGAAACCAGGAAAGATACATACATCAGAGGAGTTGCTGATGAGTTCATGGAGGAAGATCTCCTTGTTTTCGTAGAAAGTGTTGATGACCAAGCTGAGAAGCTGGTTAAGGTAAATGTCTCCGTCTCCAGCATTTGTACGTCCCCAATAGATGCTTTGTAGTTGAAGACTACAAATGAAACCGATGAGATCAAAAAAGAGAAATCGAATTGGATTGATTTGTAGAGTAGGGGTAGTGGTTATACTTTATAAGAAGGATGAAAGAGGAGGAAGAATGAGTGCTCGTCAAAAAAGAAGAATCGAAACCCGTGAAGTGCTCGTAAGTTGTGGGAGTTGAAGATGAATGTTCCAAGAAGAAGGTTGAGTGTGAATCGTCTTTTGTGAAGTTCTCATCAAAAATCACATGGGCGACAATGAAGATGCTTAAACGCTAAAAAAGAAGAAGTCGGGCTCTCAGTTGACAGTTCTCTTGGAATCATGAAGCTTCAACTCTGAACTTCTTATCAAGAGTCTATTGGCTTGAATGTAAGGTTTAACCTATTTCTTCCAAGGGGAGAGGTGACATGATGATAGTTTGATAGTGTTGGGAGAAGAAAAGGTTGGAAGAGAGGAAGAAAACAACGTGGTTGTGAGCGCCACTGGAGAGTAGATAGTGTTTTGGGTGAATAATACTATAAGCAAAGGGTACGAGGGTAAAAAAATAATCTTTCCCCAACAATCTCGAAGAATCTTGGTATTCCGATATTGTTTTTTTGGGATTATTTAGCAAAAAGAATCTCATAAAAGGATACAATTGTAACACCTCAAATCCGCGGGACTCGGGATGCCACATTGGGCTAGGATATCACAGTGGATTCTGACCCTAGCCTGACAACAAGTTCAATGGACCTTAAAACATGGCACTGAAAGATATAAAACAAATGCATAAAACTGTATAAATTGTACAACCAAAAGGTAAACAAGATCATAGACGAGTATCAAACATAACCCTCATACAGGATGTATACAAAACATCATTCTCACGCAAGAGGGAAACAAATATCCCCAAAAGCCATAACCCCCTAATGTACGAGAGTCCTCGGCATGTCACCCTGCCAGATCACTCAACAACACGTCTATCCTGCAAGGCATCTACTACATGGCATGAAACCATTAGCTAACCATACATATATAAGGTAATTCATAAGCATAAACACAAGTCATGAAAAATAAACACATAATCATGTTGTCACACATTTACCCGTTTTATTATCTTCATATAATAGTCATTCACTCAAATCGTATATATATAGATAAATGAACCTATGTGACAATGGGAACGTATCATCCCTGCCTCTAGGACTGCTAGCTAGCTGCAGTAGTATCGGTCACACAATCCGTGTACCCTATGGGAGTGGATTGTGCCCTTTCTGTAAAGTCAGTCTGGCCTGACATCAAAGAACCTCCCAAACTCCACGTCGTGATGAAAGGGAAGGGGTATCACTGCCACGCATACAGGGCTATAGATAAAACATAGGTCGGTAATACTCAACATCGCATGCTATCATATCAAGCATATAATACACACACCACTCATGCAAACACCCAATATAAGGATGGTAGCTAAGTAAGTCTTACGGACTTACCTCAACCTCGTACAATCACAACCACGATCAACCTCTGATCCTGAGAGGGACACTGCCTAATAACAAGGCATAGATATATATATCAATCTCCTATCAATCAAAGGGGTCACACCTAGACCCAAGGGATCCATTGGATCATCCTCAACCTAAACCTCAAAACCTATTAATATTCGAAAGCCATACAAGGCATTTATAATCATAATATCATCAACACAATCTCATCTACACCTAGCATGGTACTACACACTCACTAGGAAAGGAAGAGGCAATGCCATCCATAGGCAAGCCTAGAAGCAAGACACACTTGCGGAACCAAGAGCAAGACATAACTGGTGCAGGTGGCCGTAGGGGCGGCTGGAAGGAGGCATAAGGGCGGCGACTGGCCGGCGCAGGGGCGGCTCCAAGGTGGCACAGGGGCGGTTGGGGTGCAGAAGGCACACTTCCATCTTCTCTTTGCTTCTTCACTCGATTCTCTTCACTTCTTTTTCAGCCAACATTCAAGCACTTACATATACATACATATATACATCAAATGAAGCCTATCAAGGTTGCCACAAGATCAATCTTGTGGAACCTAAGCTAGGAAGGAAGAAAAGAACATAGGAAGAAAGAAAAGAAGAAAGAAAGGAGAGAAGAAGAGAGATCTCACCAAGCTGAACCTAAGCAGAGGAAGAGACCTCACCATAACCTCAAAGATGGCTCAACCAGGCATAACAACATCATCAATCATCAACCACAACAAAGCCAAGCTCAAACTCTCTCAGACTCACACAAAGATCAATAAGGATCAACAAAGAGATCCAAGGGAGGAAGGAGAAGAAGATGAACATGAAAGAGAAGATGAAGCTCAGGAAGATAAAGTAAAACCTCATCAGGAAGCAAGGGAGGCTTATATAGGAAGCCAACCCAAAATCAAGATTCAAGAGTCAACAAAGAAGGCTACAGCACACCCTAAACCGTAGGGGCGGCTCAGGGAGGCGCAGGTGCAGCCCAGGCAAACCGCAGGGGCAGCCTCTGGCTCACACAAGGGCGGTTCAGACTATACCTGAACCCTCAGCACACACTCTCAGCTCCTCCAAACTAAGGCTCTTAGATCTCACCCCTCTAAAAACAAGTTTCGTCCCAAAACTTGCAAAATCCAAAATCCTCTCGGACCCACATGTCGAGGTATAACTCTCTCTATCGGAGGTATCGCATCTCCGTTCAACACGTTACAACCTAAAACAATCTATGACCTCAAATATAAACATGGAGGAATCATCAACTCTAGAAATAAGGACCATAACACTATCCAAAGGCATAGAGGAAACACATCTCTTGCCATACTCACATCACATGGCATAGAGGAAACACATCTCTAGCCAAATCATATACATACACAACACATGGAGGACTAACATCTCCAATAAGACTATGTCCATCAAAGTAGCGTGGAGGAAAGAACCATCATCAGTTGAATCCTAACCACACTCAGATAGCATGGAGGAAAGAACCATCCCCAACAATAATCATAAATCACGCTAGCACATCAAGACCTAATAAGATCATACATCACATCATAGCTAGCATGAAATAAACCCATCAAGGCATATAAGCACATAAGCACATAATCACATACTCACCAAGATAGCACTAAGATCTACTTGGTGATCCTATAGGTGCATCTATATCAACATAAAACTCTAGATAGTTCCTCTGGATAATATCCTCAATTTCTCATGTAGCCTCCTTTGGTCCTCGTCTCGACAATTGTATCCTCAACATGGGAATGTCCTTCGAACGCAGGCGTCTCATGCCTCATTCTAAGACTGCAATCAGATGCTCAACAAAAGTGTGGTCCGGCTCAACCACTAAATCATCATAGCTCACAATGTGCCTCGGATCTAGTACATACTCCCTCAATTGAGACACGTAAAACACAAGATGAACACCCTCTAACCTCGGAGGCAATGCTAATCTGTAGGCTGCCCTACCGACTTTGTCCAGTATCTCAAAAAGACCGACATATCGGGGACTCAACTTACCCTTCATGCCAAAATGTCTGACGCCTCGCTTCGGAGATACTCTCAGCCAGACATGAGCTCTCACTATGAACTCTAGAGGTCGATGCCTCCTGTTTGCATATGACTTCTGGCGACTCTGTGCAACCATCATCCTCTCTCTAATTAGCGCTACTCGAGCCAGATCATCCTGAATCTACTCTTGCGCTATACCACCGATACTACTAGGCTCATCCCAGCATAAAGGTGTACGACATCTACGTCCATACAATGCTTCATATGGGGCCATCCCAATAGATGCATGCCATCTGTTGTTGTATGAGAACTCAACCCATGGGAGGTAATCTGACCACCCCTATCCCCAATCCAACACACAAACTCGCAACATATCCTCAAGGGTCTGGATGGTCCTCACTAACTGACCATCTCTTTGGGAATGAAACGCAGTCGTGAAATGTACACTCATCCCCAAAGCAGTCTGAATTTGTTGCCAAAACCTCGAGGTAAATAACCCATCTCGATCAGAGACGATCATCCTCGGTACACCATGGAGTCTCACTATCTATCTAGTGTACGCCTCAGCTAATCTGCTCACTGGCCACGTCTCTTTGATAGGAATGAAACGTTCCGTCTTCGTCAGTCTATCAACAACAATCCAAATAGCATCAAAACTCCTACTGGGCCTCAATCCGGTCACAAAGTCCATGGAGACATCCTCCCACTTCCACTGCGGCACCGGCAGTGGATGAAGCTCACCTCCAGATCTGCAATATTTTATCTTGATCTGCTGATAGGTCGCACACTATGCCATAAATCTGGCTACATCGGGCTTCAGTCCTCCCCACCAATAGGATCATCTCACATCATGGTACATCTTACTCGTACCTGGATGTATTGAGTAAGGTGTGCATTGAGCCTCATGTAAAATCCTCTGTCTCAACTCTACATCAGTAGGTACACAGACGTGGTCATGGCGTTGCATCACTCCATCTACTCCAATGGAGAAATGTGGTGCCACACCACGAGACATCCTCTCTCTGATCCGCATCAAGGTTGGGCAGGTCCCGTGCTTCTGTTGGATCTAATCCAAAAGACCCGGTAGAACCTCTAAAGCGTATAACTAAACATCCTCATCAGGAAACTAGATGTCCATCTCCAACCAAGCTAGATCCCTCTAAAGCTGAGGCTGAACTGTCAATCTAGCAATTGCCTTCTCTCGAGGTGTCTTCCTGCTCAGGGCGTCGGCGACAACATTCACCTTCCCTGGATGATACAGAATCTCAAGGTCAAAGACCTTGATCAACTCGATCCATCGACGCTGGCGGTTATTGTTACGCTAAGATTGTGTAGCACAAAAGTCTTACAATTTATAAACTCGATATAATTTCCTAATGTTTGCTCCAAACGGTGTGTGCAAGCTTTAAATTTATAACCCTAGACGTAAGCTTAAAACAAGGATGCGAACCCGCAGTGTACGGGTCAATCGTAGTAAAAAGCAAGGAATTCCAGGGGTCGATCACAGGGACTTAGTGAAACAAAGTCCAATTACAGTATGCTTACGTAAATACTAACCACAAGAGCAATTAACACAATCAAAGATGAATAAGAAGTCAATAAAGGAAACATGCAATTCTAGGGATTAAAGCATCTAGTTGTGGTTCCAACTCAAGATCTAAAGATAAGCGGACAAAGCTGAGGTTTTTGCATGGGGAAGGCGTTACTAAAGTGGAATAGATCCCCGGGTAAGTCTCACTACTCATTAATCCTAAACCGTAACTCCTATCACCGGGTAACTCTCAAGGAATTAAGATAAAGAACTATAATCTCAAACTAACACACCATCTAAGGGAATAGAATCAGCCTTTACCGGGTAAGTCTCAGGCTAACTCACAAAGATGGGATGAAAGCACACTCAAACCCCAATAAAGGATAGACCTTTATTACCTACACTTATGATCTTAGGTACACAAACTAAGGAATTACCGGGTAAGTCTCATCCTAAGCTTGCTTTGAACCAGGAAAGGTGTAATAAGAATAGGATTTGGCAAACTCTAACACTTAACTCTCAGTTAGGATCAAATAAGTCACCTCGGTCAGAAGAATTCCACCCCGGCCGAGATGTTCATCGACTGAGCGAGATGCTTAGGGTTAAGGTTAAAGACTCGAACTTTCAGGGTCCTACTGGAATCTAAGATTATTCTATCATTGTTTTTCCCACAACCTTCAGCCAATCACCCTAGAATCACACAAGGAAATTAGCCACTCATCATCATTATGAAAGTATTAATCAAATATATGGGAAGAAGGTGAATATTTGAACAAGAAGAATTCAATGAAAAGACTTCAATAACTGAATCAAATATCACAACAAAAGCGTTCCTTGGATAGAAATCCAACAAGCAAGACAACAAGGAAGAGAATCTAAGGTAATCTTACAAGAAAACCTCCAAAAGCTATAAAAGCTACAATCTTCAATCTTCTTTCAACCTTCAAAAAGGTTCTTTAAATCTCCCAACTGGAGTATGGCTGCTGCGTACAAACCCTGATCGATGGTATAGCCTCCTCCCGGATTTGTGGAAATCCAACCCTTTTTATAGGAAAATAACCCTCCAAAGATAAGATATCTTAGAAGAGATCTCTTCCCATAAAAATAGGTAAAATATAAGATCTATATTATCTTCTTCCTTCCAGGAGCCAAGCCCAAAAATAAAAGATCACTTTCCAAATATAAAAGATCTCAGCCAAGAATAAAATATTCTCGCCGCGTCCTAGGTATTCGCCTCGGTCGAGTCGACTTCCCTGGATCACCTCGGTCGAGATGAATCTGTGGTCAACCGAGGTGAGTCACAACTGAATGTGAAATCTCTTAAAACTGGTCCAAAGTGAATCTTTAATCCATGGCTATGCTTCCTGGATGGTTCCTTATGTTCCTCAATGTAGCTCCAATGACTCCATAGCTCCTTTTGCTCCTTTTTGATGCAAAACGTGCCATTTTACCTACGATTACAACAAAACTAGGTGTAAACCTCGATTCCTGCAAAGGTAGATGAAATGGTAATATAATCACATAATATACATACAAACATGCAGATTATGAAAGATAAAACGTCCAAACAAACCCCAAAATATAGACTATAATTCATGCTATCAAAATACCCCATACTTAGCCCTTGCTTGTCCCCAAGCAAGTTCCGCATATAAGAGACAAGATAGAATGGATTATAAGTCAAGAAAATCAATGAAAAAGTCTTTCAAAAACATTTTTATGGTGTGCAACAATCATAGATCACTCTAAGAGAATACTTCATGGAGTTTAAAATCCAAATATGATCAAAACATTTTATAAATATAGGAAAGTTGTTCATCTTTGCATAAAATCATAGAATGCATAATAAGTCATAATTATCAAAATTAATCATGTACAATCCAGTTTAAACCACTAAGTCAATCAACAAGCTCAAGGTCTCAAGGGCTTCCCAAAAGAAAGGTCAAGAAACGTGTAGGGTAGGGATGTATGTAAGGTAATGTGGTGCTAGAATCCGGGAAAAGGATGAACTTCACTTTCACTTTGACTTGCAACATCTTCCACCAATAAGCTTTGCTTATTTCACACTTTTTCTTTTTACTTTACTTTTTGGGATGCATGGACAGAGGTGCACAATAACCGAAGCCTAGGAAATCAGCAATCATCAATTTCTTGAGATGCATCAAACCCTTGATGCACATACCATGACCCGTTAGGAATATCGCTCAATCCGACTTTGGCAAGACACAAACACCCAGCTATGTGAATGGTGCCGAGTTACTCATCTTCATGATTGACTTCCCCAAACCTAAGATTACTTTTCTAACACTTTCACTTCCAGCCAACTTCTCAATTTTACTTCACTTGCTTTCACCACTTCGCTTGCTTCCAAATTCCCGGATAGGTAAAGGGAGGCAAAATGTATATGAGGGGCTAAGCATGATCAAGAAGAAGAAGAGAGAAGAATGAATTGCTTTGGTCTTTCCAGGAAGAAAGTGAGAGAACTCATAACGTGGTGTCAACCTTCAAATTCAACATAATTTAGACAAAAACAAAGTATTAAACATGCCAATAATTTCAAACAAAGCATTTAGCAACTTAAACATATTATAAAACCTTTCAAACACATAAAGAATTTAAAACCAGTCAGTAAACAAGATCTTCACTGAGATCATATCCAGATAAGTAACACAAAAATCATTTTCGAAAACTCTCAGTTAACCCACCGCGGTCGAGGTGTTCTTAGGTCAACCGAGGTGAAACGCCTCGTTCGGCCAGAACTGCCCCGGTCGAGGTCCAAAATTTTTTTTTTTTTTTAAAACCATTTTTCTTTCAGTTTCGACGTTTTTCTCAATCAAATAACCTGTAAGTATGCATGCAATCTCAGATAAACATATAGAAGCAACTGAAGCATAAAATATCAAATATCAAATATCCGATCAAGTGAGTCATACATCAAAGTCAAATAATACATCAAATACCCCATACTTGGGACACACTGTCCCAGTGGGTCAAAATAAGTCTAAAGGATAAAAGTACTCACCGGATAATAAGCTGAACTGCATAAAAATAATAAAGAAAATCCTGCAGCTCTCAGTAGTCACGATCCGGTGGTGGTGGTGGTGGCACGTACGGATACTGGGTCGGGTCGAACGGATAGCCCATGATGTGCTCGAACTGAATTTGGGCCATCATGTGCTGGTAGTGCTGCCGCTCCTGCATCTCGCGGATATCCAGTGACAAAGCAGCATATGAATCAATAACCTGATCTGTCAGGTCATCGATCCGTCTGTGAGCATTTGGATCCCTGTGTCGGCGTGTCCTACGCCTAGCGGGTCTCACTGGAGAAGTAGCAGGTGCAGGCTCAGTGTCCTCCTCATCCAGATCTATGACTGGAGGTGCGCTCGTCCCTGCAGTATCTGTCCCTGTATCCATCGGGACTCCACCCTCTCTCTCATCAATTGTCTCCTCATCATCAACCTCCTCCTCCTCAGCTGGGGCAGCTACTGCCTCTCTATAATCCTCCATCAGTGGAGCCCAAGCGGTCTGCCAATAGTGAGGGTCGTAAACAGAAAACTGGACAGACCACCTGATCCCCTGTGGCGCAGTCAGCTCCCACGGCATAGCCACGTACGGAGTAGTCAGACCTCGGGGAACTAGAATCCGCCGAGTGATCATCTCCTGCAATCCAAGCGGCTTCAGAGCCGCCACCATCGTGCAAGCACTGAGATCCATGTCCTGATAGCTAGCTATATGGGTGACAAGCCCTCCGCAGCAGATGTCTCCCTTCGCCTTGGCCTTGATCCTGTGCAGATCCTCTGCCAGCATCAAGCCAAAGTCTGGGATACCCCCAGTAACCATGCAGTATAAACTAAAAAGCTCTCCCTGTCAGATCTTCTGGGGCGTCTCAGTACGCGCCAGAAGCATCTCACTGAAGATCCGGTGGGCTAACCTAAAGGCTAGGTGGAAGATGACCTTCTCCCTGGAATCTCCAAGGCGCCATCTATATGCGTGCTCAACAATATGGGCAATCTGCCCCCAAAACTCCCTAGCTACTGATCGGGATGGAAAGTCAACAACGGCGGGCTTCGAAAAGCCGAAAATATCTCTCCAGTACTCAAGTGGCACTAAGAAGTTCCGGTTCATCAACCGGTACTTCACAGACTACTCTGTGGGAAGGTAGGTGAAGGAGCTAACGAACTCTAGGGTCGGCTCCAAGTAGGCTGGGGCTCGGATCTTAGTAAACTGATCTAGCCCAACTGTAGAAATCATCCTCCTAAGGTCTCCGTCTACCTGGAGGCAATCAAAAGCAGACACGTCCAGGAAGCGTGGTGCAATCACTGGACGGCCAGAAATACGCTCATAATCTACCCGGTGTCGCTCATGGATCACCGGGCGGTAAGGTCGGGAAGAAGAGGAAGAAGGGGAAGGTGAGGATCTATCCCTAAGGACAAGGCGTCGGTCAGAACTCATTTTCATAAAATCAATCTGTCAGGTCACCTCGGTCGACTGACAACACTCAAGAATCACCTCGGCCGAGGCACAGCTCGATTGGACCGAGGCGGAAAACTGGATTCTAATTCCTTCTGAAAATTCAGTTCTTTTCCCCCAAAATCACTACAACTGCTTCCTATAGGGTACTTAAGCCTTTCCTCAACAAATGCA
Source organism: Fagopyrum esculentum (assembly GCA_033239045.1). Classification (NCBI taxonomy): domain Eukaryota; kingdom Viridiplantae; phylum Streptophyta; class Magnoliopsida; order Caryophyllales; family Polygonaceae; genus Fagopyrum; species Fagopyrum esculentum. Next base: position 133,044,268 of record BSUD01000001.1, on the reverse strand, counting down.
AGGGCAACCAAAGCCCAAATCGAAGCAAATAAGCGAGGTAGGGTTTCGGTTGCGTTTTTACCTCGTTTGGCCGAATAGGTTCGATTCTCTTGCAGATCGATGTTGCACTGGGATCCTCTCAATCGTAATCGCAGTTTGGAGACAGAAATCTTCGAAAACGAGCAAGAAATCGGAGAGGCGAGGTGAACTGTCGCCGCAGTCGAGGGGAAAGAGTAAAGTAAGGAGAGAGAAATATTCCGCCTTTTAAACCCTTTTCTGGACTGCTGTCACCTCGGTCGAGATGGTCTCGACTGGACCGAGGTGGTACGGACCGAGGTGGTTCTTCAGAAAACCCTAGTCGCCTCGGTTGCTCAAGAATCATCTCGGTCGAGGTGCTCTGATAGCAACCGAGATGCCTCAGTCAAACTCCGTCTTCTCAAATTCTCGAACTTCTGTCCTTCCAGTTAAGCTCCTTCCTTAGATGTCTCTTGTTATCTGTCTAGAACGCCAAAAACAAAACAAAGCAAAGCAAAAGCAAAAACTATCTAAGCTAGACTAGAAAGAGGGGAAAGAAAGCAATACCTTAGGTTGCCTCCCAAGAAGCGCTTGGTTTAAGGTTGCTAGCTGGACCATAATGCGTCTCAAATGTGATGAAAGGTTCCCTCACCCCATACTTCACCTCCATCGCGGGGTGAAGTAAGTAAATCTATCAAACGCTCCAACAAGTGTAAGTGCTCATCGGGGAATGAATCGTCTATGGGCGGGTCGTCCTTCTCACGTGAAGATGCAGGTAGCCGGCTGAGGTGATCCGCAACAGAATTCTCGGATCCCTTCTTATCGCGGATCTCTAGGTCAAACTCTTGAAGCAAGAGAATCCATCGAATAAGGCGTGGCTTGGCATCTTTCTTAGCCAACAAGTAACGAATGGCTGCATGGTCGGTGTAGACAATGACTTTCGCCCCTACTAAATAGGAATGAAACTTCTCGAAAGCATATACAACCACCAATAACTCCTTCTCGGTGGTAGCGTAGTTGCGTTGTGCTACATCTAGCGTCTTGCTAGCATAGTAAATGGCGGTGGTCCGCCCATCCTTCTTCTGTCCAAGCACCGCTCCTACGGCTACATCACTAGCATCGCACATGATCTCAAAGGGCAAGGTCCAATCAGGAGGTTGGATAATAGGAGCGGAGATCAACACTTCCTTAATCCTGTAAAAAGCATCAAGACACTCCTGCAAAAACTCAAAAACAACATCTTTATTCAAGAGGTTAGTTAGAGGTTTAGAAATCTTAGAGAAGTCCTTGAAGAATCTCCTATAGAAACCTGCATGCCCGAGAAAACTCCTCACACCTTTAACAGAACAAGGGGGAGGGAGTTTCTCAATAGTCTCGATCTTAGCGCGATCGACTTCAATGCCTCGATTAGAAATGAGGTGTCCTAGCACAATGCCTTCACTAACCATAAAATGACACTTCTCCCAATTCAAAACGAGATTAGTGTCTTCACATCTTTTAAGCACTAGCGAAAGGTTAGATAGGCAATCATCAAAAGAGGAACCATATACAGAAAAATCATCCATAAATACCTCCATGATCTCCTCTATGTACTCGGAAAAGATAGCCATCATGCATCGCTGGAAGGTAGCGGGTGCATTGCACAATCCAAATAGCATCCTCCTATAAGCAAATGTCCCCCATGGACAAGTGAAAGTGGTCTTCTCCTGATCATCCGGATGGATAGGAATCTGGAAGAATCCACTATAACCGTCTAAGTAGCAAAAGTGTGAATGATGGGCCAACCGCTCGAGCATCTGATCAATGAAGGGAAGTGGAAAATGGTCCTTCCGTGTGGCCGTGTTCAGCTTCCTATAATCGATGCAAACCCTCCAGCCCGTAACGGTCCTAGTTGGGATCAACTCGTTGTTCTTATTTGTCACAACGGTCATCCCTCCTTTCTTCGGAACTACATGCACCGGGCTAACCCACTTGCTGTCCGAGATAGGATAAATAATACCTGCATCCAACAACTTAAGAATTTCCTTCTTCACAACCTCTTTCATGATCGGATTTAACCGTCTTTGAGGTTCCCGTGAAGTCTTATGATTGTCCTCCATTAGAATTCTATGCATGCAGAAAGAAGGCTTAATGCCAATAAGATCATCCGTGGTATAACCTATAGCTTTTTGATGCTTTCTCAGGACATGCATTAACTTAGACAATTCAGATTCGGAAAGGGAAGCACTAACAATAACGGGATAAGTAGAATCCGGTCTGAGAAAGACATACCTCAAGTGACTAGGGAGTTGTTTAAGCTCCACAACTGGGGGTGCTTTCTGAGGGGGATCCTTGCTTCCTCCTTCCAGTGGAATGGATTCAGAAACTGGACTTTCGGAAGTCTCAGTTGAAATCGTCTCGCCATCGACCTCGGTCGAGGCGCAGAGGCGTTGACCGAGATGTTCTTCAGTCGCCTCACTTAGTCCAGAAAGTGCCTCGGTCGAGGTACTGCAACAAGAACCAAAACTGGAGATCTTCGTCTCCTGGGTTAGCTTCTCAGTTTTAGCTCATGGATCCTCTTCCAGTGCTTTTAAGCACCGTATATCTGCATCACAAGAAGCATCTATACCTTCCTCCATTAAACTGAAGCTAATAACTCTTTCGAGTGGATCGTTAGTAAGGATAGAGCTCACCAATTCTCTTGATTCTTCTTCATCATAGATGTTGAAGATATCATCGCTTAGCTGCTCCCCTTTCATGGCTGCAAGTAGTGCGAACTCCACCTCATCGCCACCAATGTTGAATTTCAACTTGGCGTTCTTGCAATCCACGTTGCAACCCGAAGTTGCTAGAAATGGCCTCCCGAGAATAATAGGAACAAGATAATCTGCGGGAATGTCAAGTACAACAAAATCTATAGGTAGATAGAAGTTACCTAACTTGACCGGAACGTCTTCCAAGATGCCCACGGAATGAGTGATGGAGCGATCCGCCATATAAAGTCGAATCTTGACCGGCTTAGGCTCTCCAAGTCCGATCTTCACACATAGCTCCAGCGGGATGATGCTCACGCTGGCTCCTAGATCACAAAGGGCTTCACAAGTGACATCCCCAACTTGAATGGGAATGCAAAATGAGCCGGGATCTCTCAATTTAGGTGGCATCTTCTCCTTCATGATTTGTATGAGTTCCGAGGATTTAGAAGTCATCCTAACTTCACCAAAGTCTTCTAGTTTCCTCTTCCTTGATAGGATCTCCTTCAAGAATTTCCCATAGGCGGGCATTCCTAGAATAGCATCAAGGAAAGGAATGTTAATATGCAGCTTATTCATCAAGTCAAGGAACTTACCAAAGTGTTTGTCTAGATGTGCTCTGGCTCTTGACTGGGGGAATGGAAGTGGTGGTTTGAATGTAGGAGGTGGAACATAAACTTCAGTTTTCCCCTCCGCTTTCTGTGGCTCCACCTCGGTTGGCATCTCGGTCGAAGTGTTCTTCGACTGCACCTGGACCGAGGTGGTCTTCGTCGGTACTGGCACCGACCGAGGCACTGGATCTGCAGTTTTCAGTCCACTCCTCGTAGTTATGGCCATGATCTGGCCCTTAGGGTTGCTTTCCGTCTTTGCTGGAAGCTTCCCTGGATCTCTTGGCACTTCATTCGCCCTACTTGCAAGTTGTTGTTCAAAGGCCTTTTGGGCCCTCGAAAATGAAGTCATAGAAGTCTCCATAGCACTAAGCTTGATCAAGATAGCCTCCAGAACTGCGTCTTTCTTTTCCGGCTGAGACGAACTTGATCCTTGCCCCTGAATCTTTAATGGAGTAGAAGAAGAAGAAGGGGAAGAGAGGAAAGGGTTAGAGGAATCGTTAGAGTTGGAGTTTGAATGATTGTTACCAGAATTTTGGTTGTTCTCCCTCTAGTTGTTGCTATTAGATCGTCTATTGTTGTTGTTGTTGTAGTTGTTGTTCCGGGAACCGTTGTTGTTGTTACGGTACCCGTTGTTGTTGTTCCTTTGCCCTTGCTCTTCCTTCTTGGTTTGTGCAACCAAGAGTTCCTTCAATTGCTTCACGTCATTCTTCAAAGACGTGAGTTGATTGTTGTTGGGCTGAGTTTCCTGGAAGTTAACTCTTTTAACTCCACCTTCAGCTCCTTGGTGGGTGTACTTCTCCATACGCAAGGCTTGCTTCTCGATGAAGTCCCAAGCCTCGTCAATCGCCATGTCCATGAAGCTACCGGCGGAGAGTAGTTGGAGATTGAACTGGGTGCTTCCGTCCAGTCCTTTGAAGTATATCTCCAATAACTCTAACTTTGGAATCCCATGATGTGGGCAATCCAAAAGAATGTCCTTGAACCGCTCCCATGACTTGGACAAGCTCTCCTTGTCCTTCATAATGAAAGCGTTGATCTTCCCTCTCATTTCAGCTGTCTTTGAAGGGGGAAAGAATTTGGTCAAGAACTCCGTTGTCATCTCCTCCCATGTGCTGATTTTTCCTAGAGGAACAGATTGATACCAAGTAAGAGCTCTATCTTTTAAAGAAAAGTAAAAAGGTCTTAGCTTATAGTTGTTGTTTTCAATCCTTGAGGGTCTCAAGGATTCCATCAAGATCTCATAATTTTGAAGATGTTGATGTGGTGATTCCTTCTCCATCCCTCCGAATTGGCATTGGCGAATCATGGATAGAACTTGCGGTCGAAGTTCGTAGTCATGGTCCGCTGGATCTCCTAGGTTGACTCCTGGACGCCTCATTTGTTGATTAGGGTCCATCCTTTGACCTAGGGTTCGTGGGATTCTTGCAAGAAGAATATCTCGGACTGGCATCCGAGGTGGAAGTACATCGGCCAGGGCGTCAGGTACTGGGACCTGCCTCGGTCGAGGGTCAACAACTGGGACCTGCCTCGGTCCAACATCGGGAACTGGGTCTTCCCTCGGTCGAAGTAGAATCTGGTCTCGTATGACGGCCATTTCTGCTTCGATTGCTTCAGTTTTGGTGCGAGTTTCTTCCTTCTCTCGCCTTAGTTCTTCCCTGCTGAGGCGTAGCAGCTCTAGCGCCTCTTTCAATTCGGCCTCAGGATCGCGGTTGTCTTGTTGGGCCATCTTTGCTTCTCTTAAGCGTCGCTTGTATGTCTTTTCTGGTTCGGGATCGTAAGGAACGATTTCCTTCCCAGTGCGGGTTCTTTGCATATACCTAAGAAAGAACCTGCAAAAGTCACTCAAGTAGAGTGGTTAGTAGACACGGGGGCAAGTGCCCCAAGAGCAAACTGTAACCGGCTCGGTCTAGACCAAGTCCCCGGCAACGGCGCCAAAAACTTGTTCGCTCCAAACGGTGTGTGCAAGCTTTAAATTTATAACCCTAGACGTAAGCTTAAAACAAGGATGCGAACCCGTAGTGTACGGGTCAATCGTAGTAAAAAGCAAGGAATTCCAGGGGTCGATCACAGGGACATAGTGAAACAAAGTCCAATTACGGTATACTTATGTAAATACTAACCACAAGAGCAATTAACACAATCAAAGATGAATAAGAAGTCAATAAAGAAAACATGCAATTCTAGGGATTAAAGCATCTAGTTGTGGTTCCAACTCAAGATCTAAAGATAAGCGGACAAAGTTGAGGTTTTTGCATGGGGAAGGCGTTACTAAAGTGGAATAGATCCCCGGGTAAGTCTCACTACTCATTAATCCTAAACCGTAACTCCTATCACCGGGTAACTCTCAAGGAATTAAGATAAAGAACTATAATCTCAAACTAACACACCATCTAAGGGAATAGAATCAACCTTTACCGGGTAAGTTTCAGGCTAACTCACAAAGATGGGATGAAAGCACACTCAAACCCCAATAAAGGATAGACCTTTATTACCTACACTTATGATCTTAGGTACACAAACTAAGGAATTACCGGGTAAGTCTCATCCTAAGCTTGCTTTGAACTAGGAAAGGTGTAATAAGAATAGGATTTGGCAAACTCTAACACTTAACTCTCAGTTAGGATCAGATAAGTCACCTCGGTCAGAAGAATTCCCCCCCGGCCGAGATGTTCATCGACTGAGTGAGATGCTTAGGGTTAAGGTTAAAGACTTGAACTTTCAGGGTCCTACTGGAATCTAAGATTATTCTATCATTGTTTTTCCAACAACCTTCAGCCAATCACCCTAGAATTACACAAGGAAATTAGCCACCTATCATCATTATGAAAGTATTTATCAAATATATGGGAAGAAGGTGAATATTTGAACAAGAAGAATTCAATGAAAAGACTTCAATAACTGAATCAAATATCACAACAAAAGCGTTCCTTGGATAGAAATCCAACAAGCAAGACAACAAGAGAATCTAAGGTAATCTTACAAGAAAACCTCCAAAAGCTATAAAAGCTACAATTTTCAATCTTCCTTCAACCTTCAAAAAGGTTCTTCAAATCTCCCAACTGGAGTATGGCTGCTGCGTACAAACCCTGATCGATGGTATAGCCTCCTCCCGGATTTGTGGAAATCCAACCCTTTTTATAGGAAAATAACCCTCCAAAGATAAGATATCTTAGAAGAGATCTCTTCCCATAAAAATAGGTAAAATATAAGATCTATATTATCTTCTTCCTTCCAGGAGCCAAGCCCAAAAATATAAGATCACTTTCCAAATATAAAAGATCTCAGCCAAGAATAAAATATTCTCGCCGCGTCCTAGGTATTCGCCTCGGTCGAGTCGACTTCCCTGGATCACCTCGGTCGAGATGAATCTGTGGTCAACCGAGGTGAGTCACAACTGAATGTGAAATCTCTCAAAACTGGTCCAAATTGAATCTTTAATCCATGGCTATGCTTCCTGGATGGTTCCTTATGTTCCTCAATGTAGCTCCAATGACTCCATATCTCCTTTTGCTCCTTTTTGATGCAAAACGTGCCATTTTACCTACGATTACAACAAAACTAGGTGTAGACCTCGATTCCCGCAAAGGTAGATGAAATGGTAATATAATCACATAATATACATACAAACATGCAGATTATGAAAGATAAAACGTCCAAACAAACCCCAAAATATAGACTATAATTCATGCTATCACCTAACTCCTAGCGAACCCACAGTGTATGGGTCGTTTTGTAGCAAGGATAGTATTCCGAGGTCGAACTCGAATACTAAGGTGAAATCGAATCAACAAGTGAGCATAGATAGTGTTGAACTAGTCTAAGAAAGGAGAAAGGAATAAAGAAATGAAAATCTCAATGTTTTTGGGATTGGTTTTTAGGTGATCAATCAAAGATCACAATTTATGCAAAATAATAAATCAAACTAACAACTCAAGCTAGCAAAACAAACAAGTAGCACAAACTCAAAATATGTGATCAAAGAGAGAAAAAATGGATTCTAGAGGTTAAGATTTCCGGTTATGGCATTGGACTCAAGCTTCTAAAGATTCTAAGGATAACGCTGCGGTGTTGGGAAAGGGTGTTTCTCTAGTGGAAGCAATTACCGGGTAAGTCTCTCACTTCACTAATCCCGCGTCAAACTCCTATTACCGGGTAGGTCTCAAGGGGTTAAAGTAGGGAATTCTACACAAACCGGACTCTACTTAAGGGGCAACCCTCTCCTTACTGGGTAAGTCTCGGAAAAGGGGAGTCTCAAGCAATAATCCTAGCACACTCAATCCAATAGCGGCTTGTGAGGCTCACTACTACCTAGAGTTCATCATCTTAGGTATCTAAGGTCAGAAATCACCGGGTAGGTCTCTTCCCTCACTTAGGTTGCTAGCATTAGGTGATCCTAAGCTAAATTATGCTTAATAAACACTAGGATTTCAACAACCTAACATCCTAACATACAGATTCATCAATTAAAGAGCAACAGAGAGAAAAACCTGGTGGATCATGGCTAAATCGGCCGATCTGGCTGAAGAACAGGCCGATTTTTCCTCCTGGTTTAGGTTTCGTGCATACAAATCATCCTAAACTAACATATAAGTCCATTCTATCATCACCCAAGCCATAACCATCAATCCATCACTCCAGAATCACAATAAACTAGCCAATAATATGCATATCAAGATCCAAAATCATCACACAAGCATACATGGTTTTCATAGATGGATGATGAAAGATAAGCAAGTAAAAACAATGAATCTCAGCTGAATCTAAGTTTTAGCAAGACTTACAACCCTTCAAATGAAGTTCCAAAACATTCCTAACAATCCTTCCAATAGTTCTTCAATCAAAGACTCCAAAAATCACTCAAAATCACTCAAGAACTCACTATCACTCTAAGTTTTGTGTTCTTCTTCCTCCTCCAAATTGAGAGAGTTTTTCTTCTTCTCCCAGTCTAACCTCCAATCCAATGAGCTGTATGTGAGAGAATGTGGGAGAGGGAGATTCTCAGAAACAGCTTGCAGGCCCACTTATATTCTCCACCAAGAGCAAGGCCGGACAAAGAGATCGTGGGACACGTGGCTTAAGCTGTCAAAGGCCAAAAATCGACCCAGTCAGGAAAATCGGACGATTTTCCTGACTGTTGGTCCGATTTTCTTCAACAGAGACTTGCTATGATCATCCAGCCATGAGTTGCTCCATTGCTTGCACCAATAAGGGTCCTTGTGTCCTTCATTGCTCCATTTATGTTCCTTCAAAGCCTTGGATGTGTACCACCATGAGGCTTGACCCTCGAATGTATCGATTAATGCCCAAAAGATCCCCGAATTACCTACAAAACCGACAAAAGCTCGTGTAGACGTCTTTTCTAGAAATATGCACGAAATGAGTGTAAACGTCGTGAACTAGTGCCAAAACGTGCATGAATAACGGGAAGAACTATCTAAATGTATGCCTATACCAACGTCATAAATCACGTTATCAAAATACCCCATACTTAAGATTTGCTCGTCCCCGAGCAAGATCCAACTATAGACTAAGAGATGACATGATTTATGCATGCAGAAAAACAACAAAATCTTTTTGGAATTGTGCTTCTAGCTTTGGATCACCTTCATAGTCACGTTTCATGGATATGGACAATCAATCATGCATCAAATGAATGAAGGCATGTAAAGACAATTATACTTAACTAGAAAGCATGCATGAGAGGTGAAAATGAAGAAGTCAAGATGATCATGAGTATGTCCAATCTAGATCACTAAGTCTTACACACATGCATTTAGGTCACAAGGACTTAGGAAAGAAGATGCTAAGAAACGTTGTGATTAGGTGGGGATTTTTAGGTCATGTGATGCTAATCCGGGAAAGGAACTAACTCCACAATTTCGTTTTTGCTCAACTTCCCAACAAGTGTGTAATTTTCTCCATCTTTTCTTTGTTTTCTTTTCTTTTCTTTTTCACTTATTTTTGAGACAATGGCATTGGTGTACAAAAGCCGAAACCTTGGTGATTAGCCGTCCTCGGGTTTTTTTTTTATTTTTCGAGGTGCATCCACACCGGGCACACATACCAAAGCTCGTTAGGACTATCGGTTTATTTGACTTTGGCAAGGCACAAACACCCGATTATGTGAATGGTGCCGAGTTACTCGTCATTTTAAACCAATGTCCCCAAACCTATATTTTTTTTCTACACTTTTCACAACAAATTCAACACTTCATTCACATCATTCATTCATCAACAACTTCACCCCACTCTTGCTTTTCACACATCAACACACTAACATGCTCCTATTCCTGGATGGGTCAAAAGAGGTAAAATTTTTCATCAATTGAGGTGCTCAAACAACATGATCAAGATGAGAAGTAGAGAAAGATGAATTGCCTTAATTACTCCTAAATGATGTGCAAGAACTAGCATGTAATTTCGACTTTCAATCCTCAATTCAATCAAGGCAAACATTCATGATCACAAATCATTCATGGGATTCAAGATAAGTACTTCAAGTCCACATATGCATTCATCTATTCAACACATAAGGCCATCCATAGCCAATTCACAAGACAATTTCATCATAAGGGTCATTCCCAAGCTTTAGAAGCACTAAAATTTTTAAAATTTTATGATTTTTTGGATTTTTCGAAATATGTATGTACAATGCAAGACATAATGAAACATGTGACAATATTAAACTACCCTAGATGCTAATCATGCAAGTGATCATGAAAACCCCACCCCATACTTAGAAACGCATTGTCCCCAATGTGGAAACTAAATAAAGAAGTGAAAGAGAGTCCTCACAATGTAAAATTTGTGATGCTTTGGTATTTCGGTTCACATCGAATGATGATGGTGGATGATCGATCAAGGATGGTAGAGAGCTCTTGATGTTCATTATGGTGTCGGAACCCGCGCTTGGCACCGTAAGCCGTCCAAGTTCCACCCATGCTTGATTGGAGATCATCACTTTCCTTTACAGAAGGAAAAATCGGCCCATAACCCAGGAAAATCGGCCGATTTGGATGAAGAACAGTCCGATTTTCCTGGGTGCGTTCCTCCTCATCCATGTGCTTGGATCTTGTACCTTCAACAGTTCATTGAGGTTTTCACATGACCTCCAACATCTCATCACACATGACAATCAACAAGATCTAACACCCAAAAACACGAAAGAAAAACAAAGCACACCAAGAAAGGGAAAAATATGTACCAATGGGTTGCCTCCCATTAAGCGCTTCTTTAAGGTCATTAGCTTGACCAAATGCAGGAGCGTTTCACTCAAGGTGAAGTGGGGCAATCACTTCTACCGGGGCTTCCAGGATGTACTTCTTCAAACGGTGCCCATTCACCTTAAAGTTACCACAATGATCTCCTCCTATCTCCACCGCTCCATGAGGAAAGACCTTCTTCACAACATAGTGACCCGTCCATCTTGACTTGAGCTTTCCGGGGAAAAGCCGCAGCCTCGAGTTGAAGAGAAGCACTAAGTCACCCTCATTCAACTCCTTTGGGATGAGGCGCTTGTCATGCCAACACTTGGCTCTCTCTTTGTAGATCCGGGCATTTTCATAAGCATCCAACCGGATCTCCTCAAGGGCGTTCATGCCTAGCAACCTCTTCTCACCGGCCTCCTTGAGGTCAAAATTCAGCCACCTTATGGCCCAATATGCTCTATGCTCCATCTCCACCGGAAGGTGGCAAGACTTGCCATAAACTAGCTTGTCTATAAGCCCACAAAGCATCATCGAGCTTCATAGCCCAATCCTTTCTTGTTCTAGAAACCGTCTTATCAAGTATTCCCTTTATCTCCCGGTTGGAGATCTCCACTTGGCCACTAGTTTGGGGATGGTAAGGTGTTGCCACCTTATGAGTCACCCCATACTTAGCCAAAAGTGCCCCAAAGTTCCTATTAGTGAAGTGCTTCCCTCCATCACTTATGATCACCTTGGTGTTCCAAACCTAGGGAAGATCACTCGGTTGAAGAACCGCACCACAACCTTGGCATCATTTGTGGGAGAGGCGATTGCCTCCACCCATCTCGAAACATAGTCTACCGCCAATAGGATGTAGAGGTTGCCACATGAAGAAGGGAATGGTCCCATGAAGTCCACACCCCACACATCAAATATCTCTACCTCTTATATGTTATTCAAGGGCATCTCATTCCTCCTTGAGATGTTGCCCGTCCTTTGGCAAGCATCACAAGCTACCACAAAGTTTTGCACATCCTTGAACAAACTTGGCCAAAAGAAGCCCGATTGCAACACTGTCACGCTAAAAAGTGTGCACGCAATATGCCTTAAATTTATACTCGTTATAATTATCCTAACTTCTAGCGCACCCGCAGTGTACGGGACGTTTGTAGTATGGATAGTACTCCGAGGTCGAACACAAAGACTAAGGTGAAATTGATTCGGTTTTTTGATTAAATTTAGTGAAGGTCTAAAGTTAGAAAAGAGGAAGGAAAATAAAGAACGAAAATCTCAAATGTTTTTGTCGGTTTTAGGTGATCAAAGATCGCAAATCATGCAAAGCAAACAATCAAACTAAACCAAAAATCACCAATAAACAAATCAAACAAGATATTGATCAAGGGAAAGGAAAGACGGATTCTAGGGGTCGGAAGTTCCGGTTATGGCATAGAACTCAAGTTATCTATTCATTCTTTAGATTGATTATGACTTGTTGGGATTAAGTGTTTCTAAATTGGGATCAATTACCGGGTAAGTCTCATGATCCAACTAGTCCACACCTAAGGTCCTCATTACCGGTTAGGTCTCTAAGAACCTAAGGTTGGGAATTCTACACAAACCGGAATTGTTAGTTAGGGATCTAACCCATCCTTACCGGGTAAGTCTTGGAATGGGAAGTCCTAATCAACATTCCTAGCACACCTAATCCAATGGCGACTTGTTAGGTTCACCACTACCTAAGGTTTTGCTATTTTAGATTCTAAGGGAAGGGATTACCGGGTAAGTCTCTCCTAACACTTAGCCGCTACACTAGGACACCCTAGGGTAGGTTAAACTCAGCAAAAACTTAGGGTTTCAACAACTTTATGAATCTAAGGTAAGATCCTTCGAACCAGGAAGAATCACGGTTTGTTCTACAGAAACCACGACCGTGGTTCTACAAGAACTACCCGTGATTTCTAACAGCAGCTACGTTCATAAGCAAAAATCATCCAAAGGTAAATCTAAGTCCGTCCTATCATAGATCTAGCCATAACCATCCTTTCCTTACCCTAGAACCACATCAATTTAGCCTACAACATTCATAATGGAAATCAAAGCAAACAAACATAAAATCATAGCATTCATTGCAAGATAATGAAAGAAAGAAGATGAACAAGTGAACTTCAAAAACAAACTAATCTGAAGACGGAATTAGAACAACTTACAACCCTTCCAAAAGAAGGTTCAAGGGTTCACAAATCTCTAGAAATAAATCCGAAATACAAGAAGCTATGTGTGTGTTCTCCTCTCTTCTTCAATGGAACCTTTCTTCTTCTCTTGGGCACTTTCCTTCCTAGAAAAAATCTTCTTCTCTTGAGAATATATTTGTTAGAGAAATGGATAATGGGTGAGCTGCTCCCAAACTACCCAGCTCCTCAAACAACCCATCAAGGACCACTTTTATAACAAATTCTTCATGAGCTGGCCATGAGAGTCGTGGCACAGCTGTCACGAGAATCTGGCAAAATCCACGGTCATTTCCACGGCCGTGGTTCTTCAGGAAACCGTGATTCTATGCAGAAACTTCGCCTTGGATCATTGAGCTGTGGTTTGGTGCATGGCTAGTGTTGGCAAGGTTCCATGAGTCCTCCTTACCCCTTTGATGTGTCCTAATGAGTCCGAGGACGTGTCATCTAAATGAACGGTCCTTTAACGCATCGTTTTAGCTCCAAACTTCCCGAATTACCTACAAAACGCACACAAGTCCGTGTAGACGTCTATCTCGACAAAATACATGTTTTGAGTGCAAAACGCATTGGACTAGTGCTAGATCATGCATGATTGCGCGAGAATCCTATCTAAATGTACACCTAGAACTATGCTATAAATCGTGTTATCAAAATACCCCATACTTAAGGTTTGCTCGTCCCCGAGCAAATTCCCAACTATAGACTAAAAGATGACATGATTTATGTATGCAGAAAAATGGCAAAATCTTTTTGGGTTTTGTGCTTCTACTATTGGATCACCTTCATAGTCATGATCAATGGCAATTGGATAAGCAATTATGTATCAAACAATAAGGGCATGGAAAGACAATTGTACTTAACTCAAAAGCATGCATGAGATGGGAGCACGAAGATGTCAAGAAGATCAAGAGTCTATCCAATCTAGATTACTAAGTCTTACAAACATGCAAGTAGGTCATAAGGGCTTGTGACATAAAAGGCTAAGAAACGTTGTAATTTGGGAGGGGAATTTTCTAGGTATGTGATGCTAATCCGGGAATGGAACTAACTTCACTTCCTTGTCCTCGATCAACTTCCCCCAAGTGTATATTTTTCCCTATCTTGCTTTCTTTTCTTTTTCCTTAACTCATTTTTGAGACAATGGCATTGGTGTACAATAGCCGAAACCTCAGTGATTAGCCATCCTCGGGCTTTTTCTCTTTTTCGAGGTGCATCCACACCGGGCACACATACCAAAGCTCGTTAGGGCTATTGGTTCATTTGACTTTGGCAAGGCACCAACACCCGATTATGTGAAGTGTACCGAGTTACTTATCATTTAAACCAACGCCCCCAAACCTATTTTGGCTACACTTCCACAATAATTTCAGCATTCCATTCACGACATTCTTTTCATTACATCTTCACCCCGCACTTGCTTTTAAACATTCAAACACACTAGCATGCTCCTATTCCCGGATGGGTTTAAAGGAGGTCGAATTTATATCAATTGAGGTGCTCAAGCAATCATGATCAAGATGAGAAGTAGAGAAAAATGAAATGCCTCATTCATTCCTAGATGGTATGCAAGAACTATCATGTAATTTCGACTTTCAATACTCAATCCATTCTAGGCAATCATCATGATCTCAAGTCATTCATGGAATTCAAGAGAAGTAGTTCAAATCCACATATGCATTTATCAATTCAACACATAAGGCCATTCATAGCCAATCACAAGACAAGTTTCATCATTAGGATCATATCCAAGCCTAGAAAGCACAAAAATCATTTTTTTTTTTTAAATTTTCTGATTTTTATGGGATTTTTGGTTTAAGTATGTACAATGCAAGACATGTGCAAATATTAACCTATCCTAGATGCTCATCATGCAAAGGATCATGCAAACCCCACCCCATACTTAGAAACACATTGTCCCCAATGTGATATACAAGTAAAGAGAGTGAAAGAAGGTTCTCACAATGTAAAAGTGTTTGCTATGGTATTCGGGATTGTTCAAGTGAATTGATGTTGGATGATCTCATCAACCATGGTAGAGAGCTCTAAGCATTCCTTCAAAGCTTCGGAATCCGCGCTAGGCACCGCTAGCCGTCCAAGTTCTGCGTCCGCTCCACCCATAATTGGTGAGGGGTTCATCATCATCATTCATATGTCAAGAAAGACTTCCAATGCCACTAATGCTTCTAGCACACACACGAAACACGGAACACACAAAGCACACAAAAACAGAAAAATCTAAGCAAAAATGAAAAAATGAAAAATGTTACCAATGGGTTGCCTCCCACCAAGCGCTTCTTTAAGGTCACTAGCTTGACCAAACTCGGGAGCGTCTATTCAAGGTGAAGTGGGGCAATCATGTCTATCGGGGCTCCCGGAATATACTTCTTCAAGCGATGCCCATTCACTTTGAAATTTCCACAATGCTCCCCTCCTATCTCAATAGCTCCATGGGGGAAGATCTTCTTCACCACATATGGCCCGGTCCATCTTGATTTGAGCTTTCCGGGAAAGAGCCTTAGCCTTGAGTTGAAGAGAAGGACAAGATCTCCTTCACTCAACTCCTTTGGAATAATCCTCTTGTCATGCCATCTTTTGGTTCTCTCCTTGTAGATCCGGGCATTCTCATAGGCTTCCAACCGGAGCTCTTCAAGAGCATTGATATCGAGCAACCTCTTTTCTCCCGCTTCCTTGAGGTCAAAGTTTAGCCACTTAATGGCCCAATAAGCTCTATGCTCCATTTCCACCGGAAGATGGCATGACTTGCCATAGACCAACTTGTAGGGGGTGGTTCCAATTGGTGTCTTGAAGGCGGTTCTATATGCCCATAGTGCGTCATTGAGCTTCATAGCCCAATCCTTCCTTGTCCTAGACACCGTCTTCTCGAGGATGGCCTTGATCTCTCGGTTGGAGATCTCCACTTGACCACTAGTTTGGGGATGGTAGGGTGTTGCCACCTTATGAGTCACCCCATACTTGGCCAAAAGTGCCCCAAAATTCCTATTCGTGAAGTGCTTCCCTCCATTACTAATGATCACCCTTGGTGTTCCAAACCTAGGGAAGATCACTCGGTTGAAGAACCGCACCACCACCTTGGCATCATTTGTAGGAGAGGCAATTGCCTCCACCCATCTTGACACATAGTCCACCGCCAATAGGATGTAGAGATTTCCACATGAAGAAGGGAATGGTCCCATGAAGTCTACACCCCACACATCAAAAATTTCAACTTCTTGGATGTTGTTCAAGGGCATTTCATTCCTCCTTGAGATGTTCCCCCTCCTTTGGCAAGCATCACATGCCGCTACAAAACCTTGCACATCTCTAAACAAGTTAGGCCAATAAAAACCGGATTGCAATACCTTGGCACACGTTTTGTGTGAGCTAGCATGGCCTCCACATGGTAAGGAGTGACAATGCCGGATCACACTTTCCATTTTATCTTCCGGTATGCACCTCCTAAGCACCCCATCCGGGCCTCTCTTGAATAGAAGTGGCTCGCTCCAATAGTAATGCCTTACATCGTTGAAGAACTTCTTCCTTTGTGCATATGTAAGTCCGGGAGGCACTTCCTCACACACCAAGTAATTCACAATGTCGGCATACCATGGCTCACTTCCTCTAGCCACGTGGAACAAGCATTCTTCCATCATTTGCAATTGTTCGTCCCGGAATGAATAATCTATCGGGATGTTGTCTTTCCCAAGCTCCAATGGTGGGAGTCTACTAAGGTGATCCGCCACGGAGTTCTCGGATCCCTTCTTATCTCGTATCTCCAAATCAAACTCTTGAAGAAGAAGGATCCACCGAATCAACCTTGGTTTGGCATCCTTCTTTGTAAGTAGATAACGGATCGCCGCATGATCCGTATAAACTATGACCTTCGCTCCATCAAGGTACGAGCGGAACTTCTCAAATGCATATACCACCGCCAACAACTCCTTCTCGGTGGTAGCATAGTTGAGTTGGGCATCATCTAGCGTCTTGCTAGCATAGTAAATAGCATGAGTGCGCCCTTCTTTCCTTTGCCCTAAAACGGCCCCAACGGCCACATCACTTGCATCGCACATGATTTCAAATGGTAGACTCCAATCCGGAGGTTGCATGATAGGTGCGGAGATCAAGGCGTTCTTCAACCTACAAAAAGCTTCAAGACAATCCTTGGAAAAGACAAAATCAACATCCTTCATTAGTAGGTTAGTGAGAGGCTTAGAAATTTTAGAGAAATCTTGAATAAACCTCCGGTAAAAACCGGCATGCCCTAAGAAACTCCTTACCCCCTTCACCGAGGTAGGTGATGGCAACTTCTCTATCGTTTTAATTTTAGCTCTATCAACCTCAATGCCACGGTTAGACACCAAGTGTCCTAACACAATCCCTTCACTTACCATGAAGTGGCATTTTTCCCAATTTAAGACAAGATTTGTCTCCTCACATCTTTGCAACACTAATGACAAATTAGCCAAGCAATCATCGAAAGAAGAACAATAAACAGAGAAATCATCCATGAACACTTCCATGATATTTTCTATGTATTCCGAAAAGATAGCCATCATACACCTTTGAAAGGTGGCGGGTGCATTACACAACCCAAATGGCATTCTCCTATATGCAAAGGTACCCCATGGACATGTAAAAGTCGTTTTCTCTTGGTCATCGGGGTGGATAGGGATTTGGAAGAATCCACTATACCCATCTAAATAGCAAAAATGAGAGTGTTGAGCTAACCTTTCTAGCATTTGGTCAATGAAGGGGAGAGGGAAGTGATCTTTCCTAGAGGCCATGTTTAACTTCCTATAATCTATACACATCCTCCATCCCGTGACCGTCCTAGTCGGTATTAGTTCATTGTTCTCATTAGTTACTACCGTCATTCCACCCTTCTTAGGTACTACATGAACGGGGCTAACCCACTTACTATCGGAGATAGGGTAGATAATTCCCGCATCTAGCAACTTAATGATTTCCTTTTTGACCACCTCTTTCATTATAGGATTTAATCTCCTTTGATGTTCTATAGATGGTTTGTGGTTATCTTCCATCATTATCTTATGCATGCACAAAGATGGTTTAATGCCAACCAAATCATCAATAGTATAACCAATGGCTTTCCTATGCAATCTAAGTTCATGCAGCAATTTAGCAAGTTCATCATCACTCAAGCATGCATTAACAATCACAGGATATGTAGAATTATCTCCAAGGAATGCATACTTGAAATGAGAGGGGAGGGGTTTAAGTTCAAGTGAGGGAGGACCTTTATCGGTTGAAGATGATCCAAATAAGGTTGGATGAGATGAGTCCAAAGCAAATGAAGACTCCCCATGGCTCCTAGAAGCTTGATCATCATCAAGAGCTGATTCAGGGAAAACCACGGTTGGAAACACGGGTTGCTCATTTTCCACGACCGTGGTTTTTGCCAAGTTTGCTTCTCGGAGTTGTCCAGAAAGTTTGACGGCCGTGGTTTGTAAATCTCGACCGTGGAACTTGCAGCTGTTCACAACCTCTTCGTGGCTCTCAAATCCAACTCTTGGCTCCTCTTCCAAGGCCTCCAAGGCCTTGATTTCTTCATTGCAAGCCTCCTCATCATCTTCTTCCATCATACTCAAGGTAAGAACCTTTTCCAAAGGATCTTTGATCAAGATCGAGCTCACAACTTCTCTAGATTCCTCTTGCTCGACTATGTTGAAGATATCTTCATCAAGGGTTGGCCCTTTCATCATTGTGGACAGCTTGAACTTGATGTTCTCTTCCCCGATGTTGAAAGAGAGAGTCCCGTTCTTGCAATCCACCAAGCATCCGGAGGTGGCTAGGAAAGGCCTTCCCAAGATGATAGGAACCGAATAATCCGCCGGAATGTCCAACACTACAAAGTCGATGGGTACATAGAATCCTCCCAATTGCACCGGAATGTCCTCTAGAATCCCAACCGGATGAGTAATAGAGCGGTCCGCCATATAGAGGGTCATCTTGACCGGTTTCGGCTCTCCTAGCCCGACCTTGTT
Source organism: Fagopyrum esculentum (assembly GCA_033239045.1). Lineage (NCBI taxonomy): Eukaryota > Viridiplantae > Streptophyta > Magnoliopsida > Caryophyllales > Polygonaceae > Fagopyrum > Fagopyrum esculentum. Next base: position 133,025,511 of record BSUD01000001.1, on the reverse strand, counting down.
GCTAAGTGCAAGCGGTATGATGCTTACACTTGCCCCAAGATCACAAAGGGCTTCGTACTTCACGTCTCCTACTCCAATTGGAACACAAAAAGAGCCCGGATCTCTTAGCTTGGGCGGCATTCCTTCCTTCATCGTTTGGATCAACTCCGAGGATCTCTTGGTCATCCTTATCTCCCCATACTCCTCCAACTTCCTTTTGTTGGAGAGTATCTCTTTCAAAAACTTGCCATACGCCGGCATTCCTAAGATGGCATCCATGAACGGAATGTTAATATGCAACTTGGACATTAGTTCAAGGAACTTACCAAAATGATTGTCCAAACGAGCTCTTGCTCTTGATTGTGGGAATGGTAGTGGCGGCTTGTATGGAGGCGGTGCCACATAGGTTGGCTCTACATCCTTGCTCTTTCCTCCATCATCTTGCTTTCTTCCCTCTTCTACCACTACTTGCTTTCCCTTAGCTTGGTCTTTGGGCAAAGGATCCTTCATACTCAACCCACTCCTTGTTGTGATAGCCAACACTTGGCCTCTTGGGTTGTCTTCGGTTCTTCCGGGAAGCTTCCCCGGATCCCTATGTGCTTCACCCGCCTTTTGAAAGACTTGTGCTTCCAAGACCTTTTGAGCTTTAGAGATTGAAGTTACGGTGCTCTCAAGTCAGCTCAATATTCCTAGCAATTGTTCAAACATGACTTCGGTCCTATCCTTTGAAGGTTGAGTAAAACCGGGTGGAGGTTCTTGTGAAGCTCTTTGTGGTGGAGCTGTACTTGTGGAGGCGGGAGGGTTCAAGGCTCCATCCGGGTTAGAGTAAGAAAATCC
>BSUD01000001.1:132907813-133024649 GCA_033239045.1 Fagopyrum esculentum | reverse complement strand
GGATGGTTGTGGTTTGGCCGGTAATTGTTGAATTGCCGGTTGTTGTTGAAATTTCTTGGGCCTTGGTAATTGTTGAAATTTTCCCTTCCCATATAATTCACATCTTCCTCCTTGGAAGACAAGTTAGCTTGTGGAGGTGCTTGAGGAGTTGCTTGGCTCTTCAAGGTGGTAGTACACAACTCTCTCAAGGACTTCAACTCATTGTTGATGGTGTCAAGCTTCAAATTGCTCATGGTGACTTCACTCACCTCATATGCTCCCGCCTTTCTTCCTTCGCTCTTCCTATGAGAGTACTTTTCAATCACTAGAGCTTGCTTCTCCACAAACTCCCAAGCATCATCTACATGTTTCTCCATAAATGTCCCACCGGAAAGAGATTGAAGCTTGAATTGGCTATCTTCATCAAGCCCTTTGAAATAGATCTCTAATAGCTCAATCTTTGGTATGCCATGGTGCGGAAAATCTAGGAGAAGGTCTTTGAATCTCTCCCAAGACTTGAACAAACTTTCTCTATCCCTCATCACAAAGGCATTGATCTTTCCTCTTAATTCGGTGGTCTTGGAAGGTGGGAAGAACTTGGTCAAGAACTCGGTTGTCATCTCCTCCCAAGTACCAACTCGCCCTTGTGGAATAGATTGATACCAAGACAAGGCTTTGTCCTTAAGAGAGAAGGAAAAGGCCCTTAGCTTATGGTTGTTGCTCTCTAATCTTGGTGGTCTAAGAGTCTCCATCAAAATCTCATAGTTCATCAAATGTTGGTGAGGAGACTCTCCTTCCATCCCTCCAAATTGATTATGCCGGATCATTTGAAGAACTTGAGGGCGGAGTTCATAGTTGTGGGTTGCGGGATCTCCTAGATTCACACCCGGTCGGTGTGCTCTTTGTGCCGGATCCATACGTCTCCCTAGGGTTTGTGGCTCCTCAAAAGCAATGGGAACGACCCTAACATTGGCCGCCGGCTGCGGTTGTGGTGGAGGAGGTGGAGGTTGTCGGCGATTAAGCTCTCCTTGAACGAGGGCTTGCCTAATCTCCTCAATCTCCCTCCTTGTTTCCTCTTGCCTCTCATTGGCAAGTCTCCTTTCTTCCTCCAAGAGCTCATCTCTTAGCTTTATTTGCTCTAAGGCTTCATCCAATTTGGCTTGGAGGTTTCTTCCGGTCATCTCTTTCTCCTTTCGGATGTTCTTGGATCTAGATCGAAGGGTTTTCTCCGGTTCGGGATCGAATGGAGCTAAATCCTTGCCACGAGATCTTCGCATACACCTAAAGAGAAATAGATGTCCTGAAAAGCAAAGACACAAACAAAGAGAGATCAAAAGCAACAAGAAAGATCTACACTAGAAACAATCACAAAATAGACTCAATCTAGACCTAGTCCCCGGCAACGGCGCCAAAAACTTGTTACGCTAAAAGGTGTGCACGCAATAAGCCTTAAATTTATACTCGTTATAATTATCCTAACTTCTAGCGCACCCGCAGTGTACGGGACGTTTGTAGTATGGATAGTACTCCGAGGTCGAACACAAGGACTAAGGTGAAATCGATTCGGTTTTGTGATTAAATTTAGTGAAGGTCTAAGGTTAGAAAAGAGGAAAACAAAGAACGAAAATCTCAAATGTTTTTGGTGGGTTTTTGATGATCAAAGATCACAATTCATGCAAGGTGAACAATCTACTAACTAAAAATAAACACAAATGGGCAACCAAACGAGATAATGATCAAGGAAAGGAAAAGACGGATTCTAGGGGTTGGAAGTTCCGGTTATGGCGTAGAACTCAAGTTATCTATTCATTCTTTGGATTAACTATGATATGTTGGGATTAGGTGTATCTAATTTGGGATCAATTACCGGGTAAGTCTCATGATCCAACTAATCCACTCCTAAGATCTCATTACCGGGTAAGTCTCTAAGATCCTAAGGATGGGAATTCTACACAAACCGGATTGTAAATTAGGGATCTAACCTATCCTTACCCTAGAACCGTATCAATCTAGCCTACAACATTCATAATGGAGATCAAAGCAAACAAACATAAAATCATAACATCCATTGCAAGATAATGAAAGAAAAGAGATGAACAAGTGAACTTCAAAATCAAACCAATCTGAAAATGGAATTAGAACAACTTACAACCCTTCCAAAAGAAGGTTCAAGGGTTCACAATTCTCTAGAAATAAAATCCGAAATACAAGAAGCTATGGTGTGTGTTCTTCTCTCCTCTTCAATGGAACCTTTCTTCTTCTTTTGGGCACTTTCCTTCCTAGAAAAATCTTCTTTTCTTGAGAATATATTTGTTAGAGAAATGAATAATGGATGAGCTGCTCCCAAACTACCCCAGCTGCCTCAAACAACCCATGATGGACCACTTTTATAACAAATCTTTCATGAGCTGGCCATGAGAGACGTGGCACAGCTGTCCCGAGAATCTGGCAAAATCCACGGTCATTTCCACGGCCGTGGTTCTTCAGAGAGCCGTGATTCTATGCAGAAACTTCGCCTTGGATCATTGAGCTGTGGTTTGGTGCATGGCTAGTGTTGACAAGGTTCCATGAGCCCTCCTTAGCCCCTTGCTTGTGTCCTAATGAGTCCGAGGACGTGTCATCTAAATGAACGATCCTTTAACGCATCGTTTTAGCTCTAAACTTCCCGAAATACCTACAAAACGCATACAAGTCCGTGTAGACGTCTATCTCGACAAAATACATGTTTTGAGTGCAAAACGTATTGGACTAGTGCTAGATCATGCATGATTGCGCGAGAATCCTATCTAAATGTACACCTAAAACTATGCTATAAATCGTGTTATCAAAATACCCCATACTTAAGGTTTGCTCGTCCCCGAGCAATTCCCAACTATAGATTAAGAGATGACATGATTTATGTATGCAGAAAAATGGCAAAAATCTTTTTGGGTTTTGTGCTTCTACTATTGGATCACCTTCATAGTCATGATCAATGGCAACTTGATAAGCAATTATGTATCAAACAATAAGGGCATGGAAAGACAATTGTACTTAACTCAAAAGCATGCATGAGATATGAGAATGAAGAGGTCAAGAATATCAAGAGTCCATCCAATCTAGATTACAAGCCTTACAAACATGCAAGTAGGTCATAAGGGCTTGTGACATAAAAGGCTAAGAAACGTTGCAATCGGTCGGGGGATTCTCTAGGTTATGTGATGCTAATCCGGGAATAGAACTAACTTCACTTCCTTGTCCTCGATCAACTTCCCCCAAGTGTATATTTTTTTCTATCTTGCTTTCTTTTCTTTTTCTTTAACTCGTTTTTGAGACAATGGCATTGGTGTACAATAGCCGAAACCTCGGTGATTAGCCATCCTCGGGCTTTTTCTCTTTTTCGAGGTGCATCCACACCGGGCACACATACCAAAGCTCGTTAGGGCTATTGGTTCATTTGACTTTGGCAAGGCACCAACACCCGATTATGTGAAGTGTACCGAGTTACTTGTCATTTAAACCAACGCCCCCAAACCTATATTTGGCTACACTTCCTCAATAACTTCAGCATTTCATTCACGACATTCTTTTCATTACATCTTCACCCCGCATTTGCTTTTCACACATTTCAACACACTAGCATGCTCCTATTCCCGGATGGGTTTAAAGGAGGTCGAATTTATATCAATTGAGGTGTTCAAGCAATCATGGTCAAGATGAGAAGTAGAGAAAGATGAAATGCCTTATTCATTCCTAGATGGTATGCAAGAACTATCATGTAATTTCGACTTTCAATACTCAATTCATTCTAGGCAATCATCATGATCACAAGTCATTCATGGAATTCAAGAGAAGTAGTTCAAGTCCACATATGCATTTATCAATTCAACACATAAGGTCATCTATAGCCAATCACAAGACAAGTTTCATCATTAGGATCATATCCAAGCCTAGAAAGCACAAAAAAATTTTAAATTTTCTGATTTTTATGGGATTTTTGGTTTAAGTATGTACAATGCAAGACATGTGCAAATATTAACCTATCCTAGATGCTCATCATGCAAAGGATCATGCAAACCCCACCCCATACTTAGAAACACATTGTCCCCAATGTGATATACAAGTAAAGAGAGTGAAAGAAGGTTCTCACAATGTAAAAGTGTTTGCTATGGTATTCGGGATTGTTCAAGTGAATTGATGTTGGATGATCTCATCAACCATGGTAGAGAGCTCTAAGCATTCCTTCAAAGCTTCGGAATCCGCGCTAGGCACCGCTAGCCGTCCAAGTTCCGCGTCCGCTCCACCCATAATTGGTGAGGGGTTCATCATCATCATTCACATGTCAAGAAAGACTTCCAATGCCACTAATGCTTCTAGCACACACACGAAACACGAAACACACAAAGCACACAAAAACAGAAAAATCTAAGCAAAAATGAAAAAATGAAAAATGTTACCAATGGGTTGCCTCCCACCAAGCGCTTCTTTAAGGTCACTAGCTTGACCAAACTCGGGAGCGTCTATTCAAGGTGGAGCGGGGCAATCATGTCTATCGGGGCTCCCGGAATATACTTCTTCAAGCGATGCCCATTCACTTTGAAATTTCCACAATGCTCCCCTCCTATCTCAATAGCTCCATGGGGGAAGATCTTCTTCACCACATATGGCCCGGTCCATCTTGATTTGAGCTTTCCGGGAAAGAGCCTTAGCCTTGAGTTGAAGAGAAGGACAAGATCTCCTTCACTCAACTCCTTTGGAATAATCCTCTTGTCATGCCATCTTTTGGTTCTCTCCTTGTAGATCCGGGCATTCTCATAGGCTTCCAACCGGAGCTCCTCAAGGGCATTGATATCAAGCAATCTCTTTTCTCCCGCTTCCTTGAGGTCAAAGTTTAGCCACTTAATGGCCCAATAAGCTCTATGCTCCATTTCCACCGGAAGATGGCATGACTTGCCATAGACCAACTTGTAGGGGGTGGTTCCAATTGGTGTCTTGAAGGCGGTTCTATATGCCCATAGTGCGTCATTGAGCTTCATAGCCCAATCCTTCCTTGTCCTAGACACCGTCTTCTCGAGGATGGCCTTGATCTCTCGGTTGGAGATCTCCACTTGACCACTAGTTTGGGGATGGTAGGGTGTTGCCACCTTATGAGTCACCCCATACTTGGCCAAAAGTGCCCCAAAATTCCTATTCGTGAAGTGCTTCCCTCCATTACTAATGATCACCCTTGGTGTTCCAAACCTAGGGAAGATCACTCGGTTGAAGAACCGCACCACCACCTTGGCATCATTTGTAGGAGAGGCAATTGCCTCCACCCATCTTGACACATAGTCCACCGCCAATAGGATGTAGAGATTTCCACATGAAGAAGGGAATGGTCCCATGAAGTCTACACCCCACACATCAAAAATTTCAACTTCTTGGATGTTGTTCAAGGGCATTTCATTCCTCCTTGAGATGTTCCCCCTCCTTTGGCAAGCATCACATGCCGCTACAAAACCTTGCACATCTCTAAACAAGTTAGGCCAATAAAAACCGGATTGCAATACCTTGGCACACGTTTTGTGTGAGCTAGCATGGCCTCCACATGGTAAGGAGTGACAATGCCGGATCACACTTTCCATTTTATCTTCCGGTATGCACCTCCTAAGCACCCCATCCGGGCCTCTCTTGAATAGAAGTGGCTCGCTCCAATAGTAATGCCTTACATCGTTGAAGAACTTCTTCCTTTGTGCATATGTAAGTCCGGGAGGCACTTCCTCACACACCAAGTAATTCACAATGTCGGCATACCATGGCTCACTTCCTCTAGCCACGTGGAACAAGCATTCTTCCATCATTTGCAATTGTTCGTCCCGGAATGAATAATCTATCGGGATGTTGTCTTTCCCAAGCTCCAATGGTGGGAGTCTACTAAGGTGATCCGCCACGGAGTTCTCGGATCCCTTCTTATCTCGTATCTCCAAATCAAACTCTTGAAGAAGAAGGATCCACCGAATCAACCTTGGTTTGGCATCCTTCTTTGTAAGTAGATAACGGATCACCGCATGATCCGTATAAACTATGACCTTCGCTCCAACAAGGTACGAGCGGAACTTCTCAAATGCATATACCACCGCCAACAACTCCTTCTCGGTGGTAGCATAGTTGAGTTGGGCATCATCTAGCGTCTTGCTAGCATAGTAAATAGCATGAGTGCGCCCTTCTTTCCTTTGCCCTAAAACGGCCCCAACGGCCACATCACTTGCATCGCACATGATTTCAAATGGTAGACTCCAATCCGGAGGTTGCATGATAGGTGCGGAGATCAAGGCGTTCTTCAACCTACAAAAAGCTTCAAGACAATCCTTGGAAAAGACAAAATCAACATCCTTCATTAGTAGGTTAGTGAGAGGCTTAGAAATTTTAGAGAAATCTTGAATAAACCTCCGGTAAAAACCGGCATGCCCTAAGAAACTCCTTACCCCCTTCACCGAGGTAGGTGATGGCAACTTCTCTATCGTTTCAATTTTAGCTCTATCAACCTCAATGCCACGGTTAGACACCAAGTGTCCTAACACAATCCCTTCACTTACCATGAAGTGGCATTTTTCCCAATTTAAGACAAGATTTGTCTCCTCACATCTTTGCAACACTAATGACAAATTAGCCAAGCAATCATCGAAAGAAGAACAATAAACAGAGAAATCATCCATGAACACTTCCATGATATTTTCTATGTATTCCGAAAAGATAGCCATCATACACCTTTGAAAGGTGGCGGGTGCATTACACAACCCAAATGGCATTCTCCTATATGCAAAGGTACCCCATGGACATGTAAAAGTCGTTTTCTCTTGGTCATCGGGGTGGATAGGGATTTGGAAGAATCCACTATACCCATCTAAATAGCAAAAATGAGAGTGTTGAGCTAACCTTTCTAGCATTTGGTCAATGAAGGGGAGAGGGAAGTGATCTTTCCTAGAGGCCATGTTTAACTTCCTATAATCTATACACATCCTCCATCCCGTGACCGTCCTAGTCGGTATTAGTTCATTGTTCTCATTAGTTACTACCGTCATTCCACCCTTCTTAGGTACTACATGAACGGGGCTAACCCACTTACTATCGGAGATAGGGTAGATAATTCCCGCATCTAGCAACTTAATGATTTCCTTTTTGACCACCTCTTTCATTATAGGATTTAATCTCCTTTGATGTTCTATAGATGGTTTGTGGTTATCTTCCATCATTATCTTATGCATGCACAAAGATGGTTTAATGCCAACCAAATCATCAATAGTATAACCAATGGCTTTCCTATGCAATCTAAGTTCATGCAGCAATTTAGCAAGTTCATCATCACTCAAGCATGCATTAACAATCACAGGATATGTAGAATTATCTCCAAGGAATGCATACTTGAAATGAGAGGGGAGGGGTTTAAGTTCAAGTGAGGGAGGACCTTTATCGGTTGAAGATGATCCAAATAAGGTTGGATGAGATGAGTCCAAAGCAAATGAAGACTCCCCATGGCTCCTAGAAGCTTGATCATCATCAAGAGCTGATTCAGGGAAAACCACGGTTGGAAACACGGGTTGCTCATTTTCCACGACCGTGGAACTTGCCAAGCTTGCTTCTCGGAGTTGTCCAGAAAGTTTGACGGCCGTGGTTTGTGAATCTCGACCGTGGAACTTGCAGCTGTTCACAACCTCTTCGTGGCTCTCAAATCCAACTCTTGGCTCCTCTTCCAAGGCCTCCAAGGCCTTGATTTCTTCATTGCAAGCCTCCTCATCATCTTCTTCCATCATACTCAAGGTAAGAACCTTTTCCAAAGGATCTTTGATCAAGATCGAGCTCACAACTTCTCTAGATTCCTCTTGCTCGACTATGTTGAAGATATCTTCATCAAGGGTTGGCCCTTTCATCATTGTGGACAGCTTGAACTTGATGTTCTCTTCCCCGATGTTGAAAGAGAGAGTCCCGTTCTTGCAATCCACCAAGCATCCGGAGGTGGCTAGGAAAGGCCTTCCCAAGATGATAGGAACCGAATAATCCGCCGGAATGTCCAACACTACAAAGTCGATGGGTACATAGAATCCTCCCAATTGCACCGGAATGTCCTCTAGAATCCCAACCGGATGAGTAATAGAGCGGTCCGCCATATAGAGGGTCATCTTGACCGGTTTCGGCTCTCCTAGCCCGACCTTGTTGCTAAGTGCAAGCGGTATGATGCTTACACTTGCCCCAAGATCACAAAGGGCTTCGTACTTCACGTCTCCTACTCCAATTGGAACACAAAAGGAGCCCGGATCTCTTAACTTGGGAGGCATTTCTTCCTTCATCGTTTGGATCAACTCCGAGGATCTCTTGGTCATCCTTATCTCCCCATACTCCTCCAACTTCCTTTTGTTGGAGAGTATCTCTTTCAAAAACTTGCCATACGCCGGCATTCCTAAGATGGCATCCATGAACGGAATGTTAATATGCAACTTGGACATTAGTTCAAGGAACTTACCAAAATGATTGTCTAAACGAGCCCTTGCTCTTGATTGTGGGAATGGTAGTGGCGGCTTGTATGGAGGCGGTGCCATATAGGTTGGCTCTACATCATTGCTCTTTCCTCCATCCTCTTGCCTTCTTCCCTCTTCTACCACTACTTGCTTTCCCTTAGCTTGGTCCTTGGGCAAAGGATCCTTCATACTCAACCCACTCCTTGTTGTGATAGCCAACACTTGGCCTCTTGGGTTGTCTTCGGTTCTTCCGGGAAGCTTCCCCGGATCCCTATGTGCTTCACCCGCTTTTTGAAAGACTTGTGCTTCCAAGACCTTTTGAGCTTTAGAAATTGAAGTGACGGTGCTCTCAAGTCCACTCAATCTTCCTAGAAATTGTTCAAACATGACTTCGGTCCTATCCTTTGAAGGTTGAGTAAAACCAGGTGGAGGTTCTTGTGAAGCTCTTTGTGGTGGAGTTGTACTTGTGGAGGTTGTAGGGTTCAAGGCTCCATCCGGATTAGAGTAAGAAAATCCGGGATGGTTGTGGTTTGGCCGGTAATTGTTGAATTGCCGGTTGTTGTTGAAATTTCTTGGGCCTTGGTAATTGTTGAAATTGCCCCTGCCCATATAATTCACATCTTCCTCCTTGGAAGACAAGTTAGCTTGTGGAGGTGCTTGAGGAGTTGCTTGGCTCTTCAAGGTGGTAGTGCACAACTCTCTCAAGGACTTCAACTCGTTGTTGATGGCGTCAAGCTTGAAATTGCTCATGGTGACTTCACTCGCCTCATATGCTCCCGTCTTTCTTCCTTCGCTCTTCCCATGAGAGTACTTTTCAATCACTAGAGCTTGCTTCTCCACAAACTCCCAAGCATCATCTACATGTTTCTCCATAAATGTCCCACCGGAAAGAGATTGAAGCTTGAATTGGCTATCTTCATCAAGCCCCTTGAAGTAGATCTCCAATAGCTCAATCTTCGGTATGCCATGGTGTGGGCAATCTAGGAGAAGGTCTTTAAATCTCTCCCAAGACTTGAACAAACTTTCTCTATCTCTCATCACAAAGGCATTGATCTTCCCTCTTAATTCGGTGGTCTTGGAAGGTGGGAAGAACTTGGTCAAGAACTCGGTTGTCATCTCCTCCCAAGTACCAACTCGCCCTTGTGGAATAGATTGATACCAAGCCAAGGCTTTGTCCTTAAGAGAGAAGGAAAAGGCCCTTAGCTTGTGGTTGTTGCTCTCTAATCTTGGTGGTCTAAGAGTCTCCATCAAAATCTCATAGTTCATCAAATGTTGGTGAGGAGACTCTCCTTCCATCCCTCCAAATTGATTATGCCGGATCATTTGAAGAACTTGAGGGCGGAGTTCATAGTTGTGGGTTGCGGGATCTCCTAGATTCACACCCGGTCGGTGTGCTCTTTGTGCCGGATCCATACGTCTCCCTAGGGTTTGTGGCTCCTCAAAAGCAATGGGAACGACCCTAACATTGGCCGCCGGCTGCGGTTGTGGTGGAGGAGGTGGAGGTTGTCGGCGATTAAGCTCTCCTTGAACGAGGGCTTGCCTAATCTCCTCAATCTCCCTCCTTGTTTCCTCTTGCCTCTCATTGGCAAGTCTCCTTTCTTCCTCCAAGAGCTCATCTCTTAGCTTTATTTGCTCTAAGGCTTCATCCAATTTGGCTTGGAGGTTTCTTCCGGTCATCTCTTTCTCCTTTCGGATGTTCTTGGATCTAGATCGAAGGGTTTTCTCCGGTTCGGGATCGAATGGAGCTAAATCCTTGCCACGAGATCTTCGCATACACCTAAAGAGAAATAGATGTCCTGAAAAGCAAAGACACAAACAAAGAGAGATCAAAAGCAACAAGAAAGATCTACACTAGAAACAATCACAAAATAGACTCAATCTAGACCTAGTCCCCGGCAACGGCGCCAAAAACTTGTCACGCTAAAAAGTGTGCACGCAATAAGCCTTAAATTTATACTCGTTATAATTATCCTAACTTCTAGCGCACCCACAGTGTACGGGACGTTTGTAGTATGGATAGTACTCCGAGGTCGAACACAAAGACTAAGGTAAAATTGATTCGGTTTTGTGATTAAATTTAGTGAAGGTCTAAAGTTAGAAAAGAGGAAGGAAAATAAAGAACGAAAATCTCAAATGTTTTTGTCGGTTTTAGGTGATCAAAGATCGCAAATCATGCAAAGCAAACAATCAAACTAAACCAAAAATCACAAATAAACAAATCAAACAAGATATTGATCAAGGGAAAGGAAAGACGGATTCTAGGGGTCGGAAGTTCCGGTTATGACATAGAAATCAAGCTATCTATTCATTCTTTAGATTGATTATGACTTGCTGGAATTAAGTGTTTCTATATTGGGATCAATTACCGGGTAAGTCTCATGATCCAACTAGTCCACACCTAAGGTCCTCATTACCGGTTAGGTCTCTAAGAACCTAAGGTTGGGAATTCTACACAAACCGGAATTGTTAGTTAGGGATCTAACCCATCCTTACCGGGTAAGTCTTGGAATGGGAAGTCCTAATCAACATTCCTAGCACACCTAATCCAATGGCGACTTGTTAGGTTCACCACTACCTAAGGTTTTGCTATTTTAGATTCTAAGGGAAGGGATTACCGGGTAAGTCTCTCCTAACACTTAGCCGCTACACTAGGACACCCTAGGGTAGGTTAAACTCAGCAAAAACTTAGGGTTTCAACAACTTTATGAATCTAAGGTAAGATCCTTCGAACCAGGAAGAATCACGGTTTGTTCTACAGAAACCACGACCGTGGTTCTACAAGAACTACCCGTGATTTCTAACAGCAGCTACGTTCATAAGCAAAAATCATCCAAAGGTAAATCTAAGTCCGTCCTATCATAGATCTAGCCATAACCATCCTTTCCTTACCCTAGAACCACATCAATTTAGCCTACAACATTCATAATGGAAATCAAAGCAAACAAACATAAAATCATAGCATTCATTGCAAGATAATGAAAGAAAGAAGATGAACAAGTGAACTTCAAAAACAAACTAATCTGAAGACGGAATTAGAACAACTTACAACCCTTCCAAAAGAAGGTTCAAGGGTTCACAAATCTCTAGAAATAAATCCGAAATACAAGAAGCTATGTGTGTGTTCTCCTCTCTTCTTCAATGGAACCTTTCTTCTTCTCTTGGGCACTTTCCTTCCTAGAAAAAATCTTCTTCTCTTGAGAATATATTTGTTAGAGAAATGGATAATGGGTGAGCTGCTCCCAAACTACCCAGCTCCTCAAACAACCCATCAAGGACCACTTTTATAACAAATTCTTCATGAGCTGGCCATGAGAGTCGTGGCACAGCTGTCACGAGAATCTGGCAAAATCCACGGTCATTTCCACGGCCGTGGTTCTTCAGGAAACCGTGATTCTATGCAGAAACTTCGCCTTGGATCATTGAGCTGTGGTTTGGTGCATGGCTAGTGTTGGCAAGGTTCCATGAGTCCTCCTTACCCCTTTGATGTGTCCTAATGAGTCCGAGGACGTGTCATCTAAATGAACGGTCCTTTAACGCATCGTTTTAGCTCCAAACTTCCCGAATTACCTACAAAATGCACACAAGTCCGTGTAGACGTCTATCTCGACAAAATACATGTTTTGAGTGCAAAACGCATTGGACTAGTGCTAGATCATGCATGATTGCGCGAGAATCCTATCTAAATGTACACCTAGAACTATGCTATAAATCGTGTTATCAAAATACCCCATACTTAAGGTTTGCTCGTCCCCGAGCAAATTCCCAACTATAGACTAAAAGATGACATGATTTATGTATGCAGAAAAATGGCAAAATCTTTTTGGGTTTTGTGCTTCTACTATTGGATCACCTTCATAGTCATGATCAATGGCAATTGGATAAGCAATTATGTATCAAACAATAAGGGCATGGAAAGACAATTGTACTTAACTCAAAAGCATGCATGAGATGGGAGGACGAAGATGTCAAGAAGATCAAGAGTCTATCCAATCTAGATTACTAAGTCTTACAAACATGCAAGTAGGTCATAAGGGCTTGTGACATAAAAGGCTAAGAAACGTTGTAATTTGGGAGGGGAATTTTCTAGGTATGTGATGCTAATCCGGGAATGGAACTAACTTCACTTCCTTGTCCTCGATCAACTTCCCCCAAGTGTATATTTTTCCCTATCTTGCTTTCTTTTCTTTTTCTTTAACTCATTTTTGAGACAATGGCATTGGTGTACAATAGCCGAAACCTCGGTGATTAGCCATCCTCGGGCTTTTTCTATTTTTCGAGGTGCATCCACACCGGGCACACATACCAAAGCTCGTTAGGGCTATTGGTTCATTTGACTTTGGCAAGGCACCAACACCCGATTATGTGAAGTGTACCGAGTTACTTATCATTTAAACCAACGCCCCCAAACCTATTTTGGCTACACTTCCACAATAATTTCAGCATTCCATTCACGACATTCTTTTCATTACATCTTCACCCCGCACTTGCTTTTTCAAACACACTAGCATGCTCCTATTCCCGGATGGGTTTAAAGGAGGTCGATTTTATATCAATTGAGGTGCTCAAGCAATCATGATCAAGATGAGAAGTAGAGAAAGATGAAGTGCCTCATTCATTCCTAGATGGTATGCAAGAACTATCATGTAATTTCGACTTTCAATACTCAATCCATTCTAGGCAATCATCATGATCTCAAGTCATTCATGGAATTTAAGAGAAGTAGTTCAAGTCCACATATGCATTTATCAATTCAACACATAAGGCCATTCATAGCCAATCACAAGACAAGTTTCATCATTAGGATCATATCCAAGCCTAGAAAGCACAAAATTTTTTTTAAATTTTCTGATTTTTATGGGATTTTCGATTTAAGTATGTACAATGCAAGAGACATGCAAATATTAACCTATCCTAGATGCTCATCATGCAAAGGATCATGCGAACCCCACCCCATACTTAGAAACACATTGTCCCCAATGTGGTATACAAGTAAAGAGAGTGAAAGAAGGTTCTCTCAATGTAAAATGGTTTGCTATGGTATTTGGGAATTCTCAAGTGAATTGATGTTGGATGATCCTTTCAACCATGGTAGAGAGCTCTAAGCATCCTTCAAGCTTTGAAACCCGCGCTAGGCACCGCTAGCCGTCCAAGTTCCGCGTCCGCTCCACCCATAATTGGTGAGGGTTTCATCATCATCATTTCCGAGAGAGGCTTCCAACGCCATTAATGCTTCTAGCATACACATGAAGTAGACAAAACACACAAAGCACACAAAAACAGAAAAATTCTAAGCAAAAAATGAAGGAAAAATGTTACCGATGGGTTGCCTCCCACCAAGCGCTTCTTTAAGGTCATTAGCTTGACCAAACTTCGGGAGCGTCTATTCAAGGTGGAGCGGGGCAATCATGTCTATCGGGGCTCCCGGAATATACTTCTTCAAGCGATGCCCATTCACTTTGAAATCTCCACAATGCTCCCCTCCTATCTCAATAGCTCCATGGGGAAAGATCTTCTTTACCACATATGGCCCGGCAACGGCGCCAAAAACTTGTTACGCTAAAAAGTGTGCACGCAATAAGCCTTAAATTTATACTCGTTATAATTATCCTAACTTCTAGCGCACCCGCAGTGTACAGGACGTTTGTAGCAAGATAAGTATTCTGAGGTCGAACACAAAGACTAAGGTGAAATTGATTTAAGTTGTGATTGAATTTAGCAAGACCTAAGTCTAAAGGAAAAAAGTAAGTAAGGAAGAAAATCTCAATTGTTTTGGTAGGTTTTAGGTGATCACATCAAAGATCACAATTCATTCAAAGCAAACAATCAAACTAAACCGAAAATCACAAATAAACAAACCAAACAAGATATTGATTAAGGGAAAGGAAAGACGGATTCTAGGGGTCGGAAGTTCCGGTTATGGCATAGAACTCAAGTTATCTATTCATTCTTTGGATTGATTATGATATGTTGGGATTAAGTGTTTCTAAATTGGGATCAATTACCGGGTAAGTCTCATGATCCAACTAGTCCACACCTAAGGTCTCATTACCGGTTAGGTCTCTAAGAACCTAAGGTTAGGAATTCTACACAAACCGGAATTGTTAATTAGGGATCTAACCTATCCTTACCGGGTAAGTCTTGGAACGGGAAGTCCTAATCAACATCCCTAGCACATCTAATCCAATGGTGACTTGTTAGGTTCACCACTACCTAAGGTTTTGCTATTTTAGATTCTAAGGGAAGGGATTACCGGGTAAGTCTCTCCTAACACTTAGCCTCTACACTAGGATACCCTAGGGTAGGTTAAACTCAGCTAAAACTTAGGGTTTCAACATTTCTACAGATCTAAGGTAAGATCCTTCGAACCAGGGAAAATCACGGTTTGTTCTATAGAAACCACGACCGTGGTTCTTCAAGAACTACCCGTGATTTCTAACAGAAACTACGTTCATAAGCAAAAATCATCCAAAGATAAATCTAAGTCCATCCTATCATAGATCTAGCCAAAACCATCCTTTCCTTACCCTAGAACCACATCAATCTAGCCTACAACATTCATAATGGAAATCAAAGCAAGCAAACATAAAATCATGACCTCCATTGCAAGATAATGAAAGAAAAGAAGATGAACAAGTGGATTTCAACACAAACTAAATCTGAAGATCGAATTAGGAAAACTTACAACCCTTCCAAAAGAAGGTTCAAGGGTTCACAAATCTCTAGAAATAAATCCGAAATACAAGAGCTAAGTGTGTGTTCTTCTTTCTTCTTCAATGGCTCCTTTCTTCTTCCTTTTGGCACTTTCCTTCCTAGAAAAAATCTTCTTCTTTTGAGGATATATTTGTAAGAGAATTGGAGAATGGATGAGCTCTTCTTCAACTACCCCAGCTCCCAACTGCCTCAAACAACCCATCAAGGACCACTTTTATAACAAATTCTTCATGAGCTGGCCATGAGAGTCGTGGCACAGCTGTCACGAGAATCTGGCAAAATCCACGGTCATTTCCACGGCCGTGGTTCTTCAGAGAACCGTGATTCTGTGCAGAAACCTTGTTTTGGATCATTAGGCTGTGGTTTGGTGCATGGCCTGTGTTGGCAAGGTTCCATGAGTCCTTCTCAGCCCTTGCCTTGCATTCCAATGAGTTTGGAAGTGCGTCCTCTGAATGAGCGACCCTCAAACGCATCGTTTTAGCTCGAAACTTCCCGAAATACCTACAAAACGCACACAAGTCCGTGTAGACATCTATCTCGACAAAATAGATGTTTTGAGTGCAAAACGTATTGGACTAGTGCTAGATGATGCATGATTGAGCGAGAATCCTATCTAAATGTACACCTAAAACTATGCTATAAATCGTGTTATCAAAATACCCCATACTTAAGGTTTGCTCGTCCCCGAGCAAATTCCCAACTATAGACTAAAAGATGACATGATTTATGTATGCAGAAAAATGGCAAAATCTTTTTGGGTTTTGTGCTTCTACTATTGGATCACCTTCATAGTCATGATCAATGGCAATTGGATAAGCAATTATGTATCAAACAATAAGGGCATGGAAAGACAATTGTACTTAACTCAAAAGCATGCATGAGATGGGAGGACGAAGATGTCAAGAAGATCAAGAGTCTATCCAATCTAGATTACTAAGTCTTACAAACATGCAAGTAGGTCATAAGGGCTTGTGACATAAAAGGCTAAGAAACGTTGTAATTTGGGAGGGGAATTTTCTAGGTATGTGATGCTAATCCGGGAATGGAACTAACTTCACTTCCTTGTCCTCGATCAACTTCCCCCAAGTGTATATTTTTCCCTATCTTGCTTTCTTTTCTTTTTCCTTAACTCATTTTTGAGACAATGGCATTGGTGTACAATAGCCGAAACCTCAGTGATTAGCCATCCTCGGGCTTTTTCTCTTTTTCGAGGTGCATCCACACCGGGCACACATACCAAAGCTCGTTAGGGCTATTGGTTCATTTGACTTTGGCAAGGCACCAACACCCGATTATGTGAAGTGTACCGAGTTACTTATCATTTAAACCAACGCCCCCAAACCTATTTTGGCTACACTTCCACAATAATTTCAGCATTCCATTCACGACATTCTTTTCATTACATCTTCACCCCGCACTTGCTTTTTCAAACACACTAGCATGCTCCTATTCCCGGATGGGTTTAAAGGAGGTCGATTTTATATCAATTGAGGTGCTCAAGCAATCATGATCAAGATGAGAAGTAGAGAAAGATGAAGTGCCTCATTCATTCCTAGATGGTATGCAAGAACTATCATGTAATTTCGACTTTCAATACTCAATCCATTCTAGGCAATCATCATGATCTCAAGTCATTCATGGAATTTAAGAGAAGTAGTTCAAGTCCACATATGCATTTATCAATTCAACACATAAGGCCATTCATAGCCAATCACAAGACAAGTTTCATCATTAGGATCATATCCAAGCCTAGAAAGCACAAAATTTTTTTTAAATTTTCTGATTTTTATGGGATTTTCGTTTTAAGTATGTACAATGCAAGACATGTGCAAATATTAACCTATCCTAGATGCTCATCATGCAAAGGATCATGCGAACCCCACCCCATACTTAGAAACACATTGTCCCCAATGTGGTATACAAGTAAAGAGAGTGAAAGAAGGTTCTCTCAATGTAAAATGGTTTGCTATGGTATTTGGGAATTCTCAAGTGAATTGATGTTGGATGATCCTTTCAACCATGGTAGAGAGCTCTAAGCATCCTTCAAGCTTTGAAACCCGCGCTAGGCACCGCTAGCCGTCCAAGTTCCGCGTCCGCTCCACCCATAATTGGTGAGGGTTTCATCATCATCATTTCCGAGAGAGGCTTCCAACGCCATTAATGCTTCTAGCATACACATGAAGTAGACAAAACACACAAAGCACACAAAAACAGAAAAATTCTAAGCAAAAATGAAGGAAAAATGTTACCGATGGGTTGCCTCCCACCAAGCGCTTCTTTAAGGTCATTAGCTTGACCAAACTTCGGGAGCGTCTATTCAAGGTGGAGCGGGGCAATCATGTCTATCGGGGCTCCCGGAATATACTTCTTCAAGCGATGCCCATTCACTTTGAAATTTCCACAATGCTCCCCTCCTATCTCAATAGCTCCATGGGGAAAGATCTTCTTTACCACATATGGCCCGGCAACGGCGCCAAAAACTTGTTACGCTAAAAAGTGTGCACGCAATAAGCCTTAAATTTATACTCGTTATAATTATCCTAACTTCTAGCGCACCCGCAGTGTACAGGACGTTTGTAGCAAGATAAGTATTCTGAGGTCGAACACAAAGACTAAGGTGAAATTGATTTAAGTTGTGATTGAATTTAGCAAGACCTAAGTCTAAAGGAAAAAAGTAAGTAAGGAAGAAAATCTCAATTGTTTTGGTAGGTTTTAGGTGATCACATCAAAGATCACAATTCATTCAGAGCAATCAATCAAACTAAACCGAAAATCAGCACAAATAAACAAACCAAACGGGATATTGATCAAGGAAAAAGGAAAGACGGATTCTAGGGGTTGGAAATTCCGGTTATGGCATAGAACTCAAGTTATCTATTCATTCCTTGGATTGATTATGATATGTTGGGATTAAGTGTTTCTAAATTGGGATCAATTACCGGGTAAGTCTCATGATCCAACTAGTCCACACCTAAGGTCTCATTACCGGTTAAGTCTCTAAGAACCTAAGGTTAGGAATTCTACACAAACCGGAATTGTTAATTAGGGATCTAACCTATCCTTACCGGGTAAGTCTTGGAACGGGAAGTCCTAATCAACATTCCTAGCATATCTAATCCAATGGCGACTTGTTAGGTTCACCACTACCTAAGGTTTTGCTATTTTGGATTCTAAGGGCAAGGATTACCGGGTAAGTCTCTCCTAACACTTAGCCTCTACACTAGGATACCCTAGGGTAGGTTAAACTCAGCTAAAACTTAGGGTTTCAACATTTCTACAGATCTAAGGTAAGATCCTTCGAACCAGGGAAAATCACGGTTTGTTCTATAGAAACCACGACCGTGGTTCTTCAAGAACTACCCGTGATTTCTAACAGAAACTACGTTCATAAGCAAAAATCATCCAAAGATAAATCTAAGTCCATCCTATCATAGATCTAGCCAAAACCATCCTTTCCTTACCCTAGAACCACATCAATCTAGCCTACAACATTCATAATGGAAATCAAAGCAAGCAAACATAAAATCATGACCTCCATTGCAAGATAATGAAAGAAAAGAAGATGAACAAGTGGATTTCAACACAAACTAAATCTGAAGATCGAATTAGGAAAACTTACAACCCTTCCAAAAGAAGGTTCAAGGGTTCACAAATCTCTAGAAATAAATCCGAAATACAAGAGCTAAGTGTGTGTTCTTCTTTCTTCTTCAATGGCTCCTTTCTTCTTCCTTTTGGCACTTTCCTTCCTAGAAAAAATCTTCTTCTTTTGAGGATATATTTGTAAGAGAATTGGAGAATGGATGAGCTCTTCTTCAACTACCCCAGCTCCCAACTGCCTCAAACAACCCATCAAGGACCACTTTTATAACAAATTCTTCATGAGCTGGCCATGAGAGTCGTGGCACAGCTGTCACGAGAATCTGGCAAAATCCACGGTCATTTCCACGGCCGTGGTTCTTCAGGAAACCGTGATTCTATGCAGAAACTTCGCCTTGGATCATTGAGCTGTGGTTTGGTGCATGGCTAGTGTTGGCAAGGTTCCATGAGTCCTCCTTACCCCTTTGATGTGTCCTAATGAGTCCGAGGACGTGTCATCTAAATGAACGGTCCTTTAACGCATCGTTTTAGCTCTAAACTTCCCGAAATACCTACAAAACGCACACAAGTCCGTGTAGACGTCTATCTCGACAAAATACATGTTTTGAGTGCAAAACGCATTGGACTAGTGCTAGATCATGCATGATTGCGCGAGAATCCTATCTAAATGTACACCTAGAACTATGCTATAAATCGTGTTATCAAAATACCCCATACTTAAGGTTTGCTCGTCCCCGAGCAAATTCCCAACTATAGACTAAAAGATGACATGATTTATGTATGCAGAAAAATGGCAAAATCTTTTTGGGTTTTGTGCTTCTACTATTGGATCACCTTCATAGTCATGATCAATGGCAATTGGATAAGCAATTATGTATCAAACAATAAGGGCATGGAAAGACAATTGTACTTAACTCAAAAGCATGCATGAGAAGGGAGGACGAAGATGTCAAGAAGATCAAGAGTCTATCCAATCTAGATTACTAAGTCTTACAAACATGCAAGTAGGTCATAAGGGCTTGTGACATAAAAGGCTAAGAAACGTTGTAATTTGGGAGGGGAATTTTCTAGGTATGTGATGCTAATCCGGGAATGGAACTAACTTCACTTCCTTGTCCTCGATCAACTTCCCCCAAGTGTATATTTTTCCCTATCTTGCTTTCTTTTCTTTTTCCTTAACTCATTTTTGAGACAATGGCATTGGTGTACAATAGCCGAAACCTCAGTGATTAGCCATCCTCGGGCTTTTTCTCTTTTTCGAGGTGCATCCACACCGGGCACACATACCAAAGCTCGTTAGGGCTATTGGTTCATTTGACTTTGGCAAGGCACCAACACCCGATTATGTGAAGTGTACCGAGTTACTTATCATTTAAACCAACGCCCCCAAACCTATTTTGGCTACACTTCCACAATAATTTCAGCATTCCATTCACGACATTCTTTTCATTACATCTTCACCCCGCACTTGCTTTTAAACATTCAAACACACTAGCATGCTCCTATTCCCGGATGGGTTTAAAGGAGGTCGAATTTATATCAATTGAGGTGCTCAAGCAATCATGATCAAGATGAGAAGTAGAGAAAAATGAAATGCCTCATTCATTCCTAGATGGTATGCAAGAACTATCATGTAATTTCGACTTTCAATACTCAATCCATTCTAGGCAATCATCATGATCTCAAGTCATTCATGGAATTCAAGAGAAGTAGTTCAAATCCACATATGCATTTATCAATTCAACACATAAGGCCATTCATAGCCAATCACAAGACAAGTTTCATCATTAGGATCATATCCAAGCCTAGAAAGCACAAAAATCATTTTTTTTTTTTAAATTTTCTGATTTTTATGGGATTTTTGGTTTAAGTATGTACAATGCAAGACATGTGCAAATATTAACCTATCCTAGATGCTCATCTTGCAAAGGATCATGCAAACCCCACCCCATACTTAGAAACACATTGTCCCCAATGTGATATACAAGTAAAGAGAGTGAAAGAAGGTTCTCACAATGTAAAAGTGTTTGCTATGGTATTCGGGATTGTTCAAGTGAATTGATGTTGGATGATCTCATCAACCATGGTAGAGAGCTCTAAGCATTCCTTCAAAGCTTCGGAATCCGCGCTAGGCACCGCTAGCCGTCCAAGTTCTGCGTCCGCTCCACCCATAATTGGTGAGGGGTTCATCATCATCATTCATATGTCAAGAAAGACTTCCAATGCCACTAATGCTTCTAGCACACACACGAAACACGGAACACACAAAGCACACAAAAACAGAAAAATCTAAGCAAAAATGAAAAAATGAAAAATGTTACCAATGGGTTGCCTCCCACCAAGCGCTTCTTTAAGGTCACTAGCTTGACCAAACTCGGGAGCGTCTATTCAAGGTGAAGTGGGGCAATCATGTCTATCGGGGCTCCCGGAATATACTTCTTCAAGCGATGCCCATTCACTTTGAAATTTCCACAATGCTCCCCTCCTATCTCAATAGCTCCATGGGGGAAGATCTTCTTCACCACATATGGCCCGGTCCATCTTGATTTGAGCTTTCCGGGAAAGAGCCTTAGCCTTGAGTTGAAGAGAAGGACAAGATCTCCTTCACTCAACTCCTTTGGAATAATCCTCTTGTCATGCCATCTTTTGGTTCTCTCCTTGTAGGTCCGGGCATTCTCATAGGCTTCCAACCGGAGCTCTTCAAGAGCATTGATATCGAGCAACCTCTTTTCTCCCGCTTCGTTGAGGTCAAAGTTTAGCCACTTAATGGCCCAATAAGCTCTATGCTCCATTTCCACCGGAAGATGGCATGACTTGCCATAGACCAACTTGTAGGGGGTGGTTCCAATTGGTGTCTTGAAGGCGGTTCTATATGCCCATAGTGCGTCATTGAGCTTCATAGCCCAATCCTTCCTTGTCCTAGACACCGTCTTCTCGAGGATGGCCTTGATCTCTCGGTTGGAGATCTCCACTTGACCACTAGTTTGGGGATGGTAGGGTGTTGCCACCTTATGAGTCACCCCATACTTGGCCAAAAGTGCCCCAAAATTCCTATTCGTGAAGTGCTTCCCTCCATTACTAATGATCACCCTTGGTGTTCCAAACCTAGGGAAGATCACTCGGTTGAAGAACCGCACCACCACCTTGGCATCATTTGTAGGAGAGGCAATTGCCTCCACCCATCTTGACACATAGTCCACCGCCAATAGGATGTAGAGATTTCCACATGAAGAAGGGAATGGTCCCATGAAGTCTACACCCCACACATCAAAAATTTCAACTTCTTGGATGTTGTTCAAGGGCATTTCATTCCTCCTTGAGATGTTCCCCCTCCTTTGGCAAGCATCACATGCCGCTACAAAACCTTGCACATCTCTAAACAAGTTAGGCCAATAAAAACCGGATTGCAATACCTTGGCACACGTTTTGTGTGAGCTAGCATGGCCTCCACATGGTAAGGAGTGACAATGCCGGATCACACTTTCCATTTTATCTTCCGGTATGCACCTCCTAAGCACCCCATCCGGGCCTCTCTTGAATAGAAGTGGCTCGCTCCAATAGTAATGCCTTACATCGTTGAAGAACTTCTTCCTTTGTGCATATGTAAGTCCGGGAGGCACTTCCTCACACACCAAGTAATTCACAATGTCGGCATACCATGGCTCACTTCCTCTAGCCACGTGGAACAAGCATTCTTCCATCATTTGCAATTGTTCGTCCCGGAATGAATAATCTATCGGGATGTTGTCTTTCCCAAGCTCCAATGGTGGGAGTCTACTAAGGTGATCCGCCACGGAGTTCTCGGATCCCTTCTTATCTCGTATCTCCAAATCAAACTCTTGAAGAAGAAGGATCCACCGAATCAACCTTGGTTTGGCATCCTTCTTTGTAAGTAGATAACGGATCACCGCATGATCCGTATAAACTATGACCTTCGCTCCAACAAGGTACGAGCGGAACTTCTCAAATGCATATACCACCGCCAACAACTCCTTCTCGGTGGTAGCATAGTTGAGTTGGGCATCATCTAGCGTCTTGCTAGCATAGTAAATAGCATGAGTGCGCCCTTCTTTCCTTTGCCCTAAAACGGCCCCAACGGCCACATCACTTGCATCGCACATGATTTCAAATGGTAGACTCCAATCCGGAGGTTGCATGATAGGTGCGGAGATCAAGGCGTTCTTCAACCTACAAAAAGCTTCAAGACAATCCTTGGAAAAGACAAAATCAACATCCTTCATTAGTAGGTTAGTGAGAGGCTTAGAAATTTTAGAGAAATCTTGAATAAACCTCCGGTAAAAACCGGCATGCCCTAAGAAACTCCTTACCCCCTTCACCGAGGTAGGTGATGGCAACTTCTCTATCGTTTCAATTTTAGCTCTATCAACCTCAATGCCACGGTTAGACACCAAGTGTCCTAACACAATCCCTTCACTTACCATGAAGTGGCATTTTTCCCAATTTAAGACAAGATTTGTCTCCTCACATCTTTGCAACACTAATGACAAATTAGCCAAGCAATCATCGAAAGAAGAACAATAAACAGAGAAATCATCCATGAACACTTCCATGATATTTTCTATGTATTCCGAAAAGATAGCCATCATACACCTTTGAAAGGTGGCGGGTGCATTACACAACCCAAATGGCATTCTCCTATATGCAAAGGTACCCCATGGACATGTAAAAGTCGTTTTCTCTTGGTCATCGGGGTGGATAGGGATTTGGAAGAATCCACTATACCCATCTAAATAGCAAAAATGAGAGTGTTGAGCTAACCTTTCTAGCATTTGGTCAATGAAGGGGAGAGGGAAGTGATCTTTCCTAGAGGCCATGTTTAACTTCCTATAATCTATACACATCCTCCATCCCGTGACCGTCCTAGTCGGTATTAGTTCATTGTTCTCATTAGTTACTACCGTCATTCCACCCTTCTTAGGTACTACATGAACGGGGCTAACCCACTTACTATCGGAGATAGGGTAGATAATTCCCGCATCTAGCAACTTAATGATTTCCTTTTTGACCACCTCTTTCATTATAGGATTTAATCTCCTTTGATGTTCTATAGATGGTTTGTGGTTATCTTCCATCATTATCTTATGCATGCACAAAGATGGTTTAATGCCAACCAAATCATCAATAGTATAACCAATGGCTTTCCTATGCAATCTAAGTTCATGCAGCAATTTAGCAAGTTCATCATCACTCAAGCATGCATTAACAATCACAGGATATGTAGAATTATCTCCAAGGAATGCATACTTGAAATGAGAGGG
Organism: Fagopyrum esculentum; assembly: GCA_033239045.1. Classification (NCBI taxonomy): domain Eukaryota; kingdom Viridiplantae; phylum Streptophyta; class Magnoliopsida; order Caryophyllales; family Polygonaceae; genus Fagopyrum; species Fagopyrum esculentum. The sequence continues at coordinate 133,000,612 of BSUD01000001.1, read as the reverse complement.
GAGGGGTTTAAGTTCAAGTGAGGGAGGACCTTTATCGGTTGAAGATGATCCAAATAAGGTTGGATGAGATGAGTCCAAAGCAAATGAAGACTCCCCATGGCTCCTAGAAGCTTGATCATCATCAAGAGCTGATTCAGGGAAAACCACGGTTGGAAACACGGGTTGCTCATTTTCCACGACCGTGGAACTTGCCAAGCTTGCTTCTCGGAGTTGTCCAGAAAGTTTGACGGCCGTGGTTTGTGAATCTCGACCGTGGAACTTGCAGCTGTTCACAACCTCTTCGTGGCTCTCAAATCCAACTCTTGGCTCCTCTTCCAAGGCCTCCAAGGCCTTGATTTCTTCATTGCAAGCCTCCTCATCATCTTCTTCCATCATACTCAAGGTAAGAACCTTTTCCAAAGGATCTTTGATCAAGATCGAGCTCACAACTTCTCTAGATTCCTCTTGCTCGACTATGTTGAAGATATCTTCATCAAGGGTTGGCCCTTTCATCATTGTGGACAGCTTGAACTTGATGTTCTCTTCCCCGATGTTGAAAGAGAGAGTCCCGTTCTTGCAATCCACCAAGCATCCGGAGGTGGCTAGGAAAGGCCTTCCCAAGATGATAGGAACCGAATAATCCGCCGGAATGTCCAACACTACAAAGTCGATGGGTACATAGAATCCTCCCAATTGCACCGGAATGTCCTCTAGAATCCCAACCGGATGAGTAATAGAGCGGTCCGCCATATAGAGGGTCATCTTGACCGGTTTCGGCTCTCCTAGCCCGACCTTGTTGCTAAGTGCAAGCGGTATGATGCTTACACTTGCCCCAAGATCACAAAGGGCTTCGTACTTCACGTCTCCTACTCCAATTGGAACACAAAAAGAGCCCGGATCTCTTAGCTTGGGCGGCATTCCTTCCTTCATCGTTTGGATCAACTCCGAGGATCTCTTGGTCATCCTTATCTCCCCATACTCCTCCAACTTCCTTTTGTTGGAGAGTATCTCTTTCAAAAACTTGCCATACGCCGGCATTCCTAAGATGGCATCCATGAACGGAATGTTAATATGCAACTTGGACATTAGTTCAAGGAACTTACCAAAATGATTGTCTAAACGAGCCCTTGCTCTTGATTGTGGGAATGGTAGTGACGGCTTGTATGGAGGCGGTGCCACATAGGTTGGCTCTATATCCTTGCTCTTTCCTCCATCATCTTGCGTTCTTCCCTCTTCTACCACTACTTGCTTTCCCTTAGCTTGGTCCTTGGGCAAAGGATCCTTCATACTCAACCCACTCCTTGTTGTGATAGCCAATACTTGGCCTCTTGGGTTGTCTTCGGTTCTTCCGGGAAGCTTCCCCGGATCCCTATGTGCTTCACCCGCCTTTTGAAAGACTTGTGCTTCCAAGACCTTTTGAGCTTTAGAGATTGAAGTTACGGTGCTCTCAAGTCAGCTCAATATTCCTAGCAATTGTTCAAACATGACTTCGGTCCTATCCTTTGAAGGTTGAGTAAAACCGGGTGGAGGTTCTTGTGAAGCTCTTTGTGGTGGAGCTGTACTTGTGGAGGCGGGAGGGTTCAAGGCTCCATCCGGGTTAGAGTAAGAAAATCCGGGATGGTTGTGGTTTGGCCGGTAATTGTTGAATTGCCGGTTGTTGTTGAAATTTCTTGGGCCTTGGTAATTGTTGAAATTTTCCCTTCCCATATAATTCACATCTTCCTCCTTGGAAGACAAGTTAGCTTGTGGAGGTGCTTGAGGAGTTGCTTGGCTCTTCAAGGTGGTAGTACACAACTCTCTCAAGGACTTCAACTCATTGTTGATGGTGTCAAGCTTCAAATTGCTCATGGTGACTTCACTCACCTCATATGCTCCCGCCTTTCTTCCTTCGCTCTTCCTATGAGAGTACTTTTCAATCACTAGAGCTTGCTTCTCCACAAACTCCCAAGCATCATCTACATGTTTCTCCATAAATGTCCCACCGGAAAGAGATTGAAGCTTGAATTGGCTATCTTCATCAAGCCCTTTGAAATAGATCTCTAATAGCTCAATCTTTGGTATGCCATGGTGCGGAAAATCTAGGAGAAGGTCTTTGAATCTCTCCCAAGACTTGAACAAACTTTCTCTATCCCTCATCACAAAGGCATTGATCTTTCCTCTTAATTCGGTGGTCTTGGAAGGTGGGAAGAACTTGGTCAAGAACTCGGTTGTCATCTCCTCCCAAGTACCAACTCGCCCTTGTGGAATAGATTGATACCAAGCCAAGGCTTTGTCCTTAAGAGAGAAGGAAAAGGCCCTTAGCTTATGGTTGTTGCTCTCTAATCTTGGTGGTCTAAGAGTCTCCATCAAAATCTCATAGCTCATCAAATGTTGGTGAGGAGACTCTCCTTCCATCCCTCCAAATTGATTATGCCGGATCATTTGAAGAACTTGAGGGCGGAGTTCATAGTTGTGGGTTGCGGGATCTCCTAGATTCACACCCGGTCGGTGTGCTCTTTGTGCCGGATCCATACGTCTCCCTAGGGTTTGTGGCTCCTCAAAAGCAATGGGAACGACCCTAACATTGGCCGCCGGCTGCGGTTGTGGTGGAGGAGGTGGAGGTTGTCGGCGATTAAGCTCTCCTTGAACGAGGGCTTGCCTAATCTCCTCAATCTCCCTCCTTGTTTCCTCTTGCCTCTCATTGGCAAGTCTCTTTTCTTCCTCCAAGAGCTCATCTCTTAGCTTTATTTGCTCTAAGGCTTCATCCAATTTGGCTTGGAGGTTTCTTCCGGTCATCTCTTTCTCCTTTCGGATGTTCTTGGATCTAGATCGAAGGGTTTTCTCCGGTTCGGGATCGAATGGAGCTAAATCCTTGCCACGAGATCTTCGCATACACCTAAAGAGAAATAGATGTCCTGAAAAGCAAAGACACAAACAAAGAGAGATCAAAAGCAACAAGAAAGATCTACACTAGAAACAATCACAAAATAGACTCAATCTAGACCTAGTCCCCGGCAACGGCGCCAAAAACTTGTCACGCTAAAAAGTGTGCACGCAATAAGCCTTAAATTTATACTCGTTATAATTATCCTAACTTCTAGCGCACCCACAGTGTACGGGACGTTTGTAGTATGGATAGTACTCCGAGGTCGAACACAAAGACTAAGGTAAAATTGATTCGGTTTTGTGATTAAATTTAGTGAAGGTCTAAAGTTAGAAAAGAGGAAGGAAAATAAAGAACGAAAATCTCAAATGTTTTTGTCGGTTTTAGGTGATCAAAGATCGCAAATCATGCAAAGCAAACAATCAAACTAAACCAAAAATCACAAATAAACAAATCAAACAAGATATTGATCAAGGGAAAGGAAAGACGGATTCTAGGGGTCGGAAGTTCCGGTTATGACATAGAAATCAAGCTATCTATTCATTCTTTAGATTGATTATGACTTGCTGGAATTAAGTGTTTCTATATTGGGATCAATTACCGGGTAAGTCTCATGATCCAACTAGTCCACACCTAAGGTCCTCATTACCGGTTAGGTCTCTAAGAACCTAAGGTTGGGTATTCTACACAAACCGGAATTGTTAGTTAGGGATCTAACCCATCCTTACCGGGTAAGTCTTGGAATGGGAAGTCCTAATCAACATTCCTAGCACACCTAATCCAATGGCGACTTGTTAGGTTCACCACTACCTAAGGTTTTGCTATTTTAGATTCTAAGGGAAGGGATTACCGGGTAAGTCTCTCCTAACACTTAGCCGCTACACTAGGACACCCTAGGGTAGGTTAAACTCAGCAAAAACTTAGGGTTTCAACAATTTTATGAATCTAAGGTAAGATCCTTCGAACCAGGAAGAATCACGGTTTGTTCTACAGAAACCACGACCGTGGTTCTACAAGAACTACCCGTGATTTCTAACAGCAGCTACGTTCATAAGCAAAAATCATCCAAAGGTAAATCTAAGTCCGTCCTATCATAGATCTAGCCATAACCATCCTTTCCTTACCCTAGAACCACATCAATTTAGCCTACAACATTCATAATGGAAATCAAAGCAAACAAACATAAAATCATAGCATTCATTGCAAGATAATGAAAGAAAGAAGATGAACAAGTGAACTTCAAAAACAAACTAATCTGAAGACGGAATTAGAACAACTTACAACCCTTCCAAAAGAAGGTTCAAGGGTTCACAAATCTCTAGAAATAAATCCGAAATACAAGAAGCTATGTGTGTGTTCTCCTCTCTTCTTCAATGGAACCTTTCTTCTTCTCTTGGGCACTTTCCTTCCTAGAAAAAATCTTCTTCTCTTGAGAATATATTTGTTAGAGAAATGGATAATGGGTGAGCTGCTCCCAAACTACCCAGCTCCTCAAACAACCCATCAAGGACCACTTTTATAACAAATTCTTCATGAGCTGGCCATGAGAGTCGTGGCACAGCTGTCACGAGAATCTGGCAAAATCCACGGTCATTTCCACGGCCGTGGTTCTTCAGGAAACCGTGATTCTATGCAGAAACTTCGCCTTGGATCATTGAGCTGTGGTTTGGTGCATGGCTAGTGTTGGCAAGGTTCCATGAGTCCTCCTTACCCCTTTGATGTGTCCTAATGAGTCCGAGGACGTGTCATCTAAATGAATGGTCCTTTAACGCATCGTTTTAGCTCCAAACTTCCCGAAATACCTACAAAACGCACACAAGTCCGTGTAGACGTCTATCTCGACAAAATACATGTTTTGAGTGCAAAACGCATTGGACTAGTGCTAGATCATGCATGATTGAGCGAGAATCCTATCTAAATGTACACCTAAAACTATGCTATAAATCGTGTTATCAAAATACCCCATACTTAAGGTTTGCTCGTCCCCGAGCAAATTCCCAACTATAGACTAAAAGATGACATGATTTATGTATGCAGAAAAATGGCAAAATCTTTTTGGGTTTTGTGCTTCTACTATTGGATCACCTTCATAGTCATGATCAATGGCAATTGGATAAGCAATTATGTATCAAACAATAAGGGCATGGAAAGACAATTGTACTTAACTCAAAAGCATGCATGAGATGGGAGGACGAAGATGTCAAGAAGATCAAGAGTCTATCCAATCTAGATTACTAAGTCTTACAAACATGCAAGTAGGTCATAAGGGCTTGTGACATAAAAGGCTAAGAAACGTTGTAATTTGGGAGGGGAATTTTCTAGGTATGTGATGCTAATCCGGGAATGGAACTAACTTCACTTCCTTGTCCTCGATCAACTTCCCCCAAGTGTATATTTTTCCCTATCTTGCTTTCTTTTCTTTTTCTTTAACTCATTTTTGAGACAATGGCATTGGTGTACAATAGCCGAAACCTCGGTGATTAGCCATCCTCGGGCTTTTTCTCTTTTTCGAGGTGCATCCACACCGGGCACACATACCAAAGCTCGTTAGGGCTATTGGCTCATTTGACTTTGGCAAGGCACCAACACCCGATTATGTGAAGTGTACCGAGTTACTTGTCATTTAAACCAACGCCCCCAAACCTATTTTGGCTACACTTCCACAATAATTTCAGCATTCTATTCACGACATTCTTTTCATTACACCTTCACCCCGCACTTGCTTTTACACATTCAAACACACTAGCATGCTCCTATTCCCGGATGGGTTTAAAAGGAGGTCAAATTTATATCAATTGAGGTGCTCAAGCAATCATGATCAAGATGAGAAGTAGAGAAAGATGAAATGCCTCATTCATTCCTAGATGGTATGCAAGAACTATCATGTAATTTCGACTTTCAATACTCAATCCATTCTAGGCAATCATCATGATCTCAAGTCATTCATGGAATTCAAGAGAAGTAGTTCAAGTCCACATATGCATTTATCAATTCAACACATAAGGCCATTCATAGCCAATCACAAGACAAGTTTCATCATTAGGATCATATCCAAGCCTAGAAAGCACAAAAATTTTTAAATTTTCTGATTTTTATGGAATTTTTGGTTTAAGTATGTACAATGCAAGACATGTGCAAATATTAACCTATCCTAGATGCTCATCTTGCAAAGGATCATGCAAACCCCACCCCATACTTAGAAACACATTGTCCCCAATGTGATATACAAGTAAAGAGAGTGAAAGAAGGTTCTCACAATGTAAAATTGTTTGCTATGGTATTTGGGATTTCTCAAGTGGATTGATGTTGGATGATCCTATCAACCATGGTAGAGAGCTCTAAGCATTCCTTCAAGCCTTGGAACCCGCGCTAGGCACCGCTAGCCGTCCAAGTTCTGCGTCCGCTCCACCCATAATTGGTGAGGGTTTCATCATCATCATTTCCAAGAAAAGGCCTCCAATGCCACTAAGGTTCTAGCACACATAAAATAGACAAAACACACAAAGCACACAAAAACAGAAAAATCTAAGCAAAAATGAAAAAATGAAAAATGTTACCAATGGGTTGCCTCCCACCAAGCGCTTCTTTAAGGTCATTAGCTTGACCAAACTCGGGAGTGTTTATGCAAGGTGAAGTGGGGCAATCATGTCTACCGGTGCTCCCGGAATGTATTTCTTCAAGCGATGCCCATTCACTTTGAAATTTCCACAATGCTCCCCTCCTATCTCAATAGCTCCATGGGGAAAGATCTTCTTCACCACATATGGCCCGGTCCATCTTGATTTGAGCTTTCCGGGAAAGAGCCTTAGCCTTGAGTTGAAGAGAAGGACAAGATCTCCTTCACTCAACTCCTTTGGAATGATCCTCTTGTCATGCCACCTTTTGGTTCTCTCCTTGTAGATCCGGGCATTCTCATAAGCTTCCAACCGGAGTTCCTCAAGTGCATTGATATCAAGCAATCTCTTTTCTCCCGCCTCCTTGAGGTCAAAGTTTAGCCACTTAATGGCCCAATAAGCTCTATGCTCCATTTCCACCGGAAGATGGCAAGACTTGCCATAGACCAACTTGTAGGGGGTGGTTCCAATTGGTGTCTTGAAGGCGGTTCTATATGCCCATAGTGCGTCATTGAGCTTCATAGCCCAATCCTTCCTTGTCCTAGACACCGTCTTCTCGAGGATGGCCTTGATCTCTCGGTTGGAGATCTCCACTTGACCACTAGTTTGGGGATGGTAAGGTGTTGCCACCTTATGAGTCACCCCATACTTGGCCAAAAGTGCCCCAAAATTCCTATTCGTGAAGTGCTTCCCTCCATCACTAATGATCACCCTTGGTGTTCCAAACCTAGGGAAGATCACTCGGTTGAAGAACCGCACCACCACCTTGGCATCATTTGTAGGAGAGGCAATTGCCTCCACCCATCTTGACACATAGTCCACCGCCAATAGGATGTAGAGATTTCCACATGAAGAAGGGAATGGTCCCATGAAGTCTACACCCCACACATCAAAAATCTCAACTTCTTGGATGTTGTTCAAGGGCATTTCATTCCTCCTTGAGATGTTCCCCGTCCTTTGGCAAGCATCACATGCCGCTACAAAACCTTGCACATCTCTAAACAAGTTAGGCCAATAAAAACCGGATTGCAATACCTTGGCACACGTTTTGTGTGAGCTAGCATGGCCTCCACATGGTAAGGAGTGACAATGCCGGATCACACTCTCCATTTCATCTTCCGGTATGCACCTCCTAAGCACCCCATCCGGGCCTCTCTTGAATAGAAGTGGCTCGCTCCAATAGTAATGCCTTACATCGTTGAAGAACTTCTTCCTTTGTGCATATGTAAGTCCGGGAGGCACTTCCTCACACACCAAGTAATTCACAATGTCGGCATACCATGGCTCACTTCCTCTAGCCACGTGGAACAAGCATTCTTCCATCATTTGCAATTGTTCGTCCCGGAATGAATAATCTATCGGGATGTTGTCTTTCCCAAGCTCCAATGGTGGGAGTCTACTAAGGTGATCCGCCACCGAGTTCTCGGATCCCTTCTTATCTCGTATCTCCAAATCAAACTCTTGAAGAAGAAGGATCCACCGAATCAACCTTGGTTTGGCATCCTTCTTTGTAAGTAGATAACGGATCGCCGCATGATCCGTATAAACTATGACCTTCGCTCCAACAAGGTACGAGCGGAACTTCTCAAATGCATACACCACCGCTAACAACTCCTTCTCGGTGGTAGCATAGTTGAGTTGGGCATCATCTAGCGTCTTGCTAGCATAATAAATAGCATGAGTACGCCCTTCTTTCCTTTGCCCTAAAACGGCCCCAACGGCCACATCACTTGCATCGCACATGATTTCAAATGGTAGACTCCAATCCGGAGGTTGCATGATAGGTGCGGAGATCAAGGCGTTCTTCAACCTACAAAAAGCTTCAAGACAATCCTTGGAAAAGACAAAATCAACATCTTTCATTAGTAGGTTAGTGAGAGGCTTAGAAATTTTAGAGAAATCTTGAATGAACCTCCGGTAAAAACCGGCATGCCCTAAGAAACTCCTTACCCCCTTCACCGAGGTAGGTGATGGCAACTTCTCTATCGTTTCAATTTTAGCTCTATCAACCTCAATGCCACGGTTAGACACCAAGTGTCCTAACACAATCCCTTCACTTACCATGAAGTGGCATTTTTCCCAATTTAAGACAAGATTTGTCTCCTCACATCTTTGCAACACTAATGACAAATTAGCCAAGCAATCATCGAAAGAAGAACAATAAACAGAGAAATCATCCATGAACACTTCCATGATATTTTCTATGTATTCCGAAAAGATAGCCATCATACACCTTTGAAAGGTGGCGGGTGCATTACACAACCCAAATGGCATTCTCCTATATGCAAAGGTACCCCATGGACATGTAAAAGTCGTTTTCTCTTGGTCATCGGGGTGGATAGGGATTTGGAAGAATCCACTATACCCATCTAAATAGCAAAAATGAGAGTGTTGAGCTAACCTTTCTAGCATTTGGTCAATGAAGGGGAGAGGGAAGTGATCTTTCCTAGAGGCCATGTTTAACTTCCTATAATCTATACACATCCTCCATCCCGTGACCGTCCTAGTCGGTATTAGTTCATTGTTCTCATTAGTTACTACCGTCATTCCACCCTTCTTAGGTACTACATGAACGGGGCTAACCCACTTACTATCGGAGATAGGGTAGATAATTCCCGCATCTAGCAACTTAATGATTTCCTTTTTGACCACCTCTTTCATTATAGGATTTAATCTCCTTTGATGTTCTATAGATGGTTTGTGGTTATCTTCCATCATTATCTTATGCATGCACAAAGATGGTTTAATGCCAACCAAATCATCAATAGTATAACCAATGGCTTTCCTATGCAATCTAAGTTCATGCAGCAATTTAGCAAGTTCATCATCACTCAAGCATGCATTAACAATCACAGGATATGTAGAATTATCTCCAAGGAATGCATACTTGAAATGAGAGGGGAGGGGTTTAAGTTCAAGTGAGGGAGGACCTTTATCGGTTGAAGATGATCCAAATAAGGTTGGATGAGATGAGTCCAAAGCAAATGAAGACTCCCCATGGCTCCTAGAAGCTTGATCATCATCAAGAGCTGATTCAGGGAAAACCACGGTTGGAAACACGGGTTGCTCATTTTCCACGACCGTGGAACTTGCCAAGCTTGCTTCTCGGAGTTGTCCAGAAAGTTTGACGGCCGTGGTTTGTGAATCTCGACCGTGGAACTTGCAGCTGTTCACAACCTCTTCGTGGCTCTCAAATCCAACTCTTGGCTCCTCTTCCAAGGCCTCCAAGGCCTTGATTTCTTCATTGCAAGCCTCCTCATCATCTTCTTCCATCATACTCAAGGTAAGAACCTTTTCCAAAGGATCTTTGATCAAGATCGAGCTCACAACTTCTCTAGATTCCTCTTGCTCGACTATGTTGAAGATATCTTCATCAAGGGTTGGCCCTTTCATCATTGTGGACAGCTTGAACTTGATGTTCTCTTCCCCGATGTTGAAAGAGAGAGTCCCGTTCTTGCAATCCACCAAGCATCCGGAGGTGGCTAGGAAAGGCCTTCCCAAGATGATAGGAACCGAATAATCCGCCGGAATGTCCAACACTACAAAGTCGATGGGTACATAGAATCCTCCCAATTGCACCGGAATGTCCTCTAGAATCCCAACCGGATGAGTAATAGAGCGGTCCGCCATATAGAGGGTCATCTTGACCGGTTTCGGCTCTCCTAGCCCGACCTTGTTGCTAAGTGCAAGCGGTATGATGCTTACACTTGCCCCAAGATCACAAAGGGCTTCGTACTTCACGTCTCCTACTCCAATTGGAACACAAAAAGAGCCCGGATCTCTTAGCTTGGGCGGCATTCCTTCCTTCATCGTTTGGATCAACTCCGAGGATCTCTTGGTCATCCTTATCTCCCCATACTCCTCCAACTTCCTTTTGTTGGAGAGTATCTCTTTCAAAAACTTGCCATACGCCGGCATTCCTAAGATGGCATCCATGAACGGAATGTTAATATGCAACTTGGACATTAGTTCAAGGAACTTACCAAAATGATTGTCTAAACGAGCCCTTGCTCTTGATTGTGGGAATGGTAGTGACGGCTTGTATGGAGGCGGTGCCACATAGGTTGGCTCTATATCCTTGCTCTTTCCTCCATCATCTTGCGTTCTTCCCTCTTCTACCACTACTTGCTTTCCCTTAGCTTGGTCCTTGGGCAAAGGATCCTTCATACTCAACCCACTCCTTGTTGTGATAGCCAACACTTGGCCTCTTGGGTTGTCTTCGGTTCTTCCGGGAAGCTTCCCCGGATCCCTATGTGCTTCACCCGCCTTTTGAAAGACTTGTGCTTCCAAGACCTTTTGAGCTTTAGAGATTGAAGTTACGGTGCTCTCAAGTCAGCTCAATATTCCTAGCAATTGTTCAAACATGACTTCGGTCCTATCCTTTGAAGGTTGAGTAAAACCGGGTGGAGGTTCTTGTGAAGCTCTTTGTGGTGGAGCTGTACTTGTGGAGGCGGGAGGGTTCAAGGCTCCATCCGGGTTAGAGTAAGAAAATCCAGGATGGTTGTGGTTTGGCCGGTAATTGTTGAATTGCCGGTTGTTGTTGAAATTTCTTGGGCCTTGGTAATTGTTGAAATTTTCCCTTCCCATATAATTCACATCTTCCTCCTTGGAAGACAAGTTAGCTTGTGGAGGTGCTTGAGGAGTTGCTTGGCTCTTCAAGGTGGTAGTACACAACTCTCTCAAGGACTTCAACTCATTGTTGATGGTGTCAAGCTTCAAATTGCTCATGGTGACTTCACTCACCTCATATGCTCCCGCCTTTCTTCCTTCGCTCTTCCTATGAGAGTACTTTTCAATCACTAGAGCTTGCTTCTCCACAAACTCCCAAGCATCATCTACATGTTTCTCCATAAATGTCCCACCGGAAAGAGATTGAAGCTTGAATTGGCTATCTTCATCAAGCCCTTTGAAATAGATCTCTAATAGCTCAATCTTTGGTATGCCATGGTGCGGAAAATCTAGGAGAAGGTCTTTGAATCTCTCCCAAGACTTGAACAAACTTTCTCTATCCCTCATCACAAAGGCATTGATCTTTCCTCTTAATTCGGTGGTCTTGGAAGGTGGGAAGAACTTGGTCAAGAACTCGGTTGTCATCTCCTCCCAAGTACCAACTCGCCCTTGTGGAATAGATTGATACCAAGCCAAGGCTTTGTCCTTAAGAGAGAAGGAAAAGGCCCTTAGCTTATGGTTGTTGCTCTCTAATCTTGGTGGTCTAAGAGTCTCCATCAAAATCTCATAGCTCATCAAATGTTGGTGAGGAGACTCTCCTTCCATCCCTCCAAATTGATTATGCCGGATCATTTGAAGAACTTGAGGGCGGAGTTCATAGTTGTGGGTTGCGGGATCTCCTAGATTCACACCCGGTCGGTGTGCTCTTTGTGCCGGATCCATACGTCTCCCTAGGGTTTGTGGCTCCTCAAAAGCAATGGGAACGACCCTAACATTGGCCGCCGGCTGCGGTTGTGGTGGAGGAGGTGGAGGTTGTCGGCGATTAAGCTCTCCTTGAACGAGGGCTTGCCTAATCTCCTCAATCTCCCTCCTTGTTTCCTCTTGCCTCTCATTGGCAAGTCTCTTTTCTTCCTCCAAGAGCTCATCTCTTAGCTTTATTTGCTCTAAGGCTTCATCCAATTTGGCTTGGAGGTTTCTTCCGGTCATCTCTTTCTCCTTTCGGATGTTCTTGGATCTAGATCGAAGGGTTTTCTCCGGTTCGGGATCGAATGGAGCTAAATCCTTGCCACGAGATCTTCGCATACACCTAAAGAGAAATAGATGTCCTGAAAAGCAAAGACACAAACAAAGAGAGATCAAAAGCAACAAGAAAGATCTACACTAGAAACAATCACAAAATAGACTCAATCTAGACCTAGTCCCCGGCAACGGCGCCAAAAACTTGTCACGCTAAAAAGTGTGCACGCAATAAGCCTTAAATTTATACTCGTTATAATTATCCTAACTTCTAGCGCACCCACAGTGTACGGGACGTTTGTAGTATGGATAGTACTCCGAGGTCGAACACAAAGACTAAGGTAAAATTGATTCGGTTTTGTGATTAAATTTAGTGAAGGTCTAAAGTTAGAAAAGAGGAAGGAAAATAAAGAACGAAAATCTCAAATGTTTTTGTCGGTTTTAGGTGATCAAAGATCGCAAATCATGCAAAGCAAACAATCAAACTAAACCAAAAATCACAAATAAACAAATCAAACAAGATATTGATCAAGGGAAAGGAAAGACGGATTCTAGGGGTCGGAAGTTCCGGTTATGACATAGAAATCAAGCTATCTATTCATTCTTTAGATTGATTATGACTTGCTGGAATTAAGTGTTTCTATATTGGGATCAATTACCGGGTAAGTCTCATGATCCAACTAGTCCACACCTAAGGTCCTCATTACCGGTTAGGTCTCTAAGAACCTAAGGTTGGGTATTCTACACAAACCGGAATTGTTAGTTAGGGATCTAACCCATCCTTACCGGGTAAGTCTTGGAATGGGAAGTCCTAATCAACATTCCTAGCACACCTAATCCAATGGCGACTTGTTAGGTTCACCACTACCTAAGGTTTTGCTATTTTAGATTCTAAGGGAAGGGATTACCGGGTAAGTCTCTCCTAACACTTAGCCGCTACACTAGGACACCCTAGGGTAGGTTAAACTCAGCAAAAACTTAGGGTTTCAACAATTTTATGAATCTAAGGTAAGATCCTTCGAACCAGGAAGAATCACGGTTTGTTCTACAGAAACCACGACCGTGGTTCTACAAGAACTACCCGTGATTTCTAACAGCAGCTACGTTCATAAGCAAAAATCATCCAAAGGTAAATCTAAGTCCGTCCTATCATAGATCTAGCCATAACCATCCTTTCCTTACCCTAGAACCACATCAATTTAGCCTACAACATTCATAATGGAAATCAAAGCAAACAAACATAAAATCATAGCATTCATTGCAAGATAATGAAAGAAAGAAGATGAACAAGTGAACTTCAAAAACAAACTAATCTGAAGACGGAATTAGAACAACTTACAACCCTTCCAAAAGAAGGTTCAAGGGTTCACAAATCTCTAGAAATAAATCCGAAATACAAGAAGCTATGTGTGTGTTCTCCTCTCTTCTTCAATGGAACCTTTCTTCTTCTCTTGGGCACTTTCCTTCCTAGAAAAAATCTTCTTCTCTTGAGAATATATTTGTTAGAGAAATGGATAATGGGTGAGCTGCTCCCAAACTACCCAGCTCCTCAAACAACCCATCAAGGACCACTTTTATAACAAATTCTTCATGAGCTGGCCATGAGAGTCGTGGCACAGCTGTCACGAGAATCTGGCAAAATCCACGGTCATTTCCACGGCCGTGGTTCTTCAGGAAACCGTGATTCTATGCAGAAACTTCGCCTTGGATCATTAAGCTGTGGTTTGGTGCATGGCTAGAGTTGGCAAGGTTCCATGAGTCCTCCTTACCCCTTTGATGTGTCCTAATGAGTCCGAGGACGTGTCATCTAAATGAACGGTCCTTTAACGCATCGTTTTAGCTCCAAACTTCCCGAAATACCTACAAAACGCACACAAGTCCGTGTAGACGTCTATCTCGACAAAATACATGTTTTGAGTGCAAAACGCATTGGACTAGTGCTAGATCATGCATGATTGCGCGAGAATCCTATCTAAATGTACACCTAGAACTATGCTATAAATCGTGTTATCAAACACCTTAGCACATGTCTTGTGTGAGCTACCATGCCCTCCACATGGCAAGGAATGACAATGGCGGATCACACTCTCCACCTCATCCTCCGGTATGCATCTTCTAAAGACTCCATCCGGCCCTCTCTTGAACAAAAGTGGTTCACTCCAATAGTAGTGCCTCACATCTTTGAAGAACTTCTTCCTTTGGGCATATGACAAACCGGGAGGCACTTCCTCACACACAAGGTAGTTCACAATGTCCGCATACCATGGCTCACTTCCTCTAGACACTTGGAACAAGCACTCCTCCACCAATTGCAATTGCTCATCCCGGAATGAGTCATCAATCGGGATGTCATCTCTCTCAAGCTCTAATGGTGGGAGTCTACTAAGGTGATCCGCCACAGAATTCTCGGACCCCTTCTTGTCCCGGATTTCCAAATCAAACTCTTGAAGAAGAAGGATCCACCGAATCAACCTAGGCTTGGCATCCTTCTTTGTAAGGAGATAACGGATCGCAGCATGATCCGTATACACTATGACCTTCGCTCCAACAAGATATGAGCGGAACTTCTCAAAGGCATACACTACCGCTAGCAAATCTTTCTCGGTTGTGGCATAGTTGAGTTGGGAATCATCTAGCGTCTTGCTAGCATAATAGATGGCATGTGTACGCCCATCTTTCCTTTGTCCTAAAACAGCCCCAACGGCCACATCACTTGCATCACATATCACTTCAAATGGTAAGCTCCAATCCGGAGGTTGCATGATAGGTGCGGAGATCAAAGCATTCTTCAACCTACAAAAAGCTTCAAGACAATCCTTGAAGAAAACAAACTCAACATCTTTCATTAGTAGGTTAGTAAGAGGGTTAGAAATCTTAGAGAAATCTTTAATAAATCTCCGGTAAAAACCGGCATGCCCTAGAAAGCTCCTTACCCCCTTCACCGAGGTAGGTGGTGACAACTTCTCTATCGTTTCAATCTTGGCCCTATCAACCTCAATGCCACGGTTGGACACCAAATGTCCCAACACAATACCTTCATTTACCATGAAGTGGCATTTTTCCCAATTCAAGACAAGATTTGTCTCCTCACATCTCTTAAGCACCAAAGACAAGTTAGCTAGGCAATCATCAAAAGAAGATCCATAAACGGAAAAATAATCCATAAACACTTCCATGATATTCTCAATATATTCAGAAAATATGGCCATCATACACCTTTGAAAGGTGGCGGGTGCATTACACAACCCAAATGGCATTCTCCTATATGCAAATGTACCCCAAGGACATGTAAATGTGGTTTTCTCTTGGTCATCGGGGTGGATAGGGATTTGGAAGAATCCACTATAGCCATCTAGGTAACAAAAATGAGAGTGTTGAGCTAATCTCTCAGCATTTGGTCAATGAAAGGAAGAGGGAAATGATATTTCCTAGAGGCCACATTTAGTTTCCTATAGTCAATGCACATCCTCCATCCCGTAAACGTCCTAGTTGGGATTAGTTCATTGTTCTCATTAGTTACTACGGTCATCCCACCCTTCTTAGGAACCACATGTACGGGACTAACCCATTTACTATCCGAAATAGGGTAGATGATTCCCGCATCTAGCAACTTAATGATCTCTTTCTTGACTACCTCTTTCATTATAGGATTCAATCTTCTTTGATGTTCAATAGAGGGTTTATGGTTATCTTCCATCAACATCTTATGCATGCACAAAGAGGGCTTAATGCCAACAAGGTCATCAATGGTGTATCCTATTGCCTTTCTATGCAGTTTTAATTCATTCAACAATCTATTAAGCTCGTCATCATTCAAAGATGCATTCACAATCACCGGATAAGTAGAATTTGAACCAAGGAAAGCATACTTTAAATGAGAAGGAAGAGGTTTAAGATCAAGTTGAGGAGGACCTTTTTCGGTTGGAGATGATCCATACAATGTAGGTTGAGATGATTGCAAAGCCATGGAAGCCTCCCCTAACTCCCTTGATGATTGCTCACAAACACTTGGATGATGCTCAAAAGACTCAGGAAAATCGACCCCCTGTGAGAAAAATCGGCCGATCTGAGGGTCGATCTCAGTTTCTGCATTTGCAAAATTGGATGGAACTTCAGGATAAGTGCAAAAATCGGCCGATCTGGCCCCCTCTGTCCGATTTTCCTGGGTGCTTCTCTCTTCCTCTAGTACTTCAAATCCAACACTTGGTAGCTCATCCAATGCATTCAAGGCCTTGATTACTTCATTGCTACTCTCCTCAACTCCTTCCTCCATCAAACTTGAGCTAAGAACCTTCTCAAGTGGATCCTTAAGCAAGATTGAACTCACAACCTCTCTAGACTCCTCTTCCTCAACAATGTTGAAGACATCTTCACCTAGGGCTGGCCCCTTCACCATTGTGGACAAATTAAACTTGATGTTCTCTTCTCCAATTTGAAAGAGAGAATTCCATTCTTGCAATCCACCAAACATCCGGAGGTAGCTAGGAAAGGTCTCCCCAAGATGATAGGAACCGGATAGTCCGCCGGGATGTCCAAAACAACGAAGTCTATGGGCACATAGAACTTCCCTAGTTGCACGAGAATGTCTTCCAAGATTCCAACCGGGTGAGTGATTGAACGGTCCGCCATGTAAAGGGTCATCTTGACCGGCTTTGGCTCTCCTAGCCCAACCTTGTTGCAAAGGGCAAGCGGGATGATGCTTACACTTGCCCCAAGATCACATAGGGCGTCATACTTCACTTCTCCTACTCCGATTGGCACACAAAAGGATCCCGGATCTCTTAGCTTAGGAGGCATCTCCTCCTTCATCGTTTGAATCAACTCCGAGGACCTCTTTGTCATCCTTACTTCCCCATACTCCTCCAACTTCCTCTTGTTGGAGAGTATTTCCTTCAAGAATTTGCCATATGCCGGCATACCTAGAATAGCATCCATGAACGGAATGTTAATATGCAATTTAGACATAAGTTCAAGGAATTTACCAAAGTGTTTGTCCAAACGAGCTCTTGCTCGTGATTGTGGGAATGGTAGTGGTGGCTTGTATGGAGGTGGCGCCACATATGATGGCTCATCATCCTTGCTCTTCCCTCCATCTTCTTGCAATTTCTCTTCTTCATTCACCACTTGCTTCCCTTTGTCATTTCCCTTAGGTAAGGGATCCTTCATGCTTAGCCCACTCCTTGTTGTAATAGCCAACACTTGGCCTCTTGGGTTATCTTCGGTTCTTCCGGGAAGCTTTCCCGGATCTCTATGAGCTTCACCCGCCTTTTGGAACACTTGTGCTTCCAAAACCTTTTGAGCCTTGGAAATAGAAGTCACCGTGCTCTCAAGACCACTCAACCTTCCAAGCAATTGCTCAAACATCATTTCGGTTCTATCCTTTGGAGGTTGAGTGAATCCGGGTGGAGGTTCTTGTGAAGCCTTTGGCGGTGGAGTTGTGCTTGTGGAAGCGGGAGGGTTCAAGGATCCATCCGGGTTAGAATAGGAAAACCCGGGATGGTTGTGGTTAGGCCGGTAATTGTTGAATTACCGGTTGTTGTTGAAGTTCCTTGGGCCTTGATAGTTGTTGTAATTGCCCCTTCCCATGTAGTTCACATCTTCCTCCTTGGAAGACAGATTTGCTTGCACTTGCACTTGAGGGCTTGCTTGACTCTTCAAAGTTGTAGCACACAACTCCCTCAAAGACTTAAGCTCATTGTTGATTGCATCTAGCTTGAAGTTACTCATGGTGACTTCACTCACCTCATATGCTCCCGCCTTCCTCCCATCACTCTTCCTATGGGAGTACTTCTCAATCACTAAAGCTTGTTTCTCTACAAACTCCCAAGCTTCATCTACATTCTTTTCCATGAAAGTCCCACCGGAAAGAGATTGGAGCTTGCATTGGCTATCTTCATCAAGTCCTTTGAAGTAGATCTCCAATAGCTCAATTTTCGGTATACCATGGTGTGGACAATCTAGGAGAAGGTCTTTGAACCTCTCCCAAGACTTGAATAAACTCTCTCTATCCTTCATCACGAAGGCATTGATCTTCCCTCTTAGCTCGGTAGTCTTGGAAGGTGGGAAGAACTTAGTCAAGAACTCGGTTGTCATCTCCTCCCAAGTACTCACTCGCCCTTGTGGAATAGATTGATACCAAGCCAAGGCTTTATCCTTAAGTGAGAAGGAGAAAGCCCTAAGCTTATGGTTGTTGCTCTCCAATCTAGGCGGTCTAAGAGTCTCCATCAAGATCTCATAGTTCATCAAGTGTTGATTAGGAGACTCTCCTTCCATCCCTCCAAATTGATTATGCCGGATCATTTGTAGAACTTGAGGGCGGAGCTCGTAATTATGGGTTGCGGGATCTCCTAAGTTCACACCCGGACGGTGTGCTCTTTGTGCCGGATCCATACGTCGCCCTAATGTTTGTGGCTCTTCAATAGCAATGGGCAACCCGAACATTCACCGCCGGCTGCGGTTGTGGTGGAGGAGGAGGTGGAGGTTGTTGACGATTAAGCTCTCCTTGCACAAGAGCTTGCCTAATCTCTTCAATCTCCCTCCTAGTTGCTTCTTGCCTCTCATTGGCAAGTCTCCTTTCTTCCTCCAAGAGCTCATCTCTTAGCCTAATTTGCTCTAAAGCCTCATCCAACTCAGCTTGGAGATATCTTCCGGCCATCTCTTTCCCCTTTCTAATGCTCTTGGATCTAGATCTAACGGTTTTCTCCGGTTCGGGATCGAATGGAGCTAAATCCTTGCCACGAGATCTTCGCATACACCTAAAGAGTGAGAGATGTCCTGAAAAGCAAAGACAGAAACCAAAAGAGATCAAAAGCAACAAGAAAGATCTACACTATAAATAATCACAAAAATGACTCAATCTAGACCTAGTCCCCGGCAACGGCGCCAAAAACTTGTTACGCTAAGATTGTGTAGCACAAAAGTCTTACAATTTATAAACTCGATATAATTTCCTAACTCCTAGCGAACCCACAGTGTATGGGTCGTTTTGTAGCAAGGATAGTATTCCGAGGTCGAACTCGAAGACTAAGGTGAAATCGAATCAACAAGTGAGCATAGATAGTGTAGAACTAGTCTAAGAAAGGAGAAAGGAATAAAGAAATGAAAATCTCAATGTTTTTGGGATTGGTTTTTAGGTGATCAATCAAAGATCACAATTTATGCAAAATAATAAATCAAACTAACAACTCAAGCTAGCAAAACAAACAAGTAGCACAAACTCAAAATATGTGATCAAAGAGAGAAAAAATGGATTCTAGAGGTCAAGATTTCCGGTTATGGCATTGGACTCAAGCTTCTAAAGATTCTAAGGATAACGTTGCGGTGTTGGAAAAGGGTGTTTCTCTAGTGGAAGCAATTACCGGGTAAGTCTCTCACTTCACTAATCCCGCGTCAAACTCCTATTACCGGGTAGTTCTCAAGGGGTTAAAGTAGGGAATTCTACACAAACCGGACTCTACTTAAGGGGCAACCCTCTCCTTACTGGGTAAGTCTCGGAAAAGGGGAGTCTCAAGCAATAATCCTAGCACACTCAATCCAATAGCGGCTTGTGAGACTCACTACTACCTAGAGTTCATCATCTTAGGTATCTAAGGTCGGAAATCACCGGGTAGGTCTCTTCCCTCACTTAGGTTGCTAGCATTAGGTGATCGTAAGCTAAATTATGCTTAATAAACACTAGGATTTCAACAACCTAACATCCTAACATACAGATTCATCAATTAAAGAGCAAGAGAGAGAAAAATCGGGTGGATCATGGCTAAATCGGCTGATCTGGCTGAAGAACAGGCCGATTTTTCCTCCTGGTTTAGGTTTCGTACATACAAATCATCCTAAACTAACATATAAGTCCATTCTATCATCACCCAAGCCATAACCATTAATCCATCACTCCAGAATCACAATAAACTAGCCAATAGTATGCATATCAAGATCCAAAATCATCACACAAGCATACATGGTTTTCATAGATGGATGATGAAAGATAAGCAAGTAAAAACAATGAATCTAAGCTGAATCTAAGTTTTAGCAAGACTTACAACCCTTCAAATGAAGTTCCAAAACGTTCCTAACAATCCTTCCAATAGTTCTTCAATCAAAGACTCCAAAAATCACTCAAAATCACTCAAGAACTCACTATCACTCCAAGTTTTGTGTTCTTCTTCCTCCTCCAAATTGAGAGAGTTTTTCTTCTTCTCCCAATCTAGCCTCCAATCCAATGAGCTGTATGTGAGAGAATGTGGGAGAGGGAGATTCTCATCAACAGCTTGCAGGCCCACTTATATTCTCCACCAAGAGCAAGGCCGGACAAAGAGATCGTGGGACACGTGGCTTAAGCTGTCAAAGGCCAAAAATCGACCCAGCAGGAAAATCGGCCAATTTTCTTGAGTGTTGGTCCGATTTTCTTCAACAGAGACTTGCTATGATCATCCAGCCAAGAGTTGCTCCATTGCTTGCACCAATAAGGGTCCTTGTGTCCTTCATTGCTCCAATTATGTTCCTTCAAAGCCTTGGATGTGTACCACCATGAGGCTTGACCCTCGAATGTATCGATTAATGCCCAAAAGATCCCCGAATTACCTACAAAACCGACAAAAGGTCGTGTAGACGTTTTTTCTAGAAATATGCACGAAATGAGTGTAAACGTCGTGAACTAGTGCTAAAACGTGCATGAATAACGGGAAAAACTATCTAAATGTATTCCTATACCAACGTCATAAATCACGTTATCAGTTATTCAACTCACGTTGCGTAAAGATGTACTTCAGACTCTTATGGTTTACGAAGGTTTGACATGTAGCACCATACCAGTAATGTCTCTAGATCCTCAAAGCATGAACTACCGCTGCTAACTCTTGATCGTGAGTCGGCTAGTTCTCCTCATACGTCTTCAATTGTCTAGACGCATAAGCAATCACCATGCCCCTCTCTATCAACACAAATCCTAAGCTAGCTCGGATGCATCACTATAAACCACAAAATCCTCAGAACCCTCTGGCTGAGCTAAGATAGGAGTAGAAGTCAAACGCCTCTTCAACTTCGCAAAACTCTGGGCACACTGATCAGACCACACGAATCTGGTTGTCTTCCTTAATAGACTAGTCAGTCGACGGGCAATCACAAAAAATCCCTCCACAAAGCGTCGGTAATAACCGGCTAGGCCAAGAGAGCTATGCACTTCCTTGACGTTCGTCGGTGTCATCCATGCAGCAACAAACTCAATCTTCGCCGGATCAACCATGATCCCACTGACGGAGACAATATGGCCTAAGAAGGCTACCTTTGACATCCAGAACTCGCACTTAGAGAGCTTAGCATACAACTCTCTACCCCTCAGAATCTGCAAAACCGTCCTCAAATGACCGACATGCTCCTCTTTGCTACGAGAGTACACCAGAATGTCGTCAATAAAAACCACCACAAACTGATCAAGGAAGTCTATGAAAATATTGTTCATCAACTCCATGAAAACTGTTGGGGTATTTATAAGCCCAAATGACATCACTACAAACTCGTAGTGTCCATCATGGGTACAAAATGTTGTTTTGTGCACATCCTACTCCCTCACCCTCAACTGGTGATATCCTAAGCATAAGTCGACCCGGGAGAACATTGTCGCTCCCTGATGCTGATCAAGAAGATCAACATTACGAGGCAATGGATACTTGTTCTTGATGGTCACCTTGTTCAAATCTCTGTAGTCAATGCACAATCTCAACGATCCGTCCTTCTTCATTACGAAGAGGACAAGTGCTCTCCATGGGGATATGCTAGGGCGAATGAAGCCCTTCTCAGCCAACTCCTCGAGTTGCTTTTTCAGCTCCAACATCTCGACAAGCGCCATACGATATGGTGCGTTCAAGATTGGTCTCGTGCCAGGCTCCAACTCGATACTGAAGTCCACACTCCTTTGAGGCGGCAAGCTAGATGGCTCAGCAAACATGTCTGCAAACTCACACACCACTGGAATGTCCTCCAATGTTGGACGCTCTCCATCCTTCATGGCATAACACCAAAAGGCATCACATCCCTGCGCTATCAGCCTCGCTGCTCGTACAGAACTAATGACAGAACCCGTCTTCCCAAGGTCCCAACCTCGGAAAACCTCAATCTGACCTATCTCGGTAGAGACTATCACAATCCTCCTACCAACATCTAACACCGCATGGTGTCTACACATCCAATCCATACCTAATATGACCTCTTCATGCATCAATAACATGACTAAGAAGTCCACAAGCAAAACACGAGTCCCAAGACGAAGAGGACAAGTACCCATCTTGCGGGTACCTCTGACCCGACTACCATCAGGTAACCCTATAGTAAATGATATCCCCTCTATAGTAGCTAAACCCAGACCCTCAACACATACATCAGAAATAAAGGAATGTGTAGCACCCGTATCAAATAAAACTCTAACAAGTAAACCATAAAGCAGAATGGTACATGTAGCAGCCGGTGCAGGTGGCTCCTCTACACTCCTCAGCTCAAAGACTCTACCCTGAGCTCCTTTGTTGTCAGTGGTACTCCCACCACGACCTCTACCTCTACTCGGCCCGGGAGTAGATCCTTGAGTAGAAGGACAATCTGGGACCCTCTCTTGTCCTTGTGTCTACTGCTGAGGTATCCCCTGACCACCTCCTGCCACACTAGCAGGGGAAGAACCCTGTTGTGATGCAAATCCACCCTACCTACAGAAGGCAACTCTATGACCTGGTCTACCACAGGTGAAACAAGTCACTAGTGGCCTCGTGCACTCTGGTCACATATGTCCAGGATCATCACAGTTGAAGCACTGTTGTCCCTTCTCTGTAGTCAATGCAGATGAGGGGTAACCCTGACGTCTCTGACTCCACCCAGAACCAGATGCTCCTCGAACGCCACTGGCCTTACCAATACGTTGCCTCTTCTCAAACCGTCTTGTTTGAGAAGCCCTCCTCTGACTAGCCTTCTCACGCTCATAAGCTAAGGCCCGGTCTTGGTAATCTGCCAAGGAATCGCAATGAAATCCCTCCATGTATGAACGTGTACTCTCCCTCAACCGACGGGAGAACATGTACACATGCTGGTCTTTAGAAGGTGCTTATGGACTCAACAAAGTCAACTTTGTCTGGAAGCGGCTGATGGCATATGCAATTAGCAAATCCTCAAAGCCCGCCTCACAAAATCCTGCAGCTTCTCCCTCCTCAGTGAGGCAGGGCGGAACTACTCTCTAATCATCCGCCTCATTTAATAGTAGCTAGTGGCTCGGGCTCGTATGGTCCTCCACCACTGATGAGCAAGGTCACGGAATAGAGTATGGACTAACTCTATCCGTCTATCCTCAGGACATTTGATAGACTCAAAAGCTAAGTCCACATGCCCGATCTAGACCTCTATCTCTAACCCCACATTCCACGAGAAATGTGGTACGCCCACTTGATGAAATGCCTTCAACCAGGTATCTGGTCGAGGCCCTCTAGACTCCTTTGGAGCTCGAACAGTCTCAGCAACACGTGCCGGCATAACTAGCACCTGAGTGGCTCCTTGGGACATCTCAGAAGATCCCTCGTGCCTTGGTAGATCTGGGGCCCGTCTACCTACTATGGCAGCCTCCTCAACACGTCGGATATAGTCACGAAACTCTGGCCCCCTCATGGAGACACGATCCGAGTCATTTGACTGGACTCGGTGTGAATGGTGTCTCCTAGATCCACTACTCCTCGTATCTGTGAAGACACTATCAACAATCTCCTCATGAATCTTCTCTACCACAGGTGGATCAGCAGCAGGAACTGGTCCCTGACCTATCACGCCCGAAGGAAGAGGCGGTCTACCTCTATCTCGGCCTACAACTGAAGCAACTCTAGTCCGAGCCATCTGCGGGGTCTGCACACCTAACTTATAAGGGTCTATAGGCCATATATATATATAACACATACACATAATCCATAGTACATATATATACATATCTATACTACAGAGATCCATGACAGAGGTGACGACTCCTCGTACATTCTATCCCAAAACAACAACTTTTAAAATGAAATTATTTTAAAAACGCCAGTCCCCTTTTGGGTTCTATTTATTTTATCCATCAAACCTCATTGCAGGTAACAAGTGCCATTGTTGTCAACCTGTCTCTGATACCAACTTTGTAACACCCCAAATCCACGAGACTCGGGATGTCACATTGGGTTAGGATCTCACAGTGGATCCTGGCCCTAGCCTGACAACAAGTTCACTGGACCTTACAACATGACACTAACAGATATAAAACAAATACATAAAACTGTATAAATTGTACAACCAAAAGGTAAACAAGATCATAGCCGAGTATCAAATATAACCCTCACACAGGTGGTATACAAAACATCATCCTCAGGCAAAAGGGAAACATAAACATCCCCAAAAGCCATAACCCCCTAAAGTACGAGAGTCCTCGGCCTATCACCCTGCCAGATTACTCAACAACACGCCTATCCTGCAAGGCATCTACAACATGGCATGAAGCCATTAGCTAACCATACATATATAAGGTAATGCATAAGCACAAACACAAGTCATGAAAAATAAACACATAATCATGTTATCACACATTTAGTCGTATTATTATCTTCATATAATAGCCATTCACTCAAATCGTATATATATAGATAAATGAAACTATGTGAAGGGGAACGTATAATCCCCGCATCTGGGCCCGCTAGCCAGCTGCAGTACTAACGCACGCTATCATATCAAGCATATAATAGACACACCACTCATGCAAACACCCAATATAAGGATGGTAGTTAAGTAAGTCCTACGGACTTACCTCAACCTCATACAATCACAACCACGATCAACCTCTGATCTTGAGGGGGACATTGCCTAGTAACAAGGCATAGAAATATATCAATCTCCTATCAATCAAAGGGGTCACACCTTGGACCATGGGATCCATAGGATCATCCTCAACCTAAATCTCACAATCTATTAATCCTCACAAGCCATACAAGGCATTCATAATCATAATATCATCAACACACTCTCATCTATACCTAGCATGGAACTACACACTCACACTAGGAAAGGAAGAGGCAATGCCATCCATAGGCAAGCCTTGAAGCAAGACACACCTGCAGAACCAAGAGCAAGGCCAAGCTGGTGTAGGTTGCCACAGGGGCGGCTAGAAGGAGGCGCATGGGCGGTGAATGGCCGGCGCTGGGGCGGCTCCAAGGTGGCGCAGGGGCGGCTGGTGTGCAGAAGGCACACTTCTAGCTTCTCTTTGCTTCTTCACTCGATTCTCTTCACTTCTTCTTCTGCCAGTAATCAAACACATACATATACATACATATATACATAAAATGAAACCTATCAAGGCTGCCACAAGATCAATCTTGTGGAACCTAAGCTAGGAAGGAAGAAAAGAACATAGGAAGAAAGAAAAGAAGAAAGAAAGGATAGAAGAAGAGAGATCTCACCAAGCTGAACCTAAGCAGAGGAAGAGACCTCACAACAACCTCAAAGCCGGCTCAACCAGGCACATCAACATCATCAATCATCAACCACAATGAAGTCAAGCTCAAACTCTCTCAAACTAACACAAAGATCAAAGAGGATCAAGAAAGAGATCCAAGGGAGGAAGGAGAAGAAGATGAACGTGAGAGAGAAGGTGAAGCTGAGGAAGATGAAGTAAACCCTCATCAAGAAGAAAGGGAGGCTTATATAGGAAGCCAGCCCAAAAGCACGAGTCAAGAGTCAACAAAGACGGCTGCAGCACACCCTAAACTGTGGGGGCGGCGCAGGTGCGGCTCAGTCAAACCGCAGGGGTAGCCTCTGGCTCACGCAGGGGAGTTTCAGGCTATTCTCGAACCCTCAGCACACGCTCTCAACTTCTCCAGACTAAAGCTTTTACAATAATCCACAAACTTCAACTAGTACCAAACAAGCAAAAATTTTCAATCCCCAACAATTCCCAAAAAACAATATAAATGAATCTCCTTTTAACTGATACCAAACAGACCCTTATGCGCTATTTAAAATTTGGCTCGTTTATATACAAGCTTGAAGGTACCAATGTTCAACCCGTTCGGCTATAATAACATTGGAGGGACATTGTATTGACCGAGATACCCGGCTCGGAGAAAACTCTTGATTAACCTTGTTCTTTTATCAAAATGAGTCAAACAAAAACACATTTAAAATTTAGACTCGAGTCGTTTGTAAACGAATAGAGCTTGAACATGTCAATGTTCGGCTTGTACATCAACTCTACATAATATTTTATAGATAATTACGATGAATTCCTACAAAGTTGATACAACGAAATCAAACCACTATCTTTTACGTAATGAATTTTAGCTAAAACAAATTCTTTGTTTAATTTAATTTAATTTTTATTTTGTTTAAAGAAATCAAATAATTATTTTTCCATAAAATATATATTATCTTTTACGTAATTTTGCACATGAGGTTTTATTTTTTTAACGAGTTTCCTTAACTTTTTGTTATCCCACATCGGTTGTCAAGTAAAGTTGATAGTTTGACCTATAGTTATGTGGTTCGTTAATATGCAGTTATGTGAGTCGTTGACCCACTGATATGTGGGTCATTGACCTAATGTTTTGTGCGTCGTTATCTATATAATTTTAAAAAACCGTTGATCTATGGATACATATTTGACTATGTTATTTAGTTTATCAAAGTCACATACGTATATTTTTTTATATAATATTTGTCTTTTGTTCTTCTCAAAATAATTTTTAAAATTATTTATTATTTACGACTTTTTTAATTCGGCCATGTTTTCATGTATTTTGCTATGTATAAATAAAGCGTTTCCTTAATTTTTTGCTATTAAGTTATCAAGTAAAGTTGATAATTTGAAAAATTGTATAAATAAAGGTTTTGAAGATAAAACAAATCATATATTTTTAAATTTTCTCTAAGTTTAAGTGTAATTATTATTCATATCTGATTAATATCTGTTATGTGAGTCGTTGACCTAATGTTATTGTTAACCAATAGTTATTTGGGTCGTGTACCTGATGAGACATTGAAAAAATGTTGACCTATATATATATGTATTTGAATTTGTTATTTATTTAACAAAATCAAATATGTATATAATAAATAATTTTAAAGCGAAGCTATCATTGTCGTTGGAAAAAATGTTGACCTATTGTTATTGGTGTGGATAACCGAGCCCCCTGCCCTCTAGTGAGCTCTCCATCGTCAGGCGTAGAGCCTTCGTCACTGCCGGAAGAAAAGTGAAGCTAGGTTATCCACACCAGCCTAACTTCGACCGGATCGAAGCCATCATTGTCGTTGACCTATAGGAGTTCCTTCACCGCTGTCTCCAAGCCACGTCTGAACCTTTCGCCCCTGATACCGCTGCCTCTTTAGCCAACCCTAAATAAACCACCACCAGGATCACCTAGCTACATATGCCGCAATCACCTCCCTCTAAGCTTGAACTAGAACCGTCGTCGATGCTGTTGGAAGGATGCCTTCAGCCATCGATAAGAGGGATGTTGGAAAAGGGTTATTATTGCCGCCTCCCTCCCCTAAAACCCTAAACTCGGGTGTTGTGTGAAATGACCTAAATTTATGTTTTGGAAACCGACCCTCATGACTTCTTTCAGAGCCACAAGGGTGGTGTCGGCAAGGGTCACCGCCCCCACGACTTAAGAGGTCCGCGGTCCCGGCGACCTACTGTTGTCGCGGTCGTGCTGAGGTTTAGGCGCAGGTGCGGTAAGTCAACATACCGTGGGCCGATCTGTTTCTAACCGACTTTTTCCTTCCTTACATAGCTCGATCTGATCTTTGGTGAACCAAAACCCTCTAATAACCTTAGTAGTCGTTTCCTTTGCTTCTTTCGTGTCCACGTTCAAACCTCCTAGCCTCTTCTCCCTTCTTCCCTATCGTTTTCCTCTTGCATTCCTCTCCTGACAAGAAGCTCTTGAACCTCCATCACGTGACTGCATTCCGGGGGCATGGAGTCTTCTTGCGAGTCGATAGACGTGGTAAGAAAATTATCTCTCCTTTTATCGTTCTTCTTCTTGTCTTGTTCTATAGAATCAAGACTTGGCTCTTGGACATTGATAGATGATGGAATCACTATCAATTAGGTTAAGTTTTATAGAATTTTCATTGTATTAGAGTCGGTTTGTGCTACTAACTTCTTAATCCAGAAGAAGAAGTAAAAAAGAAACTAAAAGAGAAGTTAGAAGCACTTGGGAGTTGAAGATCATTCACGAAGACAAGCTTCTGGTGTTACACCGCCCCCGCGGAGTAATGCCACTGCCCCTGCGGTGACACTGCACGCCGGAACGCAGACAGCGCCTTCGCCAGCGCCCAGAACGAGCAAGTCACCGCACCTGCGGCCACCCCTAGACGCCCCTGCGGTGACTCACCTTGAAGAAGCGAAGCCTACGCCCCTGTCTGCGGACCAACCTGTTGAGGTGTGAAGCAAAAGAGCAAGTGTCACCGCCCCTGCGATGACATTGGGCTGCCCTTGCGGCTCGATATCAAAAACGACAAAAAGATGAAGAGTCGGACATTTGAAGAGCATTAAAAATACGCCCCTGTGGAACTTCTAGGCCGCCCCTGCTGCCATGAAGAACACCAAGTGTTTTGGCCCAAACCGCCCATGCAGCCCTGAAGCCCGCCCCTACGATTTAGCGCGAGAGACTTTACTCCGGTTGTTTGCACCACCTTTATGGCATTAAAGATGGCTGTTTAGGCTGGACATTTACTCCCATTTAGTGCCAAAACTAGAATAAATAGGTCCATGGCTAATTGCTAGAATCATCCACCATTTCCCATATTATTCTCTCTTTTCTCTTGTTTCCTTTGTGTAATGAGCTTCTAATCTCCTTGCTACATTGGGTTATTTTGAAGTTGTATTGTTGCTTTGGTTGTAAGTCCCATTTAATATAAGTATTATTCAGTGTATGTTTTGTATTCCTTGAGCTTTACTTATCTAATTGCATGTTTCTTACCACTTAACTTGATCACCTTAGTGTTTAATTGCATGCAAAGAACTAGGATTAATAGATTCCGGGTTCGGGTCTTTAATCTAGTAGACAACCTTTAGGTAAAAGCTGGTCGTGATTACTTAAAGGAAAAGGAATAAAAATATAAAGAAAAGTCTAATGGTCTATTCTTCTCTTTATATCTCTTTGTCTTTGTTTGAAAGTTAACTTGTGACTTGTTCTTGTAGGTTTACGGAACATTAACTTGTTAAGTTGTGTTGATGCCGGTTGGCTCAACACATACATATGATCAAGACGAGAACATTGCTATAAAACTTATAAAAGGAACCAACCAAAGTAGCATTGCATGCTAAGATCAGACCTAGTGTAGTTTTTTTCCCATCAATCTATTCACCACTTTATTTGTTTATTTTGCTTTTGTCTTGTTACAAACAAAACCCCCTTACTTGGTTACATTATTAATAATTGAATTTAATCGGAACATCAACTTAACTCTCTTGGGTTCGACCCTTACTTAATCACTATACTTGCTTTAGTGTTGAGTTAGGAAATTACTTTGATAGGATATAAACGACTTAAGAAAATATCCTTGTCAAATTTGGTGCCGTTGCCGGGGAGTTTAGTTGTGTTTTCTTTTCTTTCAATTATTGATTATTAGTTTGGACCGTTTTTATGGTTCAAACCCGTGCTACTAACTCCGGAATTGTTCATTTTGATCCATAAATTGAGAGAACACACATCCGGCGACGTAGACAACAACAACTCCGTGAAGAAATGGCTGACCGAACTCTTCGCCAACTCATGCATCCGGACTTGACTCAACACCCTCTTGCGGTTACTATACCAACAATAGGGAAAGGTGTCAATTTCGAGCTCAAGCTGGGTCTCATCCACTTGCTCCCATCCTTCCATGGGTTAAGTGGTGAAGATCCCATCAAGCACCTTGGAAAGTTTCATACCGTGTGTATGAGCATGAAAAGGACCAACAATACCGAAGATCAAATCAAGGTGAGGGCGTTCGGTTTCACGCTAAAGGATGGGGCGGATGATTGATATTACCATCTTCCGTTCGGATGCATCGACACGTGGGAGAATCTCCATAAGGCGTTTTTGGAGAAGTACTTTCCGGCCAAGAAGGCAAATAACTTGAAGAAAGCTATAAGCAACATCGAGCAAGAGGCGGATGAGATTCTCTATGAGTATTACAAACGGTTTGCACGCCTCCGATCCAGCTGTTCTTTCCATGGGTATTCTACTCAAGACCTAGTCTTGTACTTGTACAATGGCTTGCTTGACAATGAAAAGAGGATCGTCGATGCTGCTTGTGGAGGTAATATTCTCAATACCACTCCTGACCTTGCTTTAGAAAAGATACAGGAACTAGCTGAAGGAACTCGGAATTTCGGAAGGACCTCTTCCAAGAAAGGAGTTCATTCTATCAATCCTAGGAGAAACGAGATCTCAACTGAGATTGCCGAACTAAAGGATATGGTGAAAAGATTGACCCTGATGAGAACTTCACAACAACTTAAGGCATGCGGAGTTTGTGCCGACCCATACCACCCAACGGACATGTGCCCCCAAGTCCAAGATGACGATGCTGAGGTGAAAGCATTGGGATATGGGCAACAACAACAACAAAGGCCAAGGAATGATCCTTATGCACAAAATTACATGCCAAATTGGCGTGATCAACAAAATTTTCTATGGAGGGATCAACAAAACCAACTGCAGCAACCCCGCCAAGGTAAGTCTCAATCCTTTGAGGATATGCTGCAGGTTTTGATTAAACATTTTGCTACCCATGTCCAAACTACAGAATCTAGCATCAAGAATCTTGAGAAGCAAGTGGGCCAAATGGCAGAGGCAAATGGAGGAGGAAATTACTAGGATTGAAGAAACAGGGATGATTAACCAACCCTCTGTTGGCCAACCGCCCCTGCGCATGAGGAATGACGCCCCTGCGGCTGAAACCAATCCGCCCCCGCGCTCACTACTCCCGCCCCTGCGGTCATCATCACTTAGGACATCCTAGAAGACGATCCCTACGTCCATCTTAACTTTCCACCACTCTATGCTGACAAACCACCAACACCCTTTCCCGAAGCACTTAAAGAGAAAAGAGTAATCGAGGACAAAGAACTGTTTGAGACTTTCTCAAAGTGTGAGGTAAACATTCCTCTCCTTAAACTCGTAAAAAGTGTGCCTAAGTATGCTCGATTCTTGAAGGAATTATGTACCATCAAGAGGCGGCAAAAGCTGAAGGGACAACAGAAGGAAAGCAAGAAGGATCATGTGTCCGCCGTTCTTCAAATCCATATACCGGAAAAACGTGGCGATTCGGGTATGGTAAGTGTTCCTTGTGTCATAGGCGATACTCGCTTTGACAAAGCTATTGGGTGCTTCTATAAATGTCCTACCCTATTCCATCTATCAATCTCTAGGTTTGGGACCTTTGCATAAAACACGGACTATAGTGCAATTAGCTGACGAATCTAATATCTACCCAAAAGGCATCATCGAAGATGTTCTTATAAAAATTGATAAGCTAATCTTCCCTGCTGATTTCTTTGTCATTGATATGGAAAATAACATGCACACCATCATGTTAGGAAGGCCTTTTCTAATAACGGCTAGAACGAAAATGACTATGTTGATGGAATACTTACTATGGAGTTTAAAGATGAGGGAATTGAATTTAACATGTTTAAATCTTTGAAAATAACCGTTAAAACTCTTTCTGTATGTTCCATTAACAACATCATGCCTTTTGAAAACTCTTCATATGACAAAAATGGTTTACAAGAACAGGTGTGCAACACCTTGGAGGTGAGCGTACATGATGAATTGGCCATTGTGCCCACTCAACTAACCAAAAGCCTACCTCCATCTTGCAGGAAGAACACGGGTCAAAGGATTCGCAACCAGAAAAGGTTATATTAGAACAAAAAGGGAATATGAAGCCAAAGTCCCAAATCATGAAAGGAGACGAAGGACCAAGCATTCCACATCAAGAGAATAACACCATAAATAAAATCGTGTTGGAGGAGGCCCAAACAGAGAAATAGGGTCCCTACGTCGAGCCAACGACGTAAAACAAAGGCGCTGCTCGGGAGGCAACCCGAAGGAATAAGAAGAGGAGCTTCTGTCAAGAAAACCGCCCTTGCGGCTCATTGTCACCGCCCCTGTGGTGACACCATTGCCTAGCGCCGGGGCGGCGCTGGGCCTGCATCTGCAATAACTCTGTCACTGCCCCCGCGGTGACATCCCTACGCCCCTGCGGCGGCCACTCTTGACATGCATCCCCAGCGCCGCCCCCAGCGTTGGGCCTACATCCCTCTCTTCCTTGTCACCGCCCCCACGGTGACAAGCCCCGCCCCTACGGACTTACCCTGAAAAGAAAAAAAAAGAAACCCCAAAATACCCTACACCTACCCCACCAACCCCTCTTCTTCCTCACCTACCATTCATTCCTCTCTCCCGATCTCTCACAAACCCACGCCACTGCGCCCCAAACCTCTTGCCATCCACCTCTCAGACGCTCTCTGCGCCACCTCACCGACGCCACCACCACAACCTCCGAAGCCCCTGCGCCACCCTCTCCCCGCTGACAAACATCACCACCCTCGATCTCTCAAACCATCACCCGACTACACTCCCCACCACCAACGCTCTCCTCCCTCCACTCTTCACTACCTTTGGCGACATCTCCACCGACTAGACGCCACCGGAAAGCTCCCCAGCTCCACCACCTACGAAGCTGCCCAAAATCGCCCACCTTTTGCTCTCCCGCCCCTGCTCCTGCAAGAATCCGCACCTCCACCTCACCGCCCCTGCGCATCTCATAGCCGCCCCTATGGAAATAGCAACACAGGGTACGTTTTCTCTCTTTGTTTTTGAACTTACTGATTCCTTTGCTCAAATCTTTGCAAGAAATGGAACCCCAAAGGTAATATAAAATGTCAAAGGTTGAGAATACTCGTTACAGGATTGTGCAAGATCGTGTTGTGTATGCAACTCGGTTTTTGCACATCCCGACATTGGAGAAGCTGGACATGTTGGAGAGAATGCAATCCTTTCTCACCAACACTAGGCTCGGGGACTTTATAAAAAAGAGTGCTTCCACATATCCCGAGCTCAGCAGACAGTTCATCGCCACCTTCAACATGGAGAAGGAGGATCACGTGTGTGTTGGACTTCGTTCAAGTTCAACAAGAAGAAGTACACACTTGACTACCTCCAGGTGCAGGAGGCTTTTGGGGTGACTCTCAATCCCTCCGAGAATTTATGGGAGCCCATTCCTACACCGGACTTGTGTGAGTTTTGGCAGGCAGCCACCGGCTCCGAGTTTCATGCTAGGGGTGAGTATTCCAACAAACTCACTCACCCCTGCTTGAGACTCCTATCGAAGTTCATCATGAGTGTCTTCTGTGGACACAAGGAGGAGAACAAGGTCGCTCTTAAGGACCTTCCATTGCTCTATGCCTACCTACCGATGAGTGAGAAGGTGTCGGATTGGCCGTTCCTCTTCCTTACCGCTTTGAAGCGGATTAGGAAGAACGAGCCATGAGATATTATTGGTGGTGGGGTGATCTCCTTGATAGCCGAGCAGGTGATGGACCTTTCGGACCTTGAGGATAGGATGACGGTCCCATTCTATACGGAAGGTATGCTTCGACGATGCAAGCTCCTCAAGCGGGACGGGGAGAACCTATTTTGGCGTTCCTTTGTAGATTGGAGCCACATCACATACCTTCGACGGCCGCTTCCCTTTGGAGATGAGCTCTCCGAGCTGTACATCCCGGCTGATCCATTTGTGCCGAGGCGGCCTCAGGTGGCCATTGTGGAGAGACATGTTGCGAGCTCTAGTCGGGCTCCTTATGAGGAGCATATGCCTATACCAGGCGATAAGGAGATGCCTACTGCAGCGGGTGATGATGGTCCCGAGCTTAGGAGCCTCCAGGCTGAGATGACTGCCTTGACCACTCAGCACCAGGCTTGGAAGACCGAGTACCAGCGGACCATGTTGGAGCAGCAACAGACTTGGCAGTCCAGCTTTGCCACGTCCATGACCGCGCACTTTGATCAACGTCAAGATGCTTGGCAGGCGGCCCAGTAGCAGAAGCTAGAGGCTCAATAGTTGGCTTGGCAAGCCAACTTTGAGACCGCATTTGGCAACCAGATGGATACTTAGCAGTCCCGCATCGATGAGATCTACCGCCGATAGGAGCATTTCTTCCGCCACTTGCCATATCCCCCGGAGGAGGGTCCGGATGGTCTAGCCAGGCCATCCCACTAGTGGGTATTGTCTCTTTCCCTTCTCCATATATAATCATTGCATTCATTTTCCACTTTGAGGGCAAAGTGTGCTTCAAGTATGAGGGAGGAAATCTTGCATGTATATGTTGTTTGAGTTGTTTGAGGTGTATTTGTTTTGAGCTTTCATGAGTCGTAATTCAATTTAGAAAAAAAAAAAGAAGAAGAAAAAGCCAAAGAAATTGAAAAAGGCATGAAAAATCCTTGGATAAACCGAAAACCCGAAAGGGCGGTTTAGGCAAAAAGAAGGTAGTCCGACCAACCTTAGGTTGGTGCAAAAATGGACTTGAGAGATGTGAGGAATAAGTGAGATCATCAAGAAAAGAAGAAGAGTGGCAAGTTGATAACCCGAAAGGGCGCCTTGGCAAAATGAGCGATACCGAGTGTAGGTTCTCCTTCCGACGTTTCGCGGCATAAGAAGGGGAGTCATAAGGAGGTTGTCCGGGTAGGTCACTCTTGGAGCGATAAGGATGGTAGTTTTCTCATTTTCTTCTCACTTTCTTCTCTCTTTCCTTCTTTCTTTCTTGGTTTTTCTTTTGGTTTCCTTGTCTATTTTACTACACCATGCTTCATGAGGCCTTGTGTTGATGAAGCTGATGTCATATGTGTTACTCGGGACGAGTAAAAGGTCTAAGTATGGGGGAGTTTGATAGGTGATGGAATCACTATCAATTAGGTTAAGTTTTAGAGTCTTTTCATTGTATCAGAGTCGGTTTGTGCTATTAACTTCTTAATCCAAAAGAAGAAGTAAAAAAGAAACTAAAAGAGAAGTTAGAAGTACTTGGGAGTTGAAGATCATTCACGAAGACAAGCTTCTGGTGTCACACCGCCCCCGCCCCTGCGGTGACACTACACTCCGGAACGCAGCCAGGGCCTTCACCTGTGCCCAGAATGAGCAAGTCACCGCACCTGCGGCCACCCCTGGACGCCCCTGCGGTGACTCACCTTGAAGAAGCGAAGCCTGCACCCCAACTACCCTGCCTGCGGACCAACCTGCGAAGCTGTGAAGCCAAAGAGCCAGTGTCACCGTCCATGCGGTGACATTGGGCCGCCCATGCAGCTCGATATCAGAAGCGACAGAAAGATGAAGAGTCAGACGTTTGAAGGGCATTAAAGATCCGTTCATGCGGAATTGCCAAGCCGCCCCTGCAGCCATGAAGAACACCAAGCGTTTTGGCCTAAACCGCCCCTGCGGCCCTGAAGCCCGTCTCCCCGGTTTAGCGCCAGAGACTTTACTCCGGTTGTTTGCACCTCCTTTATGGCATTAAAGGTGGCTGTTTAGGCCGGCCATTTACTCCCATTTAGTGCCAAAACTAGTATAAATAGGTTCATGGCTGATTGCTAGAATCATCCACCATTTCCTATATTATTCTCTCTTTTCTCTTGTTTCCTTTGTGTAATGAGCTTCTAATCTCTTTGCTACATTGGGTTGTTTTCAGCTGTATTGCTGCTTTGGTTGTAAGTCCCTTTCAATATAAGTATTATTCAGTATATGTTTTGTATTCCTTGAGCTTTACTTATCTAATTGCATGTTACTTACCACTTAGCTTGATCACCTTAGTGTTTATAATTGCATGCAAAGAACTAGGATTAATAGATTCCATGATCGGGTCTTTAATCTAGTAGACAACCTTTAGGTAAAAGCTGGTTGTGATTACTTAAAGGAAAATGAATACAAATATAAAGAAAAGTCTAATGGTTTTATTCTTCTGTTTATATCTCTTTGTCTTTGTTTGAAAGCTAACTTGTGACTTATTCTTCTAGGTTTACGGAACATTAACTTGTTAAGTTGTGTTGATGCCGGTTGGCTCAACACATACATATGATCAAGACGAGAACATTGCTATAAATCTTATAAAAGGAACCAACCAAAATAGCATTGCATGCTAAGATCCAACCTAGTGTAGTCTTTTTCCCATCAATCTATTGACCCCTTTATTTGTTTCTTATGCTTTTGTCTTGTTACAATCAACCCCCCCCCCCTTACTTGGTTATATTATTAATAATTGTATCTAATCGAAACATCAACTTAACTCTCTTGGGTTTGACCCTTACTTAATCACTATACTTGCTTTAGTGTTGAGTTAGGAAATTACTTTGATAGGATATAAACGACTTAAGAAAATATCCTTGTTAGACATCCATCCAATGATGTCTCTACATTTTCATACCAATACTCTCTAGCAATTGTAAATCTTGAATCATACATCAGGCGCCAGTGTTCCTGGCTTCTCTTGAGCCTTAACAACCTTAGCCATCCTCTTTGGTGTAACTAACACCGAAATCACCTTTTACAACACCTCAACGGATCTAGTGATGCCGAAGGATATGGAACGCATCTTTCTTTCTTCGCAACTTCTATTACACGCTAGACGTCTTCTCAAGCTCGTTGCTTCATTGAGGTGCAACTTGAATCATCCACTTGGGTACTCCACAATCTAAGTAGGGTATCTATCTCGTTCCTTAATGCGATCCACACGTCGCCGGCAACCTTGGAAATTACATTCTCAACATCTTTCATAACTTGGTCTTCCGCCTGTGGCAACTCAGCAATGAGAACTTAACCCCGACCTCTTGCGACTGGAGGTCCACCAACTCGTTCACGACTTACGATTACCGGAGATTAGGGGTGAACATCTCCAGATATCCGATCTGACAAACTTTAACAAGTCCGATCCAAATCCGATCCGAGAACACCCGGATATCCGACAGTTTTATCCGGACGGATATCCGATCTGACTTTTTCCTCTAAACCCCGATCCGTATCCGATCCGATGATCTGGAAAATGTGCCCGGGTCGGATCGGACTCGGATCACCAATTGTCGGATATCTTCGGATTCGGATTTTTCCGGATTGGATCATCGGATTAGCGGATGATATTAGTCGCATCGGATATTTTTGCTCACCCGTACCAGAGATAGAGGTGGTTTACCTCTTCCGCGTCCTACAGCCGATGTTGCTCTAGTTTGAGCCATCAGCGATAATATCATAGCTACGTAAAAGGCTATATAATGCCATATGTATAGATATATATAATACTTAATCCAGCATACATGCACAACAACATATAATGCATATATATATATATAAACTGTCGAGATCCTAAAAAGGGTGATGGCTTCCCGTACACACTATCCCAAAATAGTTGTACACTTTTCAAAACCAAGATCCTTTTGAAAAATCAAACCCCTTTCGGGTTATGTTTATTTTATCTATTCGACCTTTATCGCAGATTGTAAGTACCATTGTTGTCAACCTAAGGCTATGATTCTATCTTTGTAACATGCCAAATCCGTGAGACTCGGGGCGCTACTGGGCTAGGATCTCATAGTGGATCCTCACCCTATCGTGACAACAAATTCACTGGATCTTACAACAAGGCACGGATAGATTAAAATCAAAAGATCAAGTTGGATAAATATATACAACAAAGGTTTACAAAAGCACCGCTGAGAACAAAACAACAATCCATACATATACAAAATATCCCATAATCCCTCGCATCATCCTAGTGTATGGAAGCCCTCAACGGATCACCCATCTGGCTCACTCAATAGTCTCCTACAACACGGTATAAACCGTTAGCTAACCGTTCATATATAAGATAATGCATAAGCACAAACACAGGTCATGGAATCATAAACACATAATCATGCTATCACACATTTACCCGTTTAATTATCTTTATAACACGTCATGCACTCAAGGTATATATATATGTGACACGAGGAATATATCATCCTCTCCTCTAGGTGTCATATCCATCTAGATTAGTATCGGCTCACTTCCCGTGTACCCTTAAGGGAGTGGTGAAGTGTCCATCCCGTATACCAGTAATGGCCTGACCACAAAGAACCTCCCAGACTCTTTACAAGATGAAAGGGAAAGGTTATCACTTCCACTGCAAGGGGGCTATCCAATAAACTGTAGGCCGGTAATAATCAATATCGCATGCTATCAAGCATATATCAAATACCACTTATGCATACATCCAATATAAGGATGATAGCTAAGTAAGTCCTACAGACTTACCTCAACCTCAAGATAACCTCAACCACGATCAACTCCGATCCGTAGGATAACACTGCCAAATAACAAGGCATAAAGAGATATCAAATCTCCTATCAATCAAAGGGGTCACACCTAGACCCAAGGGATCCATAAGGATCATAATCAACCTATAAGCGTCACAACCAACTAAGACTCAATATCTCAACATAACTCATAATTTCTCAAATCTCAAGGTAGCATCTAATCAACATTCCTCAATCTGAATTCTAATCCTTATTTAATTAATTAATCTTTAATTAATTAATTAAATTTTGCCAGAAGAACGTTTTGCCCGCAGGCATTTTCTAAACCCACCTGTCATCGGATTTCATCAAACAAACAACCCATAAACACTAGAATAAGATAACGACCATAATGGAATTTCTAATTATCCATTTTTACAAGTCTAAGGTCAATTTAGGCAAAATCGCAGTACGAAAAATGAATAAATTCATAACTTATTCGTCACTAACCCGATTGACGATCTGAAAGAAGTTCGGAATCACAACGATGCAGGCTATGCATGGACATCATCAAATGCACCGGAATATGAGCGACGGAACTGGCCTGGAGACATATATGCTCGACTAGATATTCATATGCTTGGAAATACAAAAACTCGGTACCAATATGAATAGAATGAAGAGAAGAACTAGAAACTCAAACGGAATTGAAATCGGATTCGAAACAGAGAGTAGATTTGAGTTTGAAGGTTGAGAGAAATCAGAGCTTTTACAAGGAAACGTGAAAGGAAATGATTTAATAAACGGTTTTCCGCTATTTATAGCGAAGATGATAATTATCCTTTAGTGAAGTCGATAATTATCCTTTAACCGATCCAATGGCGGGTAAAAACCCTTCTCCAAACTTCTTAAAATTGGAATAATAAATTTGGAATATTGTAGGGATAATTATTCCACAACTGCCTTGGAAAATGTTTATCCCTAAGCCGTCTTTCTTAGCCGTTACGAAACAATATAGCGACTCTTTTGGCCGTTTTGCCTTTCCATGTTATTTCATATCTATGGCATGTCCGGTGTCGTGATCATTTCTCTCAACTGCATTTTTATTAATTGGAGCTCCCAAATGCTCCAAATAACACCGAAGGGTAAAAATAATTACCCGGGGGAAAAACTGGAAAAAAAACCCCATAAGCCCAAAATTACGCCAGGAACATAACGGTGGAACTTATACTCATCACTTACGCAATCTTCACGAGTTATGGGTCAATTACTATCAATGATTAAGTTAATCAACATTAATTACAATTCAAAAATTCGAGCTCTTACAAATATTTATTTGTGCCTTGTTGCAAGATTCGGTGAAGTTGTTGTCAGGCTACGATCTAGACCCATTGTGAGGTGCTAACCCGTAGCATGCCGAGTTCCTAACAAATTGAGGTGTTACAACATGGTATCAGGGCAAGATTGACAACAATGACACTCACAATCTTCTAAAAGGCCAAATATATAAATAAGCAGATTCCGAAAGGGGTTAGAGTTTTAAAAAGAAATTTTTGTTATAAACATATGCATAGTCGGTATGGGATAGAATGTATGGGGGACTACCACTAATTCTGCAGATCTCGACAACCTAGTTTGTATATTGGATTGTAGCTTCTTTTCTGGACTTACGTAGTTATGACCTTATCGCAGATGGCATGCACTAGAGCTAAATCTACTATAGGACAAGGTAGAGGTCGACCACCTCTTCCTCCTACGGTCTGAGAACGTGGACGAGTATGTATACCTCCGATAGCTAGAGGTCGGGGACGTGTTCCCACACCTGAGTCATCATCGGATGAGGAGCGAGCCGAGGAGGTTGCGGAGAGTTTAGTTCATGAGGTAGGGAATGATACCACCTCTAGGTCAGAAAGACAATTGGCCGAATCAATGGTCTTATTGATAGTAGTGTCAGAGCTCCAAGACTACATTCGACGAGTACAGGAGGCCTTTTGGACAAGGGGCCCAGTCCCACACCCACCCATACCTATGAGGTCAGTTGATGTTT
Source organism: Fagopyrum esculentum (assembly GCA_033239045.1). Lineage (NCBI taxonomy): Eukaryota > Viridiplantae > Streptophyta > Magnoliopsida > Caryophyllales > Polygonaceae > Fagopyrum > Fagopyrum esculentum. The sequence continues at coordinate 132,960,136 of BSUD01000001.1, read as the reverse complement.
CACAAAGGGTGACTCAGGTGCCAGCTACACCCGAGAGGATAGTTGAGGTTGACAAACCTCATATTGAGATTAGAGCACCGAGATCAGATTCATGACTGAACACTTTTAACCAGCTGCGAGTACCCCCTTCCGAAGGGAAGGTGGGGTTATAGGTGAATTACTAGATTGGGCACGTTGAGACAACATTGAAGTTGATTCGTTGCCCAAAGGATCGACGAGTAGATTTGGTACAAACATTGTGTAGTATTGATGGAGGACCGCCCACAGTAGAGTCACGGGATTTGAGCACATCAAGAGTCTCATCCGGGAGCGTTTCTAATTTGCTACATAGAGAAGAGAGAGACTGGAGGACTTTCTTGAGGCTGGGTTTGAGGATATTCCTTTTGTTGAGACGATCAGGAAGTTCTAGGAGAAGTTGACACTACAGGGTCTCGTCACACCTCTAGAGGACCAACATGTGTATTTGTTTTCCCGTAGACCGAGAGAGACTACCCGGGCATATCTTACGGATTTTTGTTGTGGCTCCCTGATGGACTATCAAGACCGAGCCTCAACTTATGAGAGGGACCGACCGGTTCCGAGGGGGGCTGCTCAAATACGAGGGCTAGAGAAGAGACAACGGACTGGACCGGCCAATACAAGTGCTGAAGCTTTAAGCTTTGGGCGGGCTTAGACATAGAGACGCCCTAGTCACTAACAGTCATCAAAAACTCCTAATAGAGGACGGTAGTGTCATAATTGCGGAGGGTATGATCATATGTGAGCCTAGTGTAAGAGGTCACTAGTGACGTGCTTCACATGAGGCAAGTCAGGTCATAAAGTTGTATATTGCCGACAAGTAAGGCGCCATCACAACAGCGTTTTTCCCCTATCAATGTTGTAGTAGATGGACAAAGACCTCCCTAGTATCAGGCTCAAGGTTAGTTGTAGCGGGCCTCGAGCTATCCTCCTTAGGGTTCCGTTCAAGGATAAGGTAGAGGCAAAGGACGTGGTTGCGGTTAAGCTGACACGTGGGGTGCTCAAGCTAGAGTGTTTGAGCAGAGGGATGCAAATGAGCAAACAACAATAGCGATCACAAGTACCATTGAGATTAATGGCTATCTATTAGAGTACTTCTTGATATGGGTGCTACGCATTATTTTATTTCTGATGTGTGCATTAATAGATTAGCCTTAGATACTATAGAAGGGAAACCATTCATTATAGGGTTACCCGATGGGGGTAAGGTTAGAGGTAACCGGGAGGTTCACGATTGTCCCATTTGTTTGGGATATCGTGATTGACTAGCAGATTTCTTGGTCATACACTTGGTACACGAGGAAGTCATTTTGGGGATGGATTGGATGGATCGGCATTGAGAAGTTCTAGACATCGTTAAGAGGATCATGACAATCACGACTGAGTTAGGTCACGTAGAGATTTTCCGAGGTTGCGACCTCAAAAAGACCGGTACAATCATTAGTTAAGTGCGAGCTGCGAAACTTATCGGGTAGGGTTGTGAAGCCTTTTTGTGTTATGCCATGAAGTATAGCGAGAGTTTGAACGAGCTCATAGATGTATTTAGTGAGCCAACCAGTTTGCCACTGCAAAGGAGCATAGTTTTCAGTATTGAGTTAGAGCCCGGGACGAGACTGATCTCAAAGGCACCATACAGTATGACGTCTATCGAAGTGCTTGAGATAAAGAAGCAGCTCAAGGAGTTAGCTGAGAAGGGCTTCATCCGCCCTAGTGTATCTCTCTGGGGTGCACCGGTACTCTTCGTCTGGAAGAAAGACACGCCGATGAGACTGTGTATCGACTACCGAGAGTTGAATAAGGTGACCATCAAGAACAAGTACCCGTTTCCCCATATCAATAATTTGTTAGATCAGTTACATGAAGCTACGGTGTTCTTGCGGATTGATATGAGGTCAGGATATCACCTATTGAGGGTGAGAGAGCAGGATGTACCTAAGACGGCATTTTGGACCAAGTATGGCCACTACAAGTTTGTGGTGATTCCATTCAGGCTCACGAATGCGCCTGCTGTCTTCATGGAGTTGATGAACAGCATCTTTATCGACTTCCTAGACCAGTTTGTGGTGGTCTTCATTGAGGACATCCTAGTGTACTCTAGGAGTAGAGAGAAGCATTCAAGAACTTGAGGATGATGCTCCGAGTCTTACAAGATAGAGAGAGGTACGCTAAGCTCTTTAAGTGTGAGTTTTGGATGACTGAAGTGGCCTTTCTCGGGAACATAGATTCCACCGAGGGGATCAAGGTCAATCCGGAAATGATAGAGTTTGTAGCATCATGGAAGGCTCCTAGTAATGTCAAGGAGGTACGCAATATCCTAGGCTTGACTTCTGCTCCTATTGAGGTCAATCCGGAAAAGATAGGGTTTTCCGTGATCGCCCGACCACTTACATCCTTGTTGAGGAAGTCTACCAGATTTGTGTGGTCGGAGCCGTGCCTGGTGAGTTTCAAGGAGCTGAAGAGGAGGTTAACTTCTGCTCCTATTCTAGCACAACATGAGGGCATTGAGGATTTTGTGGATTAGACTGACACATCCAATATGGTTTGGGATGTGTTTTGATGCAATTAGGTAGGGTTATTGTATACGTGTCGAGGCAACTAAAGACGTATGAGGAGATGTTCGCTCCAAACGGTGTGTGCAAGCTTTAAATTTATAACCCTAGATGTAAGCTTAAAACAAGGATGCGAACCCGTAGTGTACAGGTCAATCGTAGTAAAAAGTAAGAAATTCCAGGGGTCGATCACAAGGACTTAGTGAAACAAAGCAGGTATAGGTTTGTCAATGCCACTACTAACCACAAAAGTGATTAAAACAATCAAAGATGATAAAAAGTCAATAAAGGAAATATGCAATTCTAGGGATTAAAGCATCTAGTTGTGGTTCCAACTCAAGATCTAAAGATAAGCGGACAAAGCTGAGATTTTGCATAGGGAAGGTGTTACTAAATTGGAATAGGTCACCGGGTAAGTCTCACTACTCACTAATCCTAAACCGTAACTCCTATTACCGGGTAAGTCTCAAGGAATTAAGGAAAAGAACTATAACCTCAAACTAACACTCCACCTAAGGGAATAGAATCAACCTTTACTGGGTAAGTCTCAGGCTAACTCACAAAGATAGGATGAAAGCACACTCAAACCCCAATAAAGGATAAACCTTTATTACCTACACTTATGATCTTAGGTAAACAAACAAAGGAATCACCGGGTAAGTCTCATCCTAGGCTTGCATTGAACCAAGAAAGGTGTAATAAGAATAGGATTTGGCAAAGTCTAACACTTAACTCTCAGTTTCGGATCAGGTAAGTCACCTCGGTCAGAAGAATTCCACCCCGGCCGAAATGTTCATCGATTGAGCGAGATGCTTAGGGTTAAGGATAAAGACTCGAACTTTCAGGGTCCTACTGTGATTAAGATTATTCTATCATTGTGTTTCCCACAACCTTCGGCCAATCACCCTAGAATCACACAAGGAAATTAGCCACTCATCATCATGAACGCAATAATCAAATATAAGGGAAGAAAGAGAATAATTAAACAAGAAAACCTTAAGAGAAAGGCTTCAATAACTGAATCAATTATCAATCAACAAGCGTTCCTTGGATCAAAATCCATCAAGACTAACAACAATGAAGGGAATCTAAAGGAATCTTACAAAACCCTTCAAAAAGCTATAAAAGCTATTAACTTCCTTCCTTCAATCTTCCTTCAACCTTCAAAAAGGTTCTTTAAATCTTCCAACTATGGGGAATACGGCTGTTCCGGTGTGTAAGCTCGTCTCTGGGTGATAGCGGGTGTTCAGCCCTAAGCGGTCTACGGATTTGTGGTAAATCCAACCCTTTTTATAGGAAAATTACTCTCCAAAGATAAGATATCTTAGAAATATCTCTTCCCATAAAAATAGGTAAAATATATGGGCTAAATTATCTTCTTCCTTCCAGGAATCCAGCCCAAAAATATAAGATCCTCTTTCCAAAAATAAAAGATCTTAGCCAAGAATAAAATATTCTTGCCGCGTCCAAGGTGTTCGCCTCGGTCGAGTCGGTTCCTCTAGATCACCTCGGTCGAGGTGACTCTATAGTAAACCGAGGTGAATCACAACTAAATGTGAAATCTCTCAAATCTGGTCCAAAGTGAATCTATAATCCAATTCCATGATTCCTGGATTCTTCCTTAAGCTCCTGAATGTAGCTCCAATGACTCCTTAGCTCCTTTTGCTCCTTTTTGATGCAAAACGTGCCATTTTACCTACGATTACAACGAAACTTGGTGTAGACCTCGATTCCCGCAAAGGTAGATGAAACGACAATATAATCACATAATATACATTCAAACATGCAGATTATTGAAGATAAAACGTCTAAACAAGTCCCAAAATATAGACAATACTTCATGCTATCAAAATACCCCATACTTAGCCCTTGCTTGTCCCCAAGCAAGTTCCGAATATAAAATACAAGATAGAATGGATTATAAGTCATGAAGATCAATGAAAAAGTCTTTCAAAACATTTTAATGGTGTGCTACAATCTTAGATCACTCTAAGAGAATACTTCATGGAATTTAAAATCAAAATATGCTTAAAACATTTTATAAATATAAGAAAGTTCTTCATCTTTGCATAAAATCATAGAATGCATAATAAATCATAATTATCAAAATTAATCTTGTACGATCCAGTTTAAACCACCAAGTCAATCAACAAGCTCGAGGTCTCAAGGGCTTCCCAATAGAAAGGTCAAGAAAGGTGTAGGGTAGGGATGTATAGAAGGTAATGTGGTGCTAGAATCCGGGAAAAGGATATCACTTCACTTTCAACATCATCCACCAATAATCTTTGCTTATTTCACACTTTTCCTTTTTTTACTTTACTTTTTGGGATGCATGGACAGAGGTGCACAATAATCGAAGCCTAGGAAATCAGCAATCATCAATTTCTTTAGATGCATCAAACCCTTGATGCACATACCTTGACCCGTTAGGAATATCGCTCAATCCGACTTTGGCAAGACACAAACACCCGGCTATGTGAATGGTGCCGAGTTACTCATCATCATGATTGACTTCCCCAAACCTATTTATTACTTTCTAACACTTTCACTTCCAGCCAACTTCTCAACTTTTCTTTCACCTGCTTTTCACTTTCTTGCTTCCAAATTCCCGAATAGGTAAAGGGAGGCAAATATGTATATGAGGGGCTAATCATGATCAAGAAGAAGAAGAGAAGAGAATAAATTGCCTTGGTCTTCCCAAGAAGAAAGTGAGAGAACTCATCATGTGGTGTCAACCTTCAAATTCAACATAATTTTGATAAAAACAAAGTATTAAACATGCCACAAATTTCAAACAAAGTATTTAGCAACTTAAACATATTATAAAACCTTTCAAGCATATAAAGATTTCAAAACCAGTCAGCAAACAAAATCTTCACTGAGATCATATCCAGATAAGAAGCACAAAAATCGTTTCGAAAACCGTTCCAGTAAAAACGTCTCGGTCGAGATGTTCTAAGTCAACCGAGGTGAAGTACCTCGTTTGGCCAGAATCACTTTGGTCGAGGTCAAAATTTTTTTTTTTTTTTAAACCTTATTTTGACGTTTTTTCTCAATCAATTAACCTGTATGCATGCAGTCTCAAATAAGCGCATAGAGCGGAATAAAATACATATATCTGATAGAGTCAAGTCATACATCATAAAAGTCGAATAATACATCAATACCCCATACTTGGGACACATTGTCCCAATGGGTCAAAATAAGTCTAGAGGAATAAAGTACTCATCGGACATAGCTGAGCTGCATAATAAATAAAGAAAGAAAATCCTGCAAGCTCTCAATAATCCCGATCCGGTGGTGGTGGTGGTGGCACATACGGGTACTAGGATGGGTCAAATGGATAACCCATGACATGCTCAAACTGGATCTCAACCATCCGTCGCTGATAGTGCTGGCCCTCTAGCATCTTATGAGTCCAGCCCTCGATCTCTCGGCGTTGGTCGTCAAATCTCTCCTGGATGTCTACAGTCAGGGCAGCATAGGAGTCTATCATCTGATCGGTGAGGTCATCGATCCGACGGTGAGCATCTGGATCCCTCTGCCGGCGTACCCTACGCCTAGCGGGACGTGCTGGTGCTGCGGCCGGCTCGGTCTCAGTCTCGTTATCATCCAAATCGATGACCGGCGCACTATTCCCAGCCGTATCCGTGCCCGTATCCATAGGAGCACCACCATCCTCAGCAACATCATCATCATCATCCTCAGCCTCGTCCTCCTCAGCTGGTGCAGCTGCCGCCTCTCTAGCATCCTCCATAAATGGGATCCATGCTGTCTGCCAGTAATGTGGATCAAACACGGAGAACTGAGCTGACCATCTGATCTCCTACGGTGTAGTCGGCTCCCATGGCATCGCCACATATGGCGTAGTGAGTCCTCGGGGAACTAGTATCCTCCGAGTGATCATCTCCTGCAGACCTAGCGGCTTGGCAGCTGCCACCATGGTACAAACACTGAGGTCCATATCCATATAACTCACTATATGAGTCACAATACCTCCACAGCAGATGTCGCCCTTCGCCTTTGCCTTGATCTTATGCAGATCCTCTGCCAGCATCAATCCAAAGTCTGGGACTCCTCCAGTCACCATGCAGTATAAGCTCAGAAGCTCCCCCTGTCTGACCTTCTGGGGCGTCTCAGTACGTGCCAGAAGAGTCTCACTGAAGATCCTATGGGCAAGTTTGAAAGCAAGATGAAATATAATCCGCTCCCTGGAGTCTCCAGGTCGCCATCTGTCTGCATGCTCAACCACGTGAGCAATCTGTCCCTAGAACTCCCTAGCTACAGCTCGGGAGGGAAAATCAGCAACAGTCGGGATGGGGAAGCCAAAGATATCCCGCCAGTGATCTAAGGGAACCAAGTAATTCCGGTTCATCAACCGGTACATCACGGCCCGGTCGGTAGGCAAGTAGGTAAAGGAGTTCACAAAATCCAGTGTAGGCTCTAGATAGGCTGGAGCTGTAATCTCTGTGAGCTGCTCCAGCCCAAAAGCAAAAATCATACGCCTCAAATCATCATCAACGTGGAGGCAGTCAAAAGCTGAGATGTCCAAGAAGCGAGGTGCAATCAGTGGACTGGCCGCTATGCGGTCATAATCGACCTGGTGTCTCTCATGGATCACCGGTCTAGTACGTCGAGAAGAAGAAGAAGGAGAAGGAGAAGATCTGTCCCTCAGGACCAACTGCCTCTCAGAACTCATCTTTTTGTGACCTGTCAGACCACCTCGGTCGACCTGACAACTCTGTAGAACACCTCGTCCGAGGCACAGGCCGACTGGACCGAGGCGAAACTGTGCTCGATCGATTCCCTCAAAAATCCAGTTCTTTTCCCCCAAAATCACTACCACAGGTTCTTATGGGGTACTTAATCTGTTTCTCAGCAAATGTAGGGGCAACCAAAGCCCAGAACGAGAGAAATCAGAAGAGAAAGACGAAGTTAGGGTTTTTTCGATAATTACCCAGATTCGGTCAATTCGATTCGTTCTTTCTACAGATTGGTACTTGCAATGCGATCCTCTACCCTTTCCTCTCAGTTTGGAAGCAAGAATCATCGAAAATGAGCGAACGGAGGAGCGAGGTGGAAAATGCGCCGCGGTCGAGAAGAGGGTAAAGAGAAGTGAGAGAAATCTTCAGCCCCTTTTCTGGAACTGTTGTTACCTCGGTCGAGATGGTCTCGACTATACCGAGGAGTACGGACCGAGGTGAATCTTCAGAAACCCTAATCGCCTCGGTTGCTCAAGAATCATCTCGGTTGAGGTGCTGTGACAGCAACCGAGATATGTCTCAGTCAAACTCTGTCTTCTCAAATTCTCGAACTTCTGTCCTTCCAGTTGTGCTCCTGGGTTGTATTCCTTCCTTAGATGTCACATGTTGTGTGTCTAGGACGCCAAAAACAAAACAAAGCAAAGCAAAGCAAAAGCAAACTATCTAAGCTAGACTAGAAAAAGGGAAAAGAAAGCAATACCTTGGGTTGCCTCCCAAGAAGCGCTTGATTTAAGGTCGCTAGCTGGACCGTACGGCATCTCTCAAACGAGGTATAGTGGTGCAACCTCCTCAACCGGAACTTCCGGTTTGTACTTCTTAAGTCTATGACCGTTGACCTTGAAGCTTCCACTCGTTTCTCCCCAAATCTCAACTGCACCATGAGGGAAAACATGTTTCACAACATAAGATCCGGTCCATCTAGATTTCAACTTACCTGGAAAGAGGCGGAGGCGGGAGTTTAAGAGTAGAACTAAGTCTCCTTCTTTAAGCTCCTTTGGGATGATGCGCTTGTCATGCCATTTCTTCGTCCTTTCTTTATAGATTTTGGCATTCTCATAAGCGTTCAAACGCAGCTCCTCCAGCTCATTGATATCCAATAGCCGCTTCTCGCCGGCTTCCTTGATGTCAAAGTTCAACCATTTGATCGCCCAATATGCCTTGTGTTCTAACTCAACGGGCAAATGACAAGACTTCCCATATACCAAATTATAAGGGGTGGTACCAATGGGGGTCTTGAATGCGGTCCTGTAGGCTCAAAGAGTGTCGTCCAACTTCATGGACCAATCCTTCCTTGTCCTAGAGACGGTCTTCTCCAAGATTGCTTTAATTTCTCTGTTCGAGATCTCGACCTGTCCACTAGTTTGAGGGTGATAAGGGGTTGCTACCTTGTGTGTCACCCCATACTTCGATAGAAGTGCCTTTAACTTCCGGTTGATTAAATGCGTCCCTCCATCGCTGATGATGATGCGTGGAGTCCCAAAACGTGGAAAGATAGTCTTGTTAAAGAACTTCACAACCACCATGGCGTCATTAGTGGGGGAAGCAATGGATTCAACCCATCTAGAGACGTAATCAACTGCTAGAAGAATATAGAGGTTTCCTCCGGACGATGGGAAAGGTCCCATGAAATCTACTCCCCATACATCAAAAATCTCAACCTCTTGTATGTTATTGAGTGACATCTCATTGCTTGTAGATAAGTTCCCTGTTCTTTGGCATGCATCACAAGAGACAACAAACGTTTGCACATCCTTAAATAATGTGCGCCAAAAGAAACCGGAACGTAATACCTTAGTGCATGTCTTGTTGGCGCTAGCATGCCCTCCACAAGGAAGTGAGTGACAATGCCGTATGACGCTATTAACTTCATCTTCCGGAATGCATCTTCGAAGCATCCCATCCGGTCCGCGCTTGAATAGAAGCGGTTCATCCCAGTAGTAATGGCGTACGTCCTTGAAGAATTTCTTCCTTTGAGCGTACGTCAATTTGGGTGGTATTTCCTGGCAAACAAGATAATTAACAATATCAGCATACCAAGGTCCTTTATTATCAAAAATTTGGTGGAGAGAATGTTCCACCAACTGAGTATGAATGTCAGAGAAGGGAGTAAGAAGTTTGTTATTTTTAGCAGTCTCAGTTGACATCATCTCGCTTTCGACCTCGGTCGAGGTCCAGAGAGGTTGACCGAGATGTTCTTCAGTCACCTCGCTTGGTCCAGAAAGTGCCTCGGTCGAGGTACAGCAACTGGAACCGAAACTTGAGATCTTCTTCTCCTGGATTAGTCTTTCAGTTTTAGCACCTGGATCTTCTTCCAGTGCCTTTAAGCTCCGTATATCTGCATCACAAGAAGCATCTATACCTTCCTCCATTAAACTAAAACTAATAACTTTTTCAAGTGGATCGTTAATAAGGATACATCTCACCAATTCTCTTGATTCTTCTTCATCATATATGTTGAAGATATCATCTCCTAGCTGCTCTCCTTTCATAGCCGCAAGTAATGCGAATTCCACTTCATCTCCGCCAATATTGAACTTCAGCTTGGCGTTCTTACAATCCACATTACAACCCGAAGTTGCTAGAAATGGCCTCCCGAGAATGATAGGAACAGGATAATCTGCGGGAATATCAAGCACAACAAAGTCTATAGGTAAATAGAAGTTACCTAACTTAACCGGAACGTCTTCCAGAATGCCCACGGGGTGGGTAATGGAGCGGTCCGCCATGTATAACCTTATCTTAACCGGCTTGGGCTCTCCAAGCCCGATCTTAACACATAGCTCCAGCGGAATGATGCTCACACTGGCTCCTAGATCATATAAGGCTTCACAAGTGACATCCCCAACTTGAATGGGGATGCAAAATGAGCCGGGATCTCTTAACTTGGGTGGCATCTTCTCCTTCATGATTTCAATAAGCTCCGATGATATAGATGTCATCCTTACTTCACCAAAGTCTTCCAGCTTCCTCTTCCTTGATAGAATCTCTTTCAAGAACTTCCCATAGGCGGGCATCCCTAGAATAGCATCAAGGAAAGGAATATTAATGTGTAGTTTATTCATCAAGTCAAGGAACTTACCAAAATGCTTGTCTAGATGTGCTCTGGCCCTTGACTGGGGGAATGGAAGTGGTGGTTTATATGTAGAAGGTGGAATATAGACTTCAGTTTTCTCCTCCGCTTTTTGTGGCTCCACCTCGGTTGGCATCTCGGCCGAAGTGTTCTTCGACTGCACCTGGACCGAGGTGGTCTTCGTCTATACTAGCATCGACCGAGGCACTGAATCTGTAGTCTTCAGTCCACTCCTCATCGTAATGGCCATAATCTGGCCCTTAGGGTTGCTTTCCGTTCTTGCTGGAAGCTTCCCTGGATCTCTTGGCGCTTCATTCGCCTTATTGAAGAATTGTTGTTCTAAGGCTTTTTGTGCCTTCGAAAATGAAGTCATGGATGTCTCCATAGAGCTTAGCTTGATTAAGATGGCCTTTAGCACTGCGTCTTTCTTTTCTGGTTGGGACGAACTCGATCCTTGCTCCTGGCTCTTTAATGGAGTAGAAGAAGAAGAGGAAGAGAGGAAAGGATTAGAGGAATCATTCGAATTGGAGTTAGAATGATTGTTACCCGAATTTCGGTTGTTTGCCCTCCAATTATTGTTGTTGGATCCTCTATTGTTGTTGTAGTTGTTGTTCCGGGAACCATTGTTGTTGTTACGGTATCCATTGTTGTTCCTTGATCCTTTATCTTCCTTCTTGGTTTGAGCAACTAAGAGTTCCTTCAATTGTTTCACGTCATTCTTCAAAGACGTGAGTTGATTGTTGTTAGGCGAAACATCTTGAAAGTTGACTCTTTTAACTCCACCTTGAGCTCCTTGGTGGGAGTATTTCTCCATGTGCAAAGCTTGCTTCTCTATGAACTCCCAAGCTTCGTAAATCGGCATGTCCATGAACGTGCCAACAGATAGTAGTTGAAGGTTGAACTGGGTGCTTCCATCCAGTCCCTTGAAGTATATCTCCAACAACTCTATCTTTGGAATCCCATGATGTGGGCAATCCAAAAGAATATCTTTAAACCTCTCCCATGACTTGGACAAGCTCTCCTTGTCCTTCATGATGAATGCATTAATCTAACCTCTCATTTCAGCGGTTTTAGAGGGGGGAAAGAATTTAGTCAAGAATTCCGTCGTCATCTCCTCCCAAGTACTGATTTTTCCTGGAGGAAGAGATTGATACTAAGTATGCCGGCGTCTGGATTCCTTCTGTTTTCGTGCGTGCCGAGGCTTTCAGCCTTACCCAGAGCTCTATCTTTCAAAGAGAAGTAGAAAGGCCTTAGTTTGTAGTTGTTATTTTCCAGCCTTGAAGGTCTCAAGGTCTTCATCAAGATCTCATAGTTTTGTAGATGTTGATGTGGAGATTCCCTCTCTAGCCCTCCAAACTGGCATTGGCGAATCATGGAAAGAACTTGCAGTCAAAGCTCATAATCATGGTCTGCTAGATCACCTAGGTCGACTCCTGGACGCCTCAATTGTTGATTGGGGTCCATCCTCTGTCCAAGGGTTTGTGAGATACCTACAAAAAGAACATCTCGGACTGCCATCCGAGGTGGAAGTATCTCGGCCGGGGCGACAGGTACTAGATTCTGCCTCGGTCGAGGGTCTGGAGCGGGGTCTTGCCTCGGTCGAGGATCTGGGTTCGGTCGAGGTAGATACTGGTCTCGTAAAGCAGTCATATCTGCTTCGATCGCTTCAGTCCTTGCGCGAGTTTCTTCCCTCTCTTGTCTCAGTTCTTCCTTGCTGAGGCGTAGCTGTTCTAACGCCTCCTTCAATTCGGCCTCAAGATCGCGATTGTCTTGTTCGGTGATAGCATGAATTATAGTCCATATTTTGGGGTTTGTTTGGACGTTTTATCTTTCATATTCTGCATGTTTGTATGTACATTATGTGATTTTACTATCTACCTTTGCGAGAATCGAGGTCTACACCTAGTTTCGTTGTAATTGCAGGTAATTTGGTACGTTTTGCATCAAAAAGGAGCAAAAGAAATCAAGAGTCATTTGGAGCTACATCCAGGAAGCATAGCCATGGATTGAAGATTCACTTTGGAGCAGATTCGAGAGATTCCACATTCTGATCGTGAGCCACCTCGGTTGACCAGAGATTCACCTCGACCGAGGCGATCCAGAGACACCGACTCGACCGAGGCGAATACCTAGGACGCGGCGAGAATATTTTATTCTTGGAAGAGATCTTTTAAATTTGGAAAGTGATCTTATATTTTTGGGCTGAGCTTCTGGAAGGAAGGAGATATACAGAATCATATATTTTACCTATTTTTATGGGAATATATCTTTCTAAGATATTCTATCTTTGGAGGGTTATTTTCCTATAAAAAGGGTTGGATTTCCACAAATCCAACATCACGCTATACCGTCGATCAGGGTTTACACACGCAGCAGCCGCAGCATACTCCAATTTGGGAGTTTTCGAAGAACCTTTTTGAAGGTTGAAGGAAGGTTGAAGATCTTAGCTTTTTATAGCTTTTTGAAGGGTTTTGTAAGATTGTCTTCAATTCCCTCATTGATTGTCTTGTCTTGTTGGATTGCCATCCAAGGAACGTTTTTGTTGTGATATTTGATTCACTTATTGAAGTCTTTTCATTAAATTCTTCTTTGTTCAAATATTCACCTTCTTCCATATATTTTAATACTTTCATTATGATGATGAGTGGCTAATTTCCTTGTGTGATTCTAGGGTGATTGGCTGAAGGTTGTGGGAAAAACAATGATAGAATAATCTTAGATTCCAGTAGGATCCTGAAAGTTCGAGTCTTTAACCTTAACCCTAAGCATCTCGTTCGGTTGATGAACATCTCGGCCGGGGTGGAATTCTTCTGACCGAGGTGACTTATCCAACCTAAAACAGAAAGTTAAGTGTTAGAGTTTGCTAAATCCTATTCTTATTTCACCTTCCTGGTTCAATGCAAGCTTAGGATGAGACTTACCCGGTAATTCCTTAGTTTGTGTATTAACGATCATAAGTGTAGGTAATAAAGGTTTATCCTTTATTGGGGTTTGAGTGTGCTTCCATCCCATCTTTGTGAGTTAGCCTGAGACTTACCCGGTAAAGGTTGATTCTATTCCCTTAGATGGTGTGTTAGTTTGAGGTTATAGTTCTTTATCTTGATTCCTTGAGACTTATCCGGTAATAGGAGTTACGGTTTAGGATTAGTGTGTAGTGAGACTTACCCGGTGATCTACTCCACTTTAGTAACACCTTCCCCATGCAAAAATCTCAGCTTTGTCCGCTTATCTATAGATCTTGAGTTGGAACCACAACTAGATGCTTTAATCCCTAGAATTGCATGTTTGCTTATTTGACATCTTATTCATCTTTGATTGTGTTAATCGGTTTTGTGGTTAGAACTAACGTAGCATACCGTGCTGACTTTGTTTCACCAAGTCCCTGTGATCGACCCCTGGAATTTTCTTGCTTTTACTACGATTGACCCGTACACTGCGGGTTCGCATCCTTGTTTTAAGCTTAAGTCTAGGGTTATAAATTTAAAGCTTGCACACACCGTTTGGAGCGAACAAGTTTTTGGCGCCGTTGCCGGGGACTTGGTCTAGACCGAGCCGGTACGGTTTGCTCTTGGGGCATTTGCCCCGTTTCATCTAACCACTCTACTTGAGTGACTTTTGCAGGTTCTTTCTTAGGTATATGCGAAGAACCCGCGCTGGGAAGGAAATCGTTCCTTATGATCCCGAACCGGAAAAGACATACAAGCGACACTTAAGAGAAGCGAAAATGGCCCAACAAGACGATCACGATCTTGCGGCCCAATTGAGAGAGACGCAGGAGCTGCTACGTCTCAGTAAAGAAGAGCTAAGGCAAGAGAAAGAAGAGAATCATGCCAGGACTGCAGCAATCGAAGCTGAGATTGCAGCCATTCGGAACCAGATTCTACTTCGACCGATGCAGGATCCAGTAGTTGATCCTCGACCGAGGCAGGTTCCAGTACCCGACGCCCCGGTCGATGTACATCCACCTCGGATACCAGTCCGAGATGTTCTTCTTGCAGGAATCCCGCAAACCCTAGGTCAAAGGATGGACCCCAATCAGCAGCTGAGGCGTCCAGGGGTGAACCTAGGAGATCCAGCGGATCATGACTACGAACTTCGACCGCAAGTTCTAGCCATGATTCGCCAATGTCAATTCGGAGGGCTAGAGAAGGAGTCGCCGCACCAACATCTTCAAAACTACGAGATCTTGATGGAGACCTTGCGACCTTCTAGAATTGAAAATAACAACTACAAGCTAAGACCTTTTTACTTTTCTTTAAAAGATAGAGCTCTTACTTGGTATCAATCTCTTCCTCCAGGAAAAATTAGCACATGGGAGGAGATGACTACAGAATTCCTGACCAAATTCTTTCCACCCTCAAAGACTGCTGAAATGAGAGGAAAGATCAATGCTTTCATCATGAAGGACAAGGAGAGCTTGTCCAAATCTTGGGAGCGGTTCAAGGATATTCTTTTGGATTGCCCACATCATGGGATTCCAAAGATCGAGTTGTTGGAGATCTATTTCAAAGGGCTGGACGGAAACACCCAGTTCAATCTCCAACTACTCTCCGCCGGTACCTTCATGGACATGGCGATTGATGATGCATGGGACTTCTTTGAGAAGCAAGCCTTGCACATGGAGAAGTATACCCACCAAGGAGCCGAAGGTGGAGTTAAAAGAGTCAACTTTCAAGAGACTCAACCCAACAACAATCAACTCACGTCATTGAAGAACGACGTGAAGCAATTGAAGGAGCTCTTGATGGCTCAAACTAAGAAGGAAGAGCAAGGGCAAAGGAACAACAACAACAACGGGTACCGTAACAACAATAACGGTCCCCGAAACAACAACTACAACAACAATAGAGGATCCAACAGCAACAACTGGAGGGCGAATAATCAAAACCACGGTAAAAATTATTCAAACTCCAACTCTAATGATTCCTCTAATCCTTTCCTCTCTTCTCCTTCTTCTTCTTCCACTCCATTGAAAAGCCAAGGGCAAGGATCAAGTTCGTCTCAGCCGGAAAAGAAGGACGCAGTTCTGGAGGCAATCTTGATCAAGCTCAGCGCCATGGAGAATTCTATGACTTCATTTTCGAGGGCCCAAAAGTCCCTTGAACAACAACTTGCTAATAGGGCGAATGAAGCGCCAAGAGATCCAGGGAAGCTTCCAGCAAAGACGGAAACTAACCCTAAGGGCCAGTGTATGGCCATAACGACGAGGAGTGGACTCAAAACTGCTGATCCAGTACCTCGCTCGACGCAGACCACCTCGGTCCAGATCCAGTCGAAGAACACCTCGACCGAGATGCCAACCGAGGCAGAGCAACAGAAAGCTGGAGGAACGACAGAAACTTATGTTCCACCTCCTGCATATAAACCAGAGCCAGAGCACATCTAGACAAGCACTTTGGTAAGTTCCTTGACTTGATGAATAAGCTACATATTAACATTCCTTTCCTTGATGCTATTCTAGGTATGCCCGCCTATGGGAAGTTCTTAAAAGAAATCTTATCAAGGAAGAGGAAGCTGGAGGATGTTGGTGAAGTTAGGATGACATCTAAATCTTCGGAACTCATAAAGATCATGAAGGAGAAGATGCCACCTAAATTGAGAGATCCCGGCTCATTTTGCATTCCCATTCAAGTTGGGGATGTCACTTGTGAAGCCCTTTGCGATCTAGGAGCCAGCGTGAGCATCATCCCGCTGGAGCTATGCACTAAGATCGGTCTTGGAGAGCCCAAGCCGGTCAAGATTCGACTCTACATGGCGGATCGCTCCATCACCCATCCCGTGGGTATTTTGGAGGACGTTCCGGTCAAGTTAGGTAACTTCTATCTACCTATAGATTTTGTCGTGCTTGACATTCCCGCAGATTACCCTGTTCCCATCATTCTCGGGAGGCCATTTCTAGCAACTTCGGGTTGCAATGTGGATTGCAAGAACGCCAAGTTGAAATTCAACGTTGGTGGCGATGAGGTGGAGTTCGCACTACTTGCAGCCATGAAAGGGGAGCAACTAACTGATGATATCTTCAACATCTACGATGAAGAAGAATCAAGAGAATTGGTGAGCTCTATCCTTATTAACGATCCACTCGAAAGAGTTATTAGCTTCAGTTTAATGGAGGAAGGTATAGATGCTTCTTGTGATGCAGATATACAGAGCTTGAGGGCACTGGAAGAGGATCCAGGAGCTAAAACTGAGAAGCTAGTCCAGGAAACGAAGATTTCCAGCCTCGGATCCAGTAGCAGTACCTCGACCGAGGCACCTTCTGGACAGAGCGAGGCGTCTGAAGAACACCTCGGTCAACGCCTTTGTACCTCGACCGAGGTCAACAGCGAGACGATGTTAACTGAGACTGCATCTAGTCCAGTTTCTGATACCACTCCACTGGAAAGAGGAAGCAAAGATCCCTCTCAGAAAGCACCCCCAGTTGTGGAGCTTAAACAACTCCCTAGTCACTTGAGGTATATCTTTCTTGGGCCGGATTCTACTTATCCCGTTATTGTTAGTGCTTCCCTTTCCGAATCTGAATTAACTAAGCTAATGCATGTCCTGAGAAAGCATCGAAAAGCCATAGGTTACACCACGGATGATCTTATTGGCATTAAACCTTCTTTCTGCATGCATAGAATTCTAATGGAGGATAATCATAAGACTTCACGAGAACCTCAAAGACGGTTAAATCCGATCATGAAAGAGGTTGTGAAGAAGGAAGTTCTTAAGTTGTTGGATGCAGGTATTATTTATCCTATCTCGGACAGCAAGTGGGTTAGCCCGGTGCATGTCGTTCCGAAGAAAGGAGGGATGACCGTTGTGACGAATAAGAACAATGAGTTGATCCCAACAAGGACCGTTACGGGCTGGAGAGTTTGCATCGACTATAGGAAGCTGAACACGGCTACTCGGAAGGATCATTTTCCGCTTCCCTTCATTGATCAAATGCTCGAACGGTTGGCCCAGCATTCACACTTTTGCTACTTGGACGGCTATAGTGGATTCTTCCAGATTCCTATCCATCCGGATGATCAGGAGAAGACCACTTTCACTTGTCCATGGGGGACGTTTGCCTATCGGAGGATGCCATTTGGATTGTGCAATGCACCAGCTACCTTCCAGCGATGCATGATGGCTATCTTTTCCGAGTACATAGAGGAGATCATGGAGGTATTTATGGATGATTTTTCTGTATATGGTTCCTCTTTTGATGATTGCCTATCTAACCTTTCTCTAGTGCTTAAAAGATGTGAAGACACTAACCTTGTTTTGAATTGGGAGAAGTGTCATTTTATGGTTAACGAAGGCATTGTGCTAGGACACCTCGTTTCTAATCGAGGTATTGAGGTCGATCGAGCTAAGATCGAGACTATTGAGAAACTCCCTCCTCCTTGTTCTGTTAAAGGTGTGAGGAGTTTCCTCGGGCATGCAGGTTTCTACAGGAGATTCATCAAGGACTTCTCCAAAATTTCTAAACCTCTAACTAACCTCTTGAATAAAGATGTTGTTTTTGAGTTTTCGCAGGAGTGTCTTGATGCTTTTTACAGGATTAAGGAAGCGTTGATCTCCGCTCCCATTATCCAGCCTCCTGATTGGACCTTGCCCTTTGAGGTCATGTGTGACGCTAGCGATGTAGCCGTAGGAGCGGTGCTTGGGCAGAAGAAGGATGGACGGACCACCGCCATTTACTATGCTAGCAAGACGCTAGATGAAGCACAACGCCACTACGCTACCACCGAAAAGGAGTTATTGGCGGTTGTATATGCTTTCGAGAAGTTTCGTTCCTATCTAGTAGGGGCGAAAGTCATTGTCTACACCGACCATGCAGCCATTCGTTACTTGATGGCTAAGAAAGATGCCAAGCCGCGTCTTATTCGATGGATTCTCTTGCTTCAAGAGTTTGACCTAGAGATCCGCGATAAGAAGGGATCCGAGAATTCAGTTGCGGATCACCTCAGCCGGCTACCGGAATCTTCCCGCGAGACGGATAACCCACCCATAGACGATTCATTCCCCGATGAGCACTTGCACGTCTTGGAGCGTTTGATGGATCTACTTACTTCACCCCACGATGGAGGTGAAGTATGGGGTGAGGGCACCTCCTACCTCCTTTGAGACGCACTATGGTCCAGCTAGCGACCTTAAATCAAGCGCTTCTTGGGAGGCAACCCAAGGTATTGCTCTTCTTTCCCGTTTTCTAGTCTAGCTTAGATAGTTTTTGTTTTTGCTTTGCTTTGCTTTGTTTTTGGCATTCTGGACAGACAACAGGGAGGAGCACATCTGGAAGGACAGAAGTTCGACAATCTGAGAAGACAAAAGTACCTCGGTCACTGTCAGAACACCTCGACCGAGTTGATTCTTGAAGCAACCGAGGCGACTAGGGTTTCTGCAGAACCGCCTCGGTCCATACCACCTCGGTCCAGTCGAGACCATCTCGACCGAGGTGACAGCAGATCCAGGAACGGTATAAAAAGGGAAAAATTACTTTTCACTTTTTTTTACCCCATTTCGACCGCGGCGGCCAGAAGCACTTCGCTCCCTCGTTTCTCACTCGTTTTCGAAGATTTCTGCTTCCAAACTGCAATTGAGGGGTAGAAGAATCGATTGCAACTACAGATCTGCAAGAAATTTGAGTGTTTCGACCGAAACGAGGTAAAAACGTTCGAAAAACCTAACTCGTTCGTTTTCTGCAATTTGGGCTTTGGTTGCCCTTGATTCTGTTGAGGAAATCTATAAGTACCCCTTAGGAAGCATCGGTAGTGATTTTAGGGGGAAAAGAACTGAAAATCAGAGAGTGGAAATCAAACTGTCTTCGCCTCGGTCCAGTCGTTCTGCACCTCGGTCGAGGTGATTCCTGGAGTTGTCAGTCGACCGAGGTAGTCTGACAGTGTGTTTTGAAAATGAGTTCTGACAGATTGCTAGCCCTTAGAGATAGATCCTCCCCTTCCCCTTCTCCTTCCTCATCCCGTCCCTACCGCCCGGTTATCCACGAGAGATGCCGGGTAGACTATGAGAGGATAGCTGGGCGTCCAGTCATCGCACCGCGATTTCTGGATGTATCAGCTTTTGACTGCCTAGGGTTAGATGCTGACCTTAGGAGGATGATTGCTACCGTCGGGCTGGATCAGTTTACTGATATCCGAGCCCCAACTTACATAGAACCGACACTCGAGTTTGTTAGCTCCTTCTCCTACCTTCCCACAGAGCGATCTGTGAAGTACCGGTTGATGAGCCGGAACTTCATAGTTCCTTTAGAGATTTGGAGAGAGATCTTTGGCTTTCCTACCCCCACCGCTGTAGACTTCCCCTCCCGATCCGTAGCTAGGGAGTTCTGGGGACAGATAGCCCACATTACTACACATGCAGACAGATGGCGCCCTGGAGATTCCAGGGAGAAGGTCATCTTTCACCCAGCCTTCAGACTCGCCCACAGGATCTTCAGTGAGACACTTCTGGCGCGTACTAAGACGCCCCAGAAGATCAGACAGGGTGAGCTCTTCAGCCTCTATTGCATGGTTACAGGAGGCTTCCCAGACTTTGGCTTGCTCCTAGCAGAGGATCTGCATAGGATCAAGGCCAAGGCAAAGGGAGATATTTGCTGTGGAGGTCTAGTCACCCACATCGCCACTTACCACGGGATGGACCTCAGCATATGCACATTGGCGGCGGCTCCGAAGCCGCTGGGATTGCAGGAGATGATTACACGGAGGATCCTAGTTCCCCGTGGGCTGACTACACCCTACGTTGCCATGCCTTGGAAGCGGACTGCACCTCAGGGCATCAGATGGTCTGCACAGTTCTCTGTCTCCGATCCGCATTTCTGGCAGACGGCATGGGCTCCACTTATGGAGGACTACAGAGAGGGAGCAGCTGCCCCTGCAGAGGAGGCTGAGGAGGCTGAGGATGAGGATGACGACGATGAGACAGTTGATGAGAGAGGAGGCGGCGTCCCGATGGACACAGGTACAAATACTGCTGGGACGAGCGCGCCTCCCATTATTGATTTAGATGAGGATGAGGAGGACACTGAGCCGGCGCCAGCTGAGACTTCTCCAGTCAGGCCCGCTAGGCGCAGGAGGCGGGGAGTTAGGGACAGAGTTGCACACCGACGGATCGATGACCTGACAGATCAGGTTATCGACTCATATGCTGCACTTTCATTGGATATCCGCGAGATGCAGGAGCGGCAGCATCATCAGCACATGATGGCTCAGCTACAGTTCCAGCATATCATGGGCTATCCCTATGATCCGACTCAGTTCCCCTACATACCACCACCACCACCGGATCAAGACTACTGAGGAGCTGCAGGGTTTTATTTATTATATTTTTTATGCAGTTCGGCTCTTTATCCGGTGAGTCCTCTTTCATTTAGACTTTTATTATACCCACTGGGACAGTGTGTCTCAAGTATGGGGTATTTGTCTGTATTATTTGACTACGTGACTACTTGATGTATTCGATACTTTTGATGTATTATATTCATCAGATACTTTCATATTTATGCTTCACTTGCCTTTATATGATTATCTGATATTACATGCATACCTACAGATTATTTGATTGAGAAAAACGTCGAAACCGAACCGAAAAGAAAAAAATTGGTTTTTAAAAAAAAAATTTTGACCTCGACCGAGAGATTTTGGCGAAACGAGGTGTTTCACCTCGGTTGAACCAAGAACACCTCGACCGAGGCGGCGTAACAGAAAGTTTTCGAAAACGATTTTTGTGCTACTAATCTGGATATGATCTCAGTGAAGATCTTGTTTACCTACTGTTTTTAAATTCTTTGTGTGTTTGAAAGGTTTTATAATATGTTTAAGTTGCTAAATGCTTTGTTTGAAATTATTGGCATGTTTAATACTTTGTTTTTATCCAAATTATGTTGAATTTGAAGGTTGACACCGCAGGTTAAGTTCTCTCACATTCTTCTTGGAAAGACCAAGGCAATTCATTCTCTTCTTCTTCTTCTTCTTGATCATGCTTAGCCCCTCATATACATTTTGCCTCCCTTTACCTATCCGGGAATTTGGAAGCAAGCGAAGTGGTGAAAGCAAGTTAAAGTTGAAGAGTGGGCTGGAAGTGAAGTGTTAGAAAGTAATTTTAGGTTTGGGGAAGTCAATCATGAAGATGAGTAACTCGGCACCATTCACATAGCCGGGTGTTTGTGTCTTGCCAAAGTCGGATTGAGCGATATTCCTAACGGGTCATGGTATGTGCATCAAGGGTTTGATGCATCTCGAGAAATTGATGATTGCAGATTTCCTAGGCTTCGGTTATTGTGCACCTCTGTCCATGCATCCCAAAAAAGTAAAGTAAAAAAGGAAAAGTGTGAGATAAGCAAAGCTTATTGGCGGAAGGTGTTGCAAGTTGAAGTGAAGTGAAGTTCATCCTTTTCCCGGATTCTAGCACCACATTACCTTACACACATCCCTACCCTACACGTTTCTTGACCTTTTCTTTTGGGAAGCCCTTGAGACCTTGAGCTTGTTGATTGACTTAGCGGTTTAAATCGGATTATACATGATTAATTTTGATAATTATGATTTATTATGCATTCTATGATTTTATGCAAAGATGAACAACTTTCTTATATTTATAAAATGTTTTGACCATGTTAAGTTTTTAATTCCAGGAAGTATTCTCTTAGAGTGATCTATGATAGTTGCACACCATAAAATAATTTTTGAAAGACTTTTTATTTGATTTTCTTGACTTATAATCCATTCTATCTTGTCTTTTATATGAGGAACTTGCTTGGGGACAAGCAAGGGCTAAGTATGGGGTATTTTGATAGCATGAATTATAGTCCATATTTTGGGGTTTGTTTGGACGTTTTATCTTTCATATTCTGCATGTTTGTATGTACATTATGTGATTTTACTACCATTTCATCTACCTTTGCGAGAATCGAGGTCTACACCTAGTTTCGTTGTAATTGCAGGTAATTTGGTACGTTTTGCATCAAAAAGAAGCAAAAGAAATCAAGAGTCATTTGGAGCTACATCCAGGAAGCATAGCCATGGATTGAAGATTCACTTTGGAGCAGATTCGAGAGATTCCACATTCTGATCGTGAGCCACCTCGGTTGACCAGAGATTCACCTCGACCGAGGCGATCCAGAGACACCGACTCGACCGAGGCGAATACCTAGGACGCGGCGAGAATATTTTATTCTTGGAAGAGATCTTTTAAATTTGGAAAGTGATCTTATATTTTTGGGCTGAGCTTCTGGAAGGAAGGAGATATGCAGAATCATATATTTTACCTATTTTTATGGGAATATATCTTTCTAAGATATTCTATCTTTGGAGGGTTATTTTCCTATAAAAAGGGTTGGATTTCCACAAATCCAACATCACGCTATACCGTCGATCAGGGTTTACACACGCAGCAGCCGCAGCATACTCCAATTTGGGAGTTTTCGAAGAACCTTTTTGAAGGTTGAAGGAAGGTTGAAGATCTTAGCTTTTTATAGCTTTTTGAAGGGTTTTGTAAGATTGTCTTCAATTCCCTCATAGATTGTCTTGTCTTGTTGGATTGCCATCCAAGGAACGTTTTTGTTGTGATATTTGATTCAGTTATTGAAGTCTTTTCATTAAATTCTTCTTTGTTCAAATATTCACCTTCTTCCATATATTTTAATACTTTCATTATGATGATGAGTGGCTAATTTCCTTGTGTGATTCTAGGGTGATTGGCTGAAGGTTGTGGGAAAAACAATGATAGAATAATCTTAGATTCCAGTAGGATCCTGAAAGTTCGAGTCTTTAACCTTAACCCTAAGCATCTCGTTCGGTTGATGAACATCTCGGCCGGGGTGGAATTCTTCTGACCGAGGTGACTTATCCGACCTAAAACAGAAAGTTAAGTGTTAGAGTTTGCTAAATCCTATTCTTATTTCACCTTCCTGGTTCAATGCAAGCTTAGGATGAGACTTACCCGGTAATTCCTTAGTTTGTGTATTAACGATCATAAGTGTAGGTAATAAAGGTTTATCCTTTATTGGGGTTTGAGTGTGCTTCCATCCCATCTTTGTGAGTTAGCCTGAGACTTACCCGGTAAAGGTTGATTCTATTCCCTTAGATGGTGTGTTAGTTTGAGGTTATAGTTCTTTATCTTGATTCCTTGAGACTTACCCGGTAATAGGAGTTACGGTTTAGGATTAGTGTGTAGTGAGACTTACCCGGTGATCTACTCCACTTTAGTAACACCTTCCCCATGCAAAAATCTCAGCTTTGTCCGCTTATCTATAGATCATGAGATGGAACCACAACTAGATGCTTTAATCCCTAGAATTGCATGTTTGCTTATTTGACATCTTATTCATCTTTGATTGTGTTAATCGCTTTTGTGGTTAGAACTAACGTAGCATACCGTGCTGACTTTGTTTCACCAAGTCCGTGTGATCGACCCCTGGAATTTTCTTGCTTTTACTACGATTGACCCGTACACTGCGGGTTCGCATCCTTGTTTTAAGCTTAAGTCTAGGGTTATAAATTTAAAGCTTGCACACACCGTTTGGAGCGAACATTCGGTCATCTTCGCTTCTCTCAAGCGTCTTTTGTATGTCTTTTCTAGTTCGGGATCATAAGGAATGATTTCCTTCCGAGCGCGGGTTCTTGGCATAAACCTAAAAAGAACCTGCAAAAGTCACTCAAGTAGAGTGGTCAGTAGAAACAGGGGCAAGTGCCCCGAAAGAAAACCGCAACCGGCTCAGTCTAGACCAAGTCCCCAGCAACGGCGCCAAAAACTTGTTCGCTCCAAACGGTGTGTGCAAGCTTTAAATTTATAACCCTAGATGTAAGCTTAAAACAAGGATGCGAACCCGCAGTGTACGGGTCAATCGTAGTAAAAATCAAGAAATTCCAGGGGTCGATCACAGGGACTTAGTGAAACAAAGCAGGTATAGGTTTGTCAATGCCACTACTAACCACAAAAGTGAATAAAACAATCAAAGATGATAAAAAGTCAATAAAGGAAATATGCAATTCTAGGGATTAAAGCATCTAGTTGTGGTTCCAACTCAAGATCTAAAGATAAGCGGACAAAGCTGAGATTTTGCATAAGGAAGGTGTTACTAAATTGGAATAGATCACCGGGTAAGTCTCACTACTCACTAATCCTAAACCGTAACTCCTATTACCGGGTAAGTCTCAAGGAATTAAGGAAAAGAACTATAACCTCAAACTAACACTCCGCCTAAGGGAATAGAATCAACCTTTACCGGGTAAGTCTCAGGCTAACTCACAAAGATGGGATGAAAGCACACTCAAACCCCAATAAATGATAAACCTTTATTACCTACACTTATGATCTTAGGTAAATAAACAAAGGAATCACAGGGTAAGTCTCATCCTAGGCTTGCATTGTACCAGGAAAGGTGTAATAAGAATAGGATTTGGCAAACTCTAACACTTAACTCTCAGTTTCTGATCAGGTAAGTCACCTCAGTCAGAAGAATTCCACCCCTGCCGAGATGTTGATCGACTGAGCGAGATGCTTAGGGTTAAGGATAAAGACTCGAACTTTCAGGGTCCTACTGTGATTAAGATTACTCTATCATTGTTTTTCCCACAACCTTCAGCCAATCACCCTAGAATCACACAAGAAAATTAGCCACTCATCATCATGAAAGCAATAATCAAATATTAGTGAAGAAAGAGAATAATTGAACAAGAAAACCTTCAGAGAAAGGCTTCAATAACTGAATCAATTATCAATCGACAAGCGTTCCTTGGATCAAAATCCAACAAGACTAACAACAATGAAGGGAATCTTAAAGAATCTTACAAAACCCTTCAAAAAGCTATAAAAGCTATTAACTTCCGTCCTTCAATCTTCCTTCAACCTTCAAAAAGGTTCTTCAAATCTTCCAACTATGGCGAATGCGGCTGTTCCGGTGTGTAAGCTCGTCTCCGGGTGATAGCGGGTGTTCAGCCCTAAGCGGTCTACGGATTTGTGGTAAATCCAACCCTTTTTATAGGAAAATTACTCTCCAAAGATAAGATATCTTAGAAAGATCTCTTCCCATAAAAATAGGTAAAATATATGGGCTAAATTATCTTCTTCCTTCCAGGAATCCAGCCCAAAAATAAAATATCCTTGCCGATTCCAAGGTGTTCGCCTCGGTCGAGTCGGCTCCTCTAGATCACCTCGGTCGAGGTGACTCTATAGTCAACCGAGGTGAATCACAACTGAATGTGAAATCTCTCAAATCTGGTCCAACGTGAATCTATAATCCAATTCCATGATTCTGGATTCTTCCTTAAGCTCCTGAATGTAGCTCCAATGACTCCTTAGCTCCTTTTGCTCCTTTTTGATGCAAAACGTGCCATTTTACCTATGATTACAACAAAACTTGGTGTAGACCTCGATTCCCGCAAAGGTAGATGAAACGACAATATAATCACATAATATACATTCAAACATGCAGGTTATTGAAGATAAAACGTCTAAACAAGTGCCAAAATATAGACAATAATTCATGCTATCAAGAGAACTACCCGACACATGACCTCGAGTTAACTGCGGTGATACATGATCTAAAGAACTAGCGGCTTCATCTGTATGGAGCTACATGACAGATCTTCACAAAGAATAAGAATCTGAAGTACATATTCACTCAACGAGAGTTGAATAACTACAAAAGGAGATTGCTTGAGCTGATCAAGGATTTTGATCTTCATATATTATACCTTCCTCCATTAAACTAAAACTAATAACTTTTTCAAGTGGATCGTTAATAAGGATAGAGCTCACCAATTCTCTTGATTCTTCTTCATCATAGATGTTGAAGATATCATCTCCTAGCTACTCTTCTTTCATAGCCGCAAGTAATGCGAATTCCACTTCATCTCCGCCAATATTGAACTTCAGCTTGGCGTTCTTACAATCCACATTGCAACCCGAATTTGCTAGAAATGGCCTCCCGAGAACGATAGGAACAGGATAATCTGCGGGAATATCAAGCACAACAAAGTCTATAGGTAAATAGAAGTTACCTAACTTAACCGGAACGTCTTCCAGAATGCCCACGGGGTGGGTAATGGAGCGGTCCGCCATGTATAACCTTATCTTAACCGGCTTGGGCTCTCCAAGCCCGATCTTAACACATAGCTCCAGCTGAATGATGCTCACGATGGCTCCTACATCACATAAGGCTTCACAAGTGACATCCCCAACTTCAATGGGGATACAAAATGAGCCGGGATCTCTTAACTTGGGTGACATCTTCTCCTTCATGATTTGAATAAGCTCCGAGGATATAGATGTCATCCTTACTTCACCAAAGTCTTCCAGCTTCCTCTTCCTTGATAGAATCTCTTTCAAGAACTTCCCATAGGCGGGCATCCCTAGAATAGCATCAAGGAAAGGAATATTAATGTGTAGTTTATTCATCAAGTCAAGGAACTTACCAAAATGATTGTCTAGATGTGCTCTGGCCCTTGATTGGGGGAATGGTAGTGGTGGTTTATATGCAGGAGGTGGAATATAGACTTCAGTTTTCTCCTCCGCTTTCTGTGGCTCCACCTCGGTTGGCATCTCGGCCGAAGTGTTCTTCGACTGCACCTGGACCGAGGTGGTCTTCGTCTGTACTGGCATCGACCGAGGCACTGGATCTGCAGTCTTCAGTCCACTCCTTGTCGTAATGGCCATAATCTGGCCCTTGGGGTTGCTTTCCGTTCTTGCTGGAAGCTTCCCTGGATCTCTTGGCGCTTCATTCGCCTTATTGAAGAATTGTTGTTCTAAGGCTTTTTGTGCCTTCGAAAATGAAGTCATGGATGTCTCCATAGAGCTTAGCTTGATTAAGATGGCCTTTAGCATTGCGTCTTTCTTTTCTGGTTGGGACGAACTCGATCCTTGCTCCTAGCTCTTTAATGGAGTAGAAGAAGAAGAGGAAGAGAGGAAAGGATTAGAGGAATCATTCGAATTGGATTTAGAATGATTGTTATCCGAATTTTGGTTGTTTGCCCTCCAATTATTGCTGTTGGATCCTCTATTGTTGTTGTAGTTGTTGTTCCGGGAACCGTTGTTGTTGTTACGGTATCCATTGTTGTTCCTTGATCCTTGATCTTCCTTCTTGGTTTGAGCAACTAAGAGTTCCTTCAATTGTTTCACGTCATTCTTCATAGACGTGAGTTGATTGTTGTTAGGCGGAGCATCTTGAAAGTTGACTCTTGTAACTCCACCTTCAGCTCCTTGGTGGGAGTATTTCTCCATGTGCAAAGCTTGCTTCTCTATGAACTCCCAAGCTTCGTAAATCGGCATGTCCATGAACGTGCCAGCAGATAGTAGTTGAAGGTTGAACTGGGTGCTTCCATCCAGTCCCTTGAAGTATATCTCCAACAACTCTATCTTTGGAATCCCATGATGTGGGCAATCCAAAAGAATATCTTTAAACCTCTCCCATGACTTGGACAAGCTCTCCTTGTCCTTCATGATGAATGCATTAATCTTAACTCTCATTTCAGCGATTTTAGAGGGGGGAAAGAATTTAGTCAAGAATTCCGTCGTCATCTCCTCCCAAGTACTGATTTTTCCTGGAGGAAGAGATTGATACCAAGTAACATATCTATCTTTCAAAGAGAAGTAGAAAGGCCTTAACTTGTAGTTGTTGTTTTCCAGCCTTGAAGGTCTCAAGGTCTCCATCAAGATCTCATAGTTTTGTAGATGTTGATGTGGAGATTCCCTCTCTAGCCCTCCAAACTGGCATTGGCAAATCATGGAAAGAACTTGCGGTTGAAGCTCATAATCATGGTCCGCTGGATCACCTAGGTCGACTCCTGGACGCCTCAGTTGTTCATTGGGGTCCATCCTCTGTCCAAGGGTTTGTGGGATACCTACAAAAAGAACATCTCGGACTGGCATCATAGGTGGAAGTATCTCGGCCGGGGCGACAGGTACTGCCTCGGTCGAGGGTCCGGAGTGGGGTCTTGCCTCGGTCAAGGATTTGGGTTCGGTCGAGGTAGATACTGGTCTCGTAAAGCTGGCATATCTGCTTCGATCGCTTCAGTCCTTGCGCGAGTTTCTTCCCTCTCTTGTCTTAGTTCTTCCTTGCTGAGGCGTAGCTGTTCTAATGCCTCCTTCAATTCGGCCTCAAGATCGTGATTGTCTTGGTCGGCCATCTTCGCTTCTCTCAAGCGTCTTTTGTATGTCTTTTCTGGTTCGGGATCGTAAGGAACGATTTTCTTCCCAGCGCGGGTTCTTGGCATAAACCTAAAAAGAACCTGCGAAAGTCACTCAAGTAGAGTGGTCAGTAGAAACAGGGGCAAGTGCCCCGAAAGAAAACCGCAACCGGCTCGGTCTAGACCAAGTCCCCGGCAACGGCGCCAAAAACTTGTTCGCTCCAAACGGTGTGTACAAGCTTTAAATTTATAACCCTAGATGTAAGTTTAAAACAAGGATGCGAACCAGCAGTGTACGGGTCAATCGTAGTAAAAATCAAGAAATTCCAGGGGTCGATCACAGGGACTTAGTGTAACAAAGCAGGTATAGGTTTGTCAATGCCACTACTAACCACAAAAGTGATTAAAACAATCAAAGATGATAAAAAGTCAATAAAGGAAATATGCAATTCTAGGGATTAAAGGATCTAGTTGTGGTTCCAACTCAAGATCTAAAGATAAGCGGACAAAGCTGAGATTTTGCATAGGGAAGGTGTTACTAAATTGGAATAGATCACCGGGTAAGTCTCACTACTCACTAATCCTAAACCGTAACTCCTATTACCGGGTAAGTCTCAAGGAATTAAGGAAAAGAACTATAACCTCAAACTAACACTCCACCTAAGGGAATAGAATCAACCTTTACCGGGTAAGTCTCAGGCTAACTCACAAAGATGGGATGAAAGCACACTCAAACCCCAACAAAGGATAAACCTTTATTACCTACACTTATGATATCTCTTTATGCCTTGTTATTAGGCAGCGTTATCCTCCGGATTGGAGTGTCTTGTGGTTGAGGTAAGTCCGTAGGACTCACTTAGCTACCATCCCTATATTGGATGTATGCATGAGTGGTGTTTGTATATACTTGATAGCATGCATTATTGATTATTACCGACATATGGTTTATTTGATAGCCCCCTTGCAGTGGTAGTGATAACCTTTCTCTTTTATCCTGTAAGGAGTCTTGGAGGTTCTCTGTGGTCAGGCCAATACTAGTATACGGGATGGACACTTCACCACTCCCTTAGGGTACACGGGACATGTGCCGATACTACTCTAGATGGCTATGGTACCCAAAGACTAGGATGATATATTCCTCGTGTCACATATTTCATCTATATATATATACCTTGAGTGTATGACGTTATGAAGATAATTAAACGGGTAAATGTGTGATAACATGATTATGTGTTTATCATTCCATGACATGTGTATGTGCTTATGCATTATCTTATATATAAATGGTTAGCTAACGGTTTATACCGTGTTGTAGAAGATCTGCAAGTTAGGAGGACTGTAGAGTGAGCCAAATAGGTGATCCGTTGAGGGCTTCCGTACATTAGGATTGTGTGAGGGATTATGAGATATGTTGTATATGTATGGATTGTTGTTTTGTACTCAACGGTGTTTTGTAGAACTTGTGTTTGTATATATTTATATAGTTTGATGTTTTTGTTTTAATCTATTTGTGTCTTGTTGTAAGATCCAGTGAACTTGTTGACAGGCTAGGGTCAAGATCCATTGTGAGATCCTAGCTAGTAGCTCCCCGAGTCCCGCGGCTTTGGGATGTTACAAAGTTGGTATCAGAGCCTTAGGTTGACAACAATGGCACTTGCAATCTGCAATTAAGGTTGAATAGATAAATAAATAGAACCCTAAAGGGGTCTGACTTTTGAAACGAATTTTTGTTTTGAAATAAGTACAACTGTTTTGGGATAGTGTGTACGGGAAACCATCACCCTTTTGAGGATCTCGACAGTATATATATATTTATATATATATATATATATATATATATATATATATATATATATATATATATATATATATATATATATATATATATATATATATATATATATATGTAGATATAGATATGTATTATGTGATGTTGTGTTTTCATGTGACCTGAAGTATTATATGTATATATATATATATATCTATACATATGGCATATATATAGCATTATAAATTAGGTGTGCATACCCCGCATATGGCTCAGACTAGAGCGATGTCTACAGTTGGACGAGGTAGGGGTAGATCCCCTCTTCCTCCAGTAGTGATAGACTAGGGACATATTCCCATTGTTGACCCGCCTATAGCGGAGGATGTACATGAAGAGGTTGCTAAGAGCGTCGATCTGAAGACTAGCAGCGGTGGAGCTACGAGATAGAGATCCCAACGATTCTAGTCAGATGACTCAGATCATGCCTCTATAAGTGGACCAGAGTTCTGTGCATACATCAAACGAGTTGAGGAGGTTCCTAGAACGGGTAGACATTTCCCGGATCTACCAGCACAGGTGGGATCTTCTGAGTTGTCCAAGGGAGCTACTCAGGTGCCAGTTATACCGACATGTGCTACTGAGATTGCTAGAGCTCCAACCGAGTATAGAGGGCCTCGATCAGACACTTGGTTGAAGGCATTTCATCAGTTGGGCATACCCTCTTTCTTTGGGAATGTGGTATTGGAGACAAAGATTTGGATTGGACATGTTGACTCAGCTCTAGAGTCTATTAGATGTCTGGAGGATAGATAGATAGAGATAGTACAGACTCTATTCCATGACCTAGCTCAACAGTGGTGGAGGACTATGAGGGTTTGAGCCACAAGCTATGACTAGATGCGGACACAGATTAGAGAGCGTTTTTGCCCTACCTCTCTGAGGAGGGAGAAACTGCAGGATTTTGTTGAGACAAGCTTCAAGGATGTGCCGATAGCTGATGCCATTAGTCGTTTCTAGGAGGAGCTGACATACTAGGTCCAACTGCACCTTCTGAGGATCAGCACGTGTATCTATTCTCCCATCGACTGAGGGAGAGTACACGTTCTTACATGGCGGGTTTTCATTACGAGTGTTTGACAAACTATCAAGACAAAGCCTCAACTTATGTGTGTGAGCGGGCTAGCTAGAGGAGCACTTCTTAGACAGGACGGTCTGAGAAGAGATAGCTGACTGGTCAGACCTGTGGTATTGATGGAGCTTCATGTTCTGGGCGAAGCCAAAGATGCCAGAGTTAACCCTCATTTGCACCGGTTGCAGAGAAGGGACGACAATTCTTAAACTTTGGATATCTTGGACATATACGACCGGAGTGTACGAGGCCATTAGTGACTTGTTACACTTGTGGCAGACCAGGTCATAGAGCCGTTTTCTATAGAGAGGGCGCAGTTACATCACAACAGGGTTCTTCCCCTGCTAGCGTAGTATAAGGTGGGCAGAGACCACCTCAGCAGCAGACACAAGGACAACAAAGAGTCCCAAATCGTCCTTCTACTCAAGGATCTACTCCCGGATCGAGTAGATTCAAAGGTCGTGGTGGGAGTACCACTAACACTAGAGGAGAACAGGGTAGAGTTTTTGAGTTGAAGATCATTGAAGAGCTTCCAGCGCCAGCTGCTACAGGTACCATTTTGATTCATGGCTTTCTTGTTCGAGTTTTGTTTGATACGGGTGCCACACACTCATTTATTTCTGATGCATGCATTGAGAGTTTTGGTTTAGTTACGATAGAGGGGATACCCTTTACTATATGGTTACATGATGGTAGTAGGTTCAGAGGTACCCACGAGATACATGATTGCCCATTTGTTTAGGGACTCGTGTGTTACTTGGAGACTTCTTTGTCATGCCATTGGTGCATGAGGAAGTCATTCTAGGTATGGATTGGATGCATAAGCATCGTGCTGTGTTAGATGTATGTAGGAGGACCATGACGGCTTCTACCGAGTTGGGTCAGATAGAGGTCTTCCGAGGTTTGGACCTTGGAAAGACGGGTATGGTTGTCAGTGCGGTGCGTGCATCAAGAATGATCACACAAGGTTACGAGGCCTTCTAGTGTTATGCCATGAAGGAGGGTGAGAGTCCAACGTTAGAGGACATCCTTGTAGTCAGGGAGTTTACAGATATGTTTGTTGAGCCGTCCAATTTACCGCCACAGTGGAGCATGCACTTCGGCATCTAGTTGGCTGAGAAGGGCTTTATCTGCCCTAGTGTATCCCCGTGGGGAGTACATGTCCTCTTCATGCGGAAGAAGGACACATCATTGAGACTGTGTATCGATAACAAAGAGTTGAACAAGGTGACCATCAAGAACAAGTATCCATTGCCTCGCATCGATAACTTGTTAGATCAGCTTCAGGGAGCGACTGTGTTCTCCAAGATTGACTTGCGCTCGGGTTATCACTATCTGAGGGTGAGAGAGCAGGATGTTCACAAGACGGCATTTCGGACCCGATATGGACACTACGAGTTGATGAACAACATCTTCATCGACTTCCTAGATCAGTTTGTAGTGGTCTTCATTGATGACATCCTTGTGTACTCTCATAGAAATGAGGAGCATGTAGGACAATTGAGGACATTTTTATGAGTTTTGTGAGATAGAGAACTGTATGCCATGTTCTCTAAGTGCGAGTTCTGGATGCCAGAGGTAGCATTCCTGGGTCATGTTGTCTTCGCATATGGTATCAAGGTTGATGCACAAAAGATAGAGTAAGTAACAACATGGACAACACAGACGAACGTCAAGGAAGTGCACAACTTTCTTGGCCTAGCCGGGTCTTACCGACACTTTTGGAGGGATTTTTTGTGATTGCCCGTCCACTTACAAGTTTGTTGAGGAAAACCACTAGGTTTGTATGGTCATAGTAGTGTGCATAGAGTTTTGAGGAGTTGAACAGATGTTTGACTTCTGCTCCTATTTTGGCATAGTCGGAGGGCACCGAGGATTTTGTAGTTTACAGTGATGCATCCAAGCTAGCCTTGAGATGTGTTTTGATGCAGTGTGGCAAAGTAATTGCATATGTGTCTAGAAAGTTGAAGACGTATGACGAGAACTACCTAACTCATGATTTGGAGTTGGTAGTGGTAGTTCATGCATTGAAGATCTCGAGACATTACATGTATGTTGCTAAATGCCACATCTTCACAGACCATAAGAGTTTGAAGTATATTTTTACGTAGCGGGAATTGAATAACCGCGAGCGTAGATGCCTTGAGCTAATCAAGGATTTTGACCTTGACATTCTGTACCATCCAGGTTGTCGCCGACGCCCTGAGCAGGAAGACGCACCGAGAGAAGGCGAATGCGAGATTGACAATTCAACCACAGCTATACAGAGATCTAGCTTGTCTAGAGTTGGACATCCAGGCTCCTGATGAGGATGCCTAGCTGAGTACTTTAGAGGTTCTACCTGATCTGTTGGGTGGGATCCAACAGAAGCAAGGGACCTCCCCAACACTAATGAGGATACGAGATAGGATGTCTCATGGTGATGCCCCATTGTTCTCCATAAGAGCAGATGGAGTAATGAAACGCCGCGATCATGTCTGTGTACCCGCAGATACAAATATGAGACATATGATATTATTGGAGGCTCACTCCACACCTTACTCAGTACACCTAGGTACGAGTAAGATGTATCAGGATGTGAGATATTCATATTGGTGAGGAGGGTTGAAGCCCGATGTGGCCAGATTTGTGGCTCAATGCGCGACCTGTCAGCAGGTCAAGATAGAGCTTTGCAGACCAGGAGGAGAGCTCCATCCACTTCCGGTACCGCAGTGGGAGTGGGAAGACGTCTCCATGGACTTTGTGACAAGGTTGAGACAGAGCAATCGTTTTGATGCTATCTGGGTTGTGGTTGATAGACTGACAAAGACTGCACATTTCCTTCCTATGAAGGAAACGTGGCCAATGAGCTGATTAGCTGAGGAGTTCACTAGGCAAATAGTGAGACTCCATGGTGTACTGAGGACGATCGTCTCAAATCGAGATGGACGATTTACCTTGAGATTTTGGCAATAGATTCAGACTGCCGTAGGGACAAGTTTGCACTTCACGACTACATTCCATCCTCAGACAGATGGTCAGTCAAAGAGGACCATTCAAACACTAGAAGACATGTTGCGAGCTTGTGTGTTAGATTAGGGACAGGGATGGTCAGATTACCTCCCATTAGTTGAGTTCTCCTACAACAACAAATGTTATACATCGATTGGGATGGCCCCATATGAGGCACTATATGGGCGTGTTGGGATGAGCCTAGAAGTGTTAGTGGTTTGGCACCTAATCAAATTCAAGATGATATTGCCCGTGTACCATTGATCAGAGAGAAAATGCTGGCTACACATAGTTGCCAGAAGTCATATGCAGACAAGAGGCGTCGGCCTCTAGAGTTTATACTTTCAGCTCATGTTTGACTGAGAGTATCACCGTCGACGCGAGGAGTCCGAAGTTTCGGCATAAAGGGGAAGCTGAGTCCCCGATATGTCGGTCCTTTTGAGATATTATACAGAGTTGGGAGAGCACCATATATATTGGTGGTTGAGCCAGACTACACTTTTGTTGAGCATTTGATTACAGTCCTAGAGCGAGGTATCAGACGCTTGCGTTCGAAGGACATTCCTATGTTGAGGATGTAGTGGTCGAGACGAAGACCTGATAAGGCTACATGGGAGACTGGGTATAGTATCCAGAGGACTATCTAGAGGGTTATGCCAAGATAGATGCACCTGTAGGATCCATGAGTAGATCTGAGTGCTATCGTGGTGAGTGTTGTGATCATATGCTTATGTGCTTTGATGTGTTTATTTTCGTGCTAGCTATGATATGATATATGATTTTGTTAGATCTTGTTATGCTAGCGCAATTTATGATGTAGCTGGAGATGGTTCTTCCTCCATGCTATTACGAGTATAGTTTCGCTGGAGATGTTCTTCCTCCATGCCCTTGGGTTATGAGTATCATATGGCAAGAGATGTATTTCTTCTATTCCCATGTGATGTGATGATAGTCTGGCTAGAGATGGTTTTCCTCTATGCCATTGGATAATATAGTGATCTTGTTGATGGAGTTGATGATTCCTCCATGTCTTTGTTTGAGGTTATAGAATGATATAGGTTGATACCTTGTGAGCAAAGATGTGATGCCTCCGATAGAGAGAGTCATACCTCGGCATATGGGTCCGAGAGGATTTGGGATCATGCAAGTTTCGGGACAAAACTTGTTTTGGGGGGTGAGATGTAAGAACCTTAGTCTTTTAGGCCAGCTGCCCTACGGCTTTGTGGACCGCCGCAGCGGCCCTGTGGACCGCCCCTGCGGCTCAGGGATCCGCCCCTGTGGTTTCCTACGGTTGTAGCCGTCTTTGTTGACTCTTGACCCGTGCTTTACTTGGCTTTGTTTATAAGCCTTCCTTTACTTCTGATGAAGGGTTTCCTTCATTCTCCAGGCTTCTTCTCCTCACGTTCTTCTTCTCCTCCTCTTCTTCTTTGAATCTTCTTCTTGGCTTTTACTTTGATCTTGCAAGAGTGTTTGAGTTGAGTTTTAATGATGATGATGATGATGATGAGTTGTTGATGTTGAGTTGTGGAGAGCCAAATGACTGTGGTGTTGATCTTACCCTCTGTAAGCTCCAGTTGTTGTAAGCTTCTCCCTTTCTTCCTCTTTCTTCCTTCTTTCTTCTTCTATCCTC
Source organism: Fagopyrum esculentum (assembly GCA_033239045.1). NCBI lineage: Eukaryota > Viridiplantae > Streptophyta > Magnoliopsida > Caryophyllales > Polygonaceae > Fagopyrum > Fagopyrum esculentum. Next base: position 132,924,105 of record BSUD01000001.1, on the reverse strand, counting down.
ATCCTTGGTGATTAATTCCCACAAGTTTGATCTTGTGATAGTCTTCTTAGACATGTATTGATGTATATATATATATGTGTGTGTATGGTTGATTGCTGGATTGTGAAGAAGTGAAGAAGGTCGAGTGAAATATTGAAGAGAAGTCGGAGATTACCTTCTGCACAAACAACCACCAAGGAGCCGCCCTTGCGCCTGATGTGCCGCCGCCCCTGCGCCTCTTGGTACTTCGCCTCTGCGCCTTCCTATCACGCAGGTGCGTCTTGTGCAAGACCTACCCAAGGTGGTATGGATCCTTTCCTTTCCTAGTATGAGTGGGTTAGTAGCATGTTAGGTTTGAGTATGAGATTAGGAGGATGGTGATCATGGTATCGATATATGCCGGTTATGGGTTTGAGGATTAGTAGGTTGTGAGGCTTATAGGTTGATTATGATCCTTATGGATCCCTTGGGTCTAGGTGTGACTCATTTGATTGATAGGAGATTTGCTATCTCTTTACGCCTTGTTATTAGGCAGCGTTATCCTCCGGATTGGAGTGCATCGTGGTTGAGGTTATTTTGAAGTTGAGGTAAGTCCGTAGGACTTAGTTAGCTACCACCTCTATACTGGATGTATGCATGAGTGGTGTTTGTATATGCTTGATAGCATGCAATATTGATTATTACAGACCTATGGTATATTGGATAGCCCCCTTGCAGTGGCAGTGATAACCTTTCCCTTTCATCCTGTAAGGTGTCTCGATGGTTCTCTGTGGTTAGACCAGTATATATATATATATATACCTTGAGTGTATGACGTTATAAAGATAATTAAACGGGTAAATGTGTGACAGCATGATTATGTGTTTATCATGTGCTTATGCATTATCTTATATTTGAATGGTTAGCTAACGGTTTATACCATGTTGTAGATGATATGCAGGTTAGGAGGATTGCAGAATGAGCCAGATGAGTGATCCATTGAGGGCTTCCGTGCACTAGGATCGTGCGAGGGATTATGGGATATTTTGTATATGTTTGGATTGTTTTTTTGTACTTAACGGTGTTTTGTAAAATGTGTGTTTGTATATATTTATATAGTTTCATGTTTTGGTTTTAATATGTTTGTGCCTTATTGTCAGGCTAGGGTCAAGATCCATTGTAAGATCCTAGCCTAGTAGCGCCCCGAGTCTCGCGGATTTGGGGTGTTACAAAATTGTAGAGCATTCGGTAGATGTACTAGAGCGGAGTACGAGACGCTTACGATCGAAAGATGTAACACCCCCAGTTCTGGGAACTCGAAGCGTTACGTGCTAGGACCTCACAATGGGTCCTGACCCTCAGAGTAGCAACGACACAACGGATCTTACAACAAGACACAGACAAATGAAAACCAAAACTCGATATAAAACCAAAGGTTTAAAAAAAAGAAAGAGTAAAAGACTCACAACCGAGTTCAAAACGAAAAGGGAAAACAACAACATAAACATAAACCCGATCCCGTCCTATAATGTACACGAACCCCGGTTGACCACATCGTCCGGATCACTAAGCAGCATCCTGTTCGCTCCAAACGGTGTGTGCAAGCTTTAAATTTATAACCCTAGACTTAAGCTTAAAACAAGGATGCGAACCCGCAGTGTACGGGTCAATCGTAGTAAAAGCAAGAAAATTCCAGGGGTCGATCACAGGGACTCGGTGAAACAGAGTCAATACGGTGTGCTAATGTCAATACTAACCACAAGAGCAATTTAACACAATCAAAGATGAATAAGAAGTCAATTAAGCAAACATGCAATTCTAGGGATTAAAGCATCAAGTTGTGGTTCCAACTCAAGATCTATAGATAAGCGGACAAAGCTGAGATTTTTGCGTGGGGTAGGTGTTGCTAAAGTGGAGTAGATCACCGGGTAAGTCTCACTACACACTAATCCTAAACCGTAACTCCTATTACCGGGTAAGTCTCAAGGAATCAAGATAAAGAATTATAACCTCAAACTAACATACCATCTAAGGGAATAGAATCAACCTTTACCGGGTAAGTCTCAGGCTAACTCACAAAGATGGGATGGAAGCACACTCAAACCCCAATAAAGGATAAACCTTTATTACCTACACTTATGATCGCTAATACACAAACTAAGGAATTACCGGGTAAGTCTCATCCTAAGCTTGCATTGAACCAGGAAGGTGTAATAAGAATAGGATTTGGCAAACTCTAACACTTAACTTTCTGTTTTAGGTCGGATAAGTCACCTCGGTCAGAAGAATTCCACCCCGGCCGAGATGTTCATCAACCGAACGAGATGCTTAGGGTTAAGGTTAAAGACTCGAACTTTCAGGATCCTACTGGAATCTAAGATTATTCTATCATTGTTTTTCCCACAACCTTCAGCTAATCACCCTAGAATCACACAAGGAAATTAGCCACTCATCATCATAATGAAAGTATTAAAATATATGGGAAGAAGGTGAATATTTGAACAAAGAAGAATTTTAATGAAAAGACTTCAATAATTGAATCAAATATCACAACAAAGCGTTCCTTGGATAATATTCCAAAAAGACAAGACAACAATTGAGGGAATTGAAGACAAACTTACAAAACCCTTCAAAAAGCTATAAAAGCTATGGTCTTCAATATTCCTTCAACCTTCAAAAAGGTTCTTCGAAAACTCCCAAATTGGAGTATGATGCGGCTGCTGCGTGTGTAAACCCTGATCGACGGTATAGCGTGATGTTGGAATTGTGGAAATCCAACCCTCTTTATAGGAAAATAAACCTCCAAAGATAATAAATCTTAAGAAGATATTATCCTATAAATATAGGTAAAATATATATTCTGCATATCTCCTTCCTTCCAGAAGCCAAGCCCAAAAATATAAGATCACTTTCCAAATTTAAAAGATCTCTTCCAAGAATAAAATATTCTCGCCGCGTCCTAGGTGTTCGTCTCGGTCGAGTCGGCGTCCCTGGATCACCTCGGTCGAGGTGAATCAATGGTCAACCGAGGTGACTCACAATCAGAATGTGAAATCTCTCGAATCTGCTCCAAAGTGAATCTTCAATCCATGGCTATGCTCCCTGGATGTAGCTCCAAATGACTCATGACTCCTTTTGCTCCTTTTTGATGCAAAACGTACCAAATTACCTGCAATTACAACGAAACTAGGTGTAGACCTCGATTCTCGCAAAGGTAGATGAAATGGTAGTAAAATCACATAATGTACATACAAACATGCAGATTATGAAAGATAAAACGTCCAAACAAACCCTAAAATATAGACTATAATTCATGCTATCAAAATACCCCATACTTAGTCCTTGCTTGTCCCCAAGCAAGTTCCTCACATAGAAGACAAGATAGAATGGATTATAAGTCAAGAAAATCAATGAAAAAGTCTTTCAAAAACATTTTATGGTGTGCAACTATCATAGATTACTCTAAGAGTGTACTTCCTGGAATTAAAAACTCAATATGATCAAAACATTTTATAAATATAAGAAAGTTGTTCATCTTTGCATAAAATCATAGAATGCATAATAAATCATAATTATCAAATTAATCATGTATAATCCAATTTAAACCGCTAAGTCAATCAACAAGCTCAAGGTCTCAAGGGCTTCCCAAAAGAAAAGGTCAAGAAACGTGTAGGGTAGGGATGTATGTAAGGTAATGTGGTGCTAGAATCCGGGAAAAGGATGAACTTCTCTTTCACTTCAACTTGCAACATTTCCCACCAATAAGCTTTGCTTATTTCACACTTTTCCTTTTTTTTTTCCTTTTCATTTTTTTTACTTTACTTTTTGGGATGCATGGACAGAGGTGCACAATAACCGAAGCCTAGGAAATCAGCAATCATCAATTTCTTGAGATGCATCAAACCCTTGATGCACATACCATGACCCGTTAGGAATATCGCTCAATCCGACTTTGGCAAGACACAAACACCCGGCTATGTGAATGGTGCCGAGTTACTCATCATCAAGATTGACTTCCCCAAACCTAGAATTACTTTCTAACACTTCACTTCCAGCCCACTTCTCAACTTTAACTTGCTTTCACCACTTCGCTTGCTTCCAAATTCCCGGATAGGTAAAGGGAGGCAAAATGTATATGAGGGGTTAAGCATGATCAAGAAGAAGAAGAAGAAAAGAATGAATTGCCTTGGTCTTTCCAAGAAGAAAGTGAGAGAACTTATCCTGCGGTGTCAACCTTCAAATTCAACATAATTTGGATAAAAACAAAGTATTAAACATGCCAATAATTTCAAACAAAGCATTTAGCAACTTAAACATATTATAAAACCTTTAAAACACACAAAGAATTTAAAAACAGTAAGTAAACAAAATCTTCACTGAGATCATATCCAGATAAGTAGCTCAAAATCGTTTTCGAAAACTTTCTGTTACGCCACCTCGGTCGAGATGTTCTTGGTTCAACCGAGGTGAAATGCCTCGTTTCGCCAGAATCTCCCCGGTCGAGGTTAAAAATTTTTGTTCGGTTTCGACGTTTTTCTCAATTAAATAACCTGTAGGTATGCATGTAATATCAGATAATCATATAAAGGCAAATGAAGCATAAATATGAAAATATCCGATAAATAAAATACATCAAAGGTGGTCAAATAAGTACATCAAATACCCCATACTTGGGACACATTGTCCCAATGGGTCAGAATAAGTCTAAGGACAGGATACTCACCGAACATAGCTAAACTGCATGAAGAAGTAAGAAACAGCTCCCAGATAAGACCATCTCGGTTGGCGAAGTACATCTCGGTCGAGGTGTTCTGACAGTACCCGAGATGTATCTCAGTAAAGCTCGTTTCCTCAACTTCTCGAAACTTCGTTCTTCTAGTGTAGCTCCTGAACTGTGATCCTTCCTTTTGGAATACCTGGTTGTTGTCTAGAGGAAAACAAAAACAAAGCAACTATCTAAACTAAACTAGAAAAGGGAGAAGAAAGCAATACCTTGGGTTGCCTCCCAAGAAGCGCTTGGTTTAAGGTCGCTAGCTGGACCCTTCTCCATAGAATTACTCAATGTACCTTGAACACCATGGAGTGCTCATCACATCCATCATAAAATTCTTCCAAAGAGGTTCCGGTTCCTAATTTCACCGGCAAATGGTAAGATCTCCCACGTACAAGCTTGTACGGTTTGATTCTCACCGGAATCCTTCTAGACTTCCAGCACTTCAATGGGACATTCCTCGTGTCCCATCCTTTCCTTGATCGAGAAAACAGTTTCTCGAGAATCATAGCAGCTTCCCCATCTATAGCTTGGGGATGGTACAAGGTCCTTAGCATGCGAGGGACCCCATACTTGAACAAGAGATACTTCATCGACTTAGCGGTGTAGTGTTTGCAAACTCCACTCCTTATAATCCAAGGAGCTTCTTCTTCCAACAATTTCAAGGAAGACTTCATCTTGATTTTAGGAGGTTCTTTCGGAAGAGACCTCCAACTTTCCGGTGCATTCCTGAAAAATTCAGAAACTTTAATAGGGAGTTCAAATAAAGTAGGAGAATGTACCTTGTAAAGTTCTCCAAAGTTTGAGACGAGTTTCATGTTGGGTTGATAGTCCACACACGAAATCTCTCCCAGCTCAGCTGGCCTTTCCTCCACCTTGACCACAGTTTCAGTAATTTGGTCAGGGTTCGCTGCATCTTCCACTTCTGGTTTTGCAGATTCTTCTTCCATCTCGGTCGAGATCTCTTCCACCTCGGCCGAGGTCTCAACAGTCGGATCGGGATCCTCCACATCCTCCTCTTCCACAAAAACTTCAGGAGAAGCTTCCGGTCCGACCAGAGGAATGCTTGGAAAGTGTAACACTTCCTTATGCTCCTCTTCCGGCTTAGCATAGGATATGGTGCTTTCCTTGAGCTCCTCCACCTTCTTCATCAACTTCTCCAATCTTGATTCGAGAGAGTCTTCGAAAGGTTGCTCATAAATGTTTTTAGGGACATTCTTCTCATCCCATATCGCAAGGTCATGTTGAATGGCCTCTTCTCTTTCCCATTCATTGTTGAACCAATAGAAGGAGTACTTCTCCTCCAAGTATTCATAATGGTCCGCCCTAGCACTTTGTCTTGCTATCCAGGTTGGATCAAATGTAGTCATCGGAAATCCTGAAAACTACAAAACTCATAGAAAGAGTAGTTAGTAGCAACAGGGCAATATCCCCGAAAGCAAACCGAAACCGGCTCGGTCTAGACCAAGTCCCCGGCAACGGCGCCAAAAACTTGTTCACTCCAAACGGTGTGTGCAAGCTTTAAATTTATAACCCTAGACTTAAGCTTAAAACAAGGATGCGAACACGCAGTGTACGGGTCAATCGTAGTAAAAGCAAGAAAATTCCAGGGGTCGATCACAGGGACTCGGTAAAACAGAGTCAATACGGTGTGCTAATGTCAATACTAACCACAAGAGCAATTTAACACAATCAAAGATGAATAAGAAGTCAATTAAGCAAACATGCAATTCTAGGGATTAAAGCATCAAGTTGTGGTTCCAACTCAAGATCTATAGATAAGCGGACAAAGCTGAGATTTTTGCGTGGGGTAGGTGTTGCTAAAGTGGAGTAGATCACCGGGTAAGTCTCACTACACACTAATCCTAAACCGTAACTCCTATTACCGGGTAAGTCTCAAGGAATCAAGATAAAGAATTATAACCTCAAACTAACATACTATCTAAGGGAATAGAATCAACCTTTACCGGGTAAGTCTCAGGCTAACTCACAAAGATGGGATGGAAGCACACTCAAACCCCAATAAAGGATAAACCTTTATTACCTACACTTATGATCGCTAATACACAAACTAAGGAATTACCGGGTAAGTCTCATCCTAAGCTTGCATTGAACAAGGAAGGTGTAATAAGAATAGGATTTGGCAAACTCTAACACTTAACTTTCTGTTTTAGGTCGGATAAGTCACCTCGGTCAGAAGAATTCCACCCCGGCCGAGATGTTCATCAACCGAACGAGATGCTTAGGGTTAAGGTTAAAGACTCGAACTTTCAGGATCCTACTGGAATCTAAGATTATTCTATCATTGTTTTTCCCACAACCTTCAGCTAATCACCCTAGAATCACACAAGGAAATTAGCCACTCATCATCATAATGAAAGTATTAAAATATATGGGAAGAAGGTGAATATTTGAACAAAGAAAAATTTTAATGAAAAGACTTCAATAACTGAATCAAATATCACAACAAAGCGTTCCTTGGATAATATTCCAAAAAGACAAGACAACAATTGAGGGAATTGAAGACAAACTTACAAAACCCTTCAAAAAGCTATAAAAGCTATGGTCTTCAATATTCCTTCAACCTTCAAAAAGGTTCTTCGAAAACTCCCAAATTGGAGTATGCTGCGGCTGCTGCGTGTGTAAACCCTGATCGACGGTATAGCGTGATGTTGGAATTGTGGAAATCCAACCCTCTTTATAGGAAAATAAACCTCCAAAGATAATAAATCTTAAGAAGATATTATCCTATAAATATAGGTAAAATATATATTCTGCATATCTCCTTCCTTCCAGAAGCCAAGCCCAAAAATAAAATATTCTCGCCGCGTCCTAGGTGTTCGCCTCGGTCGAGTCGGCGTCCCTGGATCACCTCGGTCGAGGTGAATCAATGGTCAACCGAGGTGACTCACAATCAGAATGTGAAATCTCTCGAATCTGCTCCAAAGTGAATCTTCAATCCATGGCTATGCTCCCTGGATGTAGCTCCAAATGACTCATGACTCCTTTTGCTCCTTTTTGATGCAAAACGTACCAAATTACCTGCAATTACAACGAAACTAGGTGTAGACCTCGATTCTCGCAAAGGTAGATGAAATGGTAGTAAAATCACATAATGTACATACAAACATGCAGATTATGAAAGATAAAACGTCCAAACAAACCCTAAAATATAGACTATAATTCATGCTATCAAAATACCCCATACTTAGTCCTTGCTTGTCCCCAAGCAAGTTCCTCACATAGAAGACAAGATAGAATGGATTATAAGTCAAGAAAATCAATGAAAAAGTCTTTCAAAAACATTTTATGGTGTGCAACTATCATAGATTACTCTAAGAGTGTACTTCCTGGAATTAAAAACTCAATATGATCAAAACATTTTATAAATATAAGAAAGTTGTTCATCTTTGCATAAAATCATAGAATGCATAATAAATCATAATTATCAAATTAATCATGTATAATCCAATTTAAACCGCTAAGTCAATCAACAAGCTCAAGGTCTCAAGGGCTTCCCAAAAGAAAAGGTCAAGAAACGTGTAGGGTAGGGATGTATGTAAGGTAATGTGGTGCTAGAATCCGGGAAAAGGATGAACTTCACTTTCACTTCAACTTGCAACATCTTCCACCAATAAGCTTTGCTTATTTCACACTTTTTTCTCTTTTACTTTACTTTTTGGGATGCATGGACAGAGGTGCACAATAACCGAAGCCTAGGAAATCAGCAATCATCAATTTCTTGAGATGCATCAAACCCTTGATGCACATACCATGACCCGTTAGGAATATCGCTCAATCCGACTTTGGCAAGACACAAACACCCGGCTATGTGAATGGTGCCGAGTTACTCATCATCAAGATTGACTTCCCCAAACCTAGAATTACTTTCTAACACTTCACTTCCAGCCCACTTCTCAACTTTAACTTGCTTTCACCACTTCGCTTGCTTCCAAATTCCCGGATAGGTAAAGGGAGGCAAAATGTATATGAGGGGTTAAGCATGATCAAGAAGAAGAAGAAGAAAAGAATGAATTGCCTTGGTCTTTCCAAGAAGAAAGTGAGAGAACTTATCCTGCGGTGTCAACCTTCAAATTCAACATAATTTGGATAAAAACAAAGTATTAAACATGCCAATAATTTCAAACAAAGCATTTAGCAACTTAAACATATTATAAAACCTTTAAAACACACAAAGAATTTAAAAACAGTAAGTAAACAAAATCTTCACTGAGATCATATCCAGATAAGTAGCACAAAATCGTTTTCGAAAACTTTCTGTTACGCCACCTCGGTCGAGATGTTCTTGGTTCAACCGAGGTGAAATGCCTCGTTTCGCCAAGACTACTCGGTCGAGGTTAAAAATTTTTTTTCTTTTTCGACGTTTTTCTCAATCAAATAACCTGTAGGTATGCATGTAATATCAGATAATCATATAAAGGCAAATGAAGCATAAAATATCAAATAAGTACATCAAATACCCCATACTTGGGACACATTGTCCCAATGGGTCAGAATAAGTCTAAGGACAGGATACTCACCGAACATAGCTAAACTGCATGAAGAAGTAAGAAACAGCTCCCAGATAAGACCATCTCGGTTGGCGAAGTACATCTCGGTCGAGGTGTTCTGACAGTACCCGAGATGTATCTCAGTAAAGCTCGTTTCCTCAACTTCTCGAAACTTCGTTCTTCTAGTGTAGCTCCTGAACTGTGATCCTTCCTTTTGGAATACCTGGTTGTTGTCTAGAGGAAAACAAAAACAAAGCAACTATCTAAACTAAACTAGAAAAGGGAGAAGAAAGCAATACCTTGGGTTGCCTCCCAAGAAGCGCTTGGTTTAAGGTCGCTAGCTGGACCCTTCTCCATAGAATTACTCAATGTACCTTGAACACCATGGAGTGCTCATCACATCCATCATAAAATTCTTCCAAAAAGGTTCCGGTTCCTAATTTCACCGGCAAATGGTAAGATCTCCCACGTACAAGCTTGTACGGTTTGATTCTCACCGGAATCCTTCTAGACTTCCAGCACTTCAATGGGACATTCCTCGTGTCCCATCCTTTCCTTGATCGAGAAAACAGTTTCTCGAGAATCATAGCAGCTTCCCCATCTATAGCTTGGGGATGGTACAAGGTCCTTAGCATGCGAGGGACCCCATACTTGAACAAGAGATACTTCATCGACTTAGCGGTGTAGTGTTTGCAAACTCCACTCCTTATAATCCAAGGAGCTTCTTCTTCCAACAATTTCAAGGAAGACTTCATCTTGATTTTAGGAGGTTCTTTCGGAAGAGACCTCCAACTTTCCGGTGCATTCCTGAAAAATTCAGAAACTTTAATAGGGAGTTCAAATAAAGTAGGAGAATGTACCTTGTAAAGTTCTCCAAAGTTTGAGACGAGTTTCATGTTGGGTTGATAGTCCACACACGAAATCTCTCCCAGCTCAGCTGGCCTTTCCTCCACCTTGACCACAGTTTCAGTAATTTGGTCAGGGTTCGCTGCATCTTCCACTTCTGGTTTTGCAGATTCTTCTTCCATCTCGGTCGAGATCTCTTCCACCTCGGCCGAGGTCTCAACAGTCGGATCGGGATCCTCCACATCCTCCTCTTCCACAAAAACTTCAGGAGAAGCTTCCGGTCCGACCAGAGGAATGCTTGGAAAGTGTAACACTTCCTTATGCTCCTCTTCCGGCTTAGCATAGGATATGGTGCTTTCCTTGAGCTCCTCCACCTTCTTCATCAACTTCTCCAATCTTGATTCGAGAGAGTCTTCGAAAGGTTGCTCATAAATGTTTTTAGGGACATTCTTCTCATCCCATATCGCAAGGTCATGTTGAATGGCCTCTTCTCTTTCCCATTCATTGTTGAACCAATAGAAGGAGTACTTCTCCTCCAAGTATTCATAATGGTCCGCCCTAGCACTTTGTCTTGCTATCCAGGTTGGATCAAATGTAGTCATCGGAAATCCTGAAAACTACAAAACTCATAGAAAGAGTAGTTAGTAGCAACAGGGCAATATCCCCGAAAGCAAACCGAAACCGGCTCGGTCTAGACCAAGTCCCCGGCAACGGCGCCAAAAACTTGTTCACTCCAAACGGTGTGTGCAAGCTTTAAATTTATAACCCTAGACTTAAGCTTAAAACAAGGATGCGAACACGCAGTGTACGGGTCAATCGTAGTAAAAGCAAGAAAATTCCAGGGGTCGATCACAGGGACTCGGTAAAACAGAGTCAATACGGTGTGCTAATGTCAATACTAACCACAAGAGCAATTTAACACAATCAAAGATGAATAAGAAGTCAATTAAGCAAACATGCAATTCTAGGGATTAAAGCATCAAGTTGTGGTTCCAACTCAAGATCTATAGATAAGCGGACAAAGCTGAGATTTTTGCGTGGGGTAGGTGTTGCTAAAGTGGAGTAGATCACCGGGTAAGTCTCACTACACACTAATCCTAAACCGTAACTCCTATTACCGGGTAAGTCTCAAGGAATCAAGATAAAGAATTATAACCTCAAACTAACATACTATCTAAGGGAATAGAATCAACCTTTACCGGGTAAGTCTCAGGCTAACTCACAAAGATGGGATGGAAGCACACTCAAACCCCAATAAAGGATAAACCTTTATTACCTACACTTATGATCGCTAATACACAAACTAAGGAATTACCGGGTAAGTCTCATCCTAAGCTTGCATTGAACAAGGAAGGTGTAATAAGAATAGGATTTGGCAAACTCTAACACTTAACTTTCTGTTTTAGGTCGGATAAGTCACCTCGGTCAGAAGAATTCCACCCCGGCCGAGATGTTCATCAACCGAACGAGATGCTTAGGGTTAAGGTTAAAGACTCGAACTTTCAGGATCCTACTGGAATCTAAGATTATTCTATCATTGTTTTTCCCACAACCTTCAGCTAATCACCCTAGAATCACACAAGGAAATTAGCCACTCATCATCATAATGAAAGTATTAAAATATATGGGAAGAAGGTGAATATTTGAACAAAGAAAAATTTTAATGAAAAGACTTCAATAACTGAATCAAATATCACAACAAAGCGTTCCTTGGATAATATTCCAAAAAGACAAGACAACAATTGAGGGAATTGAAGACAAACTTACAAAACCCTTCAAAAAGCTATAAAAGCTATGGTCTTCAATATTCCTTCAACCTTCAAAAAGGTTCTTCGAAAACTCCCAAATTGGAGTATGCTGCGGCTGCTGCGTGTGTAAACCCTGATCGACGGTATAGCGTGATGTTGGAATTGTGGAAATCCAACCCTCTTTATAGGAAAATAAACCTCCAAAGATAATAAATCTTAAGAAGATATTATCCTATAAATATAGGTAAAATATATATTCTGCATATCTCCTTCCTTCCAGAAGCCAAGCCCAAAAATATAAGATCACTTTCCAAATTTAAAAGATCTCTTCCAAGAATAAAATATTCTCGCCGCGTCCTAGGTGTTCGCCTCGGTCGAGTCGGCGTCCCTGGATCACCTCGGTCGAGGTGAATCAATGGTCAACCGAGGTGACTCACAATCAGAATGTGAAATCTCTCGAATCTGCTCCAAAGTGAATCTTCAATCCATGGCTATGCTCCCTGGATGTAGCTCCAAATGACTCATGACTCCTTTTGCTCCTTTTTGATGCAAAACGTACCATATTACCTGCAATTACAACGAAACGAGGTGTAGACCTCGATTCTCGCAAAGGTAGATGAAATGGTAGTAAAATCACATAATGTACATACAAACATGCAGATTATGAAAGATAAAACGTCCAAACAAACCCCAAAATATAGACTATAATTCATGCTATCAGAATTCTCTTGGATTCAATTCTGAAATGCTCTCAGCAAAACTTTTACAAAACTTGTCTAACTACAAAAGAAGAAAGAAAAGGCTTTATATATGTTCGCTCCAAACGGTGTGTGCAAGCTTTAAATTTATAACCCTAGACTTAAGCTTAAAACAAGGATGCGAACCCGCAGTGTACGGGTCAATCGTAGTAAAAGCAAGAAAATTCCAGGGGTCGATCTCAGGGACTCGGTGAAACAGAGTCAATACGGTATGCTAATGTCAATGCTAACCACAAGAGCAATTAACACAATCAAGATGAATAAGATGTCAAATAAAGCAAACATGCAATTCTAGGGATTAAAGCGTCTAGTTGTGGTTCCAACTCAAGATCTATAGATAAGCGGACAAAGCTGAGATTTTTGCATGGGGAAGGTGTTACTAAAGTGGAGTAGATCACCGGGTAAGTCTCACTACACACTAATCCTAAACCGTAACTCCTATTACCGGGTAAGTCTCAAGGAATCAAGATAAAGAACTATAACCTCAAACTAACACACCATCTAAGGGAATAGAATCAACCTTTACCGGGTAAGTCTCAGGCTAACTCACAAAGATGGGATGGAAGCACACTCAAACCCCAATAAAGGATAAACCTTTATTACCTACACTTATGATCGTTGGTACACAAACTAAGGAATTACCGGGTAAGTCTCATCCTAAGCTTGCATTGAACCAGGAAGGTGAAATAAGAATAGGATTTAGCAAACTCTAACACTTAACTTTCAGTTACGGATCAAATAAGTCACCTCGGTCAGAAGAATTCCACCCCGGCCGAGATGTTCATCAACCGAACGAGATGCTTAGGGTTAAGGTTAAAGACTCGAACTTTCAGGATCCTACTGGAATCTAAGATTATTCTATCATTGTTTTTCCCACAACCTTCAGCCAATCACCCTAGAATCACACAAGGAAATTAGCCACTCATCATCATAATGAAAGTATTAAATATATGGGAAGAAGGTGAATATTTGAACAAAGAAGAATTTAATGAAAAGACTTCAATAACTTAATCAAATATCACAACAAAGCGTTCCTTGGATAGCAATCCAAAAAGACAAGACAACAATTGAGGGAATTGAAGACAATCTTACAAAACCCTTCAAAAAGCTATAAAAGCTATGGTCTTCAATCTTCCTTCAACCTTCAAAAAGGTTCTTCGAAAACTCCCAAATTGGAGTATGCTGCGGCTGCTGCGTGTGTAAACCCTGATCGACGGTATAGCGTGATGTCGGAATTGTGGAAATCCAACCCTTTTTATAGGAAAAATAAACCTCCAAAGATAATAAATCTTAAGAAGATATTATCCCATAAATATAGGTAAAATATATATTCTGCATATCTCCTTCCTTCCAGAAGCCAAGCCCAAAAATATAAGATCACTTTCCAAATTTAAAAGATCTCTTCCAAGAATAAAATATTCTCGCCGCGTCCTAGGTGTTCGCCTCGGTCGAGTCGGCGTCCCTGGATCACCTCGGTCGAGGTGAATCAATGGTCAACCGAGGTGACTCACAATCAGAATGTGAAATCTCTCGAATCTGCTCCAAAGTGAATCTTCAATCCATGGCTATGCTCCCTGGATGTAGCTCCAAATGACTCATGACTCCTTTTGCTCCTTTTTGATGCAAAACGTACCAAATTACCTGCAATTACAACGAAACTAGGTGTAGACCTCGATTCTCGCAAAGGTAGATGAAATGGTAGTAAAATCACATAATGTACATACAAACATGCAGATTATGAAAGATAAAACGTCCAAACAAACCCTAAAATATAGACTATAATTCATGCTATCAAAATACCCCATACTTAGTCCTTGCTTGTCCCCAAGCAAGTTCCTCACATAGAAGACAAGATAGAATGGATTATAAGTCAAGAAAATCAATGAAAAAGTCTTTCAAAAACATTTTATGGTGTGCAACTATCATAGATTACTCTAAGAGTGTACTTCCTGGAATTAAAAACTCAATATGATCAAAACATTTTATAAATATAAGAAAGTTGTTCATCTTTGCATAAAATCATAGAATGCATAATAAATCATAATTATCAAATTAATCATGTATAATCCAATTTAAACCGCTAAGTCAATCAACAAGCTCAAGGTCTCAAGGGCTTCCCAAAAGAAAAGGTCAAGAAACGTGTAGGGTAGGGATGTATGTAAGGTAATGTGGTGCTAGAATCCGGGAAAAGGATGAACTTCTCTTTCACTTCAACTTGCAACATTTCCCACCAATAAGCTTTGCTTATTTCACACTTTTCCTTTTTTTTTTCCTTTTCATTTTTTTTACTTTACTTTTTGGGATGCATGGACAGAGGTGCACAATAACCGAAGCCTAGGAAATCAGCAATCATCAATTTCTTGAGATGCATCAAACCCTTGATGCACATACCATGACCCGTTAGGAATATCGCTCAATCCGACTTTGGCAAGACACAAACACCCGGCTATGTGAATGGTGCCGAGTTACTCATCATCAAGATTGACTTCCCCAAACCTAGAATTACTTTCTAACACTTCACTTCCAGCCCACTTCTCAACTTTAACTTGCTTTCACCACTTCGCTTGCTTCCAAATTCCCGGATAGGTAAAGGGAGGCAAAATGTATATGAGGGGTTAAGCATGATCAAGAAGAAGAAGAAGAAAAGAATGAATTGCCTTGGTCTTTCCAAGAAGAAAGTGAGAGAACTTATCCTGCGGTGTCAACCTTCAAATTCAACATAATTTGGATAAAAACAAAGTATTAAACATGCCAATAATTTCAAACAAAGCATTTAGCAACTTAAACATATTATAAAACCTTTAAAACACACAAAGAATTTAAAAACAGTAAGTAAACAAAATCTTCACTGAGATCATATCCAGATAAGTAGCACAAAATCGTTTTCGAAAACTTTCTGTTACGCCACCTCGGTCGAGATGTTCTTGGTTCAACCGAGGTGAAATGCCTCGTTTCGCCAGAATCTCCCCGGTCGAGGTTAAAAATTTTTGTTCGGTTTCGACGTTTTTCTCAATCAAATAACCTGTAGGTATGCATGTAATATCAGATAATCATATAAAGGCAAATGAAGCATAAATATGAAAATATCCGATAAATAAAATACATCAAAGGTGGTCAAATAAGTACATCAAATACCCCATACTTGGGACACATTGTCCCAATGGGTCAGAATAAGTCTAAGGACAGGATACTCACCGAACATAGCTAAACTGCATGAAGAAGTAAGAAACAGCTCCCAGATAAGACCATCTCGGTTGGCGAAGTACATCTCGGTCGAGGTGTTCTGACAGTACCCGAGATGTATCTCAGTAAAGCTCGTTTCCTCAACTTCTCGAAACTTCGTTCTTCTAGTGTAGCTCCTGAACTGTGATCCTTCCTTTTGGAATACCTGGTTGTTGTCTAGAGGAAAACAAAAACAAAGCAACTATCTAAACTAAACTAGAAAAGGGAGAAGAAAGCAATACCTTGGGTTGCCTCCCAAGAAGCGCTTGGTTTAAGGTCGCTAGCTGGACCCTTCTCCATAGAATTACTCAATGTACCTTGAACACCATGGAGTGCTCATCACATCCATCATAAAATTCTTCCAAAGAGGTTCCGGTTCCTAATTTCACCGGCAAATGGTAAGATCTCCCACGTACAAGCTTGTACGGTTTGATTCTCACCGGAATCCTTCTAGACTTCCAGCACTTCAATGGGACAT
>BSUD01000001.1:132812558-132906225 GCA_033239045.1 Fagopyrum esculentum | reverse complement strand
AAACAGAGTCAATACGGTGTGCTAATGTCAATACTAACCACAAGAGCAATTTAACACAATCAAAGATGAATAAGAAGTCAATTAAGCAAACATGCAATTCTAGGGATTAAAGCATCAAGTTGTGGTTCCAACTCAAGATCTATAGATAAGCGGACAAAGCTGAGATTTTTGCGTGGGGTAGGTGTTGCTAAAGTGGAGTAGATCACCGGGTAAGTCTCACTACACACTAATCCTAAACCGTAACTCCTATTACCGGGTAAGTCTCAAGGAATCAAGATAAAGAATTATAACCTCAAACTAACATACCATCTAAGGGAATAGAATCAACCTTTACCGGGTAAGTCTCAGGCTAACTCACAAAGATGGGATGGAAGCACACTCAAACCCCAATAAAGGATAAACCTTTATTACCTACACTTATGATCGCTAATACACAAACTAAGGAATTACCGGGTAAGTCTCATCCTAAGCTTGCATTGAACTAGGAAGGTGTAATAAGAATAGGATTTGGCAAACTCTAACACTTAACTTTCTGTTTTAGGTCGGATAAGTCACCTCGGTCAGAAGAATTCCACCCCGGCCGAGATGTTCATCAACCGAACGAGATGCTTAGGGTTAAGGTTAAAGACTCGAACTTTCAGGATCCTACTGGAATCTAAGATTATTCTATCATTGTTTTTCCCACAACCTTCAGCTAATCACCCTAGAATCACACAAGGAAATTAGCCACTCATCATCATAATGAAAGTATTAAAATATATGGGAAGAAGGTGAATATTTGAACAAAGAAGAATTTTAATGAAAAGACTTCAATAACTGAATCAAATATCACAACAAAGCGTTCCTTGGATAATATTCCAAAAAGACAAGACAACAATTGAGGGAATTGAAGACAAACTTACAAAACCCTTCAAAAAGCTATAAAAGCTATGGTCTTCAATATTCCTTCAACCTTCAAAAAGGTTCTTCGAAAACTCCCAAATTGGAGTATGCTGCGGCTGCTGCGTGTGTAAACCCTGATCGACGGTATAGCGTGATGTTGGAATTGTGGAAATCCAACCCTCTTTATAGGAAAATAAACCTCCAAAGATAATAAATCTTAAGAAGATATTATCCTATAAATATAGGTAAAATATATATTCTGCATATCTCCTTCCTTCCAGAAGCCAAGCCCAAAAATATAAGATCACTTTCCAAATTTAAAAGATCTCTTCCAAGAATAAAATATTCTCGCCGCGTCCTAGGTGTTCGCCTCGGTCGAGTCGGCGTCCCTGGATCACCTCGGTCGAGGTGAATCAATGGTCAACCGAGGTGACTCACAATCAGAATGTGAAATCTCTCGAATCTGCTCCAAAGTGAATCTTCAATCCATGGCTATGCTCCCTGGATGTAGCTCCAAATGACTCATGACTCCTTTTGCTCCTTTTTGATGCAAAACGTACCAAATTACCTGCAATTACAACGAAACTAGGTGTAGACCTCGATTCTCGCAAAGGTAGATGAAATGGTAGTAAAATCACATAATGTACATACAAACATGCAGATTATGAAAGATAAAACGTCCAAACAAACCCTAAAATATAGACTATAATTCATGCTATCAAAATACCCCATACTTAGTCCTTGCTTGTCCCCAAGCAAGTTCCTCACATAGAAGACAAGATAGAATGGATTATAAGTCAAGAAAATCAATGAAAAAGTCTTTCAAAAACATTTTATGGTGTGCAACTATCATAGATTACTCTAAGAGTGTACTTCCTGGAATTAAAAACTCAATATGATCAAAACATTTTATAAATATAAGAAAGTTGTTCATCTTTGCATAAAATCATAGAATGCATAATAAATCATAATTATCAAATTAATCATGTATAATCCAATTTAAACCGCTAAGTCAATCAACAAGCTCAAGGTCTCAAGGGCTTCCCAAAAGAAAAGGTCAAGAAACGTGTAGGGTAGGGATGTATGTAAGGTAATGTGGTGCTAGAATCCGGGAAAAGGATGAACTTCTCTTTCACTTCAACTTGCAACATTTCCCACCAATAAGCTTTGCTTATTTCACACTTTTTTCCTTTTCTTTTACTTTACTTTTTGGGATGCATGGACAGAGGTGCACAATAACCGAAGCCTAGGAAATCAGCAATCATCAATTTCTTGAGATGCATCAAACCCTTGATGCACATACCATGACCCGTTAGGAATATCGCTCAATCCGACTTTGGCAAGACACAAACACCCGGCTATGTGAATGGTGCCGAGTTACTCATCATCAAGATTGACTTCCCCAAACCTAGAATTACTTTCTAACACTTCACTTCCAGCCCACTTCTCAACTTTAACTTGCTTTCACCACTTCGCTTGCTTCCAAATTCCCGGATAGGTAAAGGGAGGCAAAATGTATATGAGGGGTTAAGCATGATCAAGAAGAAGAAGAAGAAAAGAATGAATTGCCTTGGTCTTTCCAAGAAGAAAGTGAGAGAACTTATCCTGCGGTGTCAACCTTCAAATTCAACATAATTTGGATAAAAACAAAGTATTAAACATGCCAATAATTTCAAACAAAGCATTTAGCAACTTAAACATATTATAAAACCTTTCAAACACACAAAGAATTTAAAACCAGTCAGTAAACAAGATCTTCACTGAGATCATATCCAGATAAGTAGCACAAAATCGTTTTCGAAAACTCTCAGTTAACCCACCTCGGTCGAGATGTTCTTGGTTCAACCGAGGTGAAACACCTCGTTTTGCCAGAACCTTCCCGGTCGAGGTTAAAACCAATTTTTTTTCGGTTTCGACGTTTTTCTCAATCAAATAACCTGTAAGTATGCATGCAATATCAGATAAACATATAAATGCAGATAAAGCATGAATATGAAAATATCCGATACAATAAAATACATCAAAGGTGGTCAAATAAGTACATCAAATACCCCATACTTGGGACACATTGTCCCAATGGGTCAGAATAAGTCTAAGGACAGGATACTCACCGAACATAGCTAAACTGCATGAAGAAGTAAGAAACAGCTCCCAGATAAGACCATCTCGGTTGGCGAAGTACATCTCGGTCGAGGTGTTCTGACAGTACCCGAGATGTATCTCAGTAAAGCTCGTTTCCTCAACTTCTCGAAACTTCGTTCTTCTAGTGTAGCTCCTGAACTGTGATCCTTCCTTTTGGAATACCTGGTTGTTGTCTAGAGGAAAACAAAAACAAAGCAACTATCTAAACTAAACTAGAAAAGGGAGAAGAAAGCAATACCTTGGGTTGCCTCCCAAGAAGCGCTTGGTTTAAGGTCGCTAGCTGGACCCTTCTCCATAGAATTACTCAATGTACCTTGAACACCATGGAGTGCTCATCACATCCATCATAAAATTCTTCCAAAGAGGTTCCGGTTCCTAATTTCACCGGCAAATGGTAAGATCTCCCACGTACAAGCTTGTACGGTTTGATTCTCACCGGAATCCTTCTAGACTTCCAGCACTTCAATGGGACATTCCTCGTGTCCCATCCTTTCCTTGATCGAGAAAACAGTTTCTCGAGAATCATAGCAGCTTCCCCATCTATAGCTTGGGGATGGTACAAGGTCCTTAGCATGCGAGGGACCCCATACTTGAACAAGAGATACTTCATCGACTTAGCGGTGTAGTGTTTGCAAACTCCACTCCTTATAATCCAAGGAGCTTCTTCTTCCAACAATTTCAAGGAAGACTTCATCTTGATTTTAGGAGGTTCTTTCGGAAGAGACCTCCAACTTTCCGGTGCATTCCTGAAAAATTCAGAAACTTTAATAGGGAGTTCAAATAAAGTAGGAGAATGTACCTTGTAAAGTTCTCCAAAGTTTGAGACGAGTTTCATGTTGGGTTGATAGTCCACACACGAAATCTCTCCCAGCTCAGCTGGCCTTTCCTCCACCTTGACCACAGTTTCAGTAATTTGGTCAGGGTTCGCTGCATCTTCCACTTCTGGTTTTGCAGATTCTTCTTCCATCTCGGTCGAGATCTCTTCCACCTCGGCCGAGGTCTCAACAGTCGGATCGGGATCCTCCACATCCTCCTCTTCCACAAAAACTTCAGGAGAAGCTTCCGGTCCGACCAGAGGAATGCTTGGAAAGTGTAACACTTCCTTATGCTCCTCTTCCGGCTTAGCATAGGATATGGTGCTTTCCTTGAGCTCCTCCACCTTCTTCATCAACTTCACCAATCTTGATTCGAGAGAGTCTTCGAAAGGTTGCTCATAAATGTTTTTAGGGACATTCTTCTCATCCCATATCGCAAGTTCATGTTGAATGGCCTCTTCTCTTTCCCATTCATTGTTGAACCAATAGAAGGAGTACTTCTCCTCCAAGTATTCATAATGGTCCGCCCTAGCACTTTGTCTTGCTATCCAGGTTGGATCAAATGTAGTCATCGGAAATCCTGAAAACTACAAAACTCATAGAAAGAGTAGTTAGTAGCAACAGGGGCAATAGCCCCGAAAGCAAACCGATACCGGCTCGGTCTAGACCAAGTCCCCGGCAACGGCGCCAAAAACTTGTTCACTCCAAACGGTGTGTGCAAGCTTTAAATTTATAACCCTAGACTTAAGCTTAAAACAAGGATGCGAACCCGCAGTGTACGGGTCAATCGTAGTAAAAGCAAGAAAATTCCAGGGGTCGATCACAGGGACTCGGTGAAACAGAGTCAATACGGTGTGCTAATGTCAATACTAACCACAAGAGCAATTTAACACAATCAAAGATGAATAAGAAGTCAATTAAGCAAACATGCAATTCTAGGGATTAAAGCATCAAGTTGTGGTTCCAACTCAAGATCTATAGATAAGCGGACAAAGCTGAGATTTTTGCGTGGGGTAGGTGTTGCTAAAGTGGAGTAGATCACCGGGTAAGTCTCACTACACACTAATCCTAAACCGTAACTCCTATTACCGGGTAAGTCTCAAGGAATCAAGATAAAGAATTATAACCTCAAACTAACATACCATCTAAGGGAATAGAATCAACCTTTACCGGGTAAGTCTCAGGCTAACTCACAAAGATGGGATGGAAGCACACTCAAACCCCAATAAAGGATAAACCTTTATTACCTACACTTATGATCGCTAATACACAAACTAAGGAATTACCGGGTAAGTCTCATCCTAAGCTTGCATTGAACTAGGAAGGTGTAATAAGAATAGGATTTGGCAAACTCTAACACTTAACTTTCTGTTTTAGGTCGGATAAGTCACCTCGGTCAGAAGAATTCCACCCCGGCCGAGATGTTCATCAACCGAACGAGATGCTTAGGGTTAAGGTTAAAGACTCGAACTTTCAGGATCCTACTGGAATCTAAGATTATTCTATCATTGTTTTTCCCACAACCTTCAGCTAATCACCCTAGAATCACACAAGGAAATTAGCCACTCATCATCATAATGAAAGTATTAAAATATATGGGAAGAAGGTGAATATTTGAACAAAGAAGAATTTTAATGAAAAGACTTCAATAACTGAATCAAATATCACAACAAAGCGTTCCTTGGATAATATTCCAAAAAGACAAGACAACAATTGAGGGAATTGAAGACAAACTTACAAAACCCTTCAAAAAGCTATAAAAGCTATGGTCTTCAATATTCCTTCAACCTTCAAAAAGGTTCTTCGAAAACTCCCAAATTGGAGTATGCTGCGGCTGCTGCGTGTGTAAACCCTGATCGACGGTATAGCGTGATGTTGGAATTGTGGAAATCCAACCCTCTTTATAGGAAAATAAACCTCCAAAGATAATAAATCTTAAGAAGATATTATCCTATAAATATAGGTAAAATATATATTCTGCATATCTCCTTCCTTCCAGAAGCCAAGCCCAAAAATATAAGATCACTTTCCAAATTTAAAAGATCTCTTCCAAGAATAAAATATTCTCGCCGCGTCCTAGGTGTTCGCCTCGGTCGAGTCGGCGTCCCTGGATCACCTCGGTCGAGGTGAATCAATGGTCAACCGAGGTGACTCACAATCAGAATGTGAAATCTCTCGAATCTGCTCCAAAGTGAATCTTCAATCCATGGCTATGCTCCCTGGATGTAGCTCCAAATGACTCATGACTCCTTTTGCTCCTTTTTGATGCAAAACGTACCAAATTACCTGCAATTACAACGAAACTAGGTGTAGACCTCGATTCTCGCAAAGGTAGATGAAATGGTAGTAAAATCACATAATGTACATACAAACATGCAGATTATGAAAGATAAAACGTCCAAACAAACCCTAAAATATAGACTATAATTCATGCTATCAAAATACCCCATACTTAGTCCTTGCTTGTCCCCAAGCAAGTTCCTCACATAGAAGACAAGATAGAATGGATTATAAGTCAAGAAAATCAATGAAAAAGTCTTTCAAAAACATTTTATGGTGTGCAACTATCATAGATTACTCTAAGAGTGTACTTCCTGGAATTAAAAACTCAATATGATCAAAACATTTTATAAATATAAGAAAGTTGTTCATCTTTGCATAAAATCATAGAATGCATAATAAATCATAATTATCAAATTAATCATGTATAATCCAATTTAAACCGCTAAGTCAATCAACAAGCTCAAGGTCTCAAGGGCTTCCCAAAAGAAAAGGTTAAGAAACGTGTAGGGTAGGGATGTATGTAAGGTAATGTGGTGCTAGAATCCGGGAAAAGGATGAACTTCTCTTTCACTTCAACTTGCAACATTTCCCACCAATAAGCTTTGCTTATTTCACACTTTTCCTTTTTTTTTTCCTTTTCATTTTTTTTACTTTACTTTTTGGGATGCATGGACAGAGGTGCACAATAACCGAAGCCTAGGAAATCAGCAATCATCAATTTCTTGAGATGCATCAAACCCTTGATGCACATACCATGACCCGTTAGGAATATCGCTCAATCCGACTTTGGCAAGACACAAACACCCGGCTATGTGAATGGTACCGAGTTACTCATCATCAAGATTGACTTCCCCAAACCTAGAATTACTTTCTAACACTTCACTTCCAGCCCACTTCTCAACTTTAACTTGCTTTCACCACTTCGCTTGCTTCCAAATTCCCGGATAGGTAAAGGGAGGCAAAATGTATATGAGGGGTTAAGCATGATCAAGAAGAAGAAGAAGAAAAGAATGAATTGCCTTGGTCTTTCCAAGAAGAAAGTGAGAGAACTTATCCTGCGGTGTCAACCTTCAAATTCAACATAATTTGGATAAAAACAAAGTATTAAACATGTCAATAATTTCAAACAAAGCATTTAGCAACTTAAACATATTATAAAACCTTTAAAACACACAAAGAATTTAAAAACAGTAAGGAAACAAAATCTTCACTGAGATCATATCCAGATAAGTAGCACAAAATCGTTTTCGAAAACTTTCTGTTACGCCACCTCGGTCGAGATGTTCTTGGTTCAACCGAGGTGAAATGCCTCGTTTCGCCAGAATCTCCCCGGTCGAGGTTAAAATATTGGTATAAACCGTTAGCTAACATTCTACATATCAGAAAGACAGTAAAGGCACGAACACCCATAAGCTAAAGTAAACACATCACATGCTCACACAATAGCCGATTATTATCTTTCATTAGGTTATCCAATTACTAATTCAACTTATGGTTGCTACACAAGTATGGCTACGATCTCGCCTCCGTCCCCTTTCACCAACAAGAATAGAACGTACGCATCCTTTTGTCACCTGCTAGACTAGTCGCGAAAGCACCTCCCAGTTATCCCATTTTGAACTGGACAAGCCGTAACCGCCCGGTTATAATACACTTGGGACAATTAAGGTATAACAAGGTCAATTTTATTCCGGTTATCAGCTATAACAAGATAAATAACACAACAAAACCAATACAATCAAACGGATATACGAAATGAAGCTAAGTAAGTCCAAGGGACTTACCTCACTCGAAGGTAATCTCAACACTTAGCAAACACTCAGAGAACAGCTCAGTTTCCCTCAAGAAAGGAGCAAGGAAATCTTGTTCACACAAGCATCAAGAATCAAGAGCCGAAACAAATGCTAGAAGTTTATAACTTCTTGTCTCCATGATCTCTAAGAGATCTACACAAGATAAGGTTTTAACCTTAGTCTTATAGAACACTCGGGGGTCAAGGAAAGGAATGAGGAAAACAAGGAAGGAAGCAACTCACAAGAACGGGAGTTACTACAGAAGAAACCGTGGGGGCGGCTGGACAGACGCAGGGGCGGGAATCCGATGGGGCGGCCCAGAAGAGGCGCGGGGGCGGTTTCTGCAACAGAAACACCGACTTCTCCTTCGACAACAAGGAACTTCACCAAAGGACAAAGCTTGCCTTTCTCAACATACAACCACATCACAACTCAACCAAGGGAGCCTGTTAACATCAAAGGATCAACAAAGGAATGGTCAACAAGAATCAATGATCAAACTTGATTCTTAGAGAAGAATAAATTAGAAAATGAAGAGAGAAACGAAGCAGGAGCGAAACAAGGTGCACCAGCACATGAACGTGATGCCGAGCAAAGGAGGGAGAACGTACAGGTTCAACAAGATATCAGGAAGCAAGGCTGCAGTGCTCTAGAGTTAAAGAAGGTGTAAGCAAGAAACGGGAAAAAGAAGAAAAGACGGGATTATATAGAAGAGGAAGAAAAGATAAAAGGAAGGACGTTCTAGGGTAGAAGATCTAGGAAAGTCGTCCAAAGATAAGAAAATCGGATCTTCTAAGATAGGAAACAAGATAGGGCCAAAAAAGGAAAGAATATCTTTGCGATTTGTGGCAATACCGCAAGGACGACCCCTTGCCACCGCGGGGCGGTGAAGGTGAAAACTGGGATCTTACATCAGATCCCCCTAAAAAGATGTTTCGTCCCAAAATTTGCAACACCCGAACGATCACATAACAACACAGAATGCTGAACACAACTCATATATTCCCACACGGGGCACATAACTCCAAACGTCACAAAAGCGTACGCAATTCAACGAAAGGAAAAACCGAAAAACACAACTACGCTAAAGGTGCATCAAGCTCAGCATAAAACTCTGGATAGTTCCTCTAGATACTATCCTTTGTCTCCCAAGTCTCCTCATCAGCTTCTCGCACCAACCAGTGAATCTTCATCGGTATGACCTTCGCTCGAGTCTTTAATCCCAGTAGGACACTGAAAGCTCGAGTCTTTAACCTTAACCCTAAAGTACCTCGCTCAGTCGATGAACATCTCGGCCGGGGTGGAACTTGACTGAACGAGGTGACCTTTTCTGATCCGAAACTGAGAGTTAAGAGTTCTAGTTTTCCAAATCCTATCCTTATTACACCTTTCCTGGTTCAATGCAAGCCTAGGATGACACTTACCCGGTGATTCCTTAGTTTGTTTACCCAAGATCATAAGTGTTGGTAATAAAGGTTTATCCTTTATTGGGGTTTGAGTGTGCCTTCATCCCATCTTTGTGAGTTAGCTTGAGACTTACTCGGTAAAGGTTGATTCTATTCCCTTAGGTGGTATGTTGGTTTGAGATTATACTTCCTTTCCTTAGTACCTTGAAACTTACCAGGTAATAGGAGCTTTGGTTTGGGATAGTTAGTAGTGAGACTTACCTGGTAATCTATTCCCACCTTAGAAACACCTTCCCTTTGCAAAACCTCAGCTTTGTCCGCATTATCTTTAGAGATCTTGAGTTGGAACCACAACTAGATGCTTTAATCCCTAGAATCCGCATTTCCCCTTATTTGACCTTATTATCATATTTGATTGCTTTAATTGCTTTTTGTGGTTATTAGTTACATTGACAACCTATTCTTTCTTAGTTTCACCTAAGTCCCTGAGATCGACCCTGGAATTCTTGCTTTTTACTATAATTGATCCGTACACTGCGGGTTCGCATCCTTGTTTTAAGCATATTTCTTGGGATATAAATTTAAAGCTTGCACAAACCGTTTGGAGCGAACAAGTTTTTGGCGCCGTCGCCGGGGACTTGGTCTAGACCAAGCCGGTTGCGGTTGTCTTTCGGGGCAATTGTCCTTGTTGATACTAACCACTCTACTTTAGTGCTTTCGTAGGATCTTTTTCTTAGGTATATGCGAAGAACCCGTGCTAGGAAGGAAATCGTTCCTTACGATCCCGAACCAGAAAGACATACAAACGACGCTTGAAGGAAGCTAAAATGGCCAACCAAGACAATTGCGATCTTGAGGCCGAATTGAAGGAGGCGCTGGAACAGCTGCGCCTCAATAAGGAAGAATTGCAGCGAGAAAGAGAGCAAACTCGCACCAGAACTGCAGAGATCGAAGCAGATATGGCCGATCTATGAGCCCAAATTCTGCATCGACCAGATCCTCGACCGCGGCCGAGATACATCCACCTCAGACGCCTGTTCGAGATGTTCTTTTTGCAGGAATTCCACAAACCCTAGGACAAAAAATGGACCCTAATCTGCAAGTGAGGCGTCCAAGAGTCAACCTAGGTGATCCAGCGGAGCATGATTACGAACTTCGACCACAAGTTCTATCCATGATCCGCCAATGCCGGTTTGGAGGTTTAGAGAGGGAGTCTCCACATCAGCATTTGCAAAACTATGAGATCCCGATGGAAACCTTGAGACCTTCAAGGCTGGAAAACAACAATTACAAGCTAAGGCCTTTCTACTTTTCTTTGAAAGACATGGCACTTACTTGGTATCAATCTCTTCTACCCGGAAAAATCAACACTTAGGAAGAGATGACGACGAAGTTTCTAACAAAGTTCTTTCCCCCCTCCAAGACCGTTGAAATGAGAGGGAAGATTAATGCATTCATCATGAAGGACAAGGAGAGTTTGTCCATGTCATGGGAAAGATTCAAAGATGTTCTATTGGATTGCCCACATCATAGGATTCCAAAGATAGAGTTGTTGGAGATATACTTCAAGGGATTGGATGGATCTACTCAATTCAATCTTCAACTACTTTCCGCCGTCACATTCATGGATATGCCGATAAACGAAGCTTGGGATTTCATTGAGAAGCAAGTTTTGCACATGGAGAAGTACTCCCATCAAGGAGCCGAAAATGGAGTTAAGAGAGTTAATTTCCAGGACACTCCATCAAATGATAATCAACTCATCTCCCTTAAGAACGATGTGAAGCAATTGAAGGACCTTTTGGTTGCTCACACAAAGAAGGAAGAAGGAGGATATCAAGGATCAAGGAACAACAACCAAGGGTCCCGGAACAACAATTACAACGACAATAGAGGCTCCAACAACAACAATTGGAGATCTAATCAACAAAATTCGGGTAACCCTTATTCTAATTCAAATTCTAATAATTCTTTTAACCCCTCTTATTCTTCTACTCCATTGAAGAGCCAGGAGCCTGGATCAAGGTCATCCCAGCCAGAGAAGAAAGATGCAGTGTTGGAGGCCATCTTGATCAAGCTCAATGCTATGGAGACGTCTATGACTTCATTTTCGAAGGCACAAAAAGCCTTAGAGCAACAGTTCTTTTATAAGGCGAATGAAGCGCCAAAAGATCCAAGGAAGCTCCCAGCAAGGACAGAGAGCAACTCCAAAGGACAGATCATGGCAATAACGACGAGAAGTGGACTAAAAACTGCAGATTCAGTACCTCGGTCGATGCCAATGCAAACGAAGGACACTTCGGTCCAGGTACAAACGAGGAACACTTCGGTCGAGGTGCCACCCGAGGTGGAGTCCCAGAAAGCGAAGGACAAATCTAAAGTTTATGTCCCACATCCTGCATATAAACCACCACTTCCATTCCCTCAGTCA
The DNA here is from genome assembly GCA_033239045.1 of Fagopyrum esculentum. NCBI lineage: Eukaryota > Viridiplantae > Streptophyta > Magnoliopsida > Caryophyllales > Polygonaceae > Fagopyrum > Fagopyrum esculentum. The sequence continues at coordinate 132,894,473 of BSUD01000001.1, read as the reverse complement.
AGGGCCAGAGCATAACTAGACAAACACTTTGGTAAGTTCCTTGACTTGATGAATAAACTTCATATTAACATCCCTTTCCTTGATGCTATTCTAAGGATGCCCGCCTATGGGAAGTTCTTAAAAGAGATTCTATCAAGGAAGAGAAAACTGAAAGACTTTGAAGAAGTTAGGTAACTTCTATTTACCTATAGACTTTGTTGTACTTGAGATACCCGTAGATTATCCCGTTCCTATCATTCTCGAGAGACCATTTCTAGCAACTTCAGGTTACATTGTGGATTGTAAGAACGCCAAGTTGAAATTCAACATTGGCGGAGATCAAGTGGAATTTTCATTGCTTGCTGCAATGAAAGGAGAGCCGCTGGAGGATGACATCTTCAACATCTATGATGAAGAAGAATCAAGAGAATTGGTGAGCTCTATCCTTATTAATGACCCTCTTGAAAGAGTTATTAGTTTTAGCTTAATGGAGGATGGTATAGATATTTCTTGTGATGCAGATATACGGAGCTTAAAGGCACTGGAAGGAGATCCAGAAGCTAAGATTGAGAAACTGATCCAGGAGAGGAGAAATTCCAGTTTCGGTCTCAGTTGCAGTACCTCGACCGAGGCACTTTCTGGACCAAGCGAGGTGTTCTTATCTGAAGAACATCTCGGTCACCCACCTCGGACACCAAGCGAGACAGCAAGCGAGATGTTGTCAACTGAGGACAACAAACTTCTTACACCCTTTTCTGAGACTCATTTACAGAGTGTGGAGTAGTGCTCCACCAAGCTTCTGATAATAAAGAACCTTGGTATGCTGACATTGTTAATTATCTTGTTTGCCAGGAAATACCGCCGGGATTGACGTACGCTCAAAGGAAGAAATTCTTCAAGGATGTACGCCACTACTATTGGGATGAACCTCTACTTTTCAAGAGAGGTCCGGATGGGATACTTCGACGATGCATTCCAGAAGATGAAGTTACTAGTGTTATACGGCATTGCCACTCACTTCCTTGTGGAGGGCATGCTAGCGCTCACAAAACGTGCGCTAAGGTATTACGTTCTGGTTTCTTTTGGCCTACATTATTTAAGGATGTGCAAACGTTTGTTGTTTCTTGTGATGCATGCCAAAGAACAGGGAACTTGTCAAGAAGGAACAAGATGCCACTCAACAATATCTAGGAGGTTGAGATTTTTTATGTATGGGGAGTAGAATTCATGGGACCTTTCCCATCATCCGGAGGGAACCTCTACATTCTCCTAGTTGTTGATTACGTCTCTAGATGGGTGAAAGTCATTGCTTCTCCCACTAACGACGTCATGGTGGTTGTGAAGTTCTTCAATCGGACTATCTTCCCACGTTTTGGGACACCACGTATCATCATCAGCAATGGAAGGACACATTTCATCAACCAGAAGTTTAAGGCACTTCTATCGAAGTATGGGGTAACCCACAAGGTAGCAACCCCTTATCACCCTCAATCTAGTGGACAGGTCGAGATCTCGAATAGAGAAATCAAGGCAACTTTGGAGAAGACCGTCTCTAGGACGAGGAAGGATTGGTCCATGAAGTTGGACGACGCTCTTTGGGCTTGTAGGACCGCATTCAAGACTCCCATTGGTACCACCCCTTACAATTTGGTATATGGGAAGTCTTGGCACCTAACCGTTGAGTTAGAGCACAAGGCATATTGGGCAATCAAGTGGTTGAATTTCGATATCAAGGAAGCTGGAGAGAAGAGGCTAATGGATATCAACGAGTTGGAGGAGCTGCGCTTAAACGCTTATGAGAATGCCAAGATCTATAAGGAAAGAACAAAGAAGTGGCATGACAAGCAAATCATCCCTAAGGAATTCAAAGAAGGAGATTTAGTTCTACTCTTCAACTCCCGTCTTCTCCTCTTTCCAGGTAAGTTGAAATCTAGATGGACTGGACCTTACGTTGTGAAACATGTTTTCCTTTATGATGCAGTTGAGATTTAGGGAGAAACAAGTGGAAGCTTCAAGGTCAATGGTCATAGGCTTAAGAAGTACCAACCGGAAGTCCAGGTTGAGGAGATTGCACCACTATATCTTGTTAGGGATGCCGCACGGTCCAGCTAGCGACCTTAAATCAAGCGCTTCTTGGGAGGCAACCCAAGGTATTTCTTTCTTTTCCCTTTTTTTCTCTAGTTTAGTTTTAGATAGTTTGCTTTTGCTTTGCTTTGTTTCGTTTTTGGCGTCCTAGACAGAAACCATGTACTCTTTAAGGAAGGATTACAACTCAGGAGCAACACTGGAAGGACAGAAGTTCGAGAAATTGAGAAGACGGAGTTTGACTGAGACACATCTCGGTTGCTGTCACAACACCTCGACCGAGATGATTCTTGAGCAACCGAGGCGACTAGGTCTGACAATCCGGTCAGCCACCTTGGTCCGGTCGGGACCACCTCGACCGAGATGACCGCAGAATCGGCGAGGGGTATAAAAGGAGAACGAATTTCTCTCTCTTCCCTCCCAACTCCCTCCTCGATCGCGGCTGCTCCTCATCTCGCTTCTTCGTTTTTCGATCGTTTTCCACGATTTTTGCTCGGATCTCGCAAGGAAAAACAAGAGGATCAGATTGCAAGCAACAAACTACAAGATAAACGCCTCGAATCGACTTAATTTGGGGTAAATTGTTGAAAACCCTAATTTCCTCTTTCTTTACTGATTTGGGCGATTCTTGGCTTTGGTTGCCACGTTTAATTGCTGAAAAGAGTATAAGTACCCCATAGAAAGCAATTGGTAGTGATTTTGGGGGAAAAGAACTAAAAATCAGAGAGAGGAAATTGAACAACACTTCGCCTCGGTCCAGTCGAGTTGTGTCTCGGCCGAGGTGTTCTTCAGTCTGTCAGATTGACCGAGGTAACCTTGTCAGCAGAAATTATGAGTTCTCGTTCTGATCGCCAGCTAGTTCTGAGAGATGCTCCCAGTGGTTCTTCGCCTTCCCCTTCTTCTAGATCTTCTATCCCGTTGATCCATGAGCATCACCAGGCAGATTTTGATCGTATATGCGGGCGCCCCGTGATTGCCCCGCGCTTTTTGGATGTTCCAGCCTTCGAGTGCCTCCACGTGATGGATGAGTTTAAGAAGACGATTTCTATGGTGGGGCTGGAGCACTTTATGGAGATCCGAGCTCCATCTTACCTTGAGCTGATGATGGAGTTTGTAAGTTCTGTCACTCACATTCTAGAGAGGAATAGCATAAAGTACCGGTTGATGAACCGAAACCTCATTGTACCCATGGATCAGTTCAGAGACATTTTTGGCTTCCCGACTCCTACAGTTCCTGAGTTTCCTTCCCGAGTAGTGGCTCGACAGTTCTAGGGGCAGATTGCCCATGTGGTAGAGCATGCAGATAGATGGAGACCTAGAGACTCCAGGGAGCGCTTCATGTTCCATTTAGCATTCCGTCTGGCCCACCGTATATTTAGTGAGACTCTTATGGCGCGTACTGAGACGCCCCAGAAGATTAGACAAGGAGAGCTGTTGAGTTTGTTCTGCATGGTTACTGGAAGAGTGCCTAACTTTGGAGGCATGGTAGCTGAGGATCTGCACCAGATCAAGGGCAAGGCAAAGGGAGATATTTGTTGTGGAGGACTAGTGATTCATATCGCTACAGTTATGGGTCTAGACTTGACTACTTGTACACTAGTGGCGGTTGCAAAGCCGCTTGGACTTCATGAGATGATCACAAGGAGGATTATGGTTCCTCGTGGCCTTACCACACCATACGTAGAGATGCCTTGAGAGCAGACTGCCCCACAGGGTATCCTATGGTCAGATCAATTTACAGTCTTCGATCCACAATACTGGTCTTCCTCTTGGCTTCCCTATATAGAGGATGCGAGAGATGCTGCACCAGCTCAGGAGGAGGATGAGTATGATGATGACGGGGCTGCCATGGAGACTGTTACAGATACAGCCGGCCCTAGCGTGCCAGTTGTCGATTTAGACGACGAGGATACAAAGGAGGAGGCAGCTACAACACCATCACGACCTGCCAGGCGTAGAGTCCGTAGAAAAAGAGATCCCGTAGCTCACCGACGGATGAGCTGACAGAACAGATAATCGACTCTTACGCAACCTTATCATTAGAGATGATGGAGCTTAGGGAGAGCCAACACTACCAACAGAGGATGATGGAGATCCAGTTTCAGCACACTATGGGTTATCCGTTTGACCCATCCCAACATCCCTTCATCCCATATCCACCACCACCACCAGCGGATCAGGACTAGAGCAGCATGGATTTTCTTATTTATTTATTTTCGCAGCTCAGCTATGTCCGGTGAGTTCTCTTGTTTTAGACTTATTGTGACCCATTGGGACAATGTGTCCCAAGTATGGGATATTAATTTTTATGATTCGACATTGTGTATGCTTGTATGACTTAATGTGGATATTTATGATTTTCTTTATGCTCTATGTGTTTATCTGAGATTACATGCATGCATACAAGTTATTTGATTGAGAAAAACGTCAAAAACTGGTTTAAGAAAAAAAATGTGTGACCTCGACCGGAATGATTCTGGCCAAACGAGGTCAAGTACCTCGGAGGACTTAGAACACCTCGACCGAGGCGGTTTAACTGAGAGACTTTTCAAAACGTTTTGTGCTTCTTTTTTGGATATGACCTCAGTGATGATTTTTGTTTGCCGATTGGTTTTTAAATCTTTATATGTTTGAAAGGTTTTAAGATATGTTTAAGCTGCAAAATGCTTTGTTTGAAATTTTGGCATGTTTAATACTTTGTTTTTATCAAAATTTTGATGAATTTGAAGGTTCACACCACATGATGAGTTCTATCACATTCTTCATGGGATGATTAAGGCAATTCATTCTCTTCTCTTCTTCTTCTTGATCATGCTTTAGCCCCTCATATACATATTTGCCTTCTCTTACCTATCTAGGAATTTGGAAGCAAGCGAAGAAAAGCAAGTGAAAGTAAAGTTGAGATGTTGGTTGGAAGTTTAGAAAGAAACAAATAGGTTTGGGAAAGTCAATCATGATGATGAGTAATGTTACGCTAAGAACGTGACACGCAAAAAGTCTTGAATTTATACTCGATATATTTCTCCTAACTCCTAGCGAACCCGCAGTGTACGGGACGTTTTGTAGTATGGATAGTATTCCGAGGTCGAACACAAAGACTGAGGTGAAATTGAATCGATTAGTGACTAAGGATAGTGTTGATCTAGGATAAGAAAAGAGAAAGAATCAAATAAATGAAAATCTCAAAATTTTTGGGGTTGGTTTTGTGTGGTGATCAATCAAGAATCACAACGATATAAGAATGCAAAACAAACTAACAATCTAGCAAATAAACACAAACAAGCAAGACAAACACGAGATATGAGACAAACACGAGATATAACAATCTAGGGGTTGGAAATTCCAGTTATGGCATAGGACTCAAGCTATCTAATCATTCCTTGGATCAACTATAGTATGTTGGGAGTGAGCGTTTCTAGATTGGGATCAATCACCGGGTAGGTCTCATGGTCCACTAGTCCGTTCCTAAGGTCTCATCACCGGGTAAGTCTCAAAGAGCCTAAGGATAGGAATTCTACACAAACCGGATGGTTATCTAGAGATCTAACCTCTCCTTACCGGGTAAGTCTCGGGAAGGCAAGTCCTAAACATCAATCCTAGCACACTCAGTCCAATAGCGGCTTATGAGGCTCACTACTACCTAGAGTTCGTCATCTTCGGTATCTAAGAGGAAGAATCACCGGGTAGGTCTCTTCTAACTCTTAGTTGCTAACACTAGGTCACCCTAGGATAGATTTAGCTCAACTAACACTAGGATTTCAACAAATCAACAACCTAAAACTTAGATTTATCAATACAAGTAAGTTAATCAAAATTACGGGGTGTTCGTCCTTTTCCACGGCCGTGGAAAGGCAAGATCAAACCGTGGTTTTCGACAGTGACTAGGTTCAATCAAGCAAGTCATCCAAGCATACATTTAAGTCTATTCTATCATAGTCCAAGCCATAACCATCTTTTCCTTACCCTAGAATCACATCTATTTAGCCAACAACATGCATCATGACAATCAAAAGCATCAAGCATAAAATCATGGCATCCATATCAAGAGGATGAAATGAAAGGGAGATGAACAAGTAAAACAAAGAAAATCATGACCTTGTTGGTGCATGGCATGCACCAACAAGGTCCCATGTGTCCTCCTTAGCTCCTAACTTGCTTCCCAATGAGCCCGAAGGTGTGTTATCTCGAGGAATGATCTTCAAGATGTATCGATTAAGCTCCTAAATCTCCCAAAATACCTACAAATCATGCAAAAGTCCGTGTAGACGTCTATCTCGACAAAATACGTGAAATGAGTGCAAATCGTCACGAACTAGTGCAAACAATGCATGAATGCGCGGGAAAACTATCTAAATGAGTGTCTAAACCTAAGTCATAAATCGTGTTATCAAAAATACCCCATACTTAAGGTTTGCTCGTCCCCGAGCAAGTCCCCAACTATAGACTAAGAGATGACATGATTTATGCATGCAGAAAAACAACAAAATCTTTTTGGAGTTGTGCTTCTAATATTGGATCACCTTCATAGTCATGTTTCATAGCAATGGACAAGCAATCATGTATCAAATAAATGAAGGCACGGAAAGATAATTACACTTAACTCGAAAGCATGCATGAAATGCGAAAACGAAGAAGTCAAGATGATCATGAGCATATTCAATCTAGATCACTAAGTCTTACACATATGCAAATAGGTCACAAGGGCTTGTGAAATAAAAGGCCAAGAAACGTTGTGATTAGGTGGGAATTTTTCTAGGTTATGTGATGCTAATCCGGGAATTTAACTAACTCCACAATTTCACATTTTTGATCAACTTCCCACAAGTGTATATTTTATCCATCTTTTCTTCTTTTCTTTTCTTTTTCTTTAACTTATTTTTGAGACAATGGCATTGGTGTACAAAAGCCGAAACCTTGGTGTTTAGCCGTCCTCGGGTTTTTTTATTTTTCGAGGTGCATCCACACCGGGCACACATACCAAAGCTCGTTAGGACTATCGGTTCATTTGACTTTGGCAAGGCACAAACACCCGATTATGTGAATGGTGCCGAGTTACTTGTCAATTAAACCAACGTCCCCAAACCTATATTTTTGTCTACACTTTCACAACAAATTCAGCACTTCATTCATAACATTCATCCATCAACAACTTCACCCCACACTTGCTTTTCACACACTCACCACACTAACATACTCCTATTCTCGGATGGGTCAAAAGAGGTCAAATTTATATCAATTGAGGTGCTCAAACAACATGATCAAGATGAGAAGTAGAAAAGGATGAATTGCCTTAATCATTCCTAGATGTTGTGCAAGAACTAGCATATAATTTCGACTTTCAATCCTCAATCCAATCAAGGCAAACATCGTGATCACAATCCATACATGGGATTCAAGATAAGTACTTCAAGTCCACATATGCATTCATCAATTCAACACATAAGGCCATCCATAGCCAATTCACAAGACAATCTCATCATAAGGGTCATTCCCAAGCTTAGAAGCACTAAAAATTTTTTTAAAATTATCTGATTTTTTGGAATTTTCGAAATATGTATGTACAATGCAAGATATAATGAAGCATGTGACTAAAAGAAACTACCCTAGATGCTAATCATGCAAAAGATCATGCAAACCCCACCCCATACTTAGAAACACATTGTCCCCAATGTGTAAATGAAGTAAAGAATGGTGAAAGAGGGTTCTCACAATGTAAAAATGGTTTGCTTTGGTATTTGAGATCATTCAAGTGGAGTGATGGCGGATGATCCTATCAACGATGGTAGAGAGCTCAAAGTGTTCGTTATGGCGTCGGGATCCGTGCTAGGCACCGCTAGCCGTCCAGGTCCCGCGTCCGCTCCACCCACAATTGATGAGGGACTCATCATCATCATCCACATGCCATGCAAGGCTTCCATGCTACCAAGACTCTAGCACACACACAAAGCACACCAAACACATAAAAACAGAAAAATCAAAACAAAAACAAAAACGAAAAGGGAAAATCGATTACCAATGGGTTGCCTTCCATTAAGCGCTTCTTTATGGTCATTAGCTTGACCAAATTCGGGGACGTCTCACTCTAGGTGAAGTGGGGCAATCATATCCACCGGAGCTCCCGGGATATACTTCTTCAACCGATGACCATTCACCTTAAAATCTCCACAATGCTCCCCTCCTATCTCAACCGCTCCATGGGGAAATATCTTCTTCACCACATAAGGACCTATCCATCTTGACTTTAGCTTTCCGGGGAAGAGCCGCAACCTAGAGTTGAAGAGAAGGACAAGGTCGCCTTCACTCAACTCTTTCGGGATGAGACGCTTATCATGCCAAAGTTTGGTCCTTTCTTTGTAAATCGGGGCGTTTTCATAGGCATCCAACCGGATCTCCTCAAGAGCATTCATGTCTAGCAACCTTTTCTCACCGGCCTCCTTGAGGTCAAAATTCAGCCACCTTATAGCCCAATATGCTCTATGCTCCATCTCTACCGGAAGGTGGCAAGACGTGCCATAGACTAGCTTGTAGGGAGTGGTGCCAATTGGTGTCTTGAAAGCGATTCTATATGCCCACAAGGCATCATCGAGCTTCATAGCCCAATCCTTTCTCGTTCTAGAAACCGTCTTCTCAAGGATCCCTTTTATCTCCCGGTTGGAGATCTCCACTTGGCCACTAGTTTGGGGATTGTAAGGTGTTGCCACCTTATGAGTCACCCCATACTTAGCCAAAAGTGTCCCAAAGTTCCTATTGGTGAAGTGCTTTCCTCCATCACTTATGATCACCCTTGGTGTCCCAAACCTAGGAAAAATCACTCGGTTGAAGAACCGCACCACAACCTTGGCATCATTTGTGGGAGAAGCGATTGCCTCCACCCATCTCGACACATAGTCCACCGCCAATAGGATGTAGAGATTGCCACATGAAGAAGGGAATGGTCCCATGAAGTCCACACCCCACACATCAAATTCTGCACATCCTTGAACAAAATTCTGCACATCCTTGAACAAACTCGGCCAATAGAACCCGGATTGCAACACCTTTGCACATGTCTTGTGTGAGCTAGCATGCCCTCCACATGGCAAGGAATGACAATGGCGGATCACACTCTCCACCTCATCCTCCGGTATGCATCTCCTAAAGACTCCATCCGGCCCTCTCTTAAACAAATGCGGTTCACTCCAATAGTAATGCCTCACATCCTTGAAGAATTTCTTCCTTTGGGCATAGGATAAACCGGGTGGCACCTCCTCACACACAAGGTAGTTCACAATGTCGGCATACCATGGCTAATTTCCCCTTGACACTTGAAACAAGCACTCCTCCACCATTTACAATTGCTCATCCCGGAATGAGTCATCAATCGGGATGTCATCTCTCTCAAGCTCCAATGGTGGGAGTCTACTAAGGTGATCCGCCACAGAATTTTCGGACCCCTTCTTATCCCGGATTTCCAAATCAAACTCTTGAAGAAGAAGGATCCACCGAATCAAACGAGGCTTGGCATCCTTCTTTGTAAGGAGATAACGGATCGCAGCATGATCCGTATACACAATGACCTTCGCTCCAACAAGATACGAGCGGAACTTCTCAAATGCATACACAACCGCTAACAACTCCTTCTCGGTGGTAGCATAATTGAGTTGGGCATCATCTAGCGTCTTGCTAGCATAATAGATGGCATGTGTAAGCCCATCTTTCCTTTGTCCCAAAACAGCTCCAACGGCGACATCACTTGCATCACACATGATCTCAAACGGTAGACTCCAATCCGGAGGTTGCATGATGGGTGCGGAGATCAAAGCGTTCTTCAACCTATAAAAAGCCTCAAGGCAATCCTTGGAGAAAACAAACTCAACATCTTTCATTAGTAGGTTAGTTAGAGGCTTAGAAATCTTAGAGAAATCTTTAATGAATCTCCGGTAAAAGCCGGCATGCCCTAGAAAACTCCTTACCCCCTTCACCGAGGTAGGTGGTGGCAACTTCTCTATGGTCTCTATCTTAGCCCTATCAACCTCAATGCCACGGTTGGACACCAAGTGTCCCAACACAATGCCTTCACTTACCATGAAGTGGCATTTTTCCCAATTTAAGACAAGGTTTGTCTCCTCACATCTCTTAGGCACTAAAGACAAGTTAGCTAAGCAATCATCAAATGAAGATCCATAAACAGAGAAATCATCCATAAACACTTCCATGATGTTCTCAATATATTCAGAAAATATAGCCATCATACACCTTTGAAAGGTGGAGGGTGCATTATATAACCCAAATGGCATTCTCCTATATGCAAATGTACCCCAAGGACATGTGAATGTAGTTTTCTGTTGATCATCGGGGTGAATAGGGATTTGGAAGAATCCACTATAGCCATCTAAATAACAAAAATGGGAATGTTGAGCTAATCTCTCTATCATTTGGTCAGTGAAAGGAAGAGGGAAGTGATCTTTCCTAGAGGCAACATTGAGTTTCCTATAGTCTATACACATCCTCCATCCCGTAACCGTTCTAGTTCGAATTAGTTCATTATTCTCATTGGTTACTACGGTCATCCCACCCTTCTTAGGAACCACATGCACGGGACTAACCCATTTACTATCCGAAATCGGGAAAATGATTCCCGCATCTAGCAGTTTAAGGAACTCTTTCTTGACTACTTCTTTCATGATAGGGTTTAGTCTTCTTTGAGGTTCAATTGCATGTTTATGATTATCTTCCATCAAGATCTTATGCATGCACAAAGAAGGTTTAATGCCAACTAAATCATCAATGGTATAGCCTATAGCTTTCCTACACAATCTCAACTCATGCAACAATCTAGCAAGTTCATCATCATTCAAGCATGCATTCACAATAACCGGATATGTAGAATTCTCACCAAGAAAAGCATACTTCAAATGAGAGGGGAGGGGTTTGAGTTCAAGTTTAGGAGGACCTTTATCGAGTGGAGATGATCCATATAATGTTGGTTGAGATGAATCCAAAGCCATGGAAGACTCCTCAAGGTTCCTTGAAGCTTGATCAACAACCAATGCAGTTTCTGGAGAAACCACGGGCAAAATTACGGGCTCTGGCACAACCACGGCCGTGGAACTTGCAAAGCTAGCATTTCGGAGCACTCCAGAGAGTTCCACGGGTAAAACCACGGGCATGGTTTCCCCTACCTGGCCGTGGTTTTCACATAAATTCAGCACACCTTCGTGTGCTTCAAATTCAGCTCTTGTCTCCTTTTCCAATGCTTCCAAAGCCTTGATTTCTTCATTGCAGACCTCCTCATCTCCTTCCTCCATCAAACTTAAGCTAAGAACCTTCTCCAAGGGGTCCTTGATCAAGATCGAGCTCACAACTTCTCTAGACTCCTCTTGCTCGACAATGTTGAACATATCTTCACCAAGGGCTGGCCCCTTCATCATTGTGGATAGTTTGAACTTAATATTCTCTTCTCCAATGTTGAAGGAGAGACTTCCATTTTTGCAATCCACCAAACATCCGGAAGTGGCTAGGAAAGGTCTCCCTAAGATGATGGGAACCGGATAGTCCGTCGGGATGTCCAAAACAACAAAGTCTATTGGCACATAGAACTTCCCTAATTGCACCGGTATGTCTTCCAATATTCCAACCGGGTGAGTGATCGAAAGGTCCGTCATGTAAAGGGTCATCTTGACCGGCTTTGGCTCTCCTAGCCCAACCTTGTTGCAAAGTGCAAGCGGTATGATGCTTACACTTGCCCCAAGATCACATAGGGCTTCATACTTCACTTCTACCACTCCAATTGGCACACAAAAGGAACCCGGATCTCTTAGCTTAGGAGGCATCTCCTCCTTCATGGTTTGGATCAATTCCGAGGACCTCTTTGTCATCCTCACTTCTCCATACTCCTCCAACTTCCTTTTGTTGGAGAGTATTTCCTTCAAGAACTTGCCATATGCCGGCATACCTAGAATAGCATCCATGAACGGAATGTTAATACGCAATTTAGACATAAGTTCAAGGAATTTACCAAAGTGTTTGTCCAAGCGAGCTCTTGCTCCTGATTGTGGGAACGGTAGTGGTGGCTTGTATGGAGGTGGCGCCACATATGTTGGCTCATCATCATTGCTCTTGCCTCCTTCTTCTTGCAATGTCTCTTCTTCTACCACTACTTGCTTCCCCTTGTCATTTCCCTTAGGTAAGGGATCCTTCATGCTCAACCCACTCCTTGTCGTAATAGCCAACACTTGGCCTCTTGGGTTATCTTCGGTTCTTCCGGTAAGCTTTCCCGGATCTCTATGAGCTTCACCCGCCTTTTGGAACACTTGTGCTTCCAACACCTTTTGAGCCTTAGAAATGGAAGTCACCGTGCTCTCAAGACCACTCAACCTTCCAAGCAATTGCTCAAACATCATCTCGGTTCTATCCTTTGGAGGTTGAGTAAATCCGGGTGGAGGCTCTTGTGAAGCCTTAGGTGGTGGAGCTACGCTTGTGGAAGCGGGAGGGTTCAAGGCTCCATCCGGGTCAGAATAGGAAAACCCGGGATGGTTGTGGTTAGGCCGGTAATTGTTAAATTGCCGGTTATTGTTGAAGTTTCTTGGGCCTTGATAGTTGTTGTAGTTTCCCCCTCCCATGTAGTTCACATCTTCTTCCTTGGAAGATAAGTTTGCTTGCACTTGCACTTGAGGGGTTGCTTGATTCTTCAAAGTTGTAGCACACAACTCCCTCAAGGACTTAAGCTCATTGTTGATCGCATCAAGCTTGAAATTACTCATGGTGACTTCACTCACCTCATATGCTCCCGGTTTTCTCCCATCACTCTTCCTATGGGAGTACTTTTCAATCACCAAAGCTTGTTTCTATACAAACTCCCAAGCTTCATCCATATTCTTTTCCATGAAAGTCCCACCGGAAAGAGATTGAAGCTTGAATTGGCTATCTTCATCAAGTCCCTTGAAGTAGATTTCCAAAAGCTCTATTTTCGGTATACCATGGTGTGGACAATCTAGGAGAAGGTCTTTGAACCTCTCCCAAGACTTGAATAGGCTTTCTCTATCCTTCATTACAAAGGCGTTGATCTTCCCTCTTAGCTCGGTAGTCTTGGAAGGTGGGAAGAACTTAGTCAAAAACTCGGTTGTCATCTCCTCTCAAGTACTCACTCGCCCTTGTGGAATAAATTGATACCAAGCCAAGGCTTTATCCTTAAGTGAGAAGGAAAAAGCCCTAAGCTTATGGTTTTTGCTCTCCAATCTAGGCGGTCTTAGAGTCTCCATCAAGATCTCATAGTTCATCAAGTGTTTATGAGGAGACTCTCCTTCCATCCCTCCAAATTGATTATGTCGGATCATTTGTAGAACTTGAGGGCGGAACTCGTAATCATGGGCTGCGGGATCTCCTAAGTTCACACCCGGACGGTGTGCTCTTTGTGCCGGATCCATATGTTGCCCTAACGTTTGTGGCTCTTCAATAGCAATGGGCACAACCCGAATATTAACCGCCGGCTGCGGTTGTGGTGGAGGTGGAGGTTGTTGACGATTAAGCTCTCTTTGGACAAGAGCTTGCCTAATCTCTTCAATCTCCCTCCTAGTTGCTTCTTGCCTCTCATTGGCAAGTCTCCTCTCATTCTCCAAGGCTTCATCCCTCAGCCTAATTTGCTCTAAAGCTTCATCTAACTCAGCTTGGAGATCTCTTCCGGCCATCTCTTTTCCCTTTCTAATGCTCTTGGATCTAGATCTAAGGGTTTTCTCCGGTTCGGGATCGAATGGAGCTAAATCCTTGCCGCGAGATCTTCGCATGCACCTAAAGAGTAAGAGATGTCTTGAAAAGCAAAGACACAAACCAAAGGAGATCAAAAGCAACAAGAAAGACCTACACTATAAACAATCAAAAACCACGGTTTTGTGTGGTGATCAATCAAGAATCAAAATGATATAAGAATGTAAAACAAACTAACAATCTAGCAAATAAACACAAACAAGCAAGACAAACACGAGATATGAGATCAAAGAGAAAAAACGGATTTTAGGGGTTGGAAATTCCGGTTATGGCATAGGACTCAAGCTATCTAATCATTCCTTGGATCAACTATAGTATGGTGGGAGTGAGTGTTTCTAGATTGGGATCAATCACCGGGTAGGTCTCATGGTCCACTAGTCCGTTCCTAAGGTCTCATCACCGGGTAAGTCTCAAAGAGCCTAAGGATAGGAATTCTACACAAACCGAATGGTTATCTAGGGATCTAACCTCTCCTTACCGGATAAGTCTCGGGAAGGCAAGTCCTAAACATCAATCCTAGCACACTCAGTCCAATAGCGGCTTATGAGGCTCACTACTACCTAGAGTTCGTCATCTTTGGTATCTAAGAGGAAGAATCACCGGGTAGGTCTCTTCTAACTCTTAGTTGCTAACACTAGGTCACCCTAGGATAGATTTAGCTCAACTAACACTAGGATTTCAACAAATCAACAACCTAAAACTTAGATTTATCAATACAAGTAAGTTAATCAAAATTATGGGGTGTTCGTCCCTTTCCACGGCCGTGGAAAGGCAAGATCAAACCGTGGTTTTCGACAGTGACTAGGTTCAATCAAGAGAGTCATCCAACCATACATTTAAGTCTATTCTATCATAGTCCAAGCCATAACCATCTTTTCCTTACCCTAGAATCACATCTATTTAGCCAACAACATGCATCATCACAATCAAAATCATCAAGCATAAAATCATGGAATCCATATCAAGAGGATGAAATGAAAGGGAGATGAACAAGTAAAACAAAGAAAAACCAAGCTGAATATAAGTTCAAGAAGGACTTACAACCCTTCAAAAGAAGGTTCAATCGTTTCTTACAAACACTTGCAAAACTGCTTCACAAATCTCACTCAAAACTATGAAAAACGAAGAATGGTGTGTTCTTCTCTTCTTCTCCAATGGAACCTTTTTTTTCTCCTCCAAGATTAGCTCCAATCCAATCTTCCAATGAGAGAATCTTTGTTGTTGAGAGTATGGAAAGGAATGGGAGTGAGGGGTCTGTCCCTAACAGCCTTGCAGGACCACCTTTTATCCTCCAAATTTGCAAGAGTCGGCCATGAAGATTGTGGGTCAGCTGTCACATTTGTCTGGGGAAAACCACGGCCCATTTCCATGCCCGTGGAAGTCCCAGTGGCCGTGGTTTTGGTGCCTCAGCTTGTTTTGGATCATTAAGTCACGATTTGGTGCATGGCATGCACCAACAAGTTCTCATGTGTCCTCCTTAGTTCCTAACTTGCTTCCCAATGAGTCCGAAGGTGTGTTATCTCGAGGAGTGATCTTCAAGATGTATCGATTAAGCTCCTAAATCTCCCAAAATACCTACAAATCATGCAAAAGTCCGTGTAGACGTCTATCTCGACAAAATACGTGAAATGAGTGCAAATCGTCACGAACTAGTGCAAACCATGCATGAATGCGCGGGAAAACTATCAAAATGAGTGTCTAAACCTAATTCATAAATCGTGTTATCAAGTAACTCGGCACCATTCACATAGCCGGGTGTTTGTGTCTTGCCAAAGTCGGATTGAGCGATATTCCTAACGGGTCATGGTATGTGCATCAAGGGTTTGAGGCATCTCGAGAAATTGATGATTGCTGATCTCCTAGGCTTCGGTTATTGTGCACCTCTGTCCATGCATCCCAAAAAGTAAAGTAAATAAGCAAAGCAAATTGGTGGAAGATGTTGAGTTTCAAAGGAAGTGAAGTAAGATCCTTTTCCCGGATTCTAGCACCACATTCCCTATATACATCCCACCCTCACACGTTTCCTGACATTCTTTTGAAAGCCCTTGAGACCTCGAGCTTGTTGATTGACTTGGTGGTCTAAACTGGATTATACATGATTAATTTCGATAATCATGATTTATTATGCATTCTGTGATTTTATGCAAAGATGAACAACGTTCCTATATTTATAAAATGTTTTGATCATGTTTTGATTTTAATTGCCATGAAGCATTCTCTTAGAGTGATCTATGAGTGGAGTACACCACCAAAAATGTTTTGAAATACTTTTCATTGATCTTTATGATCTATAATCCATTTTATCTTGTACTTAAGATTTGGAACTTGCTTGGGGACAAGCAAGGGACAAGTATGTGTTATTTTGATAGCATGTATTATAGTCTATATTTTGAGACTTGTTTGGACGTTTATCTTCAATAATCTGCATGTATGGATGTATATTATGTGATTATATTGTTGTTTCATCTACCTTTACAGGAATCGAGGTCTACACCAAGTTTCGTTGTAATCGTAGGTAAAATGGCACGTTTTGGATCAAAATGGAGCTAAGGAGCTAAGGAGTCATAGGAGCTATATTCTGGAGCTCAAAGAAGAACTCATGAAACATGGAATTAATGAAGAAGATTTACTTTGGACCACATATGAGAGATTTCACATTCAGTTGAGATTCACCTCGATCAGCTACAGTATCACCTCGAACGAGGTGATCTTGAGGAGCGCCCCAACCGAGGCGAATACCCTGGCGCCGGCGAGATCATATTTTTTGGCTGAGATCTTTTAATTATGGAAATACGATATCTTATATTTTTGGGCTGGATTTCTGGAAGGAAGATCTTATATTTGGGAGATCTATTTTAGAGATATGGATATATTTTATAGGAAATTATCTTTTTAAGATATTATTATCTTTGGAAGATAATTCTCCTATATAAAGGGTTGGATTTTCCACAATTCAATCATCACCGCAAGCTTGGAGGCCGAGAATACACAGCAATTAGGAAGATTTTCTGGAAGTTGAAGGAAGGATTGAAGATTGAAGGAAGGAAGGTTCATAGTTTTGAGATAGCTTTTGAGGGAGTTTGTAAGATTTTCTTAGATTCCCTTTTGGTTTATTGTCTTGTTGGATTTGTGATTTATGGAACGCTGATTTGTTGTTTATTCGTTTCAGTTATTGAAGCCTTTTTCTTCAAAGTTTATTTGTTCAAATATTCATTCCTTTCCCTTTTATTTGATAATTGTTTTCATGATTATGAGTGGCTAAATTCCTTGTGCGATTCTAGGGTGATTGGCTGAAAGTTGTAGGAAAGACAATGATAGAATAATCTTAATCCCAGCAGGACCCTGAAAGCTCGAGTCTTTAACCTTAACCCTAAAGTACCTCGCTAAGTCGATGAAAATCTCGGCCGGGTGGAACTTGACTGAACGAGGTGACCTTTTTTGATCTGAAACTGAGAGTTAAGAGTTCTAGTTTGCCAAATCCTATTCTTATTACACCTTTCCTAGTTCAATGAAAGCCTAGGATGAGACTTACACGGTGATTCCTTAGTTTATTTACCCAAGATCATAAGTGTAGGTAATAAAGGTTTATCCTTTATTGGGGTTTGAGTGTGCCTTCATCCCATCTTTGTGAGTTAGCCTGTGACTTACCCGGTAAAGGTTAATTCTATTCCCTTAGGTGGTATGTTGGTTTGAGATTATAGTTCCTTTCCTTAGTACCTTGAGACTTACCCGGTAATAGGACCTTTGGTTTGGGATAGTAAGTAGTGAGACTTACCCGGTAATCTATTCCCCACCTTAGAAACACCTTCCCTTTGCAAAACCTCACCTTTGTCCGCATTATCTTTAGAGATCTTGAGTTGGAACCACAACTAGATGCTTTAATCCCTAGAATCCGCATTTCCCCTTATTTGACCTTATTATCATCTTTGATTGCTTTAATTGCTTTTTGTGGTTATTAGTTACATTTACAACCTATTCTTGCTTAGTTTCACCTAAGTCCCTGAGATTGACCCCTGGAATTCTTGCTTTTTACCATAACTGATCCGTACACTGCAGTTTCGCAGCATGTCCTCCAGAGTTTGGATGGTCCGCTTGGATTGACCATTGGTCTGAGGATGATAAGAAGTCGTGAATTGTAGACTCATACCTAGGGCGGCATGCACTTGCTTCCAAAACCTCGAGGTGAACCGTATGTCTCTATCAAAGACTATAGTCTTAGGTACCCTATGAAGTCTCACTATGTGTTTGGTGAACTCCTTTGCTAATCGA
Organism: Fagopyrum esculentum; assembly: GCA_033239045.1. NCBI lineage: Eukaryota > Viridiplantae > Streptophyta > Magnoliopsida > Caryophyllales > Polygonaceae > Fagopyrum > Fagopyrum esculentum. Next base: position 132,876,398 of record BSUD01000001.1, on the reverse strand, counting down.
CTTACCGGCCACGTCTCCTTGATAGGAATGAAATGTGCGGTCTTCGTCAGTCGATCTACTATCACCTAGATAGCATCAAAATCCCGACTCGGTCTCAAGCCGGTAACAAAATCCATAAAGATGCCCTCCCACTTCCACTGAGGAACTAGAAGTGGGTGTAGCTCGCCACCTGGTCGATCATGCTCGATCTTGACCTGCTGACAAGTCGCCCACTAAGCTACATATCTCGTGACGTCTAGATTTAGACCTCCTCACCGGTAGGAGCGTCTAATGTCCTGATACATCTTACTCGCACCAAGGTGCACTGAGTAAGGTGAATAATGAGCCTCCTATAGGATCCTCTATCTCAACTCTCGATCTAACAGCAAACATACACGCTCCAGGCGTATCAAGATCCCATCGGCACCGACTGCAAACGGTGGCGCCTCTCCTCGAGACATCCGGTCACGGATCTGTGTCAAAGCTGGACAACTCTCCTGCTTCTGTCGGATTTCGGCCAACAAATCAGGCACTATCTCCAAGGTGGCAACTGGCTGTCAGAATCCAGAAGGTGGATATCCATCTCTAGTGATGTAAGGTCTCGCTGTAACTGTGTCTAAGTTGTCAGTCTAGCGTTCGCCATCTCCCGGGGAGTCTTCCTACTAAGGGCAACAACTACCACATTATCCTTCCCCGGGTGGTATAAGATCTCAAGGTCGAAGTCCTTGATCAACTCCAACCATCTCCTCTGGCGGTTATTAAACTCCCGTTGAGTGAATATATACTTCAAACTCTTATGATCTGTGAATATCTGATACGTAGCTCCGTACAGATAATGCCTCCAAATCTTCAAAGCATGAACACCAGTGGCCAACTCAAGATCATGGGTAGAATAATTCTCCTCATACGTCTTCAGTTGTCTTGACTCGTAAACAATCATCTTACACCTATACATCAGAACACATCCCAACCCGACAAGATGCTGGTAAATTCATAGATGTGGAAAAAAGATGCATATCCCTCTAATAGAGGTGTTCGGCATAACAAGCGTCCAAAGGAATACATGAGAAAACTATGAAAATGCAAGTCATGTGACTTTGCATGTACAACCCAGCAAAACAAGTAAGCAAAAACATAAAGCCAGCCCAATGTGCAAGGCTAGCAATTATCGTGACAATCTCTTGGTAACGACTGGCAAGTTTTGACAAGCCCAGCCCATATTGACAACATCTTGGCAAGTTGTGACAACATCCGGCCCATTCTGACAATGTCCTGGCTTGTTTTGACAACCTCCGGACCCATCAGGAGACCATCCTGACAACGTGACAAGCTACCGGCCCATTGGACAAGGAACGCCAATATTCGTCGGCGCTGGCACCATTGGCCCATTAGCGACAATCTTTAGCGCCGGCATTCGCACCCATTACGGCCCATCTGGAAAGGCCATGACAACTCCATCCGATGGCATTCATACCCATCAGGCCCCATCTGGGCCCATCTGGCATGATCTCGGCAACTTTTGACAAGCTTCCGACAAGGCCAATTCTCCATTTGCCTTCCTTCCTGGCCTTTAATCATCACTTCCATCACATATTATGGTGCTTGCTAGCCCAACCACCCTCAAGCGCCGGGAACGCCGAGTGTATAAGCCGGTGGACATGGACCTCAATCAATCTAATAGTCACCCTCTCCGGCAACAAGTTGCCTTCAAAGATGATGCTATTTCGTGCATGCCATAGAAAGTAAATTGTGGTAACAAAGGCAAACCTCATGGCCATGATCTTGTGCTTCTTCTTCCCTCATGCACGCTTGAGCCATCTCATGGCAAGCGTCAATGTATCCAGACCGGCCGGCATCTTGAAGCTACGCCTCACCTCTCTCCATACATGCCTCGAGTACTTGCATCTAAAGAACAAGTGCTCATGTGACTCGTCGCTTCGCCTACATAGATGGCACACTGGATCAATGTCAAGAAAGCTCATTCTATCATGTGTTGATAAGCATCCCAGGGCCGCCATCCAAGCTATGAATGCATGCCTTGGAGTATGCCTCGTGTCACATATTATATGGTGTCATGGTACCTGCTCCTCTCTTCTTCTTATGAGATTATATGCCTTCGTCACCATGAACTTGTTGCCATGACAAAGTTCCTGGAGAGTGTCATCAAGTGAACGCCCATGTGCCATCAATAGGTCCCTGCCGGCTAAGATAACCTTAATGAGAGGCGAGTCTCGCCTATGTGGTCTCCAGTCCTCCGGCTCCACCACTTGTAAGTACCTATTATGGATCCATTTGACCCATAGGCTCTCTCGATCATCATGAATGTACCAATAGTGCTTGCACATGAACGCATTGTTCCAAGCTCGAAGCTCCAATAAACCAAGGCCGCCTTCACTCTTTGGCTTGCATATCTTGTCCCATGCTACACTTGGCCTTGACCATAAGAATTGCCGGCATAACTTTATGATTCTCTCAGTGACAAGTCCTGGAACTGGGAGTACCAAGAGCCAAAAGCTATCAATACCTTGTAGGACCGATGTGATGAGCTCTAGCCTGCCTGCGAAGGATAGGTGCTTCTTATTCCATGCATTGATGTTGTTGCCAATCTAGCTAACCTCGAAAACCTCAATGCCCTCTAGCTAAGTTAGGATAGGAGCAGAGGTCAACCTCTTCTTCAACTCTTCAAAGCTCTATAGGCACGGCTCTAACCATATGAACCTCATAGACTTCCTTAGCAAGCAAGTGAGCGGTCGGGCGATAACTGAAAAATCCTCAACAAAATGCCGGTAGTAGCCCGCCAATCCTAAGAAGCTGCGCACCTCCTTGACGTTCTTAGGAGGTGGTCAAGATGCTACTGACTCGATCTTTGCCTGATCTACTTTGACCCCTTCATCTAAAACGATGTGACCAAGGAATGCTACCTCGGACATAAAAAACGCTCACTTAGAGAGCTTGGCGTACAACTCTCTATCCTGTAAGACCTGAAGAACGATCCTCAAGTGTCCTACATGCTCCTCTCTATTACGAGAGTATACTCGAATGTCGTCTATGAAGACAACTACAAACTGGTCTAGGAAGTTGATGAGGATGTTTTTCATCAACTCCATCAAGACTGTGGGCGCGTTCGTAAGCTCGAATGGCATCACTACAAACTCGTAGTGTCCACATCTGGTCCGAAATGCCGTCTTGGCTATGTCCTGTTCTCTCACCCTCAGCTAGTGATATCCAAATCTCAAGTCGATCCTCGAAAACACTGACGCTCCATGCAGCTGATCCAAAAGGTCATCGATACGGGTCAATGGGTACTTATTCTTGATCATCACCTTGTTAAGCTCTCGGTAGTCGATACATAACCTCATTGACCAGTCTTTCTTCCTGACGAAAAGAATAGGTGTGCCCCAAGGAGATACACTAGGGCGGATGAAGCCTTTCTCTGCTAACTCCTCGAGCTGCTTCTTCAACTCCAACATCACGATAGGCGCCATACGATAAGGAGCCTTAGAGATCGGTCTCATACCGGGCTCTAAGTCAATGCCAAAGTCTACACTCCTGTGTGGAGGTAAACTTGATGGCTTTCCAAAGACGTAGGTAAACTCGCAAGCTACTGGGATTTCCTCCAAAGATGGACTAGTACTATACTTCATGGCGTAGCACCAAAAAGCCTCGCAACCCTGTCCAATAAGTCTCGCAGCTCGGACTACAATGATGAATGTACCTGTTTTCCCTATATCCCATCCTCTGAAGATCTCAACATGGCCTCCATTTGTAGTTACCGTCATTGTCCTCTTGCCGATGTCTAGATGTGCTCGATGTCGATCCATCCAATCCATGCCAAGAATAACTTCTTCATATACTAAGTACATGACGAAGAAGTCAGCTGGTCAGTTGCGACCTCCCAATCTAATAATGCAATCGCGAACCTCTCGGGTACATGTAATCTTACCCCTATCGGGTAATCCTATAAAGAAAGGTCTTTGGCGCTTTCATCTCCACTAGACTCCTCAACTCCAAAACTCTTGTTGAAGCATCTCTAGGGTCGGTAGCACCACCACCTCGTCCTCTCTGATGGTTAAATGTAGCTTTGTGTCCGGACTTGCCACAAGAAAAGCATGTCACTGCAGGCTTCTCACAATCTGTTCGGATATGTCCAACACCTCCATAGTTATGACATTGTCGTCCTTTGTCGGAACTTTGCGTCATCCTCTGGGAACCATAGGGTCTTGTCGTCTGACCACACTCGAATCCTAATGCTCCAGCTTCAGCATTGGCTGGTCCAGTCTTTTGTTTCTTCTCAAGACCTCTTGCCAGAGAAGCTCTCCTAGAATCTTCTCGATTCTTGAGCATGCTTCTTATCGACTCCAAAGTTGAATCCATGTGGTCTAGCCAAAACTCGATCTCCTAGCTTGCTCCATCTTGAACTTTGACGTCCTCAATTGATCTCAAGGGTATTGGAGGTGTAGGTACAAGTCCTCCAGTCCTGATAGCTTCTTCAACTCTCTACACGTAGTCGCGATATGCAAATACTCCATTGGTCACTTGACCGGACTCGATCGTTTGTCCTCCAGACTTCTCGATAGTCTCGTTCCCTCCTTCGGGAACAATTCTTTTAGCAAAATCTTCAGCGAACGCCTCAGTGATAGGCGGATCAACAATTGGGGCTTGGCCCAGACCTCTAGCTAGTGGAGGTCCTTCTGCACGTCCTTGTCCACGGACGGTAGGTGGAAGTGCTGGTCGACCACTTCCTCGCCCCATAGCAGGTGTAGCTCTAGTACACGTCATCTGCTATAAGGATAAAAATATATATAAGACTATATATATAAGGCCAAACTACAGCTAAAGTAGAAATCCAGGATAAACACATATAAAGGCAAACATATAAGAACTATACTGCTGAGATCCACGGAGGTAGTGGTGGTCGCCCGTACATCTATCCCTTACCGACAAGTTTAAAAACAAAACCCCCTTTTGAAAACGTTAGACCCCTTGCAGGTTTAATTTACTTATTTATCCGACCTTTAGAAGATTTCGAGTGTCATTGTTGCCAACCTAGAGCTCTGATACCATATTGTAACACCTCAAGTTTTGGGAACTCGAAGCATTACGGGCTAGGACCTCATAATGGGTCATGAACCTCAGAGTAGCAACGACACAATGGATCTTACAACAAAGCAAAGAAGAATGAAAACCAAAACTCGATATAAAACCAAAGGTTTAAACAAAAGGAAGGGTAAAAGACTCGCAACCGAGTTCAAAACGAAAAGGGAAAACATCAACATAAACATAAACCCGATCCCGTCCTATAATGTACGGGAACCCCGGCTGACCACACCGTCTAGATCACTCAGCAGTATTATGAGCTTGAGGAACATCTACAACATTGATATAAACCGTTAGATAACATTCTTCATATCAGAAAGATAGTAAAGGCACAAGCACAAATAAGGTAAAGTAAACACATAGCATGCTCACACAACAACCGGTTATTATCTTTCATTAAGTTATCCAATTAATAATTCAACTTATGGTTGCTACACGAGTATCGCTACGATCTTGCCTCCATCCCCTTTCACCAACAAGAATAAAATGTATGCATCCTTCTGTCACCTGCTGGACTGGTCGCGAGAGCACCTCCTAGTTTCCCCATTCTAAACTGGACAAGTGGTAACCGCCCAGTTATAATACACTTGGGCCAATTAAGGTATAATAAGGTCAATCCTATTCCGGTTATCAGCTATACCAAGATAAACGACACAACAAAGCCAATACAATCAAACGGATATACAGAATGAAGCTAAGTAAGTCCAAGGGACTTACCTCACTCGAAGGTAATCTCAACACTCATCAAACACTCAAAGAACGGCTCAATTTCCCTCAGGAAAGGAGCAAGGAAAACCTGTTCACACAAGCATCAAGAATCAAGAGGCGAAACGAATGCTAGAAGTCTATAACTTCTTGTCTACATTATCTCTAAGAGATCTACACAAGGTAAGGTCTCAACCTTAGTCTTATAGAACACTCAGGGGTCAAGGAACATCCAGAAGGAACAAGGAAAGGAATGAGGAAATAAAGGAAGGAAGCAACTCACAAGAATAGGAGTTACTACAGAAGAAACCTTGGGGGCGGCTGGACAGGCGTAGGGGCGTAAATCCGTGGGGGTGGCACAGAAGAGGCGTGGGGACGGTTTTTGCAACAGAAATGCCGACTTCTCCTTCGACAACAAGGAACTTCACCAAACGCCAAAGCTTACCTTTCTCAACACACAACCACGTCACGACTCAATTAAGGGAGCATGTGAACATCAAAGGAACGGTCCACAAGAATCAAGGATCAAACTTGATTCTTGGAGAAGAAGAAAACGGGAAACGAAGAGAGAAACGAAGCAGGAGCGAAACAAGGTGCACCAACACATGAACTTGATGAAGAACAAGGGAGGGAGAACATACACGTTCAGCAAGATATCAGGAAGACGTATGCAAGAAATGGAAAAAAAAAGAAAAGACTGGAGTATATAGAAGAGGAAGAAAAGATAAAAGGAAGGACGTTCTAGGATAGAAGATCCAGGAAAGTCGTCCAAAGATAAGAAAATCGGATCTTCTAAGATAGGAAACAAGATAGAGCCGAAAAAGGAGAGAAGATATCCGCGATCTGTGGCAATACCGCAAGGGAGGCCAGCCGTAGGGGCGGCCCCATGTCACCACGGGGGCGGTGACATACACCAGGGCCGCTGGGGAGGCCTCCTTCACCGTGGGGGTGGTGAAGGTGAATATTGGGATCTTACAAAAGAAATGGCAACAATGAGAGTTCAGTGGTCCATACGGGAAGCCGATGAGGCTACTTGGGAGACGGAGCATATTATTAGGAGCAAATATCCGTAGTTTTATGCATAGCTAGCTGCATCTGTAGGATCGACGGGTGAGTCCCAATTTTGTCCTTGTTGAGCTTATACGATGTTATATGTTTTTGTATTTAATGCTGGAATGTGATGTATGATAATTTTTAGACCTTGATGTGCTAGTACGAGTAGGTCATGTGTGTAGATTAGAAGGATTATGCCTTCATGGAGTCTTGTGAGTATACGTCGGCGTATGAGACTGAGAGGATAAGTGTTTGACTAAGTTTCGGGACTAAACTTATTTTTAGGGGGATATGATGTAATATACAGAATTTCTTTTTTGGAAACGGAACCTCGTGACTTCTTTTAGAGCCACAAAGGTGGTGTCGGAAGGGGTCACAACCCTTGTGGCCTCATAGGTCAGCGGTCGCGGCAAGGTTTAGGCACGGGTGCGGTAAGTAGACATATAGTGGGCCGATCTGTTTGTAACCAACTTTTTCCTTCCTTAATTAGCTCGATCCGATATTGGTGAACCAAAACCCTCTCATAACCGTAGAAGTCGTTTCCTTTGCTTCTACTCGCGTCCATGTTCAAACCTCCTTGCCTCTTCTCCCTTCTTCCCCTATCATTTTCCTCTTGCATTCCTCTCCTAACAAGAAGCTCTTGGACCTCCATTACATGACTGCATTGCAGGGGGCATGGAGTCTTCTTGCGAGTCACTAGACGTGGTAAGGAAATTGTCTCTCCTTTTCTCGTTCTTGCTTGTCTTGTTCCATAGAATCAAGACTTAGTCTTGATTACTCTCCATTTTGTGTGTTGTGTTGATGAATCCATCCAGTGAGTAGCGTGGATTGTTAGCCTTGAAGTGGACAACAAGAGTTGGACAAGCAAACCAAAGAAGCACCGAAGGCCTTGTTGCACATCGAAGACATCCTTGTCGTTTGCCCCTAAAGTTCTCCCGCAACCGCGCTTGCACCCTGCCGCGGTCGTTTCTTCCCATTTTCACCGCACCCACGGCTTCAACAACCACGATCTCGGTGTGTCGGAGCTTGTCACCGTGGTTGCACCTTTCCTATCCCGCAGTCGCGTCTTACCTCTATTGAGTAACAACCTTTGGTCTGTTGATCACTTCCTTTTGTCTTAGTTGGTACTAGAGTAGTATCATGTTAGGTTGGGAATAAGCATAACTAGTTGAAATGCCAATTAGTGGTGATTGAGAGTTATTTCATGTTATGAACGCGTAAGTGTTTGTGGATCATTAAGAATAGAGGTAGGAACCTTCTAGCATGTTGTTTATATGATCTTGTGAAGATCATTGAGATTAGAAGTTGGGGAATTCTAGCATGTTGGATAGTTTTTGATATTTGTGCCTTGTTTGATCAGGTGTAGAGTATTTTCCTACAAGAAACTGAGTGTGGGCTTTACCTAGGATTACCTTGATTCAGGTAAGTCCCTTGGGCTTATTTAGCTGACTTATGTGTGTTAGCTTACTTGTAATAGTGGTGTGTGTTGTATGTTAATAATGATAACATGCTTAAACGACCTTTATTGTTGTTTGACCGTATTAGTAACGGGCGGTAACAACTTGTCTAGTTCTAGAAGATACTGGGAGGTTATCTTCCACTAGTCTAGACAAGTACACAGTGAGATGCATCGGATCCATACTGCTGGTATAGGGGAACATAGACGAGGTTCGGGGAAATCCTATTGTCACAAAAGAAGTTGAATTAGTAAAGTAATTCACGTAATAAGATAATAACCGGCTTGTTTGTGAGCATGTTATGTGTTTAGTATTACCTTATGTTGCTTGTAGTGAACCCATTAGTCTAATATATAGAATGTTAGCTAACGGTTTTATCCGTTGTTGTAGATGTCTTCCAAGTTAGAGATGTTGCCGAGTGATCCGGTCAGAGTGGTCAGCCGGGGATCCCATACATTATAGGATGGGATTATGGGGTTTTTTTATATTTCTTTTGCACTTGACATTATAGTTGTAGTACTCGCCTAAGAGTTAGATTCTTATTTCAAATGTTAACAGTTTGACGTTTTATCTATTTCGGTTTTATATGTATTTGTGCTTTGTTGCAAGATACGGTGAAGTTGTCGTCAGGTTAGGGTCACAACCCATTGTGAGGTCCTAACTTATAGCATGCCGAGTTCCTAGAAATTGTGGTGTTACATTGTGATGATTGGATAAAATTAATGTTTTTGTCCCCTACTTTATATTTGTGTTGAATGTCGAATATTATTGGAAATTGAAAAAGTGGCCAAAAGGAATAGTTACAAAACTTGACCCAAATTTATATTTATAAGAATAACCCAAACTTTTGGAACTTTACCAAATGCCCTAATTTGAATAAATACAGGAAAGGGCCTAAACTTATACTATCAGAAAATGTCCCAAACATTTATAATTACATTTAATGGCCCAAATTTTAACAAATCGAGTTAAAGTTGTACAATTAACTTGTTTAGGTCCTTGGAGGTATGTTTGGATGAGAACACAGTCTTTTCGACTTTGACACACGAGATTCTTCATTCGTTTGACTTCAATCCCTACTTGTTTGCTTGGATTTATATTGATGATTATCAAGCTTTTCTTTTTTAGGCAAGTCATTTTGACTTACTTAGTTTTCCTCTTGTTTCAAATTATATTTGTTGTTGATTGTGAGTAGAACATAATTTTGAGATTATACAAATAACATTTATGTTTGAAAAAAGGTTTTCATTAAATTGTGTTAATTATTTTTATCTTGAGTATTTAGAGGATGTTGATTTAGTGACGAGGGTGATTATAATATTGTTATGGATTGATGGAAAGTGATTATGTAAGGTGTCATAAATAGCGATGAGAGTTTGAGGTGTGATTATTATGAGTATCTAGATATGGTGAAATTTGTGATAGTATGGAATACGACTCACATGAATGTATGTAAGAAGGATAGGAGATGTTGACGGTTATGGAGAACGGTATAAGTTGATGGTGCGTGTGATAGAAGGATAAGTGATATGACAAAGGTCGGGATAATTATGTGATTGAATAATTGTCTTGTTAGTGATGATAATTGAAGGAATTTAGCATGTGTCGTATATCCTCAATTGTTAGAGATGGTTGTTAGTGATGGTATCCTTGGTAGGAAGTGATGTATATGGTCTTTAAAGTAGAGGTGACTAAGAGTTCTCTTTTAGTGTTAAGTTAGACTTTGGTGAGTATTCTCATGAGAATTGTGTGTATAGATGTTTTGGGGATGAGAATGATTTGGTGTTATGAGCTTTGTGATAAGCAATTGAGTGGATGATTGTGTTGTGTGATACGATGTGATAATTGGCTCTAAGAATGTGTTGAATTGGGTATGTAGATGAATGAGGTTGAGAAATTCGTGTTGTAAGTTAGGACGTGTTGTATTTGAGTATAGTTTGAATTTCCTGTTTTTGGGATCTTTTTATAGACTAAATACTCATGGTTTTAAATTATTTTATAATCGGCAACCACCGTACGGTCATGGGCATGGTGACCTCGACGAGGGAGTGATGTCCCATGCATGATTTTGCGACGTGGTGGGATCCCATTCCATATATAAAACTTGCATACATGTTTTTAGAGATCCAATCTTTGTTGTGTGAATAATCTCGATTCACGTTGGAAAACAATCGCTAATCCTTTCTTTGATGGTTCGCCGAAGATTCAAGTCAAATTTAAGGGTTTTTGGTTATTTTCTCACGCCACAACTAGGGTTGGAAGGACTTTAGTTATGGCCTCCGGATAAGCTTGGGGTTGGGGTTGTTGGTGGAAACGCCGATCCTCAGGTTCCGAAGGCGGTGGTGCCAAAGTTAAGTGCTCAGGAATCGATCTTAAAGAAGAAGCATGAGGCTTTTGTCAGAAAGACTAGTTCGCAAGGAAACCAAGAAGTGCAAGAAAATGGGGAAGGCCAAGCCAAGATCCATTCTTTAAGGGTGGAGAACGTTGGCATGCCTATGTCGAGTGTGGCCGAGCTCTCAATGGATGCTACCAAGACATTGGCTATGACTAGCCATGCCATAGAAAAGGTTCAAGTGTCGATATCCATAGGGAGTGTCAAGCAAGCGATGGTGGTGGCGCCTGCCTCCGTCCCTATTGATGTGGCCTCCTAAGTTTTGTGATGGGTGAATACCCATCGAAAAAGTGGTGAAGGAGAAAGTTCGAAAATTAGGGTTGATGCCATGAAAATAGCCTCGTCGAGTGCTACTGAACGTGTCAACCCTTTGTCAATGGTGGTGCTTGAGTTCGTCCTTGATGGAGGAGCTTCCTTGGGACTGGGATGGAAGAATGCCCATCGGAAACCAGGTAAAAACAACTTTCAATTTTGGATGGTGTTGATGTCGTAGGTGAGGATGACATTGAAGTGGTTGCCGATGATGGTGATATGTTGTCCAAAGGGGAAGATGAGACCATAGGCTCACTATTAGGCATTGGGGAGGACATTGCCAGGCACCTTGGCAAGTGGGGAGCTGAGGTAATGGAACATGTTGAACCCTTGGTGGCCGGAAAACCAGCGGTTGAGTTCCCTTCTTTGTCCAAGGATGTACCTAGTGTCATGGACAAACCTGCATGGCGCAACACGCTGGCTAGAGTTTTCATGAATTCTGGACTTGGAGGGAAGCTTGAGTATACTCATCCCACTTCCAAAACATGTAGCTATCAAGTTGTAACACCCCGAATCAGCGGGACTTGGGATGCTACGGGCGAGACCTCACAATGGGTCCCGACCCTTAGCCTAAGAACAATCTCACCAGACCTTTCCATCATGGCACAAATAAAGGCAAAAACTCAAATTGTTTGTAATGTATGTGAGAACTGAAATGTAAAAATACAAGGTGGAAACTCAGTCGGGTCCTCAAAACGACACAAACTCCGATACATAAATCTGAACCGTACAACATAATCCATAAATCAAAACATAACAAGATAACCCCAAAAACGCCCCCGTCCTATAATGTACGGCGACCCTCGGTTGTCCACTGATCCACCTCACTCGACGGCGTACGTCCCTAACTTGTAGGGCATTTACACAAACGGTTTAAAACCGTTAGCTCATATTTGAAGCATCAGAAACAAGGTGAAGGCACATACACACTCATACATCATCATATCATATAACATGTCCAAACATAAAAGTACGATTTATTACCTTTATTTTATTAGGTCATATCCCGTTCTAATTAAACTTCTTTTGGGATACGAGAATCTCCCGATACTCGCCTCGGTCCCCTCTTACCGGAATGAAATGGTACTGATGCATTCAACCGTCTACCAGCACGGGACAGTCGCCAAGAACCCCCTAGCTCTACGCAAGAGCTAGGCAAGTTTTCACCGCCTGCTATCATACACTTGGACCAAAATAATATAGGTCGGTAATCCTAGTTCCGGTTTAATAGTTATAACGAAAGCAATGAAACACACACCACCAAACACGCAATGAATCTAATACGTAGAATACGAGCTAAGTAAGTCCGGAGACTTAGCTCGTCACCACACTCACTCACAACACAATCGCTTGCTTAGGGAGGAAGCCCACAACCTTCTCACAAGAAGATATACATATCAACACATTCTCACACTCAAGAAGTCTTAGACTTCACTCTAGTGATCTACGCAAGATCACGAAACCCTCAACCTAGGAACGCATCCTAGAACCAAGACACTCACCACACTCTCAGCACATGAAAGCAACTCACTACAACTCCTACCTCACATGGTCATAGACCACAACCTAGAAGAGACAACTAGCCAAGGAAGGTCCAACAAGCTTATCCAACTCAAAGCCATCAACTACATCGAGCCATAAGGGCTCCTAGGTTCACAACCACTATGTGGTATTCTCAAGCTACTCTAGGCCATCCTAAGCATGAAACTAACAAGGTACAACCTCAAAGCTAAGAAAGGAACGAAGAGAAAGGGAGGAAGAAGCCTATTGGTGAAGAAAACGCAGTCGCGGAAGCAAGCTAGTGCCCCGTGCGTGGCCCTGTCACCGCCCGTGCGGATGCCTGGAGTTGCCCCTGCGCCCTGGTGCCGCCCCCGCGGTGGCTCGAGCCGCCCCTGCGGTGGCTCTGGTCCACCCTTGCGCCTATGGTGGTCCACCCCCACTGTCGAGCAGCAAAGACTTCGTCTTCTTCGTCTCTTCGATTGTGCCTTTACTTAAAGTGCTTCCTTCTTTGGGTGGGCCTTCTCCAAACACTATCCACTGGTCTTAGGCTCCTACCCACGACCTAAACGAGCTAAGAGATGCACATGCAAAGGATTGAGGAACAAGCTTCTCAAAAGCTTCATTCATGGCTATGGATGGAAGAGGGAAGAAGAAAGGGTAAACAACAAGGATGCAGAAGGAAGGAAAGAGGAAGAAGCTTAGCACACTGGATCCGATCCTCTTCTTCTGCAGTCCACACATGCAAGACCTCCAAAGATGGAAGAGGAAACAGAGAGAGAAGAGAGGAAATGGGAGAAAAGAAGAGCGTGAAATGAAAGCCAAAAGGAGAGAAGAATCTTTTGGCTGCAAAAAGGTGGGAGAGAAACAAGGGGTCAGCTGACCTCTTGTCCCCCTAGGCAGAAGCAACGAGGGGTCAAGCATAAGAGGGAGAACGAGGGGTCGGAATGGAATAAAAACTCGTTACTGAGCATCCCGTGCCTATGGGAAAACTGAGCCGCTGACGCCGGAAGATCGATAAACCTCTCGACATCCGGAATAAAATTCCGGATGTTACACAAGTGCTCAAAAGCAATGCCAAAACACCTTGTATGCACTTTGCTTGGCTAGTATGTGGGTTTCTACCCGGGATACTTCTCCAATAACGAGATGATGAAGGCATGGGGAGTCAAAGCTAAGTATGGGATGGATGATTTTTAGCTTCTTAAGTGATGAGGATCGTAACAATGTGTTAAAATGGGGGCCATACTTCATCTATAAATGGCCTCTATTGCTCAAGCATGTGGCGGACAAGTTTGCCTTCAACTGGAAGGACATTGCCACCATGCCATTATGGGTGAGAATTACTAGATTGCCTAATGAGTTTTGGACATCAGGGATCCTTGGATGGATTGGATCTATGCTGGAAAGTCACTTTTTATGGACCATGTTACGAAGGATAGGAAGAGGGGGTCCAATGCAAGAGTGCTTGTAGAGTTATACTTCACTCATGAAATTTTTAGGGAGGATACTTTAGACTTTGATGATGGGCTTTCATTGGATTGCACTCTTTTGTATGAAATTGAACTAACTTATTTTCGGAGATGTCTACAATTTGGACATAAAGATGATGAGTGCACCTTCAATGTGAAGTGTAGGGAGGCTTGAGGCAAGGCTAAGGACAATCGGAAGCCGGTTGTGGATAAGGTTAGTGATGAGGCCGTAGAGATTACTACTACAAGAAATGGAAAGGAGCCTATTGAGAAGGGTACCACAGTTGGCCCTAGTGCTAGGGCACTAGTAGTGGAAAAGGTAAATGATACAAGTCCTAGGGAAGTATCAAGGTGAGAGTAAAACAAGGAAGGTGGCCTTAGAGGTGCCTAATGATCTAGGTCCTAAAGGGCAACCGGTTGGGGTGAAGGATAAAGGGAAGAGTGTAATAGTGGAGGAGGTAGTTGTGAAGGGAGGCTTAGAGGATTCGGAGACGGATGCAAGTGAGGGAGATGAGGATGGGATTGAAACGGAAAGTATCTATGTATCTACTAACATTGAGCTTGGTTCCGAAGATGAAATAGAGTCGTACGAGGACTTTGATCATGGGGCTGACCATGAAGGGGAGGATATGGAAGAGGAAGAGTACATGCCGGCCTTGAGTATGGCTCAACGAAGGACTATTAGGAAGCTACATGCTACAGACAAGGCGCAACCTAGAGCACCTACGGTTGAGCCTAGGAGGAATAAAGATGGTGGCCGAAGACTTACAAGGCAAGTTGCAAAGGTGCCGGACAAGAGTAGTCCTTGATGTTTTTATGTTGGCCGTGAGGGTCTTTATAACCTCATTTTCTAGTTTTTATGCACTTCTGGCTTTAAGTTCCCTTTGGTGTTGACATGTCACGCCGCTTGTGGCTGGGCATGAGTGTGTTAGCTTTGTCTTTGCTTTTATACGTTGGACACATGTTTGTAGCCAAATGTTGTTACGCTAGAATAGTACCGCGAAAACTTGTTCACTTCCCACAATGTAGCACACACAAGTCTTAAATTTATAACTCGATCTATTCTCGTAATCTACCTAGCGAACCCACAGTGTATGGGTAGTTTCGTAGCAAGGTTAGTATTCTGAGGCCGAACACAAAGTCTGAGGTGAAATTAAATCATTCAATGATCTTAGATAGAGCAAATCTAGACTAAGTAGAGAGAAAGAAATGAAGAAATGAAAATCATGATATTTTTGGTTAGGTTTTATGGGGATCAATCAAAGGTCAAAATCATGAAAATCTATCAAGCAAACATACAACACAAACACGAGATATGTGCTCATCAAAGTAAGAAAAGCGGATTCTATAGATCAAGGTTTCCGGTTATGGCATTCGACTCAAGCTTTTAAACATCTAAGGACAAAGTTGCGGTTGTTCAGGAAAGGGTGTTTCTCTAATGTGAACAATTATTAGGTAAGTCTCATTCCTCTCTTAGTTTGCCAACATTAGGTCATCCTAACATATAGATTCATCAATTAAGGAGCAACAGAAGCAAAAATCGGGTGGATCTTGAGAAATATAGACCGATTTTTCTTGATGAACAAGTCGATTTTTCCTTCTGATCTAGGTTTCGGGCACATAAATTATCATAAACTAACATACAAGTCCATGTTATCATCATCCAAGCCATAACCATCTATCCATCACCTTAGAAACACAACTACTCAGCCAACAACATGCATTTCAAGGTCTAAATTCATCATACAAACACACATGCAATCCATAACAACAAGATGAAATAAAAGCAAGTGAAAACAAAGAATCTTACCAGAATATGAGTTCAAACAAGTTTTATAACACTTCAAAAGAAGCTCCAAGTTAGATCTTACAAGCTACAACAAGTTTCTCACCAAAAATCACTCAAAAAAGCACTCTAGATTTAAGGTTTGATATGTTCTTCTTCTTCTCAATGAGAGTGTTTTTCTTCTCCTCTCAGTCTCTCAACAACAGTGGATAGCTCCTCTACAAAGTCATAGGCCCGCTCTACTAAACCCACACTCCACCAAGGCAAAGCAAAGGTCGGGCAAAGGAATCATGTTACAAGTATCGAGTATGCTAGAATAGGAATCTCGGTCTAGCTAGGCCAGAAAATCGGCCGATTTTCTAAAGTTAGGGGTCGATTTTTCTTCACTTCAGCATGCCATGGATCATTAAGTTATGAGTTGGTGCAAGGCTTGCACCAACTAGGGCTCTTGTGTTCTTCTTTGCTCCAAGCATGCTCCTTCGGGACTTTGGATTTGAACTGCCACGAGGCCTGATCTTGGAATGTATCAATAATGTCCAAAAGATCCCCAAAATACCTACAAGACCGACAAAAGCTCGTGTAGACGTCTTTTCTAGCAATATGACTCGATTAAGCATAAATGTTACGAACTAACGTCAATTTATGCATTAATAAGGGGAAAACTACCTAAATGAATGCCTAAACTACTCTCATAAATCATGTCAAAAGAATACCCCATAATTGTCACTTGCTTGTCCACAAGTAAGGTTCAAATCTAAGCTACAAGATGACATGCGTTATGAATGCGGAAAAATATAAATCTTTTTGCAAATGTGCTTCTAATCATAGATCACAATCATAATGATGTTTCATGGAAAATGATGGAGCAATCATGTATTAAATAGAACAAAGGCATGAAAAGACGATCACACTTAACTTGAAAACATACATGGAAAGCAAATGAAAAATTTCTAGATGATCATGAGGATATCAAATCTAAATCACTAAGTCATAACACATGTTCATAGAGGTCCAAAAGACTTAGGAAAGAAGAGGCTAAGAAACATGTCTAAGGTTGGAATTCTTTTAGGTCATGTGGTGTTAATCCAGGAAAGGAACTAGATCGTAGCATTGGCTACAGTGAGAGAAGAAGGGGATTTCTTCTAGGTTGTATCTAGGATTCTTTGAGCAGATAATAGATAGTTAGATTCTACGGGTAAAGAAACCCTAGGACGGAGACGTAGGCTATAGAGTTGAACTTCGTAAACATATCACCGTGTCGATCTTTTAATTTCGTACGATATCAACTAGCTTAATTGTGACTAACATTGTTTTGCAGGTTTTCGAAGTCAAGGTCTTGAATCACTTTCAAAGCCCTTGAAAACCAGTTTTCTCACAAAGAGCACAGATCGATTTCAAGGCCTTGAAATCAGTTTCAAAGCCTTGAAATAGGTTTTTGCGAAAAGTTCTCATACTCTATTCAAACCCCTTCTAGAGTATTTATATATTTTATATTCACCTATACGGTTCTTCAGACACTTCTCTTGAGTCGTACTCAATTGTTTGGTTGTGAACATTTATATTGGTCGTCTTTTGCGATGACAATTGAACTTCTTTGTTCTTATTATTTCATGTTAACTAGTAAAAATCTTTTCTTTTAAAAGTTTGGAAGAATTTTTACACGAATTCCTGTAGTATTATTCCATTTTTAGACGTTACAAAAATTGCAACTAGAGTTGCGGAGGAGTACTCTTACCTAAAAACATAAAATAACCATTTTGAACTTTAAAATCGTAATGTATCGCACTAAGTTTTTATTAAAATTTCTAAATCTATTTATGTTAAATGTATTGTATTATAAAAATATATATTCCTATAATGTCGTCGTCATATTATCAGCGAAACCGTAAAACTTGACAATTGATCTCTATCGTTGGGAAATGACGACAATTTTGTTTGGTGATGTTATACGTTTATGGTGATGCCTTACGTCTTAAATTTGCGGTGGTACTTTATTTTCCAAGTTTGTAGTGACATCTTCCCCTTAATCTTTTATACCTTAACTAGTTTAGTGTCCGCACCTGCGGAATTGTATAAATAAAAAATATTACATTTTTACTTTCATGTATTATATATTTGATATCAATTTATAATAAAAATAATTTTTATTAATTAATATGTCTAACATGTGAGGATTAAATTTTTTTAAATAAATAAAAGAACATAATTAAAATTCTATTACAAAGATTATTATTCGAGTATTATATTTATACCTTAATATATTATCACTTTTACTTAGTTTAGATAGATGAGCAAAATTTGATTTAGTTTTAAATTTAACAAATGTGTCAAATTTTGGTAGAAGATTTGCGTTAGATTTTCTCAACAAATCGAGTTAGAATAGATCATTTTGTTAATTTTGATTGGTAGATAGGTAGATTTAATTTTTTTTTTAATTATTTATTTTAATAAAATTGACGTGGCATGATGACTGTATACAAATTCTATTAAAAAAAATTTTTATAAAATAATTAATGGTAAATCTGTAAATACGTTGTGGCAAATCTGTAAATAAATTGAAAAAAAAAGTTGATGTGGACGACCTTAGAGGTTGACACGTGGATAAAATGGGTGCTGCTTTATTAGTATATATAGATATATAGATATATAGATTTGATGATATTTCTTAAGTTTGTGTAACACTTCACCTTTCAAGCTTATAATACAACCTTAAACTTGCGGTGATACCTTTTAACATTTGGTGATATGATAAGATGGATGCTAGAGCAAATGCAAAAATATCCGCATGTACTATGACATCGGTGAATTTTGGTGAGCCAGTATCGTGTAAAATTAGTCCAACAAACTTGATAGTCGATAATCTTAATGCATTTTTGTCGATATTAGACAAATATTAGTTTTACCAAATCTTGATGAATACCGATGTAAAAAGACAAGTCCAACGAATCACATTTCATACTAAAACTCAAATTTGATGGATGGGGTAAAGCAACATAAATTTTGAGATAGAGCTACCAATAGTATCGAGACAAATTTGGGTTTGTGATATTATTATCAACTTATTGCGCGATGATTCTCCTAGAAACGGCCCTATAATCTCTTTGAATCCGGACAAGGATGATAACATCTACAAAGGTTGTTTTTGGTATCACAAACTCCTTCACCTTTGGAAAATGAATCTACACAACTTTGAACGCAGTTGTCACAGCCATTCCACATATCTAAGCATACTGTGCCCTCCACATTGTTAACCATCGACCCAACTGCATCAAAATCAAATTATATTATACCAATACTCATAGCATAATCACCAAGTATAGTAATTGGTAGGAGTTGGATATTAACCTGCTAGAATAACAAGAACAACAAAGATGAAGTTTACTCGAGCCATTCTGATTTTTTTTTTCTTTTCTTCTCTTGATGATTGGGTTAAACCACAAAACAATATGTACACTATATATATAACATTCTTTAAACTTTAATGAAATATAATTGCAAATTTTTATAAATGGAAATAAAATATTCTTTTAAGTGATTCATGTACGGAAGAATGATATCTTTTACTTTCTAATCATATTGGTATTTATAATTCTATATCAATACTTAAGATTGTCTTATGAATTTGTTATTTACTTTAAACTATATATATGTTCCCTCTTTGTGTTATTCTCTTTATCACTCCAAAAGTTGTCACTCTTACCCTCTTTCAAATTTTCATCGAGCTTAAAAGTTAACTACTATAGTTTTTAATGTCAAGATACGGTTATAACTTCAATGTTTAATAGGTAAAATCGTAAAAATAAAATGTATTTTTTTACTGTATAAAACACTTTTGATTTATCATAATAACTTTGTTTAATTAATCCAAAAATAAAATAAAATAAAATGTATTTTATTATTTAATTTATTTATATTTTTAGATGAACAATAAAAACACTAATTCAGGTGATATTATATATTTAAATATTCCGTCTTTTATATAAAATAAGAGTGTTAAAATAAATAAATATGAGTTAATCATTTACAAAGATGACAAAGTGAGATTAAAGTTTAAAATAAATAATAAAAAATCGAAATATAATTTAAAAAAGAGAACTTTAAAATGCTCAATTTTTAAAAAAAACATTCTCTTTCTTGATTTTAAATATGATCTTTGATGAACATAGAAGATAGAAGATGTAACACTATATTATGATAATTTATACATTTGTTGATTAGTGAATACTTACTATTCAATATAAAAATTATATATTTATATGTTAAAGTTAGAATAGTAAATTATCTAATTATTTTATAAATAAAAGTTAAAATATTCAAGGATATATTAAAAATATGGAGAAGATTGTGGTTAAAATAAAAATAGAAATAATATAATTATTGTCTATATTAGTAATTTTGTATTTATTAGTTAATTCATAAAATTATAAAATGAAAACGCATGGAAAAAATGACATTTGTCATGAAGTTATTAGGAGAATGACATGTAATGTGAATGTCTTATGGTGTAATATAGGGTGTTGTTCAAGTAAGACACATTATTCCGGTACGGCCGTGCGGCCAACCGTGCAGCCGACACGTGTCCGGAAAATTTTTTTTTTTTAAACGAGTAAAAGTAATAGTTCAAAACTTATTATGGAATAGTTCATAACTTATAAAAGGATAGTTCATGAATTATAATAGAATAGTTCATGGTGCAAAATTTATAAAGGAATGAAAGTAATACTTCAAAACGTATTAAGAATAGTTCATAACTTTTAAAAAGATAGTTCATGAATTATAATAGAATAGTTCAAAGTGCAAAATTTATAAAGGAAAGTGCATAACTTATAAAATGATAGTTCATGAATTACAATTGAATAGTTTATAACATATAAACGATTAATTTATGAATAATTTGATAAAATATATTAAAAAGTAATTGTTCATGGATTATATGGGAATAGTTCAAAGTTTATAGGAGAATAGTGCATAAATTATAACATGATAGTTCAAACAAATTTTCATTCGTTTCTGGAAAAAAAATCGCTTCGGAAAAAAAAATTTTTTTTTTTTCGGGACACGTGTCGGCCGTACGGTCGTACCGCATTAATTGAACCGTACCTGAATATTATCCGTGTAATGTAAGTATATAAATTTGAGTTTGTCGGTGTTATATGTTTGAAGTTACATGTTAGAAAATTTTTTAAAGGACTCTAGAAAATTCAGATGATTGTAATATCCGTCTTTTTTAAAATTTTCATATTTGATTTAATTTTGAATTTAATAAAGTTGGTTAAATTTTTGATAAGTTGAAGCCGTTTTGATTAAACTTTTTGAGATATAATAATACAAAGTTATTTCAGAATATTTGGGGGAATTAGAAAATTCACAGGATACCTTACAATTACAATGTACCTTTCCGGTTTACTACCCATCTCCTCCCTCCAACCCAAGACTCTTCTCTCTCCCTTCCCGTTATACTACTCACTTTCCGGACCCAAGTTGCTTCCAATGACCTAACCCTCATCTGCGATTCAACCAACAATCCAACTCTTGAACTCGCCACCGGATTTAAGTCGTCTCTAGACTCAAACCCACAACCCTTCTCGAGCCCATACTGGATCTCAATCTACGCGGTTGTTGGCATCCGGGACCGGAACAACAACGCCACATTCTTTGCCACCATCTGCAACCATCTGCAACCAACCGAGGAATAGACCCGAGCCATATCTCTCAAATCTTGTTTCACACCTACAACGGTCATAAAATAGATCTAGAGCACATCAAGATGAAGCAAACGAACTAAGCCACCGTCTCTAGAATCCGCCTTCTCTAATGTCACACAACCGGATTAGCCGCTAACCTCTATCGTCGAAACTTGTTCAACCTAGACTCCTCCCCGTGTTCCTTCATGCCAACCATGAAATACCCCAAGTTCTGAGAACTCGAAGCATTACGGCCTAGGACCTCACAATGGGTCCCGACCCTCATAGTAGTGACGACACAATGGATCTTACAATAAGGCACAAACAAATGAAAACCAAAACTTATAATGAAACCAAAGGTTTAAATAGAGAAAACGTAAAAGACTCGCAGCCGAGTTCAAACCAAGGGAAAACAACAACAGAAATATAAACCCGATTTTATCCTATAATGTACGGGAACCCCGGCTGACCATACCGTCCGGATCACACAACAACACCTATATCCTGCAAGACATCTACAACATCAGCATAAACCTTTAGCTAGCTACCTAGATATCAGAAAGATTGTAAAGGAACAAGAACATATAATGTAAGGAAAACACATATATAGTATGCTCATACTCAGCCGGTTATTATCTTTCATTAAGGTCCCTTTACTTATTTAACTTATTGTTGTCACCCGAGAGTTGTTGCGATCTTGCTTCTGTCCCCTTTCACCAACTGGAATACAACGTATGCATCCTTCCGTCACCTGCTGGACTGGTCGCAAGAGCACCTCCCAGTTTCCCCATTCTGAACTAGACAAGCGGTAACCGCCCAGTTATAATACACTTGGGTCAATTACGGTTATAAAGGTCAATACTAGTACCGGTTATCAGTTATAACAATAAACAACGCAAACAAGGCACAACAATCAAACTAATATACATAATGCAGGTAAGTAAGTCCAAGGGACTTACCTCACTCAAATAACTCAACAACAACACAGTTTCCCGCGGGAAAGAAGGGAGGAAAGTCTGTTCACATAAGGCATCACGAATCAGGAACGAAACGGTCGTTAGAAGTCTATAACTTATAGTCTCAATAATCTCTAAGAGATCTCCACAAGCTAGGGTCACAAACCCTAGTCTTACATATCACTAAGGGTCAACAACAACATCAAAAGTCAAGGGATGGAATGAGGAAACCAAGGAAGGAAGCAGCTCACCAAAGACGGGAGCTACTGCAAAGAAAACCGCATGGGCAGTTAGACGAGGCGCACGGGCGGTGCTTCACAGGGGTGGCACTACAGGGCGCGGGGGCGGCGGCATGACAACAAGCGTTGTCGAACCCTTCGACATCAAGGATCACAACAAGGCACCAAGGCTCACTTCTCTCAATCCACACACATGTCAAGACTCAACTACAAGAACATGAGAACAACAACAAATCAACAGCGGAATGCTCCACAAGAATCAAGACTCGAACTTGATTATTGGAGAAGAAGAAAAGAGAAAAACAATAGAAGAAGGTGAAACAGAAGGGAAAGGCATGCAATAACTCATGAACGTGATGAAGAACTCAAAGAAGAAGACTTACACGTTCAACAAGGGAAGAAGGGCAGACGGCTGCAGCTTTATGGTTGAAGAACGATGTATGCAAGAAACGGGAAAAAGAAGAGAAAACAAGATTTTATAGAGAAGGGTGAAAAGATAGAAGGAAAGGCGTTCTAGGGTTAGGAAGAAGGTAGGAAGGCCGGCCCATAAGATAGGATCTATCTATGGAAGGAAATAAAAACAAGACGGAAACAGATCAACACGATATATGGCAGATCCGTAGGGGCGGATTGCCCTGCCGTAAGAGCGGCTACTATCACCGTGGGGGCGGTGACAAACATCGTCTTGCCGCAGGTGCGACTGTTGTCACCGTGGGGGCGGTGACAGCCAAAAACTAGGTGTTACAAACCAGACTTGATATCAAGAGCCACCATTGGTATATCGTCATTACCACCGCCGGAGGAAGCTGCCTCGTCATCGCTCTGAGTAGTCGTCGTCGCGAGCACCGCTAGAGAAGAAGACTAGCCGCAAGCAACAACTCTCTCCGGCAACCTAGATTGTAACACCCCAAATTTGAAGACCTAGGCTGTCACGGGTTTGGACCTCACAATGGGTTCCGGCCCTAGCTTGACAATAATATCACTTGATCTTACAACAAGATATAAATGTAAATAAAAAAAATAGAAAACTTATAAAAAAAATGATAATGATATGAATGCAAAATATGGGACAACCATGTAAGACGTAACTACTAGCATCCTAAAATAATGTAGTCTCTTCATGCAAAATCTAAAGGAAAACCCAATCTATATGAATACGTGAACCTGGTTGACCATCCGGTCCGGATCACTGTACACCTTCCTTAACCTACAAGAAATCTAACAACCCTCATTCTAGTTAGGATTAAGTAAGTCACTTCTGGTGTTTTGTAATAGTATATAAGTTGTGTAACACCCCAAGTTCTCGGAACTCGGGGAGCTACTGGTTGGGACCTCACAATGGGTCCCGACCTTGGTTTAACAACAACATTACTTGGATCTTACAACAAGGCACAAATGTACTTAAAACAATTTCGAAACATAATATTTTTATTGTATGAATGTACACATGTGACAGCCTTACAAAACATAAACATATACATAACATGCATGCTGTATGAGAAACTCCCCCGTCCCCATCTAATGAGTACGTGGACCCGGCTGACCATCCGTTCCGGATCACTCTGCAACTGTCTATCTCTACGAATCTACAACACGGATAAACCGTTAGCTAACAATCCAAATATAAGCAGAATAAGGATAGCACAAACACAAACAAGGTAATATAAACAATCATCATGCTGGCACACAATCCGGTTATTATCTAGTAGTTAAGTGATTCACCTTATTCCATTTTACAGTTGTGGCACGAGAAATCTTAAGAGTTCTCGCCTCCGTTCCTTATCCAACTGGGTGTAGGTCTAGCTTACCTCCGCCGGTAGCATCACTAAAAACCGAGTGTGGACTAGTCCCAAAAGAAACCCCCAGCACCCTCAAGCTAACTGAGCAGAATGCCACCGCCCGTTACTCTTAGGCCAAGGTATAGGTCGGTATATAAATATTACTAAAATATAACTATAAGCATCTCATTCACACACCACTACCATTATTCATACTCATATCTAGAAGTCAGCTAAGTAAGCCCAAAGGACTTACCTGAATTCAAACATAATCTCGTTATCTCGACTCGGTCTGTAACCGCATGAACTCAACCGCCTGTTATAAAAGGCAAGTGGATCAATAATATATTCCACTTAATTAGAAGTCTTTGACTTCTAAGATATTTAACTCTATCATCAGCTAAATTACCAAAATACCCTTATACGGATAAACGACTATTTTACCCCTGGTCCCGAAACTTTATAAAATTCCATAACAAAGTTCCAAACTATTCTTTGGAACTCAAAACCACACTCAAACTCTCAAAGGAAAGTTTGCTAAAGATTTAGAAGAGTTAACTACATTCTTGACTTTCATAAAAAGTCGTCAAGGTCCGACTTTGGCTTAAGATATGAGAACCGAATAAAAATATAAAAAGTCTAACAAAAATCTCTAAGTCTTGTATGCTATGCACTCTATCCATAGTAGTCAGAATTTCCAAAAAATACGTAATAATCACTTCTACAAAAATTCTCAAAGTCAGTTCCTAAACCAGAAATTCAGACTTAGCCAAAAACTGAGTATTTCTTAACTGCTCAGCCAGTCCACTTTGGACCTTCATAGATCTAAATCCAACCGTTGGATCAACCCCAACTTTTGATACACCACACTATGCAAGACACTCTATAACATGTTAAAAACTGAACGGTGGATTATGTTTCTAAGGTATCCAAACTTAAGCTCAAACATGACTGCACAACCCAGAAAAATTCCAGCACTTAACAATTTCAGCAACATCCAGAAAACTGTTTATGGTCTCAACTTCAAAAATTCATAACTCCTAAACCACTAGCTGGATTCATCCCAAATTTTAATATGTTCCAACACAATATGCCAACTATATCATATCCTAAATTCAAGTCAAACAGAGATCAAAATCTTATTCAAAACTATCTCTCAAAACAGCATCACATGCTGTTTTTCCCAACACTCAGCATAGTTATAAAAACTGTGTGAGGAGTCAACTTCGAGACACCATAACTCTCAAACCGTAGCATGGATTCCTCTAAAATTTTAGTATGGCCTACTATACTATATCAACTATAACTTCTCAGAAAATCAAGTCTAACAGAAGTCAATCACCCCTCCAAATGTATTCTACAAAACTGCATCTCAAGCAAATTTCCTCAAACTCAGCATACTAAAAAAAAACTGCATGAATAGCCAACTTCGGGATACTATAACTCTCACACCGTAACTCTGATTGTTCCCAAATTTTAGTATGATATACTATGCCACACTGACTACAAAATATCCGAAATTCAGCAAGAAAGGAGGAGTCTAACTTACCCAAATATGGAACGAAGTTGGATGCTCGACAAAGTCGGAAAAAGCTGAGAAAATGCAACAGTTCCTTGAGTTGCTTCTTAGCTGTAGTATATGGGTTTCAACAATGGTTCAGAGACAACTATTAGCACATATATATATATATATATATATATATATATATATATATATATATATATATATATATATATATATATATATATATATATATATATATATATATATATATATATGGAGTGAAGCAAGGGGAGTGGTGTGGATCTTACTCGGCTTACAAGGCTCAAAGTGCTTTCGTGCAAGACCGAAAAGGGAGGCTCTTGCTACTGTTGTTGGTGTCTCGTGCAGTAGGGAAGCGAAGGCCATCTTCTTGCTGGTGTTTATGTCCATGAAGATGGCTACTGTGTGCAGAAACATATGGTGTGCAAAAGGGTTGCAGCAGCAGCAAGATCTCGTTGAAAAGAAACGGTTCAAGGGAGAGGCGAGAGCTTTGGATCTGGTGTCAACGAAGGAAGGGGTACGAGGGCCTGTCTGGGTTGTTGGCTCGCCGACAGAGAGACGCCAAGGCTCCACTGCTGGCCTGTGTGAGAAGGCGACGAAGAAGGCGGTGCGGCGTTCGGGAGGACAGTAGTGGCACTGTTGGTGTCGACTGAGAGGAGAAGGGAGGACGCGAGGTTGGAGGTGCTGCGAGGACACGTTTGGTTCGTATGCTGGTGTCGACAGCGGAGAGAAGCCAGCCCCTTAGGTGCCGTCGCTAGGGTCGTCGATCTGCAGCAGCAACGCGAGCCTGTTGGCTCGAGGAAGAGGTGTCTTGCTGCTGCTGCTTGCGAGATCTGTGCTGGCCTGGACGTGCAGAAGGACCTGCTGTGGCTGCTGCTTGCTTGCGAGATCTGTGCCGGCCTGGACGTGCAGAAGGATGCGCGGCTAGGGCAAAGCGACGCAGGGAGAGGGAATGGGAGATAGGAGCCTTAACGGGCCAGTTGGCTTACTCGAAACGGGC
Source organism: Fagopyrum esculentum (assembly GCA_033239045.1). Lineage (NCBI taxonomy): Eukaryota > Viridiplantae > Streptophyta > Magnoliopsida > Caryophyllales > Polygonaceae > Fagopyrum > Fagopyrum esculentum. The sequence goes on along the minus strand of BSUD01000001.1, from coordinate 132,849,448 downwards.
CCGGATGGTAAGGTTCATGGCTGAAAATGGGCTTGTCAAACTCATGTCTTGACTTCGTCAAAAGTTGTCATGACTTCGTCTGGATCTCGTCATGACCTCGTCAAAACTCGTCAAAAGCTAGATATATATATAACTAGGGTTTGGTGCATTTATTTTTATTTTTATTTTTATTTTATGTGGTTATAATACTTACATAAAATGATAAAAAAAAATGCTAGTCATAAAGTTAGGTATCTTAAAGAGGTCAACGGTCCCTAAATCTCGGTTTGACTCGGAATTAATCGGAAATAAATTTTCCGGTTATTACATCAGTACCCCCTAAAAATAAGTTTTGTCCTGAAACTTAGGGTTAGATAATCATGATTGGCCTTTAAGGCACCAGTCGGGTGTATCCAATCACTACACAAAAGCCTCATCGATTCCACATCTAAGTACTCAGACGCCATAGGTCATCAATATAACACACAAGACTAAACACTCAAGCATGAAATAACCAAGTAGTCAAACAATAGCACACACATGCAGGATCAAGCCCTAACTAGTTGTTTTCAAGGTTACCACTATCTTTGTATAGATCTCTGAAAGGTTACGACGTCTCATATTATTTACCATATCTCAAGTAGCCTCGTCGGCTTTTCATAAAAGCCATTTCTCCGAAAATCTTTTCATGTACATACATCATAAGCGCTTGCTACCACGTTCTAGATTGGTTATCGAATATCTCACCGGTATCATTCGGCCCAACTGTCCGATCCTCTATTCTGAGGACCTAACTCGTGTCTAGTAGGTATTCCTTCTAACTAAATATGTTGAACAATGGGGTTGTTCTCCTCCATAGGGTGAGGAATAGTAATCCGTCACTTGCTTTTAATTCCGCTTGCAAGGTCTCACAAGGTTGCCTTACTAACTCACCTCTAGATCTTTTGATGACCTTCCTGAAAAAAAAAATTTATTCCAATTTCTTTCCTTCTTGTCTTCTAAAAAGGTTCCGAGTATCCGATCTAGGATATTCCCTTAAACATCTACCGGCACTTCACTAAGTGCTTAAGGCTAGTTTTATCACAATTCACTTGGTCTTGTCTCCTAATATAACTCACTCATATGGTTCCTCCATTAAAGAATCATCATCTGCTCATTATTATTTTATAGATCTTTAATATATTACTGACTCAACTCAAGCTTCTTACCCAGTTTCCAAGGTCTTAGTGTCATATGATGTGTCCAGAATGATGATACTAGACACAAGCTGATCTCACATCACCGTCGTTTTGATCATAACTACTCGACAAATGCTAACAACCCATCATCATTGCACTCATATATCCACCACATTTACCGGATCGAGAATATCCCTCTGACGCCAAACGAAACGCGGATCCATTCTTATATAACATTATATGTAAACTCTACTCCGAGATTATGCTTTCTTTAAGAACGACTATTGGGTTTCAAGTATACTCTTGTCGCTTCTCTTTCTTATGTATCTTTCGACTCAAAGTGGTAGTTACTCACTTTGCTTTCTAGTGCAGACCTTGCACATTACTTTTATTTACATTGTTAAATCTTTCCTCAATCATTCAAGAAAATTCACTCTAGAGTACTTCGTTAGGTATTGGATTCCGAAACTACTTATCCAACAACATGTGACAAGCCGCCATTCTTCCCTTGGATCCATAATAGGGTACCACTCCCTTTCTATAACCTCTATATGCCATATTTTCCCGTCTACCTTGATGGTGGTACAATTCTTCCATAAAATTTATAGTCACTCCGCATAGCCCATCTCATGTTAGTTCTCATCAAAACGTATTTCACCAACTACCATCATCTTAAACTCAACACGTCGTTTTTCTGTACCATTGAGTTTCTTGCTCTGTGGGTAAGGACTCACCACGCTTCCGCTGTGTTACTTTGATAATTATGTTGTCACCCGTTAATCATAAGGACATTTTCCGTGAGTCCAAAATGATTGAACCCATAACTCTTCCTCTCAATTACACCTTACGTCTTATCCGGATGAAGTACTCAATACCTTCCTTATTTGCCTTAAGGAACTAAGATGACGGTTGGAAGATGACCTCTTCCGTTTACTTTTGGAATTCTTCTAATATGGATCTAAACTCTCTGACTCAACCGGGGTTTGATCTTAACCAGCCAAGAAGTAACCTCAGACACGATCCTCTCTATACCTTTAGTTATCTAAGAAGATTTTCGTTATCTACTTGAGGAAATCCTCCAAAGTATCGGTATAGTTAATTCAATAATCCCCAATCACAGATATCTCTTCTTAACTGTACATAACTCATCAATACCAACAACACTTGCACGTCCTCCGATGACGTTGCTTATTCTATAGTTGACTTACCTCAACATATCGTACTCACTCTTCTCATACTTCTAATGGCGTAAAATTCCTTGTATGCATCCACTACTCGGTTAACTCTTTTCCCCTTTGTTAGTTCATTCTATCCTCCCCACTTCCGTTTCCTTAGACCAATTCTCTTCCACCAGTCCACTAGGTCATTCTCACATGTTCCTTCATTAGCGTTGTTTATAATATTGCTCTGTTGAACTCCATTGACTCTGCTACCGGCCTCTTACTCCTTTTGATATTGGTATCGTCATTCCTTACAACTTATATCTCTGACGAGGTCAAAACTCCTCTACACTTGTGGAGTCTATCTTCACTCTTACTCTCAATTGTAGGTCTTCATTCTGTGCATCTCTTGGTCATAAGGGTTTCTTCCCCAATTATCGTAAGAGAATCCTCATCCTACCTTGTATGAATGGTTACGCACACTCTGTCTTGACTGACATAGAACCTTATCAAAGTGTATACTTACTCCTCTAGTTCTCCTTTTATAATTCATCTGTACTAGTTGAGATATGTACCTTTTTCCTAGCCAGTAGGTAGTAAATCACTTACACAGTTCCCTTGGTCTCAAATAACATAAAGGGTCATTCTTGGTTGTCTAGTCTTCCCTCTTAAGTTCTTAATTAGAGTTACTAACTCAACTCACTCCATGTTACTATTAATGTTACTAGCACGTGTACCGATTTAACTTCACATTTGTCGCCGTTGATCTCTTGAAGGGTCCTCTAGAGGTTTATAAAATTCTTTCATAATTATCCTCCTTATCTGTCAACCAATTACCACTAGTTGACCCGTACGTGTTATGTCTCAGTTATCACTACTAGTCTGTAGTTGACCTTCTATAAGATCACGGACTTATTGTTCTTCTATCTCTTTTGAAGTTTGATACCCTTGGTGAAAATCTATCTCCTCTAGTTTCTTTGTTAATATCCTTTTAGCTCCTTCTATAGTCTGCAACTCTCTTGTTTTCTTATGAGATCATTATACTCTTCTGAGTCCAGTCATAGCCTTCATCTGTCGTGAATGAGTTTATCAGGTCTTCATGAATCTTCTTACGTTGTCATTGTTTGCTTGCAGTTCTCCGATATGAGCGTCAATGTTGGTAACTTAACTTTTAGGTGAATGATAAGTTATTGGGGACTCTCTCTAGTCCAACAAAATTACTTTCCCACATTATTCCCCTTGATTGGTGTGTTTTGATCCTGCTACTTTTATAGACGTTCGTTGTCTCAGTTTTAGACTTCTAGTTTCTTTGATACTTATGTCGGAGTTTCATTCAAAATTCTCGTATCCTTGAAGGATTCCACATGCTTCCATGGTTACAGAATTTATTTCTCGTCATTAGACTCACTCTCTATCTTTGTACCTTTTAATTACTCACAACAGGGTCAACCCTCTATCTTCTTTGTACTCTCATGCCCATGCTTGCTTATGGCGGCGTCCGCCTTGATTGTAACGTCCTTTACTCCGCAATTCTTGTTGTACTCCGTTATATATGATTCTTGTTTTTCCATTATTATCTCCATTTTACGCTCTTGTCGTCTCTTGCATAGTTCTTCTAATTCATCTCTCGGCTTCATACGAAAAAGTCCCTTGCACGACTTCCAACTCCTTCTATGTGAGCTGACTCGGGATTTTCTTTCTCATCGGATTGTACTTGTGGTGAAAATTATCTCACCATCTTTACTTTCTTGCCCACCCGTTCACCGGATGATTTAGAGGGTCGTCAGGACGCCCACCAGAGTATAATACTCAATCCTAGGTTTGAATCCATTGTCTCGTGTTGAAAATTCTTCAAGTCCGCTATGGATTTATCATGAGGCGATATCGCTTCATGATATCACAACTAAAAGATCTAAAATATCCTTTAGGATACTAACATGCTACACATATACATATCTATAATCATACATTAAAACATATAACTATAAGTGTATATACTAACTCACCTAACATTCCAAGTTACAGAGATCCACGGTGAACGATGGTGGCCCGACGTACTACTAACCCAACAACCCGACTAAGCACGTGTGTAAAAACAGAAATCCGTTTTGAAAATCTTAGACCCCTTTCGGGTTCTAGTTATTTTATACATTCGGTCTTTCAGAAGATTTCAAGTGCCATTGTTGCCAACCCAGAGCTCTGATACCATGTTGTAACACCCCAAGTTCTTGGAACTTGGGGAGCTACTGGTTGGGACCTCACAATGGGTCCCGACCTTGGTTTAACAACAACATTACTTGGATCTTACAACAAGGCACAAATGTACTTAAAACAATTTCGAAACATAATATTTTTATTGTATGAATGTACACATGTGACAGCCTTACAAAACATAAACATATACATAACATGCATGCTGTATGGGAAACTCCCCCGTCCCCATCTAATGAGTACGTGGACCCGGCTGACCATCCGTTCCGGATCACTCTGCAACTTTCTATCTCTACGAATCTACAACACGGATAAACCGTTAGCTAACAATCCAAATATAAGCAGAATAAGGATAGCACAAACACAAACAAGGTAACATAAACAATCATCATGCTGGCACACAATCCGGTTATTATCTAGTAGTTAAGTGATTCACCTTATTCCATTTTACAGTTGTGGCACGAGAAATCTTAAGAGTTCTCGCCTCCATTCCTTATCCAATTGGATGTAGGTCTAGCTTACCTCCGTCGGTAGCATCACTACAAACCGAGTGTGAACTAGTCCCTAAAGAAACCCACAGCGCCCTCAAGCTAACTGAGCAGAATGCCACCGCCCATTACTCTTAGGCCAAGGTATAGGTCGGTATATAAATATTACTAAAATATAACTATAAGCATCTCATTCACACACCACTACCATTATTCATACTCATATCTAGAAGTCAACTAAGTAAGCCCAAAGGACTTACCTGAATTCAAACATAATCTCGTTATCTCGACTCGGTCTGTAACCGCATGAACTCAACCGCCTGTTATAAAAGGCAAGTGGATCAATAATATATTCCACTTAATTAGAAGTCTTTGACTTCTAAGATATTTAACTCTATCATCAGCTAAATTACCAAAATACCCTTATACGGATAAACGACTATTTTACACCTGGTCCCGAAACTTTATAAAATTCCATAACAAAGTTCCAAACTATTATTTGGAACTCAAAACCACACTCAAACTCTCAAAGGAAAGTTTGCTAAAGATTTAGAAGAGTTAACTACATTCTTGACTTTCATAAAAAGTCGTCAAGGTCCGACTTTGGCTTAAGATATGAGAACCGAATAAAAATATAAAAAGTCTAACAAAAATCTCTAAGTCTTGTATGCTATGCACTCTATCCATAGTAGTCAGAATTTCCCAAAAATACGTAATAATCACTTCTACACAAATTCTCAAAGTCAGTTCCTAAACCAGAAATTCAGACTTAGCCAAAAACTGAGTATTTCTTAACTGCTCAGCCAGTCCACTTTGGACCTTCATAGATCTAAATCCAACCGTTGGATCAACCCCAACTTTTGATACACCACACTATGCAAGACACTCTATAACATGTTAAAAACTGAACGGTGGATTATGTTTCTAAGGTATCCAAACTTAAGCTCAAACATGACTGCACAACCCAGAAAAATTCCAGCACTTAACAATTTCAGCAACATCCAGAAAATTATTTAAGGTCTCAACTTCAAAAATCCATAACTCCTAAACCACTAGCTGGATTCATCCCAAATTTTAATATGTTCCAACACAATATGCCAAATATATCATATCCAAAATTCAAGTCAAACAGATATCAAACTCTTATTCAAAACTATCTCTCAAAACAGCATCACATGTTGTTTTTCCCAACACTCAACATAGTTATAAAAACTGTGTGAGGAGTCAACTTTGAGACACCATAACTCTCAAACCGTAGCATGGATTCCTCTAAAATTTTAGTATGACCTACTATACTATATCAACTATAACTTGTCAGAAAATCAAGTCTAACAGAAGTCAATCACCCCTCCAAATTTATTCCACAAAACTGCATCTCAAGCAAATTTCCTCAAACTCAGCATACTAAAAAAAAAACTGCATGAATAGCCAACTTCGGGATACTATAACTCTCACACCGTAACTCTGATTGTTCCCAAATTTTAGTATGATATACTAGGCCACACTGACTACAACATATCGGAAATTCAGCAAGAAAGGAGGAGTTTAACTTACCAAAATCTGGACCCGAAGTTGGATCCTCGAAAAAGTCAGAAAAAGCTGAGAAAATGCAACAGTTCCTTGAGTTGCTTCTTAGCTGTAGTATATGGGTTTCAACAATGGTTCAGAGACAACTATTAGCACATATATATATATATATGGAGTGAAGCAAGGGGAGTGGTGTGGATCTTACTCGGCTTACAAGGCTCAAAGTGCTTTCGTGCAAGACCGAAAAGGGAAGCTCTTGCTACTGTTGTTGGTGTCTCGTGCAGTAGGAAAGCGAAGGCCATCTGCTTGCTGGTGTTTATGTCCATGAAGATGGCTACTGTGTGCAGAAACATATGGTGTGCAGAAAGGTTGCAGCAGCAGTAAGATCTCGTTGAAGAGAAACGGTTCAAGGGAGAGGCGAGAGCTTTGGATCTGGTGACAACGAAGGAAGGGGTACGAGGGCCTGTCTGGGCTGCTGGCTCGCGACAGAGAGACGCCAAGGCTCCGCTGCTTGCCTGTGTGAGAAGGCGACGAAGAAGGCGGTGCGGCGTTCGGGAGGACAGTAGCGGCACTGTTGGTGTCGACTGAGAGGAGAAGGGAGGACGCGAGGTTGGAGGTGCTGCGAGGACACGTTTGGTTCGTATGCTGGTGTCGACAGCGGAGAGAAGCCAGCCCCTTAGGTGCCGTCGCTAGGGTCGTCGATCTGCAGCAGCAACGCGAGCTTGTTGGCTCGAGGAAGAGGTGTCTTGCTGCTGCTGCTTGCGAGATTTGTGCTGGCCTGGACGTGTAGAAGGACCTGTTGTGGCTGCTGCTTGCTTGCGAGATCTGTGCCGGCCTGGACGTGCAGAAGGATGTGCGGCTAGGGCAAAGCGACGTAGGGAGAGGGAATGGGAGATAGGAGCCTTAACGGGCCAGTTGGCTTACTCGAAACTGGCCCGGATGGTAAGGTTCATGGCTGAAAATGGGCTTGTCAAACTCATGTCTTGACTTCGTCAAAAGTTGTCATGACTTCGTCTGGATCTCGTCATGACCTCGTCAAAACTCGTCAAAAGCTAGATATATATATAACTAGGGTTTGGTGTATTTATTTTTATTTTTATTTTTATTTTATGTGGTTATAATACTTATATAAAATGATAAAAAAAAATGCTAGTCATAAAGTTAGGTATCTTAAAGAGGTCAACGGTCCCTAAATCTCGGTTTGACTCGGAATTAATCGGAAATAAATTTTCCGGTTATTACAAGTTGATTGTGGAACTTTTGCTTTGATTAGATTGAGTGTGAGGATTGGCAAGTTTTGATGCTTGATTGGCCGCTTGTCGTTTTTGGCTAATTGTTTACGTTTGAGTAAGCTTACCGAGGCAAGTACTTGTGGGCTTTTACATGAGCATGATTAAGTTTAACGCCACTTATTTTGTTACATGTATGATTTGGTGCTTTAAAAATGTGGATTTTGTTATTTATGAACAATACATTTATGAGTCATGCATTCGTGGTATTTTAAGCAATGAGTTTAATATCGATTATGAAAGCTTTTCATATTGTCTTTGATTTGAGTGGAATTTTGCGAATGTTGCGGGTGATACGTTTACCTTGTATTTGTCATATTTTAAAAAGAACCGGATTGTTGATGTTGAGTATTTGAGTGGCGATTTGGTTTTGACCTAAGCGGACAATTTGCCAACATTATTTATGAGTGGTAATTTGGTCTTTAACCTAACAGGACAATTTCCCAACATTGTTTTGGGAGTGGTGATTTGTTTTTTGACCTAAGCAGGCAAATTCGCCGAAATTGATTTGTTTTTGAGATTTTTCGATTTTTGCTCCTCGATTTAGGCGGGCCATGCTTACTAGTGGTTCATGGTTTATGCAAATCGAGATTGTGCCCGGCCATTGTGGTTGGTGAGAATTCACCTGATCTGTGATTGTCGTGTTCTTCCCATGGTTGGGTTTAGGAGGTATCTTTGTGTTCAATGTAGATTGAACATGTTTTAAAAGTATTTATTTCACTCTTGGTTTGAATACAGTTTCGCAAATAAAGAATGCTAGAGTATGTTTTCATACTATTGTTTTTAAAGGATTCTTGGTGATGGGTTTGAGAAAGAAAACAAGATTTACCTGGTTATCACATTATGATCACTTGACCTTTGGTTACATCTACATAGCAGTTTGACATGATTATGAACATATTTGAAGCATGTTGACTATTGTACCCATTTGTGTATTTTCATAAGTGATCGTGCGATATGATATATAATTTTTTTACTTGTCTAGGACATATATTACATTGATTATGTACCGGTTTAGTCTAATGGAAGACTAACCCCACCAAGGTGGGATTGGCTATGCTTCCATAACCAGTCGAGCGACCTAGATAGCTAGTAGGGGTATATGCTTTGGTTTAGTTTGATAATCTTTTGTTTTCCTCTAGGACTTGTTCCTAACTTTTGCCTTATGTCTTTTGAGTTGGTAAATTGTATTTTTAAACCCCAATGTTATGGCCTTGAGTTTGATCCGGTTGTATGTTTATTTTAGAACCTCTATGTTTGATGTCATGGGATGACGGTTGGTTTTTCTACCTCTATCTTCGCAAGTTTTTATGCATTTGTTTTGTCTTTTAAAAGCCGAAAGAAATCTTTGTCCTGATTTTTGGTGTTGTAGCGTTATCTCATTTTGGGACATTACAAGAGCATAGTAGGATGAAAACTTGTCTTATTTCATTGATGAGAACATTGATATGCATGATAAGTTACTCTACTTCAACTTGAAATAGAAACTAAAAAATTAATTAACATAAAAAGGTACCGTTTGGGAGCAAACTTATGAAAGCTTAAGGAAGCTTATGCAAGCTTCAACTTTCACTGTTCACATTTCATGTCCGTTTGGGAAGACTAGCCGAAGGAAGATGAAGGAGCTTATGAAAGCTGAAGCAAGCTGAAGAAATGGGCATTTCCATCAGCTCTCCATGGCAAGCTTATGGGAGCTGATGGAAGATTTGGGTTTTATAATTCTCAAAATACCCTTCCATAGAATGGATCTCTCTTTCGTCCAGCCACAGAAGCTTCGTTCGATACTCAAGTAAAAATCGATTTCTCTTCTCTCTTCTTCTTCCATCTCTTCTTCTGGTCTTTGATTACAAGTGTTTCGAAGGGTAAAAATCGATCTCTCTCTCTTCTTCTTTTGGTCTTTGATTGTACATCTGTTTGGAAGGATTATCGATTCTTCTTCGAAGTTCGTCTTCCCATTATCAAAACTAGAATCGATCTTTTGTCCATCTCTTCTTGCTCTCTCATTTTTCCTGCTAACCCTAAATTTTAAATATTCATCCACTTATGATTCTGTGTAACCCTAAAAGTCCCCTTGTTGAAAGATTGAAATTTGTACAACCAAGTGCTGCCTCAATCGGCATCAATTTGTTGGTTAAAAAAATAGTCAGATTGATGAACGACTTGCCAGTGTTACCATGTGATGAGAACTTGCTCCATGATATTTACTATGACCTGTTCTCTGTGGAACAGGTGGGAGACGCAGGTAGCATTCTTGATATTATGGTTGTGATGCTGGAAAATTTTCTAGCATTGCTGTCATTGCTAGAACTACTATCCAAGTTGCGTAATGTACTGCACAAATTGTTGCCCCTCGTACAAATTCAACCATGTCTGATTCCAAGGGATTGGCAAGCATTTTGTAGTGAAGAATTTATAAACTAGAGATGCACAGTTGAAGCCCATATATAAACTACATTTTCTGTCAATATGTTCTTTTCTATTTTAAAAATTAGTCAGCTGATTAACTAATACTCATTCTGATCATTTGAGCTAATTATGGTTTGAATAGTTGTCTAAACTACATTGTTATCTGTCAACAAGTTCTACTCTGAAGTGTGAACTTGGTTTCACTTCTCTATTTTTCTGCTTCTTCTCTATTTTTCTACTTGAGAACAGCTGAGTAACTAATTTAGATCATTTTGATTCCGATTTTGTGCCTTTCCCTCACCCATCATTATTATCTGTCACAGGATATATCAGGATGCCTACATCTTGGTCTTAGGGAACATATCTTCACTGAAAGGTTAATTAAAAGGAGACAAACCCACATATATGGATGGGAAGAGCATTGGTGCAAGATGGCATGTTTTACTGCGGCTTATGTGAAGTTGTGTGAATGCCATTCATTATGATGCAAGTAATGTGGTATTGGACTTTAAAAAGTAAAATAAAAAAATAGTGTTTAGTGTGAAATGTAGTATAAATGGTATATGTATTGTTTGTAAACGGTGTTTGACAACAGCTGACTAATTTAGATCATTTTCTGTCAATAGGTTTAACTCTGAACTTGCTTCCACTTCTTCTCTATTTTTTTTTTTTTGCTTCGTCTCTATTTTTCTGCTTGACAACAGCTGAGTAATTTAGATCATAGTCTGATCCAATTCAATCTTTTTTTCTGATTCTAAACTTGGTTTGATTCTGAAATTGGCCATTGGGAACTTACGGTTTCTCTATCTTCTGAAACTATCTTCTGAAACTAAAAAGGCTTTCTTAACATATAAATAACTTTCACTATCTTCTGAAACTAAAAAGGCTTTCTTAAAGGCTTCAACAATAGAAAACAACAGAATATAACTTCAATTAGTTACATTTTAAAAATTATAATATTATGGATGTATACTATCACATTAATTTTACTTTTATGAAAAACACATTAAATTTATTTGGTAAAGGTACTCCCAAAAATAACATTTGACTTCAATGGATCCGAAGTGCAGCAACAACATGGATCACAACCATGAAGTAATGAAAAGAATACTGATAAAAACACATATATAATGTTATTTGTAATTTTATATTTTTTAGCTACCAAAAAAATATTTCAAATATATAATTTTTATCTACCAAAAAATATTCAAATACAAAATTTTTATAAATATATTTATTTCATAATGTTATTTGTAATTATATAACATCTTTTAATTAAATATGTACATAAAACAATAACAACAACTATATATTATTAATGAAATCCTTTTTGGTAATTTTACGTTTCTATCAGCTCGTATTTTCCAAACGCTAAACAATCTTATTACAAAAAATCAGCTACTTAAATCAGCTACTTTTTTCAACTTCAACATCAGCTTCAACTTCATTAAGCTTCAGATTCAGCTTCAGCCACAATCAGCTCCTGATTCCCAAACGGACCCAAAGACTATTATAATGTTGGGTACTAATTTATCTCATGCAAACTAAACCATAATTACACAAAATAAAAATTACAAATTGACTTGATTTTGATTACTTTTTTCTAAAACAATCAACATTGAACAACGTAGATGGTTCATTCGTTGCCTGTATAAATTGAGCCCTCAAATGTCGATTCTAGCCAATATTTGAGTCGTAAAGTTAAAGATCGCGAGATTTGAAAGAAAGCCGAACATGATAAATTTAGAGAAATATGAAAATGAGAAGTTTTTGACATATATTGTAATTTTCTCTAAAAACAAACCTCGAAACCCAGCTCATACATTTGGTTGACGAACTTATGGTACTCTAATTAGTACGTAAACAAATTTATTTATGGATATTGTGTAATGAAAGATGAGAAAGGCTTAGGTCTGTCTACGTAGGCAAAGCCAATAGCATCTGCAAGTATCGTCTCTCTTATCACATGCTCCTTCACCTCGTGGGTACATCTCGGCACACCTTTTATTGCAATCAATGCAACTATCATACACCCCAAAGCATATAAATCCCTCCACATTCTTAATCGTCAAAGGTCCAACTGCATGTATAAGAAGAAAAATATCATGAAGATACAATTATACTAATAAAAGTAAAAGTACGTACGTAAACAGCTTATAAAAAGAGTACCTGTTGCAGCTACCAAAACCACAAAGATGATGAAAAGATTGTATCCTCGTGCCATAACAAATATGTTGATCACAAGTTGTATTTTTTGATAAGTGTGTTTTTAAGGAGAGACAATGGTGTTGATTTGTCTTATATAGATGAACTTTTACATACAACAATAAACATATTATTTTGATGAGATTTAATATATTACATGAGCAAATCATATTCAACTTACAAATAAATAATCAAATTTACATGCTTGAACTTTCAAAGTGAGTTGTATATTGTCATGTTCTAAAAAGTTAAAGAGTGTTTCCAACTAAAAAAAATAAGTGTATGTATACATATTTTTATGTCCAATTGATAAGATTGGATTTAATGTGATTAGTGTACCTAATCTTAGGATGAGAATATAACAAGAATCTTATCCTATAATATAAATACAAGATTAATATTCTTTTCAGAAAGATAAATAAAGTAAATATTATTAAGTTTCATTGACCAATAATAATCTAATTTGATACCCAAAGTTATTGCAAATCAGCTAAATACCTTTTCTTTTTTCCAACTTTTGCATGATAATGCTAAAATGTTGATAAATTCATGAAGTAAAATTTAAGGCATTAACAAGCTAATTTACAATTGATATTTTTACAATATATATAGGATTACGTAAGAAAATTTGTTACGGTAAAAAATGAGAAGTATTTCAACCACATGATTAAATACATTTCACGTTTACGATATATTTAAAAAAATAGGCAATAAATAATGTAACATCAAATTTTTTCTAACGAGGTGCGTAATATATTGATTATCAAATTTGTCTATATACGTGTTAGAGTATAGACTCATTCAAATGGACCACATATTGGGTTTTTGTAACACCCCAAGTTCTGGGAACTCGAAGCGTTACGGGCTAGGACCTCACAATGGGACCCGTCCCTCGGAGTAGCAACGACACAACGGATCTTAAAACAAGGCACATACAAATGAAAACCAAAACTCAATATAAAACCAAAGGTTTAAACAAAGGGAAGCGTAAAATACTCGCAACCGAGTTCAAAACAAAAGGCAAAGCAACAACATAAACATAAACTCGATCCCAACCTATAATGTACAGGAACCCCGACTGACCATACCATCCAGATCACTCAGCAGCACATATATCCTGCAAGGCATCTAAAACATCGGTATAAACCGTTAGCTAACATTCTAGAAATTGGAATGAACGTAAAGGCACAAACACACATAAGGTAACGTAAACATATAGCATGCTCGCACTCAACCGATTATTATCTTGCATTAAGTTATCCATTAGTAATTCAACTTCTTTTGTCACACGAGAATCTCCCAAAACTCGTCTCCGCTTCCGTCTACCAACAGGAATATATCAGTACTATCCGTTACCTACGGTTCTAGGTCGCAAGAGCACATTCTAGTCTCTTGAAGAACTAGACAAGTAGCCACCACCCGGTTATCATACACTTGATCCAGTTACGGTATAAAGGGTGATTCCTATTCCGGTTATCCGTTATAAATGATAAATAACGCAAACAAGCCAAAACACTCAAACCAATATACGGAATGAAGCTAAGTAAGTCCAAGGGGCTTACCACACTCGAAGGTAACTTAAACGTTCAGAGAACAACTCAGTTTCCATCTGGAAAGGAGTAAGGAAAGCCTATTCACACAAGGCATCACGAATCATGAACGAAACAGTTGCTAGAAGTCTATAACTTCTAGTCTCAATGATCTCTAAGAGATCTTCACATGTTAAGGGCTCGACCCTAGTCTTACAGCACACTCAGAGGGCAACAACATTCATAAGAATCAAGGAAAGGAACGAGGAAAACAAAGAAGAAAAGCAGCTCACCAAAGACGGGAAGACTGTAGAAAAATCGCAGGGGCGACAAGAAAGAGGCGTAGGGGCGGCTCTGTCCAAGCGCGGGGGCGGATCTTCAACAAAAGCGCCTCTCGGCTTCTCGATGACAGCAGAACCATGACAAAGTCCAAAGCTTGCTCTTTCAACACTCTCACACTTCACAACTCAACCAAGGGAGCCAGTGAACGTCAACATATCAACATGAACGATCTACAAGAATCAAGACTCAAACTTAATCCTTGGAGAAGAACAAAAAGGGAGGAACGAAGAAGAAACAGAAGGGAATGGTATGCAGCAACACATGAAAGTGAGGGAGAATCAAAGGAAGATGAACTTACACGTTCAGCAAGATCACAGGAAGCAAGGGCGATGACTACAACTCTCAGGGTGAAGAAAACGTAAGCAAGAAACGGTAAAAAGAAGAGAAGACGGGTTTATATAGAAAAGGGTGGAAAGATAAAAGGAAGGATGTTATAGGGTTAGGAAGAAGATAAGGAAGTCGGCCCATAAGATAGAAGATCGGATATTCTATCTAAGGAAAGAAGATAAAACGAACGAAAACAGATCGGGCGCGATCTGTGATGAATCCGCAGTGGCGGGTTGCCCGTGCCGCAGAGGCGACCCCTTGTCACCGCAGGGGCGGTGACAGGCACATCTTGCTACTGGAGCGGCCGTGGTCACCGTAGGGGCGGTGACGGCCAAAACTGGTTGCTACAGTTTATCCCTTAGTTATTAGTTTATTATTTTATCTTTTAATATTTGTCTCTATAAACATTATTTGATCACTGAAATAAACAAGTCATCCGCTCTTAAATCTCTTCATGATATCATTGCACTTTGCTCAAACCTAAAAATAACTCTTATGTCGTCGACGCCGCCAGTATCAGAAATGATTTTGGCCGGCGGTTTCCGAAAAGACTTTGACCGGCGGTATCAGAAACGACTTTGACCACCGATATCAAAAACGACTTTGCCTTCCGGAATCAGAAAACAAATTGCCCTACAGTATCACAGAAGACTTTGCGTGCCGATATTAAAGAATATTTTGGTCGCCTATACTAGATAAGACTTTAGTCGGTCATGACCGTCGTAGTTATTGGGGCAACGGGACAAGCTTAATTCACATTCCCTCCACTAGTCCCTTGACATCTTATGACCGTAAAGATATTGGGCGTGGAATTGATGATACTCACTGAAACACCATTATAACGCTCTCATTCAATCCGCGATACGACTTCAGGTATTATTTTGCTCCCTTGGATCCTTGAATTGGGGGCCTCAATTCATATGACAGGGATCGTCCTCTACTTTCCTCGCTCACACAGGTAACCACATGCCGGATCCAACTCCCTAATGGAACTGTAGTCTCAGTAGAATACGCATGGAACTTGCTTGAGCTTCAACAACTATCTTCATTTGTCTCGAATATTATTTGTTTTGGAACTTGATTGCTATCTCCTTTCCTTGAATTAGTTAACTGCGGGCTTGAATTGTGTTTTTATGATGACTAGTAAATTTTGTGTTATACAAGACCGTACTTAAAGGAAAATGATTGGGGTGGGTAAAGCTCGTGATGGAATCTACTGGCTTTGCTGGATGACAAATGTTTCTCTACCCTTTTCATGCCTTACCACTGTCGACATTTCCACCCACCATAACCGTATTGGTCATCCTTCCAACACCAAAACCGTCCACTTGGTCATCCTTCAAACACCGAAACCGTCTATCCTTGTGACAGTTATCTCCGAGCCAAACTACTTAGATCGGCTTTTCCTATTAGCACTTTTCATGCTTCGTCTTTATTTGAGTTAGTTTACTTAGATATTTGGGGTCCATATAGCACTCTTTCTACATCCGTTTCTTCCTACTTTCTTACCATTTCGGATGATTACTCCCATTGCACTTGAGTTTATTTAATAAAGGGAAGAGCTGAAGCTCCCTCTTTAATTCTAGATTTTTGTGTCATGTTTGAGACTCAATTCCGTACATGTGTTAAAACCTTTCATAGTGATAATGGAAACAAATTCCCTTATGTTTGAGATTTTTGTGTCATGTTAGAAACTTCTTGTACCTACACACCACAACAAAATGGAAGGGTAGAATGGAACATCGTCACATCCTTAATGTCGCTAGAGAACAAGGGCAATTACCTTTATTGCTTTGGGAAGAATGTGTCCTCACTGCTTGCTACCTTATCAACCAGACACCTACAAATGTACTTTATTATAAAACCCTTACGAACTTCTTCATGGCTCCCCACCTTCCCTTGACCATCTTTGGGTTTTGGGTTGTCTTGCTTATTGTTCGATTTTTCCTCGATCTTTTAATAAGTTTAGACCTCGGGGTAGAAAGTATATCTTCATAGGCCATTCACCTTCTCAAAAAGGTTAGAAAGTGTTAGATCAAGATACACGGGATATTTTTGTGACACGTGATTGCGTTTTTATGAGACCATTTTTCCGTTATCCAAAACGTATACACATCCACCTAACCCTAACCCCGAAATAAATTTATTTCCCCTTGATACCAGCTACTTTACTCCCCAATGTTAATGACCCTCCCACCGCTCCACTTTTATCGGAAACAACAACGGACCCCATCCCCTCTCCTTTTCCTACTGACCCCCTCCCCGCGCTACCCCCAATGGACACTACCTTATCCATCACCCTCTCTCCCTTACCCCCAACAAACACTACAGACCCCTCCCCCCCTACTACAACTCCTTTCAACCCTCTAATAATAACCTCAACAACTCCACCAGCCCCCACTACCCAAAAGGCTAGTCACTTCGATCTCAGATCGGGTCAACCTTGTCCCTCACTGAAATTAGGTTCCCGGTATTCCATTATGGATTCTTTAATCATATGAACACCTTTCTCTTGCCTATGTTGTTGCTCTTAACTTTGTCTATCAAGAACAGAAACTAACATTCTTCACGGAAGTAGTTGCAAACCCAAAATTGCAAAAAGTTATGCAAGATGAAATTTCTTCTTTACAATGCCACAACACATGGGAATATGTTGATCTCCTTGTTGATGGTAGAGCTATTGGCTCTAAATGGGTTTTTTTGCGTCAAATATAACTTTGATGGTCATATTGAGCGATATAAGGCGCGTTTGGTAGTCCTTGGCAACCGTCAACAAGAAGGCATTGACGATAGTGAAATCTTCCTCCTGTTGCTAAATTGGTCACATTTAAACTACTTTTAGCCATTGCCTCTATATATAATTGGAAACTTCATCATATGGATGTTCACAATGCCTTTCTTCTTGGTGATATGCATGAGGAAGTTTATATGCTCCCACCTCTTGGATGTCGAACCTATTCTAAAGTATGTCGCATCAAGAAATCTTTGTGAGGTATTTGTCTAGCTCCTCGGAATTGGTTTTACAAGTTCAAATATGTCCTTCTAAAATATGGTTTTTGTCAATCCCTTGTTGATTACTCTCTTTTCACCTACAGACGATCATGTAACACCCTTCATATTCTAATTTATGTAGATGATTTGGTCATTACTTGCAACAATCATGCTACCATTTGTAGATTATAGGATTATCTTCGTACTTGCTTTCACATGAAGGACCTTCGACTTCTTCAGTTCTTCTTAGACATTAAAATTATATTGTTTGTACTCCAATTGGTTTATGCCTTAAGCAACTGAAATACACCCTTGAAATCCTGTTTGATTCCAGTCTACTTGAATGTAAACCTGCATTTTTCCCGATGTCTACTGACGACAACCTTTAATTGGGTTCTTCCGCTCTACTTGTTGATCTTGAGAAATATCGTCGGAATTCTTATTTACTTGCCCATCCTCACCCTGAACTTGCTTACTTGATTCATATACTTTACCAATTTATGTCTGCTCCGCTCCGTGGACAATGAGATGTTGTCTTGAAGGTTCTCCGTTACCTAAAGTCAACACGTGCTCAAGGTATTTTCTTATCTCGTTCTAGTAATTTGTGCACTCGTTGTTTTTGTGACTCCGAGTATGCAACATGTCCGATAACTAGACGTTTCACCACAAGCTACTTCATTTTACACGATACTTCACCCATTTCTTGTAAAATTGAGAAACAAGCTACCGTTTCTAGATCTTCTGTCGAGACTGAATATAGAGCGATGACAACTACTCAGGAATCGAACAAGAGACCTACAAGTTAATAAAATCCAACTTATAAGTTGAAACCACTAAGATAAGGGGTTTTTCTGTTGTATATTTTTGAAACAACAATGTATATGAACTTTGAAAATAAATTATCAGGCCAACTTTCAACTTGGAGGCCTTGAGCGGTGGCTCACCTCGCACACCCTCAGGGCCGGCCTTGCAACTACTACATGTGAGCTCCCGTGGCTTCACTCTCTCCTTGAGTCACTCGGTTTTTAGCACAAGGCTCCCACGCGCTTCTTTTGTGATAATCAGTTCGCTATTGATATCGCCAACAATCCAGACTTCCATGAACGTACCAAGCATATTGAGATTGATTTTCATACCACCAGGGAATAGATTCAGCGAGGCATCATTCAAACTCAACATGTTTCTGGCACCCATCAACTTGTTAACATCATGACCAAAGTACTTGGCCCCACCAGATTTTACTTCTTTAGTCGCAAGCTTGGAGTTGTTTCTTCACCGCCTCAAGCTTGATAGGAGTGTTAGAGTATAGGCCTAGTCTATTGTATTTATAAACATTATTTGATCAATGAAATAAAGAAATCTTTAAATCTTAAATCTCTTCACCATGGTATCATGCACAAGTTTGTGCATATTTGAGGAGTTAAACATGCAATTACACGAATACAAATTTTTAATTTGTATTCGTGTAGTGGAACACACAACTACACGAGTGAACATTCAAGTGCATATAAATTTGTAATCATGCAATGAGTGAACATTCATTTTAAAATTGTAGTCGTGCAAAAATTAGGATTGAAAATGGTAGGCGTAGTCATGTACAAAATTTGTTCATGTGCATTATATATTTAAAATAAACTTTCATTTTAAGTTTTTCTAGTTGCACATGCAACTACATGAACTAAACGTGCAAAATTGTAAAGTTAACATTCAGAAATTTTTAATATAGTCGTGCAAATTAGGATTTAAATGAACATTCATGTGCATCTATGATTTAGGATAGGTCTGTATGACATTATTCATGTTTTCATGCATAAATTTAATATGAACATTCATGCAACTACACAAATACAAAAATAATGTGTTCAAACATACATACCAATCCTAATTCCAATTTATATGAACGAGTACACATTATTAATCCTATTATCGATGCAAGAGTGATACAAACTGATCCACGGGAAAGAAAACTCAATGTGGGAATTGAACTTGTAAGTACACATAACACACAATACAGATGACGGGTTCAAACAAAACGAACAATCCTAATTTATATATCGATTCGCGAGTACGGTATATTTTCAATCTTATTTATATTTAGATGCACGGTTGATACAAATTAAAGTTTATTTGTTACACGAGAAGCAAAATTCAATGCACACAACAAATTAAAATGAGTGATATTGAATTACGATTTGAGTGAAATATGCTTGTCATTTATCTCTAAAACACCCCTAGAAGTTCGGAAATTCAATGCACACAACAACTAATTTATATAGGTGCGTTTTATAGATATAATTTTCCTCGTAATATTAATATTTTTATATCGTGAATATTACGAGTATATTTTTAATATCGTATTTTACGAGTATATACTTTATATATAATTTTCCGTATTTTATTTCACTTAGAAGTTCGGAAATTTTCCCGATTCGAAAATTTTCCCGATTCGAAACATCGGTTACAAGACCATCTTATGAGTTTATTTTATTTTTCTTTCCCTCCCACTTCTCTCTTTATTCATTGCCTTTCTCTCTCCCTGACCCTTTGAAGTCGGATGCCGCCCATGCTACAACCCTCACCCTCTACTCCTTGTGCAGCAACCCTACACCTTCACTATACTACAACTTGCAAGCTCATCGGCAACAACCAACTCTCTTCTGCTCCTCTCAATTCTTCACTCCTCACTCTCAGCTCACCTACTTTCTTCACCTTCTCGTTCCAACCTCAACACTCTATAAGCATCCTACATTCACCTCTCCCAAGCACCGTCTTTTCCCGTTCTCTCTCTCACTGAAAACATTCCTCTCAACCTTTTGCTACACTTCCCTCTCGAGCCTGTCGCCGGAACAAGGGAGAGCCAACCACCTCTAGATCCCCTTCTATATCTTCTTCTTCGTCCTCTTTTTTGCTACCACATTACCGGACAAAGCCACACCAATTCCACCTTGTCGACCGCTGTTGCAGGAAGCCACCGCCGAGGAAGCACAACTAGCACCGCTGGGAAAGCTCAACCACCCTCAGAAATTAATTACAGCCGGGCCTCTCAGACTTCTGGGTACATTACAAAATACCTCCCGAGTTTTGTATTTACATATTTGGCCCGTGTTTCATGCTTTTAACATAATTTTCCTCCATCGAATATATAAACAAAACGGCCAAACTTTCTATTTACTTAAATGGCCCATGTTTTCAGATTTGGCAAATATGCCCTTGGAGAAGTATTTACAACTTTTGGCCCATGTTTTCAGATTTGGCAAATAGGCCCTTGGAGAAGTATTTACAACTTTTGGCCAAGTTTTATATTTGTAGAAAGGGCCAAACTCGTAGATTTTGCCTTTTCCCCATAAAAGTTATTTATAGTTTTTAACCTAAGTTTTAATCATGCGTTTTAAACTATACTAATGTAGATTATGTTATATGACCCCAAGTTTAGCAAATAGAGTTAAACTTGTATAATTGATATGGTTTAGGTTGTTTAGGTTTGGAAGAACCTTCGGATAAGGTTTTAGCCCAAGTTAAAAGTTCAACAAGTGTCAATCGACTTTTGTTACGTCTTTTCTATGTACTTGATACTTTGGATAAGCGGGTATGGGCGAACCCTATGTGAAGTACAACCCTCTTTTCAAGGTGATTAAGTAAGTCACTTCTACACCTATTAGATTATGCTTTGTGATGATGGTTATAGTATATATGTTGATTGTGGATCCTTTGCTTCTTTAGGTTGTGTGAGGATTGACGAGTTTTGTTTGTGGTTGTCGCTTTTGGCTTTGAGTGCGTTTGAGTAAGATTATTGAGGCAAGTGTTTGTGAGATTTTATATGAGCATGATAAGAAAAAAGTTATTTATCTTGTTAAATGCATGATTTGATGTTTTGGAAGATTTTGATTTTGATATTTATGAACTATACATTTGTGGCATTTTAAAGAATTGAGATGATTGATTGTCAAAGTTATATAGAATGTCTTTGACATTAATGGTTTTGTTAATACTGGCGGTGACATGTTTAACTTGCATTTGTGATATTTTAAAGAGAACTAGATTTGAGTATTTGAGTGGTGATTTGGTCTTTGACCACAATGAATAATTTGCCAATATTTATTATGACAGATGATTTGATCTTTGACCATAACGGGCAATTTGTCAATATTTGTTGTGAGAGAGATGATTTGGTCTATGACAACAACGGAAAATTTGACAAACCTATTTTTCATGACTTTTCACTCCTAGATTTCGGCGGGCCATGCTTACCAGTAGTAAGAATCATGGTTTGTGTGGGCCGAGGTTGTGCCCGGCCATTGTGGATAGCGAGTATTGCACTTGGTTCGTAATTGACGTGCTCATCCTGTGGTTGGGATGTTTTCGTATTATGGTTCGAATTGTGGTTTTGGATGGATTTTTAGTGATGGATTTGAGAAAGGAAACAAGGATTTACCTTGTTATCCCATTACGGTCAATTGACCATTGGTTACATTATATACTGGTTTGCCAGATTGCTATTCGTACCACCCGTTCCATGCTATGCGTACCACATTTACGCCTACGCATCTCGTACGCGTAGCATTAAGTACAATCTGAGTTACGCGTCTAGCATGCGTAGGCGTAAGCGCTTTTTTTTATTAAAAAAAAATTATTTATTTGAGCGCCGGCTCCTGGTGCCTGCGCTCAAATCGTAAATCTTGTTAAAATTCCGGTATTTTTCGATGTAAAGTGTGAAAACTGCGTTGAAAAAAATAGTGTTTGAGCGCCCGCGCCTTGCGCCGGCGCTCAAATTAAAAAACAAAAAAAAAATTTTATAAAAAAACGCTAACTACGGCTACGCGTTGCGTAGCCGTACAAGCGGTATGAATAGCATGTTCACTGTGGTACGAATAGCAATAAACACTGGTTTGAGATGATGTTGAGCATATTTGAGGCATGATGATTTTGAACTCTTTTGAGTATTATGAGCATATTTGAAGCATGTGGATTTTGAACTCTTTTAAGAATAATGAGTTAATTATGATGCATGATGGTTTTTGAACTCTTTTGAGATGATATTGAGCATATTTGAAAGGAGTTGATTATTGAAATCTTTTATTATTATGAGTATGTTTTGAGGCATGATATTTTGAACTCTTTTGAGTAAAATGAGTATATTTTGAGGCATGATGGTGTTTAACTCTTTTGAGATGATATTGAGCATATTTGAAGCGGGTTGATTAGTGAACTCTTTTGAGTGCAATGACTATATTTTGAGGGATGTTGATTTTGTACTAAACTGAGTATTATGAGCATATTTAAAGTATGTTGATTTTGAACTCTTGGATATAAAATCTATAAGTGAGCTTTTGACATGAGTAATGAGCATATTTGAAGCACGTTATTTATTGAACTCTTTTGAGTATTTCCAAAGTAATCATGTGATATTTACACTTGTCTAGTTCATATGTTACATTGCTCATGTATCGGTTTAGTATAAACCCCCCAAAAGCGAGACAAACATTTCATCGCCAAGAGACCCGGGCTAGGGTACCCTAAGTCTCTAAGATAAAATAAATCAAAACAGTAATTAATTAAAATACAAGCAACCTTGACTTGCCACTAATAACAAGTAAAAAAAATTCAAGAGGCGTCACATAACGCCCACAACAAAACGTAATAATCCACAATACGGAACAAAACTGAAATGCCAACAATAATCCTGACTTTACAAATGAAACATCGCAAAGTTAAAGTTCAAAGTTAGGACAACTTCTCACGAGCAAGACCATCCCAAACCCGACCGACACGACTACCACTAAGGTTCCCGAACTCCATGCTCTTGAATTGATCATGTACCTGATTATGTCCAAAAACATAACCAACCCCACTGTGGTACGGTTAGTCTTCCATATAGACTAAGCTACTATATAAGCAATTTATATATATAAATAAGACATGAGAAAAACCTCACAAGATCATAAACTCAAGATATATAGGTCAACACTCTAGCCAACTAGAAGTCCTTAGACTTCTAGTACTCACAATCCTCCCAAGATCATTAACACATAAGATAGATGATCACTCTCAGTCCACTGCCTTAAAGGCTTCCAACATGATAACTGCATACGGACCGTTATCCTCAAAGATCTAAGAGATCTTGCCACAACACCACAACCAACACACTCACAACTCTCACAAGATTACCCTAAGGGTCAAGCCACTGCTTGGCATTCCATATCATCTATATTAAGCCAACCTAGCATGCTACTAAGATGGATCAAGATCAAGGAAGCCGAAAGGGAAGGAGGAAACAAGAGATCGGGAACTTACTGCTGCAGAAACCGCCCCTGCGGTACTCAGGCGCCGCCCCTGCGGTTCCATTCGCCACCCCTACGGTGGTCAGTGGTTGCCCCTGCACCTCCCAAGATCCACCCCCGCGGCTGCGGTCTAGAAATGTCGACTCTTCGGTTCTTCGATTGTGCAGCAGCCTTCCTAATGTCTCCTTTGATGATGTGAACGCCTCCTAGCCTCCAACATAAGATCCTAGCCCTTCTCCACGGTCTAAGCATGCCATCAACACAATCAAGAACAAGGTAAGCTTCCTTTAGGTGAATCCATGAATTTCTACCATTCAAGGTAGCAAGAAGAAGAAGAGAGAAGAAGGAAGGAAGGGGAAGGAAGGAACTTACTCTGGATCACGTCTTTGTAGTCCCAAACTTCATGTGACAGCCTTAAGAGAAGAGAGAAGTTAAAGGTGGAGAATAAAGGTGAAGGAGATGAGGAAGAAGGAGGGAGAGAAAGAAGTAACGTGAAAGAGGAATAAGGAGGGAGAGAAGGTTGCATAAATGGGAAGAAGACTAAGAGTCAAGCAGCCCAAGAATCACCCTCCTCGATCGTAATGAGGTCGGTAAAAAGAGTTAGGAGATGAAAGGTCGGATGGAAAGTCACACAACTCCCGCTCTAACGTGTCACCACCCCCGCGGGACGTCAAAACCGTAGTTGCGGGCCTTATAAGCCGCAAGGGCGGTATCCCTTGCTCAAGGCTTCTAACGCCTCTCGTAAACGGAACCAAAATTCCGGGCATTACAAAGAGAGGGCTTGATAGTAACTTTTTCAATCGTTAGTGCTTATCAGAATAATATCCAAACCAAATTCACTAACATGAGCATAGCGAATAAGTAAGGGTCGAACCCAAGAGAGATGTGAGCAATAAAAATACTATGCTATTAGAATTATCAAATAGAATGTAACCAGGGGGTTGTGGTGTTAAAGTGAAAATAGAAAGAAAAGCAAGCAAGTAGAATTGATGTTTATAACAAGTTGGATAACAACTACACTTGATCGTATTCACTTTCAAATCAATATGATTGATGCTAGTTTCCTTTGAAGTATTCTCAAGTACTTATTCTCATCGTGATCATATGTAGATATTAATTCAACCAGTCCCAATACAACTTACTATTAAATCCAATCCGTGAACCTACAAGACCGAAGAAAATTTTAGCACTCAAGCAAAGATAATTGAGACACATATAAAAGAAACAACCCATTACTCATACATATATAGTTAAATTCCCCTCACAAAAGACACGTGCAACCCGCTTACGCGAATCGTGTTTTGCTACTAGAAGAGTATCCTGAACCCGGAACCAACAATTCCTAACACTTTGTAAAAGAACAAACTACTTGGTGATCAAACTAGGTAGAAGGTGAGATGAAAAATAACGTTAGACACAAGGAAAATAACACAAATAACTCTTGAGATTAAACTTCAAATAGTAGAAAACTTACAACCAAGGTCTCATATCAAAACTTCAATAACCAAGTGTAGCTAGAGAACATCAACTCTTTACAAAGAGTTCTAAACAAAATAACAAAGCAAGAAAGAAAGAGAGGTTTTTGGTGTGTGATGAGATGCTCTAACACATGCCTAGCACCTCTATTTGTACTGCTCTAGGCATTAAATATAGGAAAAGAACAACCTCAAACTGTCATCTTAAAATCCCATAAAGTGTAGGTTTTAAATCGTTCATCTTATTGTAGTTGTTGATTACCCACGGGTGCAGGCTCTAGGGGCCGCGGCTGCAGTATAGTGAATTCCACGGGAATCATTTCATCTACAAAGGTTCCACAACCGCGGCAGTAAATGGACGCTAGTGTAGGATGCTCTTCAACTCTTGAAATAGCCACAACTCTTCACTTTTTGTCTTGAAGCGCGGGGGCGACCACTGGGTGCCGTGGGTGCGTGAAGTCAAAGAGTTGGAGTCTCCAACAATGAAGATGCGGGAGTGGAAAGACTAAGCGTCAGCAAGGCAAAAAACAAGGCCGCGGGACGGGGTGTCACCGCGGTCACGAGCCAAAGTCATTGTGGGTGCGGAGACAAATGGCGTGGGGTATTGTTATATGGCCGCGGGGGCGGTGTGTAGGCACGGGTATGTGAAGCTTTGGTTGTGGGTGCTGTTGGCGACAAAAGGTTTTCTTCCTTGTTCTTTTCTTTGTTTCTTCACTATCTTGAATTGATTCTTTTCCTAATTCCTTGTATTTCTTCAATGATAGCTTCCTCAACAAGATTTACACAACTAGCACAATATGAAAGCAAAACAACAAGCGCATGCTAAAACTATGATATTGTGATAGAGAATCTATCATCTATTATGGTCTCCAAAAGGCCACAAGATTAGGAAACAACAAATTGAATGAGTTAATCTTCTTCTCATTAATTCAATTAGTTAGGTATTGAAGTTGTCATGAAAAGTGGACATGATTATCTATGACATCTCCATTTTGGTTTAAAGGTTCCCATAAGCTAGAGTACATCATGCCTTTAGGTAAATCAACGCCGTTGTAGATAGACGATTATCTCTTGATCATGGCTTGAATTCAGATGATAGGATTATTCCGTGAGGTAGACAAGGTTTGGAATCCTAAACCGGCGGTTTAGGTTTCCAAACCGCCGGTTTAGGTTTCAGTCTAGGTCAAATCTAAACCGGCTATCCCAAAACTGGCATTTTAGGTTAAACCTAAAATCTCACCCGAGATTTGGGCTTCGTGTCCAAAATCAAGAATAATCTCGGCCTTCATGTCCAAAATCTCACCCGAGGTTTCCTAGGAAGCCAATGGTACTTCAATTAAAAAAATTAAATTAAATATAAAACCATGTAACCAACGGTACTTTAATTAAAAAAAGGGCTTTGAACCGGTTTCCCGGTTGCTACGTATCCTCTCGGGGTTAAGAGGAATCAAAACCCACGTAGTTCTCTAACCTTTGCTTACCTTTTTTCCGGACATCCGAGTTGTTTTCGTTACCCCCTTACCTTTCCGCCTCGGACTCGGAAGTGGTGTCCGATCATCGGAGGTGGAATTCGATTTTGAGTCGTACACCGGGGAATTCCATTGTTTTTGCTTCTCCGCCCTTATCCAATCTTGAATGCAAACTTGTGCCTCCAACTTTTCGGGCTTCAACTGGCTTCTCTTGTAGGTGAGTATATTCACTCCTTGACTAAATGCTTGATGCACGGAAATTGTTGATGCGGGCAGGACCATGAGTTGTTGCACAATTTCGATCAAGGTTGGATATTTCGGGGAGAATTTCATGCACCAACCCAAAGTTCCAAAATATTCATTATGAAAACTAAAACACGTTGTTAGGTAATCTTCAAATTCCGCACTAGAGGATGAATGTCTTGATGTTTTTGTCTTTTTGGCTAAAATTTGTTTTGTTTTTGAAAGAAAATAAGATGAAGATGAAGAAGAGGGCGTAGGAGTAAGAGTAGATGCGGTAGAAGAAGGACTAGAACTTGTTTGAAATGAAGAAAGCAATTTTTAAATTTCAGTACGAACATTAAAAAAAACGGTACAAGTGTTGTTAGAATTTAAACCCAAACAATCATTATAAACAACGAACGAATCGGAAACACCATCATGTTTAAGCCCAAGATCAAAAACGGCGGTTATAAGATAAATCAATGGAATTTCCTCGTAATATTTTAGTCATTTCAATATCATTTCATGTATAGTACTTATGAGGCTGGATAAGTTTTACCGTTTTGAAAAGCCTCGGAAACATTTACAGCTATTTCTAAAAAGCTAGTAGAAGTGGTAGTGTAAACGTAAATCATGTAATTAGTTGCATAACTGAAAATCTTGAAATACATTACAAATGTCAAGACAAGTTTTCCAAACATCTTCATCATCAAGAAGTGACCAAGAAAGTTTTGTGCAGAAAAATCTTGTAAACGTTCTTTGTAACGAAGGGCTTGACCAGGTAACTTGTAAGTAGAGTTCCAACGAGTTCCATTGTCTTTTGAAAATGTAACTGGATGAACATTATTAGATAAACATAATGTTCTCCATTTTTTTTCTCAAATCGGAGGAGTGTCAAATATGATCAATAACGTCGGTGATGGGGTTTAATATATCCGCTAAAATCTTAAGTCCATCTTGAACACATAAGTTTAAAATATGACATGCACGTCTTTGATGAGTAAAAGGAGTTCACAAATATTGTCCGCATCCTCGACCGATTGGTTTATGACGGAGGTGTTAGCGGATGCATTATCAAAACAATATGAAAAAAATGGACCTTATAAATTATGTTCTTGTCAAATCATTTCGATCAAGTTTGCAATGTTTATGGCATCACGTCTTTGGTTGAAATGGCGAAATGTAATAACATATTTATGCAAAAACATATCATTATCAATAAACTATAAAGGTAATGCCCATGTAAAAATGTTTTTATGATAATATACTCCAAATATCACTAAAAACTTGATGCGAAAAAGATGACAAATTTGAGTGTGGTTAATGTGAAGTAAGGGAAACAACTTGCTCATGACAGCTATTGTTTTAGCAAACAACTTATTAAAGCAATTTAAAGAAGCAAAGATGGCGTATTTTTTATTTTAGTTCTTAATAGAATACGGATTATTTTTATTGTATAGTCTCTAGCTTTTCACCCTTGTCTTTGAATGATGTTTATCTAAATTATGTTTTCCACAATTCCAAATTCATCGTGGTTCAACTAAACCAAAATTTCCCAAATAACCAAAATGATTAAACTCGGCTCTCATTATTGACATATGAGCTTATATATGGTACTGTAATTTAGTATGTACACATAATATTATTGAAGGAGATTGTATAGTGAAATGAAATATGAAAATGGCTTAGGGTTAGGGCATATGCTGCAATTGTTTATTATCGCAAGGCCAATAGCATCTGCAAGTATCATCTCTCGTATCGCATGCTCCTTCACCTTCCAAAAACATCTCGCCACACCTTTGATGGCACGCAACACAACTATCATACACTTCGAAGCATATAAAACCCTCTACATTCTTCGTTATTAATGGTCCAACTGTACCAAAACATAAATTTAATTTAGACTTTCATTGTATTAATATAATAAGTTTTATACGGAAATATATAATAATTAATATTTATTTTAAAAAATCATGAAGAAATAATTACACTAAATAATGTATTCCGAAAGATAATACTACACAAAATCACCTTTAATAATTAATATTTGCAATAAACCACCTTTTATAATTTTTTTTAGCATAAAACCATTCTTAATATTTATGTACTTGCAATCAACCACCCTTATAAAATTTTTGACGTAAAACTACCCTTAATTCTAAACCATTGCATAGATAAATTTTAGGTGATTTTATGTACGTTTTTTTCGTCAAAATAATTTTTATCGTAATAGTATAATATTATGTTTATTGTCAAGTGACTTGCATGAAATTTGTATACTTATTAATATAATAAAAATATGCGTTTAATAATGACAAGAGATATAATTTTTAATGTTATCAACTTGATAGTTATTTCAAAAATGGTATTAAAAGAGTATAAGATTATACTAGAGGGCACTTCGATCACGAAGATACAATTATATAATTAGATCTGTTTGTCAATTCAATCAAAATGTTTTTTTAAAAAAATGATTATGAGTGAATAAATAATAATAAAAATAATATAATAGTTAAAAAATAATAATATTCTTCTATTATATAATAAAAAAATTATAATATTTATATATAATGAAGTAATTTAAAATCATCACAAAATAACCATTTTTTCAACTTTAGAGTTTTTGGTAAATACGCTATAATTCAATTTATTACTTTTATTAAGAATTTCCTCGATCTAATCTATAACTATGAATTATACATAATATACATAACAACTATTTATAGCGTGAGTTTACGTCTTATAATTGTTATTTTTCATTCAAGACGTGACATATTCAAATAATTCCTCATAAAAATATTCATATTTGGAGTAAACAAAAAAGTTAGAAATATTTAAGAAAACAAATAAGATGGGTACCGATTACAGCCGCAAGAATCACAAAGACGAAGAAAGCGTTATGTCCTCGTGCCATTACTAATGTTGATTCCAAATTATTTTGCTTTTTTTTTAAGAGTGTATTTATAAGGCTAGGAGAGACAATGATGTTGAATTATCTTACATAGCTAAATTTTAGGGCTAATTAGATATGTAGGCTATTTTGGTTTTAAATTTAGTAACTAGACTTTTTTAATTTTTTAATTAGCTAAGTATATCCCTCCCTCTTATTTTTACCGTCAATCCTAATTTGAGAAGAGTCATTCCCCTCTTCTCTCGGATCTAGATCTGGAGCTTCAATTCTACGCACAAACAGAGACTCTCCCCTCCCTTCTTCTCTTGTCCCTCTCTTACCTATAAACATTCAACCCTCCAGATTCATCTCCCTCCTCGTATATCTATGCTCTCCTCTGCATTCCCTTGTCATGGCTCCACCAGCTACCAAGGAGAAGAGTTGATGTCCCATTGCAGCCTCGGATCTGGACTCGAGCAACTGGCAGCATCGCTGAATGAGTTATGCTCAAATTGGATACGAATGTGATTGCTTGCAGAATGTTGTTCTTCAATTGTTTCAGTAGGAAAAGTTTGAGCATGAAAGATTTGGATGTTGGCCTTCAAAGTTTCTTCATTTGTTTCTGTAGTAAGAGTTTAAATGCTTCGGATGTTGGCGCCTTTGTTACTTGCAGAATGTTGTCCTCTCGCGTGTAATTAGTTTTTAGGTAAACTAAAATAGAGAAATCAGGAAGGGTTGTTATAGTTGTCTATTAAGTTCATGAATTTGCATAATAAAAAATAATGTCTCTTGGCATCAGTTGACCACTTTTTATTCAAGATTTATTACAATGCATTTGCCAGTCCTCTTTAATCAATAAGATTCCCCTTTTTGTGCAGGAATAGAGATGAAGAACCTATAATCATTTGACTGAGTGATCTGGTTCTTTCTTGTCTTTTGGTTATGCAATGTTATCTACTTATTTTGTTGTTCACATCTTTATCTACATTCCTATGTAAATCTATAAAGAGAATGGATCCCTGGAGGAATTGATAATTGCAATTGGAATGTTTGAAATAAAATTTAACCCCTATGTTTTATGTTTAAGTGATAATGGTCCCCTTGAATTTCAATCAGTTACCAAATGACACTCCCTCTCAGGTGACTTGGAATTTGTTGAGCTGGGACAAATTTTCATTCTTATCTTACATATATTTACACAGATATATGAGAACTAGAGGCTGGTTTTATTCCTGCTATCCTAAGGGACTTTGATACCTAGGCTATCTTAATACCGGAAAGCGGTTTTCCGCCGGAGGGTGTAATCTTTGTGTAGAGCGGTGATGCACCACGTAATCCCGACTCCGGTGAAGAGCAGATCGGGAAGGTCGAGGAAGGTTGCGAGGAAGGAAGGTATTTATGTATAGCCGATAAGGTGAATATTGAGGCCGGAGCCTCCGGAGAAGAAATTGAGTATGACGACTTTTCCGGTGAGGCGAGATTTCTGTGGCGAAGCGGAGTAGACAGTTTGGATGTCAAAGCTGTAAAACGTATTATCCTAGATCTCAACCAATCTTGGTTCTAAAACATTTAAATGATGAATTAATCGAAATGCAAATATAAAGAACACAAGAATTGATGACGAGGTTCGATTTTACTCTACATCCCCGGAGTCTCAGTTGGGGAGACTCATCCCGAAGTATGCACTAATTTCAAGAAGGGAAAAACAATCCGGTTACAAACTGAAGTAGCAACTCATAAAACCTAGCCACCAAAGATTCAAGAACGGAAAGAATATAGAACAGGAGAAGGGAGCAAAGAATAAGAAGAATTCGGTCTCTTCTTAGGACTGTCGAAGCTTGTTGACAAAGCTACGATATCAGAATCACTGATCTTCAAGCTAGTATCGCCGGATAAACTCGTCGGAGACTTGATGCTTGGAACTGCACTTGAGATTCTTCTCTCTTCTGTATCTGTCGTTCTATATCTCTATCTCTTGTCTGAATAACCTATATATATCTAGGTTAACAATTCAGCCAATGTGCTTGAGGAGTAAAGCAAGCTGTTAACCAAACAGGCCCAATATCATACAAGCCCAATAATGGCTCTTTATTGGATCAGACCTAGGAATATTATTAATACAAACCTAGTAAAAACAAATAACATAACAAATGCCCTCATAATTACAGGTTTGTAGTTACATATATTTTTCCTCAAAAACTAGTGCATTCTTCATAGGATGAATTCCCCTTTGCTTCATTGACTCAAGTGCCTTTTCTTATTAAGGCACATCATGAATGTGAAGTTCATTCCTGCAAAAAATGAATTTGTTTGCAGGAACTATCTTTGTTCCAAAATCTGATGGATTCAACTCACCTGATATTTTCTTCACATTTATATCATTATTTTCTACCTTCTTTCTGATGTAGTGGAACCTTACATCGATGTGCTTTGTCCTTTCATGGTACATTGGATCTTTGCACAAGTACAGTGCACTTTGGCTGTCCATATATATGGTAGGAATATAGATATTTCCCTCAATCTCAGAGAGTATACCTTTAAGCCATGTAGCTTCTTTAGCAGCTTCTTTAGCAGCTTCTGTAGCCGCTATATATTCGGCTTCAGTGGAAGATAAAGCCACTATGGGCTGAAGTTGTGACTTCCAAGAAATCGTATTACCAGCCCAAGTAAAGTAGTATGCCGAGGTTGATCTTCTGTTGTCTTTGTTGCTTGCATAATCTGAGTCTACATATCCTAGTAACTCAGTCTTAGTATTATGTTTTGTGAACAACAGTCCCATTTTTCTTGTTCCTGAAATATACTTAAACAAATATTTCATAGCAGACCAGTGTTTATCACTAGGATTGGACATAAACCTACTCAAAACACTTATAGCAAAAGCTAGATCAGGTCTAGTGCATAACATGGCATACATTATAGATCCAACTGCTACATCATAAGGAACTTTAGCCATTTTTTTCATATCATCTTCAGTTTTAGGACATGAGTCTTTACTCAACTCCAAATGCCCTCCTAAGGGAATATGTGAAGGTTTTGCATGTAACATAGCAAATCTATCCAACACCTTATGCAGATAATCAGATTGAGACAACCACATCATTCTCTTAGGTCTGTTTCTAATTATTCTAACCCCTAAAATTTTCTGGGCAGGACCTAAGTCCTTCATATCAAACTGAGCTTTTAAGTCAAGCTTACATCCAGAAATAGAAACTTTAGAACTACTAATAAGAAGAATATCATCAACATACAGCAGTACATATAGGGGTTGATTAGACTTCACATTTTTAAAGTACAAGCATGTATCATACTCACTTCTAGTAAAGCCTAAGTTCATCATGCATTTGTCAAATTTCTTATTCCATTGTCTTGGGGACTGTTTAAGTCCATAGATGGACCGATTTAACAAGCATGCATGGTTAGGTTTAAGATTGTCTATAAACCCTTTAGGTTGATTCATGTAGATGGTTTCATTCAAGTCACCATGAAGGAAAGCTGTCTTCACATCCATTTGCTCTAATTCCCAATTATTAACAGCAGTCATGGCAAGAAGAAGACGCATAGTTTTGTATTTAACCACTGGAGCGAAAATATCATTATAATCAACACCTTCTTTTTGTGTAAAGCCTTTAGCAACTAGCCTAGCTTTATACTTAGGTGGGTCAAGTTCAGTGTTACCTTCTTTTAGCTTAAAAATCCATCTACAATCAATCATCCTAGCATTAGCTGGTTTAGGAACCAACTTCCATGTGTTATTAACATGCATAGATTGTATTTCCTCATTCATGGCTTTAATCCATTCATTTTCATGCACACATTTTACAGCTTGTTCATAGGAATCAGGGGTGTAACCAGAGACAACAGCAGCAGCAATAAAAGAAAACTCAACAATATTGCTCATATCATCAATATATTTCTTATTTGGAATGCTAACTCTAGGTTGTCTATCTCTAACTAGTTGATAACTAGCTAAGTCATGCATATTGTCATTTGACACATCATTATTGGTAATTCCAACATTTTCAGCTAGTGCATCAGAAGAAATAGATTGAGAGGAGGAGTTACTTACTGCCCCACCAGATTGGTGAGGTTGCAAATCTGCAGTTTCAGTATATGTATGGTCTCCATTTGTCTCTGGCTGTGTGGGTACTTCTGTCACATCCCCGGTATCCATTAAGCTATCTGAGTCTTGACTAGGGGCATGGCCAATGTCAAACTCTTCTTCTTCATCATTGTGATGGCCACTTTGTTCAAAAAACTGCTCAAGGGGAATCCCAATGCTTGGCCTGTCTGTTGTGGTACCTGAATTCTCATCACAAGGCATTAGTTTTGTTCTAAAATAAAACTCATTTTCATTGAAGGTTACAGACCTAGATGTTATCACTTTATATCCTCTAGGTTGAATAAGTAGGAGCTTGTAACCTTTCACTCCTTCAGGATAACCAAGCATTACACACTTTAAAGCCCTTGGTTGTAGCTTGCCCTCAGAAACTTGGGCATAGGCTGTACAACCGAAAGGTTTAAGGTGTGTAAGAGTTGGTTTCCTTTTGGACCACATTTCTTGTGGTGTTTTAAACTTCACTACAGCAGAGGGTGATCTGTTAATAAGATATGTAGCAGTTAAGATAGCTTCACCCCATAAAGAACTTTTCATCCCAGCACTGATTAACATGCACCTAGCCTTTTCTAACAAGGTTCTATTCATCCTCTCAGCTGTGCCGTTTTGCTGGGGGTTACCAGGAACAGTCAAATGCCTTCTAATACCTTGCTCTTTACAGAAATCAGTAAACTCTCTATTACAAAATTCTAAACCATTATCTGTCCTTAGGCATTTCAGTTTAGATTCTGTTTGACTCTCTACCATAGTTTTCCATGTTTTAAAGTTTTCAAAAACCTCATCTTTTGTTTTTAGCAAGTAAACCCAAACTTTTCTTGAGTAATGATCAATTAAAGACAAAAAATACTTTCTGCCTCCAATTGTTGATACTTGTGCAGGCCCCCAAAGATCAGAGTGCACATACTCTAAGGGCTTTCTAGCAATATAGGTAGAATTACTAAAACTGTGTTTATTTTTCTTTCCTAAAACACAGGTTTCACAAAAGGTTATGTCACTAGGTCGAGAGTCAATTAAACCCGTTTTATAAAGTTGTTGCAGGCCCATATTTCCTATGTGACCTAGCCTAGAATGCCAAGTTTTTGTGAGATCTAAACTATTTTTTAGCACAACATCAGTAGAAACATTTAATTCAGGAGATGCAATCACATGATATAACCCTCCCTTCTTAATGCTTCTAATAAGGACTGTATTGTCTCTAATTACATCCCTAATCCCATGATGTGTGTTTATATGACAGTTAAGATCATCAAAAACAGACTCTGACAGAAGGTTTCTCCTTAATTTTGGTACCCATCTTACATTTTGAAGTGTCCTAACTATTCCATCATGCATCCTAAGGGAAACAGTTCCAGTGCCTTTTATGGACAAAGTTGTGTGATCTCCTAACATGACTTCCCCACAGTCACATTCATCCAAAGTATCAAACCAACCCTTATTGGGTGTAGCATGCATGGTGCAACCAGAGTCAAGGATCCAGTCAACACAATTATCAATAAAAGCACACATGAGTAGTTCATTAGAATATTGAGGACAACTTTCAAAAACAGCAGATAAGCAAGAATTTTCTTTATTCTTTTCATCCCTTTTCTTTTTTCTACAGTCTTTAGCATAGTGACCAATTTTCTCACAATAGTAACATTTGATGTTAGGCCTAGAATCATCATTTTGCTTTTCTTGTGGCTTATTATGCTTTTTTTTGTCATAATTCTTTTTAGACCACTTCTTTTTTCCTTTCACCATAAGAACTTCAGACTTATTGTCATTCTTACTCTCAGTTTTGAAATCACCTTTAGTTTTAAAAACCTTTAGGACCTCATTCTTCTGCGTTATAGATTCAATTATCTTATCTTTGGTCAAGTCATCTCGACTATATTGAATCACATCCTTAAAAGTTTCAAACTGAGTAGGTAAAGAGTTAAGCAAAATAACAGCTAGATGTTTGTCTTTTATTTTGTCATCACATCGTTCTAAATCTTGAGTCAGCTTAAGGAATTTGTCAAGGTTGTCATCAAGGGACACAGCAGTATTCATCTTGAAATTAAACAACGAGCTAAGCAATATAATAGCACTAGGCAAGGACTTAGCCAAATATCTTTTCTCAAGAGCCTCCCATAAAAGTTTAGGTTGAGTATGAGTTACCACTTGTCTTGCAACTTCATCAGTTAACCTGAGGATTATCTTTGCGTGGGCTTGCTCTTGTTTATCCTTTTTGGCCTCTTCAGTCATATCTTTGTCCCACTCTTCGGTAATTGCCTTAAGACATTTTTCCTTGGTGAGTATTGCCTTCATCTTAAGCTGCCACATTGAGAAGTCTGTGGTTCCATCAAAGGGTCGAAGCTTCATCAAGTTCTCTCCCATCTTTTCTCCTGGAGACAAAGACTGTTAGATACAGTTGAATGGGAATTTTAAAGAGGAACTGTCAGAGACAGATCTAGGTAATAAACCAAGCTCTGATACCAATCTGTAAAACGTATTATCCTAGATCTCAACCAATCTTGGTTCTAAAACATTTAAATGATGAATTAATCGAAATGCAAATATAAAGAACACAAGAATTGATGACGAGGTTCGATTTTACTCTACATCCCCGGAGTCTCAGTTGGGGAGACTCATCCCGAAGTATGCACTAATTTCAAGAAGGGAAAAACAATCCGGTTACAAACTGAAGTAGCAACTCATAAAACCTAGCCACCAAAGATTCAAGAACGGAAAGAATATAGAACAGGAGAAGGGAGCAAAGAATAAGAAGAATTCGGTCTCTTCTTAGGACTGTCGAAGCTTGTTGACAAAGCTACGATATCAGAATCACT